>CM076576.1:153252917-153317335 GCA_034641835.2 Pinus albicaulis | reverse complement strand
AAAACATTAAAAACATTATAAAACCCTGCATATTTTGGATAAAATGCGATCAGAGGCTTTAGGATGGGTGTTGGAGCATTTGCAGAGGAAGGGAGATGTGGAGGGGAGGGGTTCCACACGCGGAACCAGGAGAAAAATGGTGGAAAATTCAAATATGGGCGTGAAAATAGAAAAGAATTTTTGGAAAACCACGAATGGTTTTCGCACAAGAAAAGGGTGGTAAGCGGTTTTGGGAATTTTGAACGCGATATGGTTCATTTCTCGACACGTGGCTCTTGCAAACCGCCTGTTTCGCGCGGAAGTTACACGTTGGGGAGACTTTGGTGATCGGAGCGCGAAACAGTGCGAGGACTGTCAGATCTGGGGGAGCGAGATCAACGGTCCAGGATTAGCGCGATGGCGAGGAGATACATGACGGAAGAATGAGGTGGGGCCTGCGATGATGTCAGCTTTTTTGTCGTGAGGTGAAAGGTTGATCGGGCGAAGTTTGGAATCATGGATCTGCGGGAGCTGTCAAATCCGAAGGATCAACGGTTGTGATTCGTTTGGGGGAAATAATGGGGCGGATAGGGATATAAAGAAAAAAGGGCTAAACATAAGCCATAGTGATAAGGTCCTACGGAGGAATAAGGGGACCGGGGCTTATAGTAACAAGGGCTGGGGATTTAAAGTGGAGAATGGTCAAGTGATGTGAGGGCCATTGGATGATTGGAATCAACGACAGAGATTGAAATCGACAGAGATGAACACCAGTGGTTAAAGGAGTTGGGAAGTGGAAAAGAGAAATGTGCGATGGAGTGCTGGTTGTTGGATCCGTGGGATGATCCAATTGCTGAGATCTCTTGCAGGGGGGACTATAAAGGTACATACCAACTTTTGGGTCGGGTGCCCCTGCTGTGAATCAGCGCCGTCCAATCTGGGAGAGATCAATGGCTAAGATTTGGGAAGGAGAAACATCGTCGTGGAGGGAATAGATAAGAAAAGGGGCTAGATAATGGTTGTTGGATCATGAAGATCCACAGTGGAGATCCATAGTGGGAATACGAGAAGAATGAATGAGTGAGAGCATGGAGGATGGGGAAGAATGATAATCGTTGGATCGAGCCCGATCAACGGTTGGGATTCATCCAGGGAGAATATAATGCGGGGGATGAAAATAAGAAATGGAGGGGTCAAATGAAGCGGAGAACTCGGTCCTATGGCGAAAGGAAAGGACCCAGAGCAGAGATGAAAAAAGGATTAAGGCTTATCACTTCGGTCATAGGCCTTGGTTTTATGGAGGAGAATGGCGGAAGGCTTAAGCCCTCAGGGGCTTAAAGCCTATATATAAAAAGGTCGGAAATATGCTTAAAAGGTGGGTTTTTTTAGCCTTTTTGATGTTCCAATAGGAAGAAAAGAGGGCTTTTAACCAAGTAAAGGGTTTTATAATGGTTAAAAAGGGTTTTTATGAGAAAATGAGGGTAGATGAGAGAGAAAAGGGGATTCTTTGGGAAATAAGATGAATGTTTAGGATAAGTAGTAATGAATGGAATGGAGGGAGTTTGGGAGGAAATTTTGAAGGTGGAAATGATGGAGAAAAGGTCTGAGAACAGTCTTTTTGTAACATCAAGACTACTTAGTGGATTTTTGAATGAAGATTATCAGAGGAAAGGATATTTGGCCAAGGTACATAGCAAGGCTTCAAGAACTCACAATTTTTCTTTAAAACTTATTTCTTGAAGACTAAAGACCTGTTTTAGCCATCATCAGTTATGACAAAATATTATTGATGGCTAACAGTGGCTCCACTTGGGGATGGCAGCTCCTTGGAGGTGTCAAGAACCTCAGAAATTTATTTCTGGAATGCAGACCTGTGCCTTATCCTTGACAACTTTTTCTTACTTGATTATGCTGCCTAAAAAGATGATGAGTAATTTGTATCAGAAAACAAATTTCTTTTCCCCAAACAACTACCTACATAGCCTACTTGTCCTAACATTTTTCTTCATAAGGTGCACTTGGACTTGCAAACTTTTTGACATCAACATTTTATTCTTTTATTGAAAGTAGAAAACTAATATAAATCTACCCTTATTTCTTCCATGAGTTCAGATTAAACAGTTGAACTCATTAATTCTCTACCTAAGCTACTATCTGCTAGGATTAAACTGTCTGATAGATCTTATTCTCTATATTATAAAACAAAAATTTAAATACAAATAAGCCAGGATTAAGCTGTCTGATTTGCTGTAAGAGTATGGCATAAAAACAAGCTGCACATAGACTGAAATTTACAGAAATTCAAAACAAAATTGTGAAGGCTTAAGATATGAAAATTAAGAACATCTTTCTTTCTTCTTATGGCTCAGATTTTGATCTGTTCAGAGTCATTATTTTTCTTTTTTACCTGGTTCAAGTTTTCAGCATGTTAAAAGAAGTTATTTTTCTTCTCTTTGGCTCAGGTTTTGATCTGATTTGAGCCATTCTTCATCAAACTTACAGGTTCAGGATTTAAGCTTGTTTGAACCTCTGTTTTTATATCCTAGTCTAGTCTACTGATAAGCCAAGATTAAACAATTTGGAAAATCTGATTCACTAACCTATCAGCAGTAAATTGAAATCTATCTAGTCATGATTAGGCTATATGACTAAATAGCGGTGCTCTTTCAAGTAGTGGCATTTAAGCTTGCACACTTTCAAATTTTTTTTTTTTTTTTGGTATGGGGTTGTACCTTTCTTCTTTTATATCTGCCCTCTTTTCTCTTTTTCTATTGTTTTTGTATTTTTTCTTTTTTCAAATTCAAAAATCAGTGTTATATACAATGAAAAAAAACTTTGAAACTAAAATATCAGTTAACAGAAATAATGTTTGAGCATCATGCCATTGACAGGACCTCCAAAATATTCAGCGCCATCCAATTCTTGCAGAAATAATGCATTGTTTCCAATAATGGATTGAATAAGATAAGGTCCTTGCCATAAATTATCAATTTTTTCATGTTTTCCCTTATCTTCTCTCCTTGAATCTCATTTTAATACTTTGTCACCAAGTTTAAAGTCACTTGCCTTGGTTCTTTTGTCAAACAACTTTTTGATGTTTTATTGTAGTTGTTGTGCTTTGATGTATACTTCTTCCCTGGTTTGTTGTAGATGTACAGTTTGGTGTGTTCTTCTTGTCATGTCATCATCTTCAGATTGTACTTCTTGGATCGGCTTCATAACTGGCACTCCTAAACTGGTCGGAAATATTGCATCTGTTCCATAAACTAGCTAGTAAGGAGACATCCCAATTGAATTTTTAACTGTCAATTTGTCTGCCCATAATGCATGTACTAGCTTGTTGTGCCATGATTTTTTGTTCTCTTCCAACAACTTTTTGATTATGTTCATCAAAATTTTATTTGAGGAATCTGCCAACCAATTACCTTGAGGGTTATAAGTTGTATAATGACCCAATATAATCTGATATTTATGACAGAATTCCACCATCCTTTTAGACCCAAATATAGCAGCATTTTCAGTTATGATCTTTCTAGGGCAGCCAAATCTAGACAGTATATGGTTTTCAAGGAATGAAATGGTAACAGAGTCTGTGACATTCCTAGAATGGATGGCTTCTATCCATTTGGTAAAATAGTCTGTTGCTGTGAGGATCCATTTGTGTTGGGCAGATGAGGCAAGATGGATTTCCTCAATGAAGTCTATACCCCACTGTTGAAAATGAGTTTCAACAGTGATTGGTTTCAGAGGTAAGGGAAGCAGCTTTATTTTGTCTTCAAAGATTTGGCATTTGTGACAGGCAAGGATCATTTTGTGGATATCTTGAAAGAGGGTGGGCCAGTAATAGCCAGCTCTAAGGATTTTGTTAGCAGTTGACTTCCAGTAGAGGTGGCCTCCACATTCTCCTTCATGAAACTCGTGCCTGATCTTATCTGCATCATTCTTAGGCAAACATTTAAGCAATAATCCACTAGCATTTTTCCAATATAAACATTTATTCAAAATGCAATAATTTACAGCTTTCAACTTTAAGAATCTTGCCTTTGTTTTAGACAAACCAGGAGGGACATTTAGGTTGAGCAACACATACAAAATATCAGCATAACAAGATGAATTCAGAAAATGATCTTCATTAAGTGGACTTATCAACTCTTCCTGTTCATCTAATGCATTAAACATGTTTATATCAAGAGCTTGAAAGTTGGATTCGGCTATAAATTTTGCTAGTCCATGACCTTTTATGAGCTTAGTGGGCTTGATTTCTAAGTCATATTATAAAATTACAGCAATCCACTTTCCTCTTTTTCCATCTGGATCTTGGGTCAATATGTCTTTTACAACTGAATGAGGCACAAATGCTATAATGCGTGAGTGTAAAATGTAAACTTTGAAGTCTTTTAAGGCTTTGACTAGGGAAAATGCTTGTTTTTCCATTATATTGTACTTCAAAGGTGCATCTCTTAATGCCTTGCTGAAAAATGCAATTGGCTGCTCTTGTCCCTTCAATTTTTTCTGTAATAGGACAACATCTACTGTGTGTTCTGATGCAAATGAAAATATGAAGAAATATTTTGTGAAATCAGGACTGATAAGAACTGGTGTTTTGGTGAGTGCTTGTTTTACCAGTTCAAATGATTTCTTTGCTTCTAAGGTCCATTTAACTCCTTCTTGTCTCTTAAAGCATATTTGTCATGATTCTAAGGAGTTCAGCTAGATTGGGTATGAACCTTCTCAAGAAATTAATCTTCCCAATGAAAGATTGAAGTTCCTTGATGTTTCTAGGATGGTTTATTTGCAATATACCATCGATCCTCTTTGGGTCTATCCTTATTCCCTCTTCAGATATGATATGTCCAAGAAGTTTACCTTCTTGGAGACCAAACAATGTTTTCTTTGGATTTAAGGACAACCCATATTTTCTGCATTTCTCAAAGACTTTTCTAAAGTGTATTAGGTGTTCTTCATCTGTTTTAGAATAGATAGTGATATCATCAAGGTAAATCACAATGAAGTAACCTATTTCTTCTAAGAATTCTATATCCATGGCTCTCTGAAATGTGGCACCAACATTCATTAAACCAAAGGGCATTTTCAAATACATGAAAGTACCCCAAGGAGTAGTAAAGGATGTTTTAAGTTGATCATCAGGATGTACCAATATCTGATTGTAACCTGAGAAGCCATCCAACAAAGAAATTCTCCTTGAACCAACTACTCTTTGTAAGATATGATCCATTTTGGGCAAGGGATAGTTTTCCTTTAATGAGGCTTTGTTTGAGTTTCTAAAGTCAATGCAAAGCCTTATCTCTCCTGTTTTATTTATAATTGATACAAGATTAGACATCCACTCTGAGTATCTAACAGGGATAATAATTCCAGCATCATACATTTTTCTAATTTATTTCTCTACCAGAGGTAAATGAACAGGGTTGATTCTGCACAATTTTTGTTTAAAAGGCTTCTAGTTTTCTTTGAGGGGTATCTTAAACTGGATTATTTTTGTATCATATGATTTCAAATCTTCATAACTCCATGCAAATACATCAAAAAATTCTCTAAAAAGCTCAATGTATTTCAGTTTAATGTGAGCTGGCAGTGTCTTGGATAATTTAATCATTTTGGGCTTTTCCTCACTACCTATTTTTTTCTTCTAATGGGACTAGTCCTTTTGGAAAGCTTTTTTTTTTAGATTGCAGCACTTCTAAGTCTTCTTTTTCTAAATCTGTGCTATTTTCTGTTGTATGTTTGGGTCTATTAGTTAACAGATTTATTTCAGCAATCTCAGGAGACGTTTCTTCTTCAAAAAATGGGTTTTCTTCAGTAGGAAAGTCTTGTTCATACTCTGAATCTGAGTTTGGTGTTTCAAATTAATTTTTGGACTGTAGGAAGTCTTCTATTTATTTATCTCCTTAAAAAAATTGTCAGTATTTTTCATTATCTGGGACAACTGGTCTATATTTGACTTGAATGGTGTATTGTTTGCTTTCATAAGGTCTTAGACAAGTACTAGCAGCAAGGCTAATCCATTGGCAATAATGTTTTGGTTTCTTGGGACAAAGGTAAGTTGGAATTCAGCGAATGTTTTTAACAAGTCCATGGCATCATCTCTATAGGCTCTAAGTCTGGGATGTTTAGTAGTGTATTCCCCATTTACTTGCCTAATTATCAATTTTGAATCCCCATAAACTGTTATTCTTTTGGCCCCTAATTTTTTCAATAAATTCAGCCCTAAAAGGAGAGCTTCATACTTTGCTATTATTATTTTGCATTGGAAGTTCAAACTATAGGAATGACCCTCATCATGATTGTTTTCAGTGTTGTGTACCCATATGCCTGCTCCTGCACTAGTTTTAGAGCAAGACCCATCAAAAATCATACTCCAAAGAGGACTGTCTTCAGATTTATCATTTATTTCACTTCTGTTCTCTCTGTCTTGTTTGCCTAATCTGTGACTGTGTTGTTCCTACAGGTTTGCACTATGTTGAATTTTGTTTTGTTCCTCAATATTTTCAATGTTTTGAGGTTTTATTCTTTGATTTTCATGAACTGCACTATATTTATGACTGTTTTGGACCTCAAGACCTTCAATTTGTTTACTGTGAATTTCTGAGTTTGCAAACTGATATAATGATTTTTCCTTTCTCTCCTTTTCCTCTATGGCTGCCACTATGTTTGGATGTGGAGTGAGCACTATATTGGCTGATGTTTCATTGACTAAATCTTGCTCATTAGGAATCTCATCATTGTAAATAATGAATGAGTCAAGGTCAGTGTGTATGGAATAAAGAGGAGAGTTTTCTGGTCTTTCTTGGTTACTCACCATATATTTCATGTGTGTTTCCCTATAGAGTCTTCTAGGTTGACCGAAGACAGGGATGGTGGCATAATTCATATCCATCTGCATGGTACCTTGCAACTTAGCACCCCATGATCTTGAAAGAAGCATGCCATATTTTGGGGGTATATCAGCCACTACAATGTCCATCACTAAGATTTTGGCTGGGATTTGGGCCAAGTTAACACAAAGATCTTTTATAAGGCCTAGGCATCTCACTCTGCTTGAATCAAAGGAATATAAATCTTTATAAGGTCTAGTTACCTCATGGCCTAATATTTTCATTATTACTTTGGGCATGAGGTTATGTGATGCTCCTAAATCAAGCATGCCATTGTGCAGAATATTATCATGGATGCTAAAACTGATGTAGAATGGAGGGGTAGTTCCTTCTTAAAATTTTCCTTCAATCTTAGGACCAAATAGAAGCTCTGGTGTATCATCATTCAAGTTAACAGTATCATGAATATCTTCTATGTTCAAAGCTTTCAAAACTTGACATCTATATACATTTTGAGTGACTAACTCAGTGAGTGGGACAAAGATTTTAATTTTGGCAATTTCACTCTCTAGGCTAAAAGGAATTTGATTTTTTGAAATGTTTGATTCAACCTTCTTAGTCACTGATTCATCAGCAAAATCAGCTTGTTGATTTCTACTATTTACAGCAGTCAAAATGTTTTTTTCAGGGGAATTAGCTGAAATGCCAGTGCTGCTAGGGTCATCACCCTGTTTTTCATTGATTTGGGTGTTTTTTCCTTTGTTTGGATCAGAAATTTCATCCACTATTTTATGGTTTTATGCTGTCTTTTTGGAAGTATTTACAGGGCTGTTTTTGGCAGAATTATCAGAGGTTTTGTTCCTGGGAGTTTCTTGATTTTTCTTACTTCTTAGGTCATATTGTTTGGGCACCCCTATGATGGCATTTTCAAAGTCTTGTTCATAGTATTTAGTTTCTAGTCTTTTATCATCATAGGGTGTATACAGACCTTGTTTTATTTCATGGAGGAAATCAGAATCCTCATTGCTTACTCCCAGCATGTTTATGTTATCATCCTATGTTTTTTCATTTGTTTCTCCATCCTCATTAACACAATTTTCTTGAAAAGGAAGTCTGATCTATTGATCAACATCTCTTTTTCTGTTCTGAGGTTGATTTCTCCTAAAGTTATGATTTTGATTTTGGGACTGGTTTCTATTTTGAGGAGCTGATTGATTTTATCTATATTGTTCTTTCTCATAAATTTTCATCATCTTCATCATCTCCTCCATCATCCTTTCCATTTTTGAATTAGATGTGGAAGGTGTAGCTTCATCCCTATATGATAATCTCTTCTCAGTCTTCAATCTAGCTCTCTTCTCAATCAGATTTGCTTCCACACTAAAAGCTCCCTTCTGCATGTCTTCTAAAGTTAAGGGATCCCTTTCTCTTAGCTGATAGGTCATTTCAAGATCAAATCCTTCAGGGAATTTAGCCAAAGCTGAGCCTTGTGGAGGTTTCAAATCTGGGGGTAGTGCTTTATAAACATTATTAAATCTAGTGCAATAATTTTGAACACTTTCCCTAGTGTTTCTCTTGAGGTTGTTGTAATCTGAAAGTATTTGGAGAGGGTTCTTCCTAATTTCCCATTTGTTTATGAATGTTTGATGGAAATCTTGGAGGTCATTAATACTATTAGGGGTTAATTTTTTGAACCATTTTCTTGCTTCACCCCCTAAACTTTGAGCAAACAATCTGAGTTTAACGGTTTCATCATCTATCTCATTTCTATCAAAATAGTTATTCATATTGTCCACATGTAGTTGAGCAGTAATAGAACCACTAGCATAATATAATGGAATCTTGGACTGATAGTCCTGTGGAAAATTTACTAAAGGTAAAGGAAGGACTAGAGGAGCATACCATGCTGCCATGATAGGAGGTTGTGGAAAAAATAGGGGGTTTACAAGTGGAGGGTTTATGAAAGGAAGGGGAGGATGGAATGGAATAGTTTGAATAGTGGGTGTATGAATAATAGAAGTACTTGGACCAGCAAGAGACTGTTGAGCAGATCTAGGATGAGAGAAACTAAAGTTATGAATGAAATGCAGATCAGGTGGGGTGGTTTCTTTGCTATCAGTATGTGCACCACTATGTTGGGGTGAGTGTAGAGACTCAAAGTCTATTTGATCTATATCACTAAGTGACTTAGTTCTATATGGGTTTCTTATGGATGGTAAGTCAACTTGTGTATCTTTCAGAGCTGAGAGATTTTCAGGGACAGAGTTAGCTCTATGAATTGGTCTGACAATAGTTGAAGTCTTGGAATTAGGAGATTTCCTAAGGATAATTTCTGGATTATCAACTATCTCAGGAGGATTTGGGTCAAGATAGGCTCTAGTATAAATTCTTCTAGAAGGCACTATGTGGTGTTTTTATACCTAATGATGAGAAAAGTTCAGCCAAGTATGACAGTATTTTAAAGGCTAACTAATATTTTTCAAAGAAAACTCAATGCTCAAAGTCTTATTAAATGGGTTTGAATGATGTTTGAAGGATAAAAGAATCTCCCAGTGGAGTCTTAGGAAAAACCAGTGGGGTCAGCAGGCCTACTGAATACTAATGGAGTCACCAGGTGAAGGATTTTTACTTGTTTTGAAGGTTTGGTTGTTGTTCACCATCAACAATCAATAATAACCAGTCTTGGGGACACTTGTCTCATTTAGAAATAGGGGTTCGTTGAGTTGTGAAGTTATCTAATACTCAATAATCCCCAGTATGGTCGCCACTATGTTAGGACTCCCGTAGTTTGCAAGATTGGCAAGAACAAACGCTGCAGGGCCTACATCAGAATCACTTTGGAATCCTAGGATCTAGCCCTTTTGGATTCAAAGATGGATCTCTCTATATATAAGTGTTTTCAAAGGATATATCTTTAAGGCTTATGATATGATATTAGGCTACTTATGAAGTACAAGGGATCTATTTGTTTTTGGTTGGGATGGATATCATCAAAATGAAGGAAGTCTTTTGAAGGGTAAAGGTGTGAGCAGGTTGAAAGAATGGTTCAACTGATAAGATAGGTAAGAGACAATATCAATCCATTGGCCTATGGAGTCACAAAAGGGTTTAATTGCACAACAAGTTTCAAGAGTGGTACATGGGGCAAGTTATCTATATCAAAGGATCTCTTTAGATTGATTTTCTGGTATGGAACATTAAAAGTGTTGTGAAAGAAGCAAAGCTAATAACCATTTAAGAATCTATTAACTTCACTAAACAAGAAAATCCTTTCAAAGTAACTGTTTGAAGCAAGCCAAAGGACAAGGCAAACCATAGACTTCTTTGGGCAAACTTTTACTAAAGCACACTTTTCAGACAAAAATCCAGTAATCTAACAGATTACATTTAGAAAGAATAAAACATATAAGATAAACAAAGAATAGCCTAAGATCATGTTAGCCATTAGTAAATTTTCGTCAAAGCAAATGATGGCTAAAAATAAGTCCTGAGCCTTCAAAATATTGTTTTCATGCCAAAACTGCTCATCATTGAAGTCTTCTTGTGCTGCCTAAACTCAACAAGTCATCTTCACTGCTGTTTTATTAAGAAAACCCACCAAGAAGCCATGCTGGTATCCAAAATACTGTTTTTAGACCTTTTTTCCAGCATTATCTAAACCTATTTTTCACTCATTTTTCAGCCCACATTCATCCTCCTTTTTACTCTGAAAAATCCCATTTTCTCTTCATTTTATCCTCATTATCCTAAGGGAACTTCCAAAAATCCATTTTAAACTCACAAAAAGTCCCTCTTTATTGTTTAAAAACTCCCATTGGAACCCCAAGAAACCCTTAAAAACCCCTCTTGCTGCCTAAGAAACGCCCTTTTATATAACACAGGCTTTAGCCCCCGAGGGCTTAAAATCTTTGGCCCCTTTCCTCCATGTGTCCGAGCGCTATGACCAAGTGCCCAAACCATATCGCATCGGCTTTCCTCTATAGGTCTGCTTTTTCCTTCGGAAATCTCTCCTCGTCGATGCAATTAGCACCCTGCCCTTAAAACCCCTGGTCATATATTGCTACATAGGAACATGTCCCGGGCCTAACCTTAGCCCCCATCGCATCGATCCATCGGCTTTTCCTTTCCCCTTTTCTTTTCCCCCTCCGCGGCGATGTGCCGATGTGATAAGCTGTCCCCTCCTCAACCCTTGGTCACCTTGTTCCCCACTGGACCATACCCCAATCGTATCCTTAGTTCCTCCTCTTAACTATTGTTTAAATCCCCACACCCTTTGTAAAGATTCATTTTTATTTTGAATTTTCCCAGCGCTAAGTTTTCTCCCTGAGTGATATTGACCGTTGATCTTATCGATCTGATGGTCATTGCTTGCTCGTTCCATCCCTTGCTCACCCGACACATTTCTTTGTTTCACCTCCGGCATGAAACGCGCACCGTAGATATTATAGATCTAACGGTCCTCATTAATCCCGATGACCCAACTCCGCAGGGGCCTACCATCCACCACATACAACACCCGCCCTATCGAACGCTGCCACCTGGCTTCCACTTTCATTTCCGCCTGAGCAACTTCTCCATCACGTTCGGTCCACACTGTCCGATCTCATCCCTTTCATCCAACGGCTGTGGTGGCGTATCGCAAAATTTTCGCGCCCAAAGTTTAACTCTCTGAAACCACGCGATACCATCGATTTTCTAAAAGAGAGGTGTCGCATAGTGTGTGGAATCGCATTCAATTGCGTTTAAACCACTTACCACCCAAAATGAACGCGATAACCATTCTTGGTTCTTCAAAAACCACCTTTGCCCATTTTCGCTTCAATATTCAAATTTAAACCTGTTTTCACTGGTTTTTCCCGTAGAACCTCCTCCGCCTGCATTTTCCCCTCCTCACTGTTCTTTTTGCCCTCCGCTAAGCCTCCAAAGCAGTCACCCATTAAAATGCAGGGTTTTATTTATTTTTTTGTTTATGATGTAGGTTTTTAAAGGTGGCTTAAGCATTGAAAAGTCCTCCACAGCTAGCTCAGTAGCAGAAACCCTCTGGGATGACGATCCTTGGGGCCTAAAGTGTAAAAGGAGGTTAACAGGGTTTATGGGTGTTTATCAACACTCAATTAAAAATGGTAAAACAAATGAAACCCTCAGCGCGCCCCGATACCTGTTCACAACAAAGACGAGAAATACAAAGATTAAAGACAAGGGATTATGTATAAAGATCAAGGATAAAGCACCATCTGAAGGATTAAAAGAGTTAAAGGATTGAAGGCTTAATTTTACAGTTTGAAGGATTAAAGGGTTAAATCCTGTTATTTTAAAGGTTAAAACACAGTGTCAAGGTGGGCACAGTCAGCAAAAGTGCAATTGAAGACCGGAGTAGGATGAAAAGGCATAATCAGCCTTAAAACACAAAATCACAGTTAAATCAATGTTTTAAGGTATTAAAAACAGACAGATTAGCAAAAGGAGCCTCCAAATGCCACATCAGTAAAGGCAATAAAAGCCAAAACTGCCACCTACAGGTTTATTTCCTCAAAAGAAGGCACCATGAATGCACAATCAGGGATATTTTTAAAATACAGCTCAACATTAACTTCCAACCTACCAAAAACCCCCAAAGACAACAAAAGTGACTAACGTTGATGAACTTTAATGTAATAATCAATTAGAAAAATTAATTCATGTCATTCCTTCTCCATTTGGCCCTTCAAAGGCCGAGAAGATCTTACTCCACATAATTGATCAGATGAACCCTTCTTACACTCCACCTCCTCTTTCTTCTATAAATAATTCTGTAGAAGACATTATAGAGGTTGGTCTTTGGATATTTGTTGCATGTAAATAGATTTTGAAGCAGTTGTAGCTCTGTTTTGTAATTAAAGACACATAAGCCGAGATGAGAAGTTAGAAGCTGTAAAGATCCACTGGACTTGAATATTGTAACTGGTTTGAACATCAAATACAAATAGCTGATTTATGGGATCCTGGTCTATGTCAATGGTGATGTGTTTCTCACTGTAAATTGTTATTTTCTTATTGTTTCCATTCTGTCCACTTTTCTCTGATAAAGAATAACAAACATAGATTATGATTTACTTTTGGAGTACCCTAAATCTCACTGATAAATCTTTATCATGTATGTTTTTTTCTAAATGTGTTTTGAAGGTAATTCAATAGAGTATAACTAGTGAAGTGTTGGTAAGTTTCCTGAGTGCAACTTGAGATATTGTCTTTGAATTTTCTTGAAAATTCTGCTAATTAAAGATTGAGCTAGAGAAGTCTATGGTTAGCCCTGTCCTCTAGTTTCTTCTCCAACATTTGCTTTGAAAAGTTCCCTTAAGAGTATGTTGAAAGCAGGCTAGTTTAAAAGTACTTACCTGATCGTAGACTACTTTTTATGTTTATCATGAATGTTTTCCTTTGAGAATATGCTGAAAGCAGGATAAGTTAAAAGTCTTTACTTGATCTTAAGCTGTTCTTTGTTTTTAAATGTTTTCTCTTGAAAGTATATCAAAAGTAGACTAGTTTAAAAGTACTTACCTGATCTTAGATTACTTTTGCATTTTTCCTTAAGTGCATGTCAAAAGTAGGCTAGTTTCAAAGTACTTACCTGATCCTATGCTATCCTTTGTTCCCTCATATGTTTGATTTCCCTCACTCCATTTCTTAGTGTTTCATTCCATAAAATCAACTTAAATAGATCCTTTGACATAGATGACTTGCCCCATGGACCACTCTTGAACCTTGCTGTGTAATTAAATCCTCTTATGACTGCATAGCCCAATGGATCGATGCTGCCCCTTCCCTATCTTATCAGCTGAACCATTATTTCACCTACTCACACCTTCACCCTTCATATAGACTTCCTTCATCTTCATTATATCCTTGCCCAACCAAAACAAACAAAAACACTATTCCTCATAACTAGCCTAATATCATATCATAAAACATAAAGATCATATCTTTGAACACGTATATAGAGAGATCCCTATCTGAATCTAGGATGGCTAGATCCTCAGATTCCAAAGTGGTTTTGATGTAGGCTCTGCAGCATTTGTATTTTCCAATCTTGAAAAATACAGAGTCCTAACATACTGGTGACCATACTGGGGAACTCTGAGTAAAAATCCTTAAAACTAAACACTCATTATTTAGTCAAGAATGAATAGATTTCTTCAAGCACTACGAAGAATGTTGGTAATCATGATAGGACTTGTCTGAATTAGTGGAAATCTAATTTCTTATTAGGATTCTAAAAGACCCTTATCAAAAGTTGAAAAAAAAAGCTAGTTAGCCACAGAGTAAACTCTGTTTGTCTCATCACCATAGCTAAAGTGCTGAAACAAATTTAGGACAATATCATAACCTACAGGACTGTTAAAAACTCAGAAAACCCAAAACATTTCAGATTGGTATTCAAATAAATTACTGGTGGTGGACCATAAAACATTTTACCTTCCAAAGCTAAAAATTTCCACCTGGCGACTCCACAATTATGAATTGACCTAAAGACTCCACTGGGAAACCCATTACTATCATAAAATCATACAAACTCAGTTTAGGAAACTTTGAAGATTAAGTGTTCTTGTTAAAAGATCAGTTAGCCTACTAAATATTGTCATACTTGGTTAGAATTTTCTTGTTATTGGGTCTGAAAACACCACATAGTGGCTTCTAAAAGAATTCATACTAGAGCCTATCTTGACCCAAATCCTCCTGATATAGTTGATAATCTAGAAAGTATACTTAGGAAGTCTCCTAAGTCTAAAACTGCAACTGTTGTCAGACCATTCCATAGAGCTAATTCTGTTCCCAAAAACCTTACAGCTCTACAAGATTCACAAGTTGACTTAAGAAACCCATTCAGAACTAGGTCACTTGATGATATAGATCAGATAGACTTTGAGCCTTGACACTCACCCCAACATAGTGGTGAAAACACTATTAGCAGAGAAACTACCCCACCTGATTTGCATTTCCTTCATAATTTTGGTTTCTCTCATCCAAGATCTGCTCAACAGTATCTTGCTGGTCCATCCACTTCTGTTATCCATACACCCACGGTTCAAACCACCCCATTCCATCAACCCCCTCCCATCTTACATCCTCTACCTGTAAACCCCCAATTTTTTTCACAACCTCCTATCATGGCAACATGGTATGCTCCCCTAGTCCTTCCTTTACCTTTAGTCAATCTGCCACAGGACTATCAGTCCAAGATACCATTATATGATGCCAGTGGTGCTACTATTGCTTCACAACATGTGGACAAGATGAATGACTATTTTTATAGAAATGAGATTGATGATGAAACTGTCAAACACAAATTGTTTGCTCAAAACTTAGGGGGAGAAGCAAGAAAGTGGTTCAAAGGCTTAAACCCTCAGAGTATTAATGAAATTCACGATTTCTATCAGTCATTCCTAAACAAATGGGAAATTAGAAAAAAACCTCTCCAAATACTTTCAGATTACAACAATCTCAAAAGAAACATGGGGGAAAGTGTTCAAAATTATTGCACTAGGTTTAATAGTGTTTATAATGCACTACCCCAAGACTTGAACCCTCCTCAAGGCTCAGCCTTGGCCAAATTTCCTGAATGATTTGATCCTGAAATGGCCTATAAGCAAAGAGAAAGAGACCCCTTGACTTTAGAAGACATGCAGAAAGGAGCTCTTGCTGTGGAAGTAAATCTGATTGAAAAAAGTGCTAGGATGAGGAATGAAAAGAAAGTATCATTTAGGGAAGAATATAGTTCAAAAATGGAGAGAATTATGAAAGAAATGATGAATAAAATGAGCATACTTGAGAGGGCACAATCCAGAGAAAATCAATCAGCCCCTCTGTTAGCCCCCTATAAATTCCTTGACAAGCAAGCAAGGGGCTAATTAGTTTTATGAGCCTTCAAGGAATGCATTTATCTTGAAAACACATCATCCTTGAAGGCTTTCCATGTTCCCTGCCCTTTGAATGTTTCCCTCTGCTGTTCTTGAGTCAATAAGCCTCATTGATGATAAAAAATTGTGCTCCAAAAGGCCTTTATTTTCCCCTTGTATCCCTGCAGAATGTCCCATTTTACCCTTTTTTCCCCTTTGTCAAAATCCCCCTTTGCCCTCTAAATCATACCCAAAATTCCCTTTAAATCCTACAAGTTCCTTTTGTTCGGCCTAATTTCCCCTTTTCCCCCTATCGTTATCTTTTCCTAGCCTTGAAAATTGTTAAAAATGGGCAAAAACCCACTTTTCTACCTTATATTAAGGGCCTAGCCCCTTTGCCGCCAGCCTCGCAAACCACTTCCCCACATGCCCAGGCGCCAGAACCAGGCGCAAAGAACTCAAGCGCTAATCACAATCGCAACGTTCAGAGAAGTTCATTCCTTTGTTAAACGGAAAATCTTCGATGCGATTGAGTTTGGTCTTCAAGCCCTCCGCTACAATCTCCATCGTTGATCTACCGTTTTGATCGGACAGCCCGGCGCCAATCGCACTCCCTTTTTCGATAGCAATTGGAACTTCCACCGTGCCGCTCCTTTTTTCCCCCCGATTGCGATTTCCCCGACCAGATTACAACCGTCCATCCATTCCGAGGATCAATGGTCCAGATATTATCGCATCGCGCTCGTTGCCTTTCCCTTCCGCCCTTCCGATTACATTTGAAACTGTCGATCTCCCTGCCAGATCCGACGGCTGGCGCTAAATCGTACCCCCGCTTCTGATCCCAATCCGAACTTTTAAATGGTGCCACTCTTTGTTCCCCTGATTACGATCCCCAACCAGATCACAGCCGTCCATCCATCCCGAGAATCAACGGTCCAGATTTGTTCTTCTCCCCTCCCGTCGTTTCTTTCTGTCCCCCGACGATCCAATCTCCACCGTTGATTCCGTTGTAGATCCGATGGCCCAAGCTCTTCCGCTCCAATCGCAATCGCATTTTTCAATCGCTACCACCTTCCACCTTATGCGATTGCGATCTCCCCGATCCAATCTCGACCGTCCATTTAATCCAAGATCCAATGGCCATGAAACAGTCGCACCATCATTCAAATGGATTGTCAAACCTCCCATTTCTCCCCTCCGATTGAATCGTAGCCGTCGATCTCCTCCTGAGATCCGACGGTTGTAAATGAATCACCCTCCACCCATGCCAGGTCCCACCACACGATCATTTTCATTGCATTTCAATCCATTTCTTTATATTTCCGCCTATATCCAAACTTTAGGGATATACATTAAAGTTTAACGTTTCACATTCCTTCCGCCCAACTTCATACGCCATCCCACTGATTAATCTCCGCCATCGATCTTCGTCACCGAACCATGATCGGACGACCCACGCTCATTTCTCCACCATAAACCTATTTTTCAAGGTTTACACCATATCAATGCATTTTTCACCATTGTTTCATCTAAAACCACCATTTTACCACCGCCGCGCTATCATTCTACCCGCCCTCCATAGCCATCCTTCCCTATGCATGGATTTCATAACAGGTTTTCGTGTTTTGCAGGGTTATCAGGTGGTGAAAGCCGCCATGATTACACAGTATTTAATACAATGGAAAAACGACAAGACTTGCATTAAAAGAATAGGATTTGAACTCTGTAAAACCTCCCCAGAGCCATTAAAGCGCAGATTTCACCGACAGAGACAGAAATGGAGCAGCAGAGAGTTTAAGGCAAGAAGATGAAGGTATTTGAGCCTTAACTCAGTGGTTTAGAGGCAAAGTACCAGATTGAAGACATCATGGATCTCTCAGAAGGCCCAGCGCACAGAAAACAATACTATCAGGGTTTCACATCAGCAGATTGTTCTAAAGGACCAAGCGCCCATATTTTCCCTTTATTTACCATGTTCCTGAAGAAATTCAGCCCTGACCACAGTCCGAAGCTACCAGAGCATTTGTTATGCAGCATGGCGCACTTCACTGTCATTCATTTTCCTTTTTGTTTATTCACCAAAGTACTACAGAGTACTGCAACCAGAGTGCATCAGAGCCATACCAGAGTAAATGGAAGCCTAAAAAAGATCGCTCCTTTGTCCAAAGGAGTACCAGGGGTAAATGCACAGGATTTAAAACTGAATGGGCTTCGACCCTCTTTCTTTCTGAGTTTTAGTGCTTCATTTAGTGTTTCACCTACCTCCTCTGCTCACCTTTCAGCCATAAAATCTAAGAAGGAACTCATTGTAAAGGTTGTTGATCAGTTATCAGAGAATGGCAAGCTGTTTCTTTTTAGACATAGTCTCTGTGTAAAGTTGTAAGATAGGCTGAGGAGGATGTTTTCAGACTGAATATCAAGCTATTGGTAATGTTGTACTTGACTGGTGTTGTTTTTTAATATGACAAGAACATTTATTTGGATCCTGATTTAAAGTAGTTGGTGATGTTTTCTATCTCTGTGTTTTATTTCATTTCATTACATTTCTTCTGGCACGCATCAGAAATTTGGCATAGGATTTACCCTTGTTAGGTACCCTATGTCTCTGCTCTCCCTGCCTTTAATTTTTTTCTGCTATATGTGTATCTGAGGTTTGATTTCAATTGATTTAACCAGTGCAGTGGTTCCATATGCTGCTAGCTGATGTATGAATTAATTAATCATTTCTTAGATGTTCTTGTTAGGATTTAATTGAATGAATTGGGAACACTGGGAGGTCTAGAACTTGTCTCTATCTCAATAGGATCCTTTTCAATTAATTAAGCATATCTAAGTTCCCTTGAGCTGTAGGCCGAAGCATTGAGAGTTCAAAGTCTCTCTCTGATCTCAGGTTTTCAGCTTTGTGTTCTAAAACTTTAATGTTTCCTTGCTCTCACCTCCCCTCTTGCCTATCCTACCACACTATCATCTTTAAGATCCAATGCTTTAGATGACTAGCCCAACTGAAAGCCTGCATGTTGAATAGCAAGTAAACCCTTTCCTGACTCCATTGCCCAATGGTCTTGAATGTTCCCTGGGGTATCTCTCCTTTGCCTAAAATCTTCTTTGCTCAGCCTTGTCTTATATTGGACCCTTCTTTCCTGATTCCCCACAAAAAAACATACAATCAAACAAACAAACCTTGTGCCTATAACTAGCCCAATATCTTAACTTTGAGCTTCAAAGACATACACCTTTGACAATCATAGAGAGATCCCTCTCTGGACCCAGGAGGGCTAGATCCTAGGGTCTGAAAGTGGTTTGATGTTGTCTCATGTTTTGGTATTGCCAACCTTGCCAAAACATGGGAACCCCAACATAATGACAACTCCGCTGGGGAGTTTCTGAGTATTTTCCATCTTACTACATTACAAGGGCCTTAGAAAATCTAGAAACTCTGGTTAGGGCGGTAGTGAAACACTTCCATTTGCAATTAATTTTCTGTACCAATTGTTGTGTTTCTCCCACACTCTTAGACAGAGTCTGGAAAGGGCCAGGTAGCATCCAGATCTCATCCTCTTCGGAGGTGACATATCTGGTAAATGCCCTCCCAGTCAATCTTTGGTTAGAGTTTGCTGTGTGTTGAAGATATCCTTGAAAATGGACATCTCAAAAACACTGTGGTGGATAGTGTACCCTCTAGAAGCATCCTAAACCTTCCACCTGGCGACTCCATAGCTCCTTAAAGGTCAAAGAATCCACTGGTGATCAGTAGGCCTGCTGATTACCCTGGTTTCACATAAGACTCCACTGGGAGACCAACCTCCATAACAACATCAACCACAATAGAAGTAACCAGTAGGGTTTAGCTGCTTTTTTGAAAAGAAACATTCTGGCTTCAAGAACCATTCACACAAGAGCTTATCCCAATCCAAACCCACCTGAAATAGTTGATAACCCTTAGAGAATCCTCAAGAGATCTCCTACACCTATAAGACCAACTATTTCTAGCCACATACATAGAGCTAACTCTGCACTGGAAGACTTCACAGCTCTATTAGCCTCACCTTTAGACCTAGACTTCAAACAACTTACCTAGGACTAGGTCATTCAATGCTCTAGACCAGCCAGACGTTGAACTTCTCGGTTCACCATCTCATAGTGGTCAACACATTAGGGACAGGGGGACCCCTCCATCTACACCTCCTGATATTCACTTCATTCAAAACTTGGGGCTCTGCCACCCCAAATCTTCCCAACAAGCTTCTGCTGGTCCTAATATCCCTATCATCCATATACCAGCTGCTCAAGCCAATCCCTTACCTCCTCAAAATACCATCATGGCAGCCTGGTATGCACCTCTAGTCTTACCTCAGCCTCTAGTGCCCCTACCTAATGATTATCAATCAAAGATCCCACATTTCACTGCAAAAGAGTCCATCACAGCTTAGCACCATGTGGATAGGATGGAAGATTCTTTTGACTACATGGAGATAGATGATGATACAGTCAAAATGAGAATCTTTGCCCAGATATTAGGAGGTGATGTGAAGAAATGGTTCAAAAGCCTACCTCCTAATAGTATCCAAGATCTTCCTGCTTTATATCAAGCCTTCATAAACAAATGGGAAGTTAAGGCCAACCCTCTCCAAATCCTATCAGAATACAAGAACCTGAAAAGAAACGTAGGAGAGAGTGTCTAGGACTACTCTACAAGGTTTAACAACGTTTATAATGCCCTCCCACCACACATGAAACCTCCCCAAGGTATGGTTCTAGTAAAATACCCTGAAGGCTTGGATGTTGATATGGCCTACCAACTTAGGGAGAGGGATTACGACACATTGGAAGACATGCAAAAGGGAGCAGTGAGTGTAGAGGCAAATCTGATTGAGAAAAAAGCAAGATTGAGAGCTAGGAAGAGGGTAACATATAGAGATGACAATGTAGCTTCCACATCTGATCCCAATTATGACCGTTTATCCAAAAGCATGGAAAATCTACAACAAATGATGGAAAAAATGGTTGTCACAGTCACTAACCAAAATATAAATCAAAACCATAACCAGAACCAAAACTTTAGAAGAAACAATGCCACTCCCAACAGACAACGAGAGTCAGATCAGCAAGTTATTCCCCCATTTCAAGAGAACTTTCTTGATGAAGACGAGGGAATCATAGAAGAGTCTAAGGAGAACACAATAAACATGTTTGAAATAGAAGATTCAATACATAACTGTTACACAGAAGAATATCAGCCCTCACCCTCATATTGGGATGAGGAAAGATCAGAATCTGAGGATTACAGACTTGGATTTGAAGATGCCATCATGCAAGTCAGACAGTATGAACTTAGGAGCAAGAAAAGCCTAAATAATTCCAAACCCAAATCTTCTGAGATTACCATCAAGAAAAGACCTGAGAAACCTTCTAAAGTGACTGCTGAAGGTAACAAATCAGTAGCTGAAAGTTCTGGGAAGAACAAAGAAAAAGACAACCAAAACACTGATAAACAAGGTAAACCACCTAGCAGCACTAGCACTATAGCTAGTGCTCCTAATAAAACTGTCTTCAACACTGTACCTAACGAGAATCAGCACACTGATTCAGCCACCAAGGTAGTGGCTAACAAAACAGAGTCGAACACTCCAAAGAGTCAATCCACTTTCAATCTAGAAAGTGAGATTGCAAAAATTAAAATCTCTGTCCCACTCTCTGAGCTGGCTACTCATGATGTATATAAAGGCCAAAATTTGAAAGCGTTAAACCTAGGTGAGAATAGTGACACTGTCAACCTAAGTGATGACCAACCAACTCTCCTGTTTGGTCCCAAGATTGAAGGGAAATTTCAAGAAGGGGTAGTGCCCCCTTTCTATATCAGTCTCAATGTCCATGATAAGATCCTCCACAATGCAATGCATGACTGTGGGGCCTCACACAACCTGATGCCTAAGATAGTTATGGAGAGATTAGGCCTAGAGATAACCTGTCCATATAAAGACCTATATTCATTTGACTCTATCAGAGTAAAGTGTCTTGGCCTGATCAAAGACTTGTGTGTAAGCCTAACCCAGATCCCAGCAAAATGTATGGTCATGGATGTTGTGGTGGTTGATGTGCCACCTAAGCATGGTATGCTACTGTCAAGGTCTTGGGGGGCCAAGCTGCAGGGTACCATGCAGATGGATGGGGCTTATGCCACAATCCCTGTTTTCAGCCAACTGAGAAGACTGTATAGGGAGGCACAAATGAAATTCCTAGTTAGTAGACCCAAAAAGCTGGAAAATTCTCCTCTTTACTCTGTACACACAGACCTGGACTCCTTTATCTTCTGCAACGATGAATCTTTGAGGGAGCTAGAACCAGAAAACATAGATACAAACAGAGGGGTTGAGACCACAAACCTTAACATAATGGCTACTCTCGACTTAGAGGAACATGAAGAAGAAAACCTTAGATGGTGCACTGAAACAGAGATTCAGACCAAATGAAAAATCACATGTAATCAGCCAGTTAGTCACCCCTCACAAAATCATATACCACACGAGCATCGAAACCCTCCATAACACAACGCAGAACCCGTAATACAACAAACTAGTGAAACCCACGATAGGGAGGGAAATGACGATAAAACGAAAAATGGACCCCTGTGGAAAATGAACTTTGATGGTTCATGCACCAAGAGAACTGCTGGAGCAGGGGTGTGGCTGCATAACACAGAGAGTGATTACGCAGAGAGCCATGCCTGCAACCTGCATTTCAAATGTACAAATAATATTGCAGAGTATGAGGCTCTGATCCTTGGCTTAAATCTGTTGAAGAAAATAGGAGCCCGTAGGATAGCCGTGCAGGGAGACTCTGAGTTGGTTTTAAAACAAGTAAACGGTGAATACACAGCCAAACACCCTTGGTTGAGAGCATATAGGAATGATGCCGTGGATATATTGAAAACATTTGTTGAATACAAATTAGTGTTTGTTCCTAGGAGTCAAAATGTCATTGCAAACGGATTAGATTGCCTATCTAGTTCATACCCTAAGACTCCAAGCGACCAGAAAATCATAATACAAACCAAATTCAGACCTGCAGTGCCGGATAACGAAAAATATTGGCAGGTATTCGAGGGTGATAAGCAGATTGAAGATTTCCTGATAGGCAGGAATGAGTTTGAACTTTTTGATTCAGACTCTATGTCCAGTGATAGCTGCCTAAGTGAGGAACCCTCAGATGAGGAAGAACCACCCCGTAACATAGAAATAAACACTTTGAATGAACAGATTGGAAACCCAAACGGAAATTGTGAAAATGCAGAAAATGAAGAAGTTGAGGTGATGCAGGCCAAAGATAAGAACATACCTCGAGGTTTGGCACCTTTAGAGGACCTTTTTGACTTTGATGATGTAGCAAAGAAGCCTACCATAGAACACGCGAACTCTGACGTTGAAGAATGCAACATAGGCACTGCAGATAAACACAAAATGATTAAATTGGCTAAGTCTCTTCCTGCAAACATGAAAAAGAAATACATTGACCTATTCAAAGAATTTATTTACGTTTTTTGCTTGGAGCTACGAAGACTTAAAGGCCTATGACACAAACATCATACAACACAAAATACCTTTGAAAGAAAATCAGAAGCCCTTTACACAAAAACTTCGCAGAATAAACCCAAAGCAACTGCCTGCAGTTGAAAAAGATATTAAAAAGATGTACGAGGCAGGAATAATAGTTCCTGTGAGGTTTTCTGTTTGGGTCTCAAACCTTGTAGCTGTGAGAAAGAAAACAAGTGAGATTAGATTATGCATAGATTTCAGGAATCTTAATAGAGCCTCACTCAAAGACAATTACCCTTTGCCAAAAATGGAACATATTCTTCAGAGGTAGTAGGCTCAAAAAGGATTTCTCTGCTAGATGGTTTTTCAGGATACAACCAAGTCTTAGTAATCCCAGAAGATCAACTCAAGACAACCTTTACCACTCCATGGGGCACCTTTATGTATGTTAAAATTCCCTTTGGACCGATGAACGCTGGTGCAACCTTCCAACGAGCGATGGATATAGCTTTTTCTGATGAGATAGGACACTTCATTGTCATCTATCTGGATGACATAATAGTCTACTCCAAGACTGAAGAAGAACACCTAAAACATCTGAGAAAGGTCTTTGAAAAATGTAGAAGGTTTGTTCTATCATTGAATCCTAAAAAGACTGTATTTGGGCTGCAAGAAGGTAAGCTTCTTGGCCACATCATATCTGAGGAGCGAATCAGGATAGACCCACAAAGAGTTGAGGGAATACTAAAAATCACACACCCGAGAAATATCAAGAAGTTACAGTCCTTCATTGGGAAAATCAACTTCCTCAGGAGGTTTATTCCCAACTTAGCTGAACACCTTAGGAATATGACTAACATGTTAAAGAAAGGTGTAGGAGTTAAATGGACCGTAGAGGCCAAGAAATATTTCGAATCAGTAAAACTTTCTCTCACCCAGGCTCCTATCCTAATCAGCCCTGATTTCTCAAAGGATTTTCTGATTTTCTCATTTGCATCCGAGCATATAATAGCTGCAGTTCTACTGTAGAAAAATCCAGAGAGAATGGAACAGCCCATTTCCTTATTCAGCAAAGCATTGAGAGATGCACCCTTGAAATACAACATAATGGAAAAACAGGCCTATGCCTTAGTCAAGGCCTTGAAAGACTTTAGGGTGTACATTCTGCATTCCCACACCATAGCCTATGTGCCTAGCATAGTGGTCAAAGATATATTGTCCCAAGACCCAGATGGGAAGAGGGGTAAATGGATTGCTGTGATCTTAGAATATGACCTTGAGATAAAACCCACCAAACTGATCAAAGGTCAGGGCTTAGCTCGACTAATGGCTGAAAAAAATCTACAAGCCCTTGACATTAACATGGTAGATACCTTGGATGAGCAGCAAGGATTTCCTGATCCCACTGTTGAAGAGAAGTTTCAGAGCTCTCCCTGGTATTCCGACATTCTGTATGTGCTTACACACCTCAATGCTCCTCCTGGACTATCAAAGACCAAGGCCAGATTCTTGAAGCTAAAGGCCAGAAGCTATTTTATTCTGAATGAATGTTTATACTGGAAGAGTAAAAATGGCCTATTTCTTAAATGTTTTCCTGAGTCTGAATCAGAAAGGATTAAACAAGAATTTCATGCAGAAGAGTGTGGAGGCCACCTGAACTGGAAAGCCACTACAAACAAAATACTCAGAGCTGGTTACTACTGGCCTACACTCTTCAATGACATCCATAATATGGTAATTTCCTGCCACAAATGCCAGATTTTTGAAGGAAAAAGAAAGCTCCTCCCCTTACCTCTACAACCCCTCATTGTTGAAGGCCACTTTATGCAATGGGGCTTAGATTTCATAGGAGAAATTCACCCTGCTTCTTCTTCACAACAAAAATGGATCTTAACAGCCACAAACTACTTCACTAAATGGATAGAGGCCATACCTACTAGGAATGCCACAGATTCAGTCATCATTAGGTTCCTAGAAGGTCATATCCTCTCTCGGCTTGGCTGCCCAAGGAAAATAATCATTGACAATGCTAGTGCTTTTGGATCCAAGAAAATGGTTGATTTTTGTCACAGGTATCAAATAGCACTCGGTCATTCAACCGCCTATTACCCACAAGGTAATGGCTTAGCTGAATCATCAATCAAGAGCCTTGTGGCCATCATCAAAAAGCTGTTAGAGGAAAACAAAAAGTCATGGCATAACAAGTTAGTGCATGCCCTGTGGGCCGACAGGCTTACAACAAAGAAATCCATTGGCATGTCTCCATATCAGCTTGTCTATGGAATAAAAGAAGTGTTTCCTACCAGCCTTGGGGTACCAGTGATCAAGCTGGTCAAAGAGATCCAGACAGAAGAAGACAGTATGGTGAGAAGGATAAACCAAACAATTCATCTTCAGCAAACAAGGGAGGAGGTCTATAACAGAGCTATCAAATTTCAGGAAAATATAAAGAAGTTATTTGACAAGAGAACCAAAGCTTCTGATTTCAAAATCGGAGATAAAGTTCTGAAGTGGGACTCAAGGAGAGAGGACAAAGGAAAGCACGACAAATTTGACAGTTTGTGGCAAGGTCCATACATCATCCAGGCCACTGTGGGTTCAAATGCCTTTTTTCTACAAGAGTTAGATGGTACTGAGCTGTTTGGGGGTCTTGTCAATGGCAGGATGCTCAAACACTACTTCTGCTGATTTCCAATTTCCAGTTTCCATTCCCATTGTACATACCATTGCAGTGTTTTGTTTTCAAGAAAAAGAGAAAATGTTCCAAAAAACAGAAAAAGGGGAGGTTCAGACATGCTCAAAACATGAACCTCTGAAGTGACAATATTGGCTATGATATGATCAAAACCTGAGCCAAAGAAAGTAAAGATAGCTAGTTTAAACATGCCCAAAACCTGAACCAGCAAAGAAGAAAGAAGAATCAGCTCTAACAAGCCCAAAATCAGAGTTGAAATGAAGAAAAGAAAGTGACTCTAACAAGCTCAAAAATTGAGTCACAAAAGAAGAAGGATACTTCAAAACTTCAGATTTGAAGCCTTCAAAGTTTTTTTTTTCAGTTTTCTGCAAGTCTCTATCCATGTGCAACTGTCTTTATGTCTTGGATCCACAACAAACTAGACTGTCTAATCCTAGTTTGACTGTTTTTAAATTTATGTTGTAGAATGTAGAGAAGAAATCTGCAACACAGTCTAATCCCAGCAGATATTAGATTAGGTAGAGAAACATATGAGACCAACAGTCTAATATGGTCTCATGGAGTGATAAGGGTAGAATTAGAATAGGTTTATTTTCTGTTTAGAAAAATAAATGATGTAAAGGGTCTGCTAGTCCAAATGCACCCTAGAAGAAGAAAAAATGCTAGGATTGTAGGATGGGTAGGTAGATTGTTTGGGTGATTTTTCTGCTAATTGATGTCTTCAAAATTGTGGCAGCTGAAAACCAAATAAGAAAGGTGGCTCAAGCAGCAGGCATCTAGCCTACTCCAAAGATCATTTCTGAATTCTTGACTCCTTCAAGAAGAAGCCATCCCCATGTGGAGCCACTGTTAGCCCCCTATAAATTCCTTGACAAGCAAGCAAGGGGCTAATTAGTTTTATGAGCCTTCAAGGAATGCATTTCTCTTGAAAACACATCATCCTTGAAGGCCTTCCATGTTCCCTGCCCTTTGAATGTTTCCCTCTGCTATTCTTGAGTCAATAAGCCTCACTGATGATAAAAAATTGTGCTCCAAAAGGCCTTTATTTTCCCCTTGTATCCCTGCAGAATGTCCCATTTTACCCTTTTTTCCCCTTTGTCAAAATCCCCCTTTGCCCTCTAAATCATACCCAAAATTCCCTTTAAATCCTACAAGTTCCCTTTGTTCGGCCTAATTTCCCATTTTTCCTCCTATCGCTACCTTTTCCTTGCCTTGAAAATTGTTAAAAATGGGCAAAAACCCACTTTTCTACCTTATATTAAGGGCCTAGCCCCTTTTCCGCCATCCCCACAAACCACTTCCCCACATGCCCAGGCGCAAAGGACTCAAGCACTAATCGCAATCGCAACGTTTGGAGAAGCACATTCCTTTGTTAAATGAAAAATCTCCGATGCCATTGAGTTTGGTCTTCAAGCCCTCCACTGCGATCTCCACCGTTGATCTACAGTTTTGATCGGACGGCCCGACGCCAATCGCACTCCCGCTTCCGGTCGCAATCGGAACTTCCACCGTGATGCTCCTTGTTTCCCCCCGATTGCGATTTCCCCGACCAGATCATAACAGTCTGTCCATTCCGACGATCAACGGTCCAGATCTTATCGCATCGCGCTCGTCGCCTTTCCCTTCCACCCCTCTGATTACATTTGAAACCGTCGATCTCCCCGCCAAATCCGACGGCTGGCAATAAATCACACCCCCACTTCCAATCGCAATCAAAACGTTTAAATGGTGCCACTCTTTGTTCCCCCGATTGCGATCCCCGACTAGATCACAGCCATCCATCCATCCCGAGAATCAATGGTCCAGATTTGTTTCGCTCCCCTCACGTCATTTCTTTCTGTCCCCCGCCGATCCAATCTCCACTGTTGATTCCCCTGTAGATCCGACGGCTCGCGCTCTCCCGCTCCAATCGCAATCGCATTTTTCAATCGCTTCCACCTTCCGCCTTTTGCGATTGTGATCTCCCCGATCCAATCTCGACCATCCATTTAATCCAAGATCCAACGGCCATGAAACAGTCACACCATCGTTCAAATGGATTGTCAAACCTCCGATTTCTCCCCTTCGATTGAATCGTAGCCGTCGATCTCCTCCTGAGATCCGACGGTTGTAAATGAATCACCCTCCACCCATGCTGGGTCCCAACACATGATCATTTTCATTGCATTTCAATCCATTTCTTTATATTTCCGCCTATATCCAAACTTTAGGGATATACATTAAAGTTTAATGTTTCACATTCCTTCCGCCCAACTTCATACGCCATCCCACTGATTAATCTCCACATCAATCTTCGTCACCGGACCATGATCGGACGGCCCACGCTCATTTCTCCACCATAAACCTATTTGTCGAGGTTTACACCATATCAATGCATTTTTCACCATTGTTTCATCTAAAACCACTGTTTTACCACCGCCGCGCTATCATTCTACCCGCCCTCCATAGCCATCCTGTCCTATGCATGGATTTCATAACAGTTTTTCGTGTTTTGCAGGGTTATCAGGTGGTGAAAGCCGCCATGATTACACAGTCTTTAATACAGTGGAAAAACGACAGGACTTGCATTAAAAGAACAGGATTTGAACTCTGTAAAACCTCCCCAGAGCCATTAAAGCGCATATTTCACCGACAGAGATAGAAATGGAGCGACAGAGAGTTTAAGGCAAGAAGATGAAGGTATTTGAGCCTTAACTCAGTGGTTTAGAGGAAAAGTACCAGATTGAAGACATCATGGATCTCTCAGAAGTCCCAGTGCACAGAAAACAATACTATCAGGGTTTCACATCAGCAGATTGTTCTAAAGGACCAAGCGCCCATATTTTCCCTTTATTTACTGTGTTTCTGAAGAAATTCAGCCCTGACCACAGTCCGAAGCTACCAGAGCATTTGTTATGCAGCATGGCGCACTTCACTGTCATTTATTTTCCTTTTTTCTTATTCACCAAAGTACTACAGAGTACTGCAGCCAGAGTGCATCAGAGCCATACCAGAGTAAATGGAAGCCTGAAGAAGATCGCTTCTTCGTCCAAAGGAGTACCAGGGGTAAATGCACAGGATTTAAAACTAAATGGGCTTCGACCCTCTTTCTTTCTGAGTTTTAATGCTTCATTTAGTGTTTCACCTACCACCTCTGCTCACCTTTCAGCTATAAAATCAAAGAAGGAACTCATTGTAAAGGTTGTTGATCAGTTATCAGAGAATGGCAAGCTGTTTCTTTTGAGACATAGTCTCTGTGTAAAGTTGTAAGATAGGCTGAGGAGGATGTTTTTAGATTGAATATCAAGCTATTGGTAATGTTGTACTTGACTGGTGTTGTTTTTTAATATGAGAAGTACATTTCTTTGGATCCTGATTTAAAGCAGCTGGTGATGTTTTCTATCTCTGTGTTTTATTTCATTTCATTACATTTCTTTTGGCACGCATCATAAATCTGGCATAGGATTTACCCTTGTTAGGTACCCTATGTCTCTGCTCTCCCTGCCTTTAATGTTTTTCTGCTATATGTGTATTTGAGGTTTGATTTCAATTGATTTAACCAGTGTAGTGGTTCCATATGCTGCTAGCTGATGTATGAATTAATGAATCATTTCTTAGATGTTATTGTTAGGATTTAATTGAATGAATTGGGAACACTGGGAGGTCTAGAAATTGTCTCTATCTCACTAGGATCCTTTTAAATTAATTAAGCCTATCTAAGTTCCCTTGAGCTATAGGCCGAAGCATTGAGAGTTCAAAGTCTCTCTCTGATCTCAGGTTTTCAGCTTTGTGTTCTGAAACTTTAATGTTTCCTTGCTCTCACCTCCCCTCTTGCCTATCCTACCATACTATCATCTTTAAGATCCAATGCTTTAGATGACTAGCCCAACTGAAAGCTTGCATGTTGAATAGCAAGTAAACCCTTTCCTGACTCCATTGCCCAATGGTCTTGAATGTTCCCTGGGGTATCTCTCCTTTACCTAAAATCTTCTTTGATCAGCCTTGTCTTATATTGGACCCTTCTTTCCTGATTCCCCACAACCAAACATACAATCAAACAAACAAACCGTGTGCCTATAACTAGCCTAATATCTTAACTTTGAGCTTCAAAGAAATACACGTTTGACAATCATAGAGAGATCCCTCTCTGGACCCAGGAGGGCTAGATCCTAGGGTCTGAAAGTGGTTTGATGTTGTCTCATCTTTTGGTATTGCCAACCTTGCCAAAACATGGGAACCCTAACACCCCCAAAATAGAAATCAATCTCAAAATCAGAATCAGAACTTTAGGAGAAACCAACCTCAAATCAGACAAAGAGAGGATGATCAGCATATCAAACCTCCTTTCCAAGAAAATTATGTAAATGAGGATGAAGAAACAAATGAAAAAATAGAGGATGACAACATGAACATGCTGGGAGTAAGCAATGAGGATTCTGATTCCTTCCATGAAAGAAAACAAGGTCTATATACACCTTATGATGACAGAAGACCACAAAATGATTATTATGAACAATACTCTGAAAATTCCATTATAGGATCACCTAAACAATATGACCTCAGAAGTAAAAAGAATCAAGAGACTCCCATCAACAAAACCTCTAATAAATATGACAAAAAAAGCCCTGAAAATGCATCCAAAAAGACAGTTGAAACTCACAAAACATTGGCTGTAAATTCTAATTTAAACAAAGGGAAGAACACTCTAACCAATGGAAAATAGAGTGTTAACCCCAGTAGCACTAGCACTTCAGCTAATGCTCGTGAAAAAACTATTCTAATTGCTGTAAATACTAAGAATCAGCAAGCTGATTTTACTGAACAAGGAGTGACTAACAAGGCTAAATCAAACACTTTGAAAAACTAGATGCCCTTCAGCTTAGAGAATGAAATATCCAAAATCAAAATCTCTGTCCCACTCACTGAATTAGTCAGTCAAAGTGTATATAGGGGTCAGATTATAAAGGCTTTAAACATAGAAGACATTCATGACATAGTTAACTTAAATGATGATACCCCAAAGCTAATTTTTGGACCAAAAATTGAAGGAAAATTTCAAGAAGGAACTACCCCTCCATTCTACATCAGTTTAAATAATCATGACAATATTTTGCACAATGCCATGCTTGATTCAGGGGCATCACACAACCTCATGCCCAAGAAAATTATGGAAAGGTTAGGCTTAGAGGTAACTAGACCCTACAAGGATTTATACTCCTTTGATACAAGCAGGGTGAGATGCTTAGGCTTAATAAAGGACCTCTGTGTTAACTTAGCTCAAATACCAGCCAAGAGTTTAGTGATGGACATTGTAGTGGCTGATATACCCTCCAAATATGGCATACTCCTTTCAAGATCATGGGGTGCTAAGTTACAAGGTACTATGCAGATGGATATGACTTATGCCACCATCCCTGTATTCAGTCAACCTAGAATACTTTATAGGGAAACACACATGAAATATATGGTGAGTAACCAAGAAACACCAGAGAATTCTCCTCTCTATTCCATACATACTAACCTTGAATCTTTCATTCTTTTCAATGATGATATTCCCAAAGAGAAAGAATTGGTATATGAAAAACCATCAAATGTTGTAATCACTTCACATGCAAACATAGTTACAACCATTGATAAAGAGGAAAACAAAGAGGAGATTAAAAAACAGTTTGTTGATTTAGAAATTTACAGAAAACAGATTAGAAGTATTGAGGTCCAAAACAGTCATGTAAATAACGCAGATCATAAAAATCAAAAAGTAAAACCTCAAAACATTGAAAAAATTGAGGAAAAAAACTCAGGAAAATGTAGTGCAGACCCTTGTTCAGAACAGAATGATGAAGAAGATAAAGAGGACAACAATGAAATAAATCTCAAACCTGAAAACAGTCCTCTGTGGAGCATGAATTTTTACGGGTCTTGCACTAAAAATGATGCAGGGGCAGGCATATGGATACAAAACACTGAAAACAATCATGTTGAAGGTCATTCATTTAGATTAAACTTTCAATGTACAAATAACATAGCAGAGTATGAGACTCTCCTTTTAGGCCTACATTTGCTGAAAAAACTAGGAGCCAAAATAATAAAAGTTCACGGGGATTCAGAGTTTATTATTAGGCAAGTAAATGGGGAATATAGTGCCAAACATCCCAGACTTAGAGCCTATAGAGATGATGCCATGGACTTGCTAAAAACATTTGATGAATTCCAACTTATCTTTGTACCAAGAAACCAAAATGTCCTTGCCAATGGTTTAGCCTTTGTTGTTAGAACTTGTATTACACATTATGAAACCAAGAAATGTACCACCCAAGTAAAATTTAGACTAGCTGTCCCAGATAATGAAAAATATTGGCAAGTTTTTGATGGAGATAAACAAATAGAAGACTTCCTACAGTCCAAAAATGAATTTGAAACATCAAGCTCAGATTCAAATTTCGATGAAGACTCTACTAATGAAGAAAACCCACTTACTAAAGAAGAAAATTCTCTAGAGATTGCAGAAATAAATCTATTAACAAATGAACTCCAACATATGACAAGAAATAGCACAAATCTGGAAAATGAAGACCTGGAAGTGTTGCAATCTAAAGACCAAAGCTTTCCAAAAGGACTGGTTCCTTTAGAGGAATTATTTGATTTTAATGATGTGGCCAAAAAGCCAAAACTGGAACCCATAGAATCTGAAATGGAAGAATGCAACATAGGCAGTGAGGAGAAGCCTATAATGATCAAACTGTCTAAAACTTTTCCAGCTCACATTAAACTGAAATATATTGAGCTCTTTAAGGAATTTTCTGATGTGTTTGCATGGAGCTATGAAGATCTGAAATCATATGATACAGAAATAATTCAACATAAGATACCCCTCAAAGAAAACTAGAAACCTTTTAAAAAAAAATTGTGCAGAATCAACCCGGTTTAGTTACCTCTGGTAGAAAAAGAAATTAAAAAAATGTATGAGGCTGGAATTATTGTCCCTGTTAGATACTCAAAGTGGGTGTCTAATCTTGTATCAGTTAGGAAGAAAATATGAGAGATAAGGCTTTGCATTGATTTTAGGAACTTAAGCAAAGCCTCACTGAAAGAAAACTATCCTTTGCCCAAAATGAATCATATCTTACAAAAGGTAGTTGGTTCTAAAATAATTTCTTTGCTAGGTGGCTTCTCAGGGTATAATCAAATTTTAGTACATCCTGATGATCAACTCAAAACAACCTTTACTACACCCTGGGGTACTTTCATGTACTTTAAAATTCCCTTTGGATTAATGAATGCTGGTGCCACATTTCAGAGAGCCATGGATATTGCATTTTCAGAATAAATAGGTTACTTCATTGTGATTTACCTTGATGACATAACTGTTTATTCTAAAACAGATGAAGAACACGTAATACACTTAAGAAAAGTCCTTGAAAAGTGCAGAAAACTTGGACTGTCCTTGAATCCAAAGAAAACCTTGTTTGGTCTCTAAGAAGGTAAATTTCTTGGGCATATCATATCAGAAGAAGGAATAAGGATAGACCCAAAGAGGATTGATGGCATATTGCAAATCAACCATCCCAAAAACATCAAGGAACTTCAATCTTTCATTGGAAAGATTAATTTCCTGAGAGGGTTCATACCCAATTTAGCTAAACTCCTTAGAAACATAAAAAACATGCTTAAAAAGGAAGAAGGATTTAAATGGATCTTAGAAGTAAAGAAGTCATTTGAACCAGTAAAACAAACACTCACCAAAACACCAGTTCTTATCAGTCCTGATTTTTTAAAAGATTTTTTCATTTTTTCATTTGCATCAAAACACACAGTAGCTTCTGTCCTATTACAGAAAAAATTGAATGGAAAAGAGAAAACCATTGCATTTTTCAGCAAGGCAATGAGATATGCACCTCTTAATTACAACATAATGGAAAAACAAGCCTTTGCCTTGGTCAAAGCCTTAAAAGACTCCAGAGTTTACATTTTACATTCCCACATCATAGCATTTGTACCTCATTCAGTGGTGAAAGACATATTGACCCAAGATCCAGATGGCAAAAGAGGAAAGTAGATTGCTGTAATTTTAGAGTATGACTTAGAAATCAAACCCACTAAACTCATAAAGGGTCAAGGACTAGCAAAATTGATGGCTGAATCTAACTTCCAAGCTCTTGATATAAACATGTTTGATGCATTAGATGAATAGGAGGAGTTTTTAACTCCAATTACTAAAGGAAATTTTCTAAATTCATCTTGGTATATTGATATTTTGTATGTTTTTCTCAATATTAATGTTCCTCCTAGTTTGTCTAAAACAAAGGCAAGATTTTTAAAGTTGAAAGCTGTAAATTACTGCATTTTGAATAAATGATTATATTGTAAAAATGCTAGTGGATTATTGCTTAAATGTTTGCCTGAGAATGATGCAGATAAGATAAAGCATGAGTTTCATGAAGGAGAATGTGGAGACCACCTATACTGGAAATCAATTGCTAATAAAATCCTTAGAGTTGGTTATTACTGGCCCACCCTCTTTCAAGATGTCCATAAAATGATTATTTCCTATCACAAATGCCAAATCTTTGAAGGAAAAAGAAAGCTTCTTCCCTTACCTTTGCAACAATCACTGTTGAAGCTCCTTTTCAGCAGTAGGGTCTAGACTTCATTGGGGAAATCCATCCTCCCTCATCTGCCCAACATAGATGGTTCCTCGCAGCAGCAGATTATTTTACCAAGTGGATAGAAGTCGTCCCATCTAGGAATGCCACAGACTCAGTCATCATCTCATTCCTTGAAAACCATATACTTTCTAGATTTGGCTGCCCTAGAAAGATCATAACTGATAATGATGTTGCATTTGGGTCTAAAAATATGGTAGAATTCTGTCACAGGTATCAGATTATATTGGGTCATTCCACAACTTATTACCCTCAAGGTAATGGGCTGGCAGAGTCCTCAAATAAAAGTTTGGTAAATATTATCAAGAAGTTGCTGGAAGATAACAAGAAATCATGGCACAATAAGCTAGTACATGCTTTATGGGCAGACAGATTGACAGTTAATAAGTCAATTGGGATGTCTCCCTTCCAGCTAGTTTATGGAACTGATGCAGTATTCCCAACCAGTTTAGGAGTGCCAGTAATGAAGCTGATCCAAGAAGTACAGTCTGAAGATGATGATGTAACAAGAAGAATAAACCAGACTATACATTTACAGCAAACCAGAGAGGAAGTATACATCAGAGCACAACAAATATAAGAAAAGACCAAGAAGCTGTTTGACAAAAGAACCAAGGCAAGTGATTTCAAGATTGGTGATAAAGTTTTGAAATGGGATTCAAGAAGAGAAGATAAGGGCAAACATGGAACATTTGATAACTTATGGCAAGGCCCTTATCTCATCCAATCTGCTATTGGAAACAATGCATTTTTTTTTGCAAGAGTTGGATGGAGCTGAATATTTTGGAGGTCTTGTTAATGGCAGGGTTCTCAAGCATTATTTTTGTTAGCTGATATTTTGAGCTTCAAAGCTTTTGTTCTTTGTATATGTCATTGCTTTCAATCTAGAAAAAGAAAAATACAAAAACAATATAAAAAGAAAAATAGGGCAGAAATAAAACAAGAAAGGTACAACCCCATACCAAAAAAGAAAAAAGAGAAATTCTAAAAGTTTGCAAGCTTAAAAGCCACTACCAAAAACAACACGGCTATTTTAGCCATACAGCCTAATCATGACTAAGATAGATTTCAATTTTCTGCTGATAGATTAGTGAAGAAAATTTTCTAAACTGTTCAATCTTGGCTTATTAGTAGAGTAGATTAGGATAGAAAAAACAGTGGTTCAAACAAGCTCAAATATTGAACCTGGAAAGATTGGTATAGAATTGGTTCTAATCTGCTCAAAAATATGAACCAAAGAAAGAAAATAACAGCTCAAAAAGATCAAAACCAGAGCTGCAAAAAGAATGAAGGATGTTTAAATTTTCAGATTTCAAGCCTTCATAGTTTTGTTTTGAAATTCTGCAAATAAAGTCTATAAGAAGTTGGTTTTTTATTCCATAATACCTCAACAAATCAAATTGTCTAATCTTGATTTGACTGTTTTTTAAATTTCTGTTTTAGAAAATAGAGAATAAAATCTGCCAGACAGTCTAATCCTGGCAGATAGTAGCTTAGGTAGAGAATATATGAGTTCAACAATTTAATTTGAACTCATGGAAGAAATAAGGGTAGACTTAGATTAGTTTTACCTGATTTAAAAAGAATAAAATGTTGATGTTTAAGGTCTGCAAGTCGAAATGCACCTTCTGAAGAAAAAATGTTAGGGAGTAGGCTGTGTAGGTAGAATGATTGGGAGAAAATTTGTCTGCTGATGTAAAGAACTGATCACTTTTTGTTTAAAATAGCATGATCAAAAGAAGAAGAGGTTTTTGTGGATAAGGCACAGGTCTACATCCCAGAGATCAAATTCTGAAAATTCTTGACACCTCCAAGGAGCTGCCATCCCCAAGTGGAGCCACTGTTAGCCATCAGTAAATTTTTGTCAGAGCAAATGATGGCTAAAAATAAGTCCTGAGCCTTCAAAAGATTGTTTTCATGCCAAAAATGCTCATACTTGAAGTCTTCTTGTGCTGCCTAAACTAAGAAAGTCATCTTCACTGCTGTTTTATTAAGAAAACCCACCAAGAAGCCATGCTGGTATCCAAAATACTATTTTTAGACCTTTTTTCCAGCATTATCTAAACCTATTTTTCACTCATTTTTCAGCCCACATTCATCCTCCTTTTTACTCTGAAAATTCCCCTTTTCTCTTCATTCTATCCTCATTATCCCAAGGGAACCTCCAAAAATCCCTTTTAAACTCACAAAAAGTCCCTCTTTATTGTTTAAAAACTTCCATTTCGTTTATCGGAACCCCAAAAAACCCTTAGAATCCCCTCTTTCTACCTAAGAAACGCCCTTTTATATAACACAGGTTTTAGCCCTCGAGGGCTTAAAATATTTGGCCCCTTTCCTCCATGTGTATGAGCGCTATGACTAAGCGCCCAAACCATATCGCATTCGCTTTCCTCTATAGGTCTGCTTTTCCCTTCGGAAATATCTCCTCGCCGACGTGATTAGCACCCTACCCTTAAAACCCCTGGTCATATATTGCTACATAGGACCATGTCCCGAGCCTAACCTTAGCCCCCATCGCATCGATCCATCGGCTTTTCCTTTCCACTTTTGTTTTCCCCCTCCGTGGCGATGTGCCAATGCGATAAGATCTCCCCTCCTCAACTCTTGGTCACCTTGTTCCCCACTGGACCATACCCCAACTGTATCCCTAGCCCCTCCTCTTAACTATTATTTAAATCCCCGCGCCCTTTGTAAAGATTCATTTTTCTTTTGAATTTTCCCCACGCTAAGTTTTCTCCCCGAGCGATCTTGACCGTCGATCTTATCGATCTGACGGTCATCGCTTGCTCGTTCCATCCCTTTGTCACTCGACACATTTCTTTGTTTTGCCTTCGGCATCAAACTCACACCGTAGATCTTATAGATCTAACGATCCTCATTAATCCTGATGACCCAACTCTGCCGAGGCCTACCATCCACCACATACAGTGCTCGCCCTATCGAACGCTGCCACCTGGCTTCTATTTTCATTTCCGCCCCAACAACTTCTCTATCGCGTTCGGTCCGCACCGTCCGATCTCATCCCTTTCATCCAATGGCTGTGGTGGCATATCGCGCAATTTTCGCACCCGAAGTTTAACACTTTGAAATCATGCGATACCAGTGGTTTTGTAAAAGACAGGTGTCGCATAGACTGTGGAATCACGTTAAATTGCGTTTAAACCACTTACCACCCGAAATGAACATGATAACCATTTCTAGTTTTTCAAAAACTACCTTTGCCCATTTTCGCTTCAATATTAAAATTTAAACCTATTTTTGCATGTTTTTCCCGTAGAACCTCTTCCGTCTGCATTTTCCCCTCCTCACAGCTCTTTTCACCCTCCGCCAAGCCTCCAAAGCAGTCAACCATTAAAATGCAGGGTTTTATTTAATTATTTTTTTATGTTGCAGGTTTTTAAAGGCGACTTAAGCATTGAAAAGTGCTCCACATCTAGATCAGTAGCAGAAACCCTCGGGGATGACGATACTTGGGGATTAAAGTGTAAAAGGAGGTTTACGAGGTTTATGGGTTTTTATCAGCACTCCATTAAAAATGGTAAAAAAAATGAAACCCTCAGCGCGCCCCGATACCTGTTCACAAAAAAGAAGAGAAATACAGAGATTAAAGACAAGGGATTACGTATAAAGATCAGGGATAAAGCACCATCTAAAGGATTAAAAGAGTTAAAGGATTAAAGGCTTAATTTTACAGTTTGAAGGATTAAAGGGTTAAATATTATTATTTTAAAGGTTAAAACACAGTGTCAAGGTGGGCACAGTCAGAAAAAGCGCAATTGAGGACCGGAGTAGGATGAAAAGGCATAATCAGCCTTAAAACACAAAATCATAGTTAAATCAGTTTTTTAAGGTATTAAAAACAGACAAAATAGCAAAAGGAGCCTCCAAATGCCACATCAGTAAAGGAAATAAAACCCCAAACTGCCACTACAGGTTTATTTCCTCAAAAGAAGGCACCATGAATGCACAGTCAGGGATATTTTTAAAAGATAGCTCAACATTAACTGCCAACCTACCAAAAACCCCCAAAGTCAACAAAAGTGACTGAAGTTGATGAAATTTAATGTAATAATCAATTAGTAGAATTAATTCATGTAATTCCTTCTCCATTTGGCCCTTCAAAGGCCAAGAAGCTCTTACTCTGCATTAATTGATCAGATGAACCCTTCTTACACTCCACCTCCTCTTTCTTCTATAAATACTTCTGTAGAAGACATTATAGAGGTTGGTCTCTGGATATCTGTTGCATGTAAATATCTTTTGAAGCAGATGTAGCTCTGTTTTGTAATTGAAGACACATAATCTGAGATGAGAAGTTTGAAGCTGTAAAGACCCACTGGACTTGAATATTGTAACTGGATTGAACATCAAATACAAATAGCTGATTTATGGGATCCTGGTCTATGTCAATGGTGATGTGTTTCTCACTGTAAATTGTTATTTTCTTATTGTTTCCATTCTATCCACTTTTCTCTGATAAAGAACAACAAACATAAATTAGGATTTACTTTTGGAGTACCCTAAATCTCACTGATAAATCTTTATCCTGTATGTTTTCTTCTAAATGTGTTTTGAAGGTAACTCAATAGAGTATAACCAGTGAAGTGTTGGTAAGTCCATAATTCCTGAGTGCAACTTTAGATATTGTCTTTGAATGTTCTTGAAAAGTCTGCTAATTAAAGATTGAGCTAGAGAAGTCTATGGTTAGCCCTTTCCTCTAGTTTCTTCTCCAATAGTTGCTTTGAAAAGTTCCCTTAAGAGTATGTTGAAAGCAGGCTGGTTTAAAAGTACTTACCTAATATTAGACTACTTTTTATGTTTATCATGAATGTTTTCCTTTGAGAATATGCTGAAAGCAGGTTAAGTTAAAAGTATTTACTTGATCTTAAGCCATTATCTGTTTTTAAATGTTTTCTCTTGAAAGTATATCAAAAGCATGCTAGTTTAAAATTACTTACTTAATCTTAGATTACTTTTGTGTTTTTCCTTAAGTGCATGTCAAAAGCACGCTAGTTTCAAAGTACTTACCTGATATTAGGCTGTCCTTTGTTCCCTCATCTGTTTGATTTCCCTCACTCCATTTATTAGTGTTTCATTCCATAAAATCAACTTAAAGAGATCCGTTGACTTAGATGACTTGCCCCATGGACCACTCTTGAACCTTGTTGTGCAATTAAATACTCTTATGACTCCATAGCCCAATGGATTAATGCTGCCTCTTCCCTATCTTAGCAGCTAAACCATTCTTTCACCTACTCACACCTTCACCCTTCATATAGACTTCCTTCATCTTCATTATATCCTTGCCCAACCAAAACAAACAAAAACTCTGTTCCTCATAATTAGCCTACTATCATATCATAAAACGTAAAGATCATATCTTTGAACACATATATAGAGAGATCCCTCTCTGAATCTAGGATGGCTAGATCCTCAGATTCCAAAGTGGTTTTGATGTAGGCTCTGCAGTGTTTGTATTTGCCAATATTGCAAACTACGAAGTCCTAATAGATCAAGTAAGAACTTTGAATCTATCCTGATTTTGGTGTACTCTCAAGGGAGACTTTCAAAACAGATGTTGAAGACTGAACAAGGGACAGGGATAACCATAAACTTCCTTGATTAGGACTCTACTTAGCATGCAGTGAAAATATCATTCAAGAACAACATCTCAGGTTTTACTCAGCAAGACATGGGCTCACCAACATTCCTTGACTGGTTATACTCTATTGAAATCATTCCCAAAGCAACAATTAGAAGAAAACATAGAGATAAATATTATCAGTGAGAATTAGGGTACTTTGCAGTAAATCCTATTCTATATTTCCTGTTCTTTATTATAGAAAGTGGACAGTATGAAAGCATAAGAAAAACACAATTACAGTAAGAAAAATATCACCATTGACATAGACCAGGATCCCATAAATCAGCTTGTATAATTGATGTTCAAACCAGTTACAATCTTCAAGTCCAGTAGGTCTTTACAGCTTCAAGCTTCTCTTCTCAGCCTATCTTTCTTAAATTACTAACAGAGCTTCAGCAGCCTTAGCAACTATTTACATTCAATAAGTATTCAACCAACATTTACAATGGGCTTCTCTTATGATATATATAGGTAAATTGAGGAGGTGGAGAGAAAGGAAGGTCTAATTATTCAATTAATACAGAGTAAATGCTTCTAGACCTTTGGGAGTCCTAATGGAGAAGATATCTAATGTCTTAAATCCGTTAATTTATTTTTAAATTAACTTTCATCTACTTCAGTCACTTTTGTTGACTTTTGAGGCTTTTGGTAGGCTGAAAATTACTTTCTGTAGAAATTTTAATAATAGCTGAATTATTCACTGAGATTATCCTGATTACATACTATTTAAGCTTCATGCATAATACATAACCTCTTCTACAATTGATCATCAATATGCGGAAATAGAAGCAGTCGCATGCGCACATTAAAAACATAATCAAGCACACATATAACACAATATGTAATGGGGAAAGCATACAGCTGAAAACCCCCAACTATCTGTATATTATAATGATAGAGAACATGTAACAATACATAGCACAAAGCTCTCACAGCTCTCAGCACTATCTCACATGCTACACACAAACTAGCACGGAAGATGAACAAGTCACGGGTTCAAATCTCCTCCACAAGTCTGCCTGCCTCTACTGCGCAATCCAAGATGAATAATGATGGGATCCAAGTTCGAATCCCACTAGCTTCAACTACGCAATCCTCATTGGAAATCTCAATCAATGTGTGTGCAAATCTCATGCACAGCCATAGTCACAACTGATAGTAGACTCACCCTTTCACCCACCTCTAACACTGGTCTCCACTGAACTGCCCATGCATTGCAGTTAACTGATGTGTTATTTAGTTGATTTATGAGTTAATAATTAGTGAATTAATTAATAATTAATTCACACCACTCATCACTAGTGTATTTATCAGTTAGACTAAATACAACTAATTCAACTAAGTTAAACCGAACACAACTCCACCAACTGTCTCATCAACTCCACCAAACTCTGCCACATGAGTTCTAACTGAAGTCAACCATGCAATAGCTCAACTAACCCTTAGGAAAAGCGTATTTCCTTCTGTCAGCTGCATGTGCCACATCCAAGCATCAAACTGAAGTGCTACAAGAGGATAAGATAATGTTTATAGTCTAAATATTATTAAGGGTTAATAATATTTGACTGTTCTATTTTTAGCCCGGCAGTCTAAAAATAGAAACCGCCCAATGTCTAAAAATAGAGGTCCATATATTTTTACCAACTCGAAAAATCATCCATAAATAGCATCCTGCAACTCATAGACCATGATCCATATGTCTAAAAATAGACATAGTCTAAAAATAGACTTTGCGCCAAAAATAGCCTGCGGGCCCACTTAGTGAAGGCGACTTCTTTTCACTAAGCTCCATCATCTTGTTGCATTTTCAACACTTTCTAAGTTGTCTTTGAAAATATCTCTAACTGTGCATTGAATTTGTATTCTTTTGAGGAAAATAAACTGGCAGGTGGAATTTCTGAGGATTAATTGCCTCACTGATGTGGAATTTGGAGGCTTTCCTTAATAATCTGTCTGCTTTGTGGCTTTAAACATTGATTTTCCTTTGATCATGCTTTAAGGCTCTCAATAATCATCTTCGGGGATTTTTTTTTTCCTTTCTGCTGACTGTTTTAACTTTTATTAATCTGTCTTTACACTGTGATTTATCCATAAACTGTGGAATAAGCCTTTAACCTTCAACTTTATGCTTAATCCTTTTATCTTTAATCTATGTTCTTCGTTGTTCTTCTGCTTTATGTGCAGGTGGCTCCTTTGCTGCGCTGGAGGGTTCAATGTCTAACCAATGTCCATGAAACATTGATTAAAACCCCGAGATCACACCCTTGTATCTATCCTTTTGCTGTATCTCGCCTCGAGGATCGTCATCTCGAGGTTTCATGCCACGCAGATGACTGTGAGATGGTTTGTTTATTTAGCCACCATTACACCTGTAAAAACTTAAAAAACATTATAAAACCCTGTGTATTTTGGATAAACTGTGATCAGAGGCTTCGGGATGGGTGTTGGAGTGTTTACAGAGGAAGGGAGATGTGCAGGGGAGGGGTTCCACAGGTGGAACCAGAAGAAAAATGGCAAAAAATTCAAAAATGGGCGTGAAAATAGAAAAGCGGTTTTGGAAAACCACGAATAATTTTCGTGCAAGCAAAGGGTGGCAAGCAGTTTTGGGCATTTTGAACGCGATATGGTTCATTGCTCGACATGTGGCTCCTGCAAAACCGCCTGTTTCACGTGGAAGTTGCACGTTGCGGAGACTTTGGTGATCGTAGCGCGAAACAGTGCAAGGACCATCAGATCTGGGGGAGCTAGATCGACGGTCTAGGATTAGCGCGATGGCGAGGAGATGCATGGCGGAAGAATGAGGTGGGGCCGGAGACAACGTCAACTTTTTTTTCATGAGGTGAAAGGTTGATCGGGAGGAGTTTGGAATCATGGATCTGCGAGAGCTGTCAGATCCGAAGGATCAACAATTGTGATTCGTTTGGGAGAAATAATTTGGCGGATAGGGATATAAAGAAAAAAAGGGCTAAACATAAGCGTAGTGATGAGGTCCTGCAGAGGAAGAAGGGGACCGGGGCTTATAGTAACAATGGCTGGGGATTTAAAGTGGAGAATAGTCAGGTGATACGAGGGCCGTTGGATGATTAGAATCAACGGCGAATATTTAAATCGGCAGAGATGAACGTCGATGGTGAAAGGAGTTGGGAAGTGGAAAAGAGCGATGTGCGATGGAGCGCTGGCCATTGGATCTGTGGGATGATCCAATGGCTGAGATCTATTGCGGGGGGACTATAGAGGTACAGACCAACTTTTGGGTCGAGTGCCCCCACAGTGAATCAACGCCGTTTGATCTGGGAGATATCAACGACTAAGATTTGGGAAGGAGAAACATCGTTGCGGAGGGAATAGATAAGAAAAGGGGTTGGATAATGGCCGTTGGATCATGAAGATCCACGGTGGAGATCCATAGCGGAAATACGCGAAGAACGAATGAGTGAGAGCATGGAGGATGGGGAAGAACAATCACTGTTGGATCGAGGCCGATCAACGGTTGGGATTCATCCGGGGAGAATATAATGCGGGGGATGAAAATAAGAAATGGAGGGGCCAAATGAAGTGGAGAACTCGGTCCTATGGGGAAAGGAAAGGACCCGGAGCGGAGATGAAAAAAGGAATAAGGCTTAATACTTCGGTCATAGGCCTTGGTTTTATGGAGGAGAACGACGGAAGGCTTAAGCCCTCAGGGGCTTAAAGCCTATATATAAAAAGGTCGGAAAATAAGCTTAAAAGGTGGGTTTTTTTAGCCTTTTTGATGTTTCGATAGGAAGAAAAGAGGGTTTTTAACCAAGTAAAGGGTTTTATAATGGTTAAAAAGGGTTTTTCTGAGAAAATGAGGGTAGATGAGGGAGAAAAGGGGATTCTTTGGGAAATAAGATGAATGTTTAGGATAAGTAGTAATGAATGGAAAATGGGTGGAATGGAGGGAGTTTGGGAGGAAATTTTGAAGGTGGAAATGATGGAGAAAAGGTCTGAGAACAGTCTTTTTGTAACAGCAGGACTACTTAGTGGATTTTTGAATGAATATTATCATAGGAAAGGATCTTTGGCCAAGGTACACATCAAGGCTTCAAGAACTCACAATTTTTCTTTAAAACTTGTTTCTTGAAGACTAAAGACCTGTTTTAGCCATCATCAGTTATGAAAAAATATTATTGATGGCTAACACACGTCGCTAGCTAGACCTCTAAAAATGTGTGTTAGGTTTTAATGCTTCCTTAGGTTGATTGAATAAATTTTACAGTTGATATTGGATTATGTTTCAATTTCAAGGCACTATCGAATTTGGATCTCAAATTTCCTAAATGCGAACTACATGCAAAATAACACCATCTTTCATTCAATGAATGCTAATTACGAGAAGGATAGAGATATTTCAAACAATAGAAAACAATGAGAATATGTGAATAAATCCACTAATGCATCTAATACAATCAAACCAAAATGAAAAAAATCTTTCCTAGATGATCAAATGCTAGTTATGAAAAAGAACTTTTCACTTTCGATGCAAAAGAAAGATTCCAAAATAATTTGTTTTTTGTTGATTTTCCAATGAAATGAAGCACACAATGTACTAATTACATGAAAAAAACAAAATGAACATTAGCTTGAGTATTTCGAATGTAGGAATCGAAATTGAATAATTCAATCAACACAAAACAAACACAAGAAATCACTCAAACTAATTTTGTAATCTCCCAAACTAAAAGAAAATTTTCAAAGCAACCCAAACAAGCAATTTAATCTATGCTTGGAGCAACAAGGAGAAGAATCAAACAAAAATGAAATGATCATCCAACCAAAGCAAACACTCAAAAGGATCAATAAAATTTAGCGCAATCAACTCGAGAATGAGACCGACAACAATTAAAAAGACTTGATTTCCAAATAGAAGGCTCAGTGCATAAAGACACTCAGAAACCCTAAATCCTTCAACTACACTGATAAGAAAATAGACAAACAACTGAGAAAAACCAGCCTACAACAGTCAAAACAGTCCCAAAGGCTCAATTACACACAAAAAACAATCCAGAGTCAAGCACAATTAACCAAGAGGCTCATCAAGGAGGTCAAACCAAATCCTACAGGATTCGGCGCGACTATAAGGTAGTAATCCGTGTAAAACAGGGGTTGGCGCAACTACAGACAAAAGAAACCTGCGCCAATCAAGACGATGGTTCAAGTGAAAAGCGCGCCAAGATGGATAACTATGGGAACAGGGAAAAACCAATGAGTAGAGGTCAATATTGACACTCTGGAGCTGAACAGGGATTTGAAAACAAGCAAGCAAACCAGAAAAAAACAAATAAGCAAGTCAATGACCAAGTGTGACTAAACAAGCTGAAACGATAAAATCACACTGATTCCCCAGTGGTGTTGCCAATTTGTTAAGCAGGTAAATCCCCTCTGCGGATAGAGGTGATCCCTCTAGCCCTAGGGTGGGTCTAGAAACAAAGAGACATGCTAGAGTGTAGGTTCCAAATTACTGAATGAAAAGAGGACACGGTAGATCGACCTACCTGGAGTCCAATTTTGTCGTCGCGGCTGTATTAGTGATGGCCTCTTGCTCCTGGCTCGGCAAGTCACGATCCTTCTGCAGTCATACTCGGATACCTGCACAAAGATCAGCAAACAAGAACATCATACGACATAATAACTTCATTCATAACTATTAGCTAGTTAAAGAGGGCTAAGCATATTGCATTAAACAAATGACATAACACAAAATGGGAACCAAACAATAGTCACGTATATGTATTGATAGAAGGAAGAGATACAACCAAAGCTTTGAATTTGAGGCTTTCACCTCGACCACCAATGAATTCCTTGCACGACACTCATTGGTGTTATGAAAAGAGCTCTTGTGGAACTTGCACCACATTCCCATATATTTCTTCGCCTTCCCATTGCCATTTTTTGTTTGCAGTTCAATGGGTTGTTCTGGGGTGGTCCACTGCTTTTTTCCCCTTTTTATACATTTTTGGGATGCCCTTGCCACGCTTCTAATATGTTGGATTCACAAAAATATCAATTCTTCCCTTTGATTTTTATAGCATATCAATATACTACACCAAATGGGGAGATGTCTAGAAACTCCAATTCTGTTTCGATGTATATGTGTAGATAGCCATGGTAATTGTGTGGCATATGTTAGTTGGATTCTTTGATACCTAGCTTGCCGCACAAGGTATGGAAGATATTTTTGAACTTTGGCACTGTTTGGTCCCTCTTTGACCATAATGTTGTTCACCTTGTGTATTATTCTTCATAGCTTTCAATAAGATAATATTGTTCCTTAATAACATCCCTAAAATACTTCCAAGTGGGAATGACTATAAAGACTATAGATTCCTTCATGGCCTTTTACTCACAATAAGTCTCCCACTAATCCTTGACATGGGGAACAACCTTAAGGATTTTAAAAGTAATATTTTCTCTATCAGAAAAATTATGGACTGAAAAATACCCTTCTAGCATATTCAACCATTTTTCTAGAGCATTCACATCTATCTAGCCTTCAAATATAGGAATATCACAATCCAATTATATCTTGAAGGGGGAAGAACCTATAAAGTGGTCACTTGGTGAAGATTCATCACCTATTGGCATGTGTTGAAGGTAGGAAAAATTATCCATCATATCATGTCGTTGTTGTGTGAGGGACCGTTCCTCAAGAAATAGTTTAATAAGATATTTTCTTCCTTGTATTTTCTTTCTTTTTCCTTGGGAGGTCATCGGGGTCAACGAGGAAAATCTTGCGAGGGCTCAAGTAGTTTGAGTCCCATCTACTTATACCTTGACCTCCTTGGGCACATGCACAAAAAATAGATAACAAACATATTGCTATGATACCACTAATCTAGATATATGAAGGGAACAAAATGAAATATAGATTTATAACCAAAACATAAAAGTATAGTGAAACTTGAATTCTATTAATAATGGAAAGCATTGAAACAATAGAAATGAAAAATGAAAACAAATTAAGCTCCATTGGTTGTATCGACTTATTTTAGAGAAGAGATGTGAAAGATACTCACCTCACCAAAGTGAGTTGCAATGAGGCCAAAATATCCTTTTTAATATCAAAAGCAATGAGGAAAATCTAAACATAAAAAAACCTAACCCTAGGAGATGAAACACCAAAAGTCTTGTGGTCGCCATTGGGGATAGTTAGCACATCATATTTCTAGCGTCATAACTTTTGCATACAATATCCATTTGGCGCGTTTGGCAGCATGTTGGAAAGGTCTAGCCAAGAATTACACATTTTTAAATTGCGTAGGCTACAAGTATAGCCAAGGTCCCTCCCACATCAAAAGAAACATCATTTGGGTCCTCAAAACCACCCTAGAAGTTTAGGATCTAAAAAATATTGAAAAAATATCAAGTTGGATAACTATCCTTTGAGGCAATGGAATAGGTGAATGTCCACCAATACCCAAGTAGATCATATACTCACATAAGAATTCTCAAGGCTAAAAGCCAATACAACATGACAACAATGTTTACCAAGTCACTATAGTTGATCAAGTCACTAGTGGAGATTTGAAGTTGGGTGGAGAAGATAACAATCATTCTCTCCAACCACCCGAGATAACCCTAATTGAAAACAATAATACAGTACCTATTTAATCATAATATTAACGTTGAGAATAATATGGTTTTCTTTCCTTCTAAGGTGTGATAGAGGTAGTTACAAACTGTAATAAACACTTGTATTACATTCTATCTGTATAAATAATTGGATTAAATTTTAATTCTATATTTACATTAAAGTAAACATTGTTTAGTTCATTAAGTGATAGTCTAGTAAACTTAAAATAATTAATTTAATAACAATTTAAAAGAATTATATTAATAAAAACTCAACTTCAAATCCTAATAAAATGTTCCCACTATTACATTATTTTTATAAAATATAATTTACAATTATAATTCTATTTATTCTATCCAATTCTATTTAAAAAAAAAAAAGCAAACCTATTTAAATTTCTCATGCATATTTCTATAAACACAATACACAACAATCGCTAATAATATATGCCAATTTAAATATAATAGCTTTTAAACCTATTGTCATTAACATAAATATTATACTTAGTAAAACTAAGTTGTTCCCTCCCCATATACTCATATATATATAATCTTGTAAACTTGATTTACTATCAAACTCGTTGAACCTATGAAGTGACAAAGATGAAATGTCACGAGGATCTCATGAGAGGCATTTCAAAAGGATAGGATTTTTCCAATCATTTTCTTCTAGGAAGGAAGGGGTTGTCTTCCGAGCAAGAAGTCAGAATTTGTAATTGAAATACGTATAATTTAAGTTTTTAACAGTAAAGGTAAAATATTATGGTGATATGAAAGAGCTGTCATTGTCCAAAGGAATATAACTTGTGCTTCCTCGAAAGTTACAAGAAACTTAGGAGGAAGAGGTGCCATTATAAAATTAGGGTTTGATTATTGTTATAAAAGTCCATGTTCTGACAAGTTCGGGTTTACATAAAAGAGCAGTGACTTTGAACGAGGTGAATGACCTCACATGTTTCTATTATTTACATGCTTGTTGCAAGGGAATAAGGAGCACCTCATTAACATTTAAATTTAAAGTATGAATGAAAAGTGTTGTAACCTTATGGAACACAAGGTTGTTTACGATTTACTAAACTTAAAATGACTACTCACTTTTACAATAAAAATAATATTGTATGTATATTAAATGTATTGATATTTTCTCGAATTACACACTATATAATTTAAATGTGAAAGTGTGTACAACTTTTTAAAAATGGTTTATTTTATGCGTTTGTTCCACATACCCCCGTCAGTACGTAACTATACATAGTTATCATAGGATTCTCAAACCCGTAACAAATTTGGCGTTCGACGTGGGTGGAAAATTCGTTTAGAAAATATTCATTGCAGGAATAATAAAACATTTACTAGTTTCTGTATTTGACATATTTTTCCCTCTTTTGAGAGTCGTTTCAAACACATGATGCAAGGGGCTGTATTATATGACAATACACGTGATGTTAATTTCAAGGTTGGTTGTTTTTTTTAAAATATTTTTGGATACTGTGTATTGTAATTATGTTATTATTGTTTTTTTTTAAAATTTATTTATTTATTGAGGAAGTGAGTAATTAGAACATATAATTATTATTGTTATTAAGGATGATATAAAGTTATTATTGAGAAAAATCTCTTGATTTTGATATGATAACTTATAAATCATATTGTAAATTAAGGTGGATGATATTATCATAGTAAGTCTTATCCATTCAAACTATCCTTAATAAATGATGATATAAATTATTTTTAATAAACAACAACATATATCCTTAATGTATATACTATATTGTTATATAATTATAACAAAAACAAAACTATTAAATGATTCAATATTTTATTAATTAATAGAGAGAAGTGGTTTTTTGATTGTATATATGGTTTAGCACCCTGAAAAATTTCTAGGGCACTTTCTATGTGAAGGGTTACCCATCAAACTTGTGATTTCAATAATCGTGTAGGATTTTAGAGAAATTAAACGGTAAAAAAAACACCAAAAAAACTTCCAAAAAGTCGCACTAAAGACAACTTGTTATATATATATAGAGAGAGAGAGAGAACCAAATTCTAATAGAAGGGTGCCTCATATATAGAGATAAATAAAAATGTAAAAATAGATTTCACAAGAAGTCAAACATTACTTATTCATGAGAAATAGAATTAAATAAGAAAGGTAAAAAAACAAAATCCATTAACTAATTTGACAAGTAGATAAAAAATACACTAATAAGGAAACAAAATTTATATGTGAATGACAAATTTTCTCAATTTTAATTATACATTATCCATCACATAAATTCATAAATTTATTGATAAAAAAACTAGCACTTGAAAACTAAATAACCTTTATCTAAAGACTTTCCAATACACTTTGAAAAAAATGAACAAGTATGGTCCACAAATAGAATGAGGGGAGAAGAGAAAAAACACCTATACTATGGCATCCTTCCCAAAGAAATTTAAATATATATATATATATATATATATATATATATATAGATATATATATATATATATATATATATATATATATATATATAAATATAAATAAAAGCAAAGTTCTCTTAAAAAATGATTGGCCCTTTTTATGCTATTACTTTCTCCTCTTTTTGAGTTTTCTTTCCTCGCTTTATGCATGATATCAATTCATACTTACAAGGAAATAATTGGATTTTACTGATATGTTCTTAAAATGCATTGTGAATCATGGAAATAGTAAAACCTTCCCTTTGCTCTCCCGGAATTCAAACCTTTGTGTAATTAAATTGGTAGTAGAACGGCCAATTGAACTTGTGGAATTTTTAAGGTTTTCTTTGTTATTATTTGATTGATTGAGGAAAACTATGCTACATATCACGTATCTTCTTTACAGTAAGATATTTTTTTAAAAGAAATATTAACATAGCACGGAGACTTATAAGTTTTATTTGGGTTCACTTTTCTATAGATATATATAAAGAAAATAATGATATGATCATGTGATTTTTAAGTGTGAGTACATCAGGGTGCACCAATATATCACTTGCAATTGGTAGTTTTTTTTTGTCTTTGTCTATCATAGAATTATCATATTGCAGTAGTTTTTTTTTTCTTAATATTTAGAAATTTCAATTTATTTTAGGGAAGAAGTAGAAAAATATATCTTACATTTAAGAAATATTATCGAGGAAGCCCTTAATAATTACATGTGGATTTATAGATTTTTCGTTATAATGAAATTTTCGTTTTTAATTGCTAGGGTTACGAGGTTTTCAATAAGATATTTGTTTATTATCTTTCACACATAATCCAAGATCGTAGCCTTGTTCTTTATGTTATCCATGATAACAATTTGGCTGGTCCTAAACTAATTAGGTTGAGTCACTTAGGTTTGAATAAGATCTTTTGAATTTTTAATTTTGAAAAAAGTACATATGTGAGGGTCTTAAAGGTCATCATTAAGGTGATAGGTGTTACTGTGAAATAAAAATCCCAAAAATATCTCATGCATAAGTGAAATTGGTCATGTCATGTAAATTTGGCTGTTATACCAATTTTCGCAGCGAATTGACTGTAAACTGGTTAGAATTCACTCCGAAACTACCTAATCCTCTGTTTTTTCAACATTATGAAATTTTGGTATTTTTGGGGTAGTCAACACATGTAAGAAGGTAGCTAAGTCATCAAATCAGACCAGGAATATCATTGAGCCATTTGTTTAAGGGGGCAACTCAACAATCAAACTCCATGTGGATGACAACTCATCAAGTCAACAAAGCATGCCAACTCATTAATTGGATAGCTCACCATCTCAACTTAGGTTTACAAGGTCTTAACTCCAGTGTATCAGTTGGTTAACACCTCATCATGTCAGTTTGGTTCGATAGAGATGGTACAAGCTGAATTGAAGAAAAGGGTCTTAAAATGATTATGCAAGATGCTGATTTTAGGCACGCATTTTTTGATCACATTTTGTCTTATGCTATCATAACCAGGCACATATAGGGCTGCAAAAATGTTTTTGGGGTTAGAAAGCAAAAGTTGCAATTTTTTTTTGAAACTAGGCAAGTTTGTAGCGAGCTCCAGGCTTGACGCTGAGTTTTCGCTACAAACTCATTATAGAATTCTTTAAGGCAAAACTCCCTAAAAAATAACATAGTAGGGCTAACTAAGGGCATGTATTTACCTCATTAGCTAATCAGACCATAACAACCAGATAGAGCATATCACCAGGATTCCAACACAACTCGTTTCATCAAAATTCGAGTTCGTATGAGTGAGTTATGGTACGTTGTTCATTTTCCCAAACAGATAAAAATTGTGCAAAAAAGGTGACAGACTTATGAATAGGAAGTCCAGTCAACACCTCAGGAATTTATAGGCTAGTAGGGAAGGGCACGTGGCGCAGCTTAGAGCCAAAGCAATCCGACAGATAATATTCAGTTGGAAGGCACATGCATTACATATTGTAAAGTCAAGGATGGTTGCATATTTATTTAAAAAAAGGTTGGGACTAATGGCCGAGACCATAGTCGAATGACAATACAACATGTATCCACGACATATTACATTAACCCAAAGTATTAAACCTTGGTCCAAAGCATCAGCACATTCAACCATATCGCATCGGCAGTTTAGGAGTGGAGGGATATAAGGCAACAACAAATGATTTGTGATTTACAATTGTGTGGTAAGTGACGTGGTGATAAGGTTGGTTCTACCAATCGCATCGGGGTTTTTTAAGGAGAAGGCAACATAAAGTGTTAACAAGGTGTCAGACTTGAGATGCGATATATTGCATTGGGGTATCACAATTGCAAGACGCAACAGACAACATAGAATGATTTATAGTGTGGTTGCGATCTGCGATTTGCGAAAGTGACTGCGATGCAATTTGCGGATACTTAAACACACTTGAACCCACTTAAAAACCACTTATATTAACATTAATCATATACTTATCTTGGCGACACCTTTGGCAGACCCACTAGATTCGGCAGACTTCCACATTTAGTGGAGTTAGCTGGCCAGATTCTAGATTTAGTGCAGAAATAGTAGGAGAATTTGTTTTTTCCATAACTTTGGAAATTTTAGACCAAAATGGGCTTAGGAAGAGTCATTCTTGGTACATTTTGATGTTTTGTAGCCATTGAAGTAGGTTGCAGAGGAAACATGAGACTGTAAACAACACTTTTTCACAATTGAAGCTAATACAAAGGCCCACACTATGAAGCTGGAACAAGGAGATGTAGCCTAGGAGGGGTGAACTCCTTCATAAAAAACTTGTGTATTTGTCTCTTTTATTTGTTCTTGTTGTGTTTTAGTATGCTATTATTCAGCATTGAGTTTCCATGATTTTAAGTTCGTGAAATACACTTAGTCTCAACAAGTTCAATGAATTGTCAATCATAAAAACATGTATAAACCCTTGTATGATAAGAAAACCAAACCAATTTCATGTTAATTCTGAAACTGATATTAGCACAACATTAACTAAAAATCAATTTCAAATCAAGTTGGTATCAGAGCACAAGGTTTATAAGGGTTTATTTCTTTCTTTGCTTGAGATTGTGCTAGAAGGGTTTTAATAGTTGTAATTTTGTGATGCTTACAAGGTTGAAGTTGTAGAGAGGAGAAGGGAAGCTATTGGTTGTTGGTCTTGAGATTAGGAAAAGGATAAAGAAAGAGGAGAAAGCATCATCTCCACCCAAATTTTCACTCAAATCCGCACTTGAAGCACCTCAAGTTCCATCTCCAATAGTTGATATTGAAGAGGTACAAATTGCACAAGAAGCTGAAGTGATTGAAGAGGTACAAGCATCAGAGGTTGAGCTTGAATCCTTAGCCATTATTTCAGGAGTTGAAGAGACTCATGGACATTCAGAAGAAGAGGATGTCAAGAGAGACTTCAAAGACATACAAAGAATGGTTAAAATCATGTTTTTTTGCACTCATTGTAGAAAGAGAAGGAGAAGGATCTTCAGATGGCAAGAAGGATGAAGAGAAGAGTTTGAAAGGAAGTGGAGGAAATCCACCTCCATCTCCACCATCCTCATCCTCATCATCTTCATCAACATCTTCATCTTCCACATCCACCACAAAAACCACCCACACTCATTCAAAAATCCCATAGGGAAAAACTCCATTACTCAAGTTGTACATCAAGTTTGAACTTCCCATGTACAATGGTGAGGTAAATGCAGAGAAGTTAGACAATTGGATCTATCAATTGGAAGTATATTGTAGAATTCAGAATCTACAAGAGGACGGCATAAAGATACAATTAGCTTCATTAAGGCTAGAAGGAGCAGCACTAGTTTGGTGGGAGGCAAAGACTCAAGAGGAAATGTGAATTCATCGTAAGATATCCATTTCTTGGGTTGAACTCATTTATTCCATTAAAAGGCAGTTTTATCCATTAGCCTATATGAAAAAAGCAATAATGAGTTGGCAAAACTTTAGGCATCTCAAAGGCCAAACTGTTCAAGAGTACACATAGGAGTTTAGAAAGAGGGATTTATTGTTAGGATTAAACTTGAATTCACAAGACACAGTCTTGAAATATATTGGGGGTTTACATTCTTACTTAAAACATACCATCCTTATGTTTAAACCAAACCACTTAAATGAAGTATGTGTGCAAACTGCATATCTTGAAGCAAGGGGAAAGAAAATTCAGGAAGAGGGTAGTAAGAAGAAGCCATTCAAGGGTAAGGGAAAAGAGAAGGGAGGAAAATGGAAGGGAAAGAATAATGCAAGTATCAAGAAAGAAGGGGATAAAACTACATGTGAAAATTGTTCCAAAGAGGGGCATGATGAAGCCCATTGTTGGAAACTGCATCCCGAACTAAGGCCAAAGAAACCAAATAACAAAGGGAAACAAAAGATGACTGCCACCACACAACAAGATCTTGGATCCGATTCAGGAGATGAAATCAAGATAATAGCCATGGTTAACAAAGGAAAGGAAGCCATAGCAAGAACTAGTTTCTCAAATAGTCACAAAAACACTCCAAATGAAGACACAAGGATAGAATTGTTCTATGTTAGAGTGATTTCAAATCATACAAAGATTGATGCATTGTTTGGTAGTGGGTCACAAGAAAACCTAATTTCAGAAGACTTAGTGAAAAATCTTAACCTTGACATCGTACCACATCATAAACCATACCCTTTGGGTTGGATAGTTAAGAATTCCAATTTACAGGTTACAAGGAAATGCATATTTAGATTTGCTATTACTGCAAACTTTGTTGATGAAGTCGAGTAAGATGTGGTTCCACTTGACATTTCTGGGATTATCTTGGGAAGTCCATATTTGTATGGCAGGAAAGTTGTGTTTTATCACCATGAGAACAAATATCATTTGCTTAAGGATGGGGTGGAGTATATTGTGAGATATCATCGCAAGAAACTAAACATTTATTTAGTTAATGCAGGGAAAATGAAGAGGCTAGTTAATGCAAGTAACAATTTTGTGCTTCTCATGATCAAGAAAAATAATGATGTTGACTATGAATCTTTTGAAGGATGTGATGACAAATTGAAATATGATTTGTTTGATGTGGTAAGTTAGCATGGTGAGATGTTTCAAGAACCAAATGGGTTACCTCCGAAGATGGTAAAAAAGATAGTTATTCATCTTCTTAGAGGTTATTGCAGCAAGCATCCCAAGATGTGGGATGAACAATTGCATTACATTCGACATGCATACAATAGGGCAAAGCATTATTCCACAAACACATCACCATTTGAGACATGTTATGGTTACTTGCTAATGTCGTGTTTGAACTTCATATTTGAGAAAGATGTTTCTATATATGGTCATAGTGACATAGATAAGGCAAGAAATTTCATTGAAAAAATTCAATTGATACATCACATGGTGCAAGAGCAACTTGAAAAGAGTTAAAAAAAACTACAAGGCAAGACATGACAAACATCGTGTTGATCATAAATTTCAGGTTGGAGATAAAGTTTGGTTGTATATAAACAAATAAATATTTCAAGGGGAAGGTAAAAATCTCAAGCCAATCTGTTATGCTCCATTTAAAATTTTGGAAAATATTGGTACTAATGCATTTAAGCTAGATTTTCCTCCATATATGCAAATATATTATGTCATTAATGTTGAGAATTTGAGATTTTTCAAGCCTCCTTTGATTGATTATTAGGGAGATCATGTTTAGCTGCCATCAATAGATGACTTCTCGCCAAAATATCTTGATGAAATTCAACAAGATCTTATACTTGACAGAAGAATCAGAACTTCAAGAGGAGGGAATTTCAAAGACCTTAGAGTGTGACTCAAGGGAAAAAACCCTCCAAAGGCCAAATGGATAGAGATTGAAAGGGTGAGGGATTTGTACCCACACTTGCTGAATAATTGATTGTATCTTTTGGGGTCCAAAAGACTTCTAGTGGGGAGGAATGATCAGGAGCTCAATATTTAGCCAAAAATTGAAAGTTCTTAGACATGCTTCATACTAAAACAAACAGATAGAGCTCATCATCAGGATTCCAACACAACTCGTTTCATCAAAATCCGAGTTCGTATGAATGAGTTATGGTCTGTTGTTTGTTTTCCCAAACAGATAAAAATTGTGTAAAAACAGTGACAGAATAATAATTAGGCAGTCCAATCAGCACCTTATGAATTTATAGGCCAATGGGGAAGGGCACATGGCGCAGTCGAGAGCTAAAGAAATCTGGCGGATAATCTTTAGGTGGAAGGCGCATACATTACATATTGCAAGGTCAAGGATGGTCACATATTTATTTAAACAAAGGTTGGGACTAATGGCCGAGACCATAGTCAAATGAAAATACAACATGTATCCACGACATATTACATTAACCCAAAGTATTAAACCTTGGTCCAAAGCATCGGTGCATTCAACCATCTCGCATCGGCCGTTTAGGAGTGGACGATATAAGACAACAACACATGATTTGCGATTTGCGATTGCACGGTAAGTGACGTGGCAATAAGGTGGGTCCTACCAATTGCATCAGGGTTTTCAAGGAGATGGTTGATGGGCCTCTAAATTAGACATTAAATAATGCCCATATAACATTTCTTATGCCCATCTAAACTTATTCATATAAAAGATATATTAAATCTCTCCTTCTACACTTAATAATGTTTTCTTATGCTTTAATATGTTCTTAGCAAAGTTTAAAGGTAATTGCATATTTGTGCCTAATATTGGTTATTTTTGTAGAATATTATGATAATATTGGGCAGATTATGCAGATTTGGAGAAGGAGATAATTTAGGGACTTGCTCCCTGCCACTGGAAGATCAAGATTGAAGAATAAATGAGCACAATGTCAGGAAATTATGGAGAAATATTAGAGAGATTCAAGGGGTTTGTCCACCCTCCTTAACTATCAAAGGAAACCAAGCAAAATGAGGATGAAATGCAATCAATCTATGGTTTACTTGGATTCAAAATGGAATTAATCACTATTTTCTAGGGAGCTGTTGGTAGTTTCCCTGTATAATAAATAGAGCATGTTGGCGATATGATGCAGAGTGTTGTCCTTGATGGCAACCCACTGAATGAAGATGAAGACATGAGATTGTTGGCATGTGTTGTCCTTGATGGAAATCCACCTGATGAAGTCATTCTTGACTTGATGGACTTGGTAAATGATGTAAATCTGATGTATCTACAGTGAGTACAGAAGGTAATGAAGAAAGAATTTCAGTATGTGCTAGATCTATGATGAAAAGAGTATGTCTCAAGGAATACGTGGATTTGTCTAGGAGAAGTCGCGTATGCACGCGGGAAAGAACGTGCCAAGTCGCGTATGGGCAAAAGCGCTCATAAAGTGCAAAACCAGGGGTAACCACCATGGTATTGACCCATTGTATTGAGTAATGATCCGTCTATGTGACCCCGTCCAGGAATACCATCGGAAGTAATGTGGTTTTGGCTCATAGTATTGAAAAAGGGTAAACCTATATAAAGAGAAGAAATTCATTGTGCAAATCATTGGTGTGGTGCAAGATGTCTGAGCTTGAATGAATACTTCTCTCTGAAGGATATCTAAATGAAAGGGTTACAGTTGAATGATAGATCTGAATGCATGATGCACCAATGATGAAGAAGGGTATCTAGATCTAAAACGTACCTGTATTTGCTAGATCTGTTTATGGAATAATTAGATCTGAGATGAGGTGAACATCTGTCTGAAGTAAAGGGTAAAATCTGTGTGATGTGTCTGCTCTGAAGAATTGCAATGACTTAAATGTCTGAAGAACCATACGCTAGTTTGCCGCAGAAGAAGTGCGTATATACGCGGCTTTGCTGAAGAGAAAGCGCGTATGCGCAGTGAAATTAGCTCTGTAATATGTACAGAAGTATACGCGGGTTTGTATGGTAGAAGGCGCGTATATACGCGGGATCAGTGAAATGAAAGAGCGTATGCAAACTAGGTTTTGCTGAAGCATGGGGTATGAAATGTCTAATCTGTTCTGCTCTGTTGCTGCTATCTGTATTCTACAGTTCTGAGTTGTCAGTTTCAGTTTGGTTGTATGATGGAGCTTAAATATGTGTGTTGGATCCAGTGTGAAAATTGATGAAACGTGGTCTATAGAGCTGCTGAGGGTTGTAGCCTTCAGTCAGGGGGTTGTAGCTTCCTTCCAGGAGAGGCTGGTAAACGAGCGCAGGTTGGTGCCTGCGTACTGGTATGAGTCAGCGCCAGTACATATGTTGTAAGATGTTTTCTTTATAATAAAATATTGAAGGCTGAGCAACGGCAGCGGTGGTTTTCTCCCGACTTGGGTTTCCACCTAAAATCCTGGTGTTCATGTGTGATGCTTTGTGTGATGGTGTATTCTGTTCTTACTGCACATGTTTACTGTTTATTGAACATCTGATGAATGAATGATAGAATGATAGAAGTGAAGAATTAATGACATAATTAGATCTCTGTGTATACGCGAGTTTCATAAAGGGTATCCGCGTATATACGCGAGTCTGTATCAGGAAAGTAGTGTATGGGTTTTAGAAGCAAGAAAAAGTAAAAGTTTCGAATATGCAGTAAATACTGATTCACCCCCCCCCCCCCCTCTCAGTATTTTTCCCAACAATTGGTATCAGAGCAGGTTCTTCTGCAGAAGCTTAATCGCTTGAAGGAGATCCGTCGCAATGGGAAGTCATGAAGGAGTAATGTCTCTAAAGCCACCACTATTTAATGGAAGCAATATGATATTCTGGAAGGTACAAACAAAAGCATATCTGCAAAGTCTTGGTGCAGAAGTATGGGCAATTGTGGAAGAAGGCTATCAATATCCGACAAGTATTCCTACTGATGTGGCTGAAAGGAAGAAGTATGAAATCAATGCCAAAGCAGTGAATGTCTTATTAGGAAGCATGTCTGAACCAGAATGTGCTAAGGTGATGCAACTAAATTCAACAAAAGAAATATGGGACAAAGTCATTCTGAGCTATGAAGGAGATACAAAGGTAAAAAGTGCAAAACTCCAAACTCTCAGAATTGAATATGAAAATTTAAGGATGCATAGTGATGAAAGTATTGCCAGTTTCTTTTTACGTCTTGATGATATTGTAAATCGAATCAGAAATTTGGGTGAAACCATAGCCGATACTACTCTGGTGGAAAAAGTCTTAAGATCTTTGACTTCAAAATTTGACTCTAAAGTTTCAGCTATTGAAGAAAGGCAAGATCTGCAAACTCTTACTGTTGTGCAATTACATGGGTTCCTGACTACTTTTGAAATGAGACAAGGAGGTACTTCTCAAATCAAAGAAGCTGCTTTTAAGGTGTCTGCAAAGGGAAAAGAAAAGGAAGTTGTCAAGGAATCCAGCTATATATCTGAAGAAGAAGAAGAAGCAAATTTTGTAAGAAGACTCCAACTAGGAACCGGAAGGTTCAAAGGTAAGCTTCCGTTCAAATGTTTTGATTGTGGAAGAGTTGGTCATTATGCTGCAAAATGTCCTTATAAAGAAACATCTGCTAAAGGGAAAGAAGTAGCAAGACGGAATAAGAATCGATCTAGCACAAGAAAAAGTTACTATATTAATGAATACAGTGATGGGTTATCTGATAGTGAGGAAGAATGTGAACAAGATATTAGACTGCTCATGGCAAAAGAATCTAGAGAAGAAAATGATACTTTTTTGGATGCTCTAGAAGACAATGATTTTCTTGAAGAAAACAATCAACTCAAAGTAAGCCTAGAAGAAAAGAACATAATCATAGAGACTCTTGAAAATCAGCTTGAAGCAAAAGAAAAACGCATTGAGGAATTGGAGTGTGAAGTAGTAAGTCTAAGGAAAGATAATGAGAAAGTGAAATCTCTCAATCTTAGATTTGCTAAAGGTTCAGAAACCTTAGATGAGATTATCAAGGTACAACGGTCTCCTCTTATAAAAAAAGGTCTTGGATATACTGGGGAATCTTCCCAGACTTCAGCACCAAATTATCTAAAAGCAGCCACAGCTGGTTCACTACATTCAGCTACTCAGCAAGGGAACAAAGGATCCTCACAGGTAAAGCATGATCATCTCAATTCAAGGAACACTATCAGGGAGATCTTTCAAAGAAGCTACAACCAACAGGGAAATTCTAATAGAAGATTTCATGATCACAGAAATTTCTACTTCAATGGACAATGTTTCTCATGTCACAATTTTGGTCATAAAGCTTTTCAATGTGTTGCATATAAAACCATCATGACAAGAGAAGCAAGAAAGAAAAGGATGAATATTGAACCAAAGAAGAACACCTATAACAACTTTTCTCCTCTTCAAAACGAAGTTGAATGTACTTATTGCAATAACTTTGGTCATGAAGAATCTGAATGCAGGAGCAAGGTCCAGCCAAAAGAACATGTTCCCTCAAACTCTAAAGTGTGGAAAAAGAAAGAAATACCGGTTGAAAATTATGGGATAGCATTATTTGTAGAAGGTGAAGAAAATCAACGGTACATTGATAGTGGGTGCTCAAGACACATGACAGGTGACAAAAGCAAACTTCTTGCATATAATGCTCTAGAAAAAGAAAAGAAAGTTACATTTGGAAATGATACTCCTGCTGTAATTAAAGGAAAAGGGTCAGTGTTTCTAAAGAAAAGGTGAAGGCTAATGATGTCATGTATGTGGATGGATTAAGGCATAACCTGTTAAGTGTAAGTCAAATGTGTGATCAAGGAACATAAGTTGTCTTTAGTTCAAAAGAATGTGTGGTTCGTGATCTTGATACATGTAAAATTATTATAAAAGGGAAAAGAAATCCAAGCAACCTGTATGTACTGAAGAACTGCAAAGATCAATGTTACTTGAGCAAGTCTTCAAAAAATTGGCTATGGCATAGAAGGTTGGGGCATCTGAGCTTCTCTCAAATCAACAAAGCAAGCAGACTTCAAGCTGTTCGTGGTCTTCCCAATATTACTCTACCAGAGAGTATCATATGCAAATCTTGCCAATTCGGTAAGCAGACCAGAGTACAATTTAATGCCAAAGAAGGATCATCAAGTAAGCCTCTTGAACTCATTCATATTGACATATGTGGACCTATGAGGAAAAATTCACCACGTGGGGAAGAATACTATATCTTATTTATTGATGATTACTCTAGAATGTGTTGGATCGGGTTCATTAAACACAAAGATGAAGCATTTGAAAATTTTCAAATCTTCAAAGCACTGGTTGAAAATGAATTGGATCTAAAAATCAAGTGTCTTAGATCTGATCGAGGAGGAGAATATACATCAAATGAATTCCTTGAATTTTGTGAACAAAATGGCATAAAAAGACAGTTCTCTGTAGCTGGCACTCCACAACAAAATGGCGTAGCAGAAAGAATGAATAGAACAATTCAACAAATGGCTAGAGCTATGCTTGATGATTATGGAACACCTGACACTTTCTGGGGAGAATCAGCACATACAGCAGCAAACATTCTCAACAAGGCACATGTTCGGGTAAATAGTGATAAAACTCCATATGAACTCTGGTATGGTAATTCTCCCTCTGTAAAGAATTTTAGAGTTTTTGGAAGAAAATGCTTTATCAAAAATAATGATGAAAAACTTGGAAAGTTTGAACCTAGATCAGATGAAGGGATATTTCTTGGTTACTCATCTACAAGCAAAGCATACAAATGTTACAATAAAAGGCTTCGAAAGATTGTTGAATGTATTGATGTTGTTATTGATGAGTCTCATGCAGCTCCTAAAGAAGAAAAACAAACAACAAAAGAAGATGATGGTGACTTTTGTCCTTCTACATCAAATAGAAATGATATAGATAGTGGATCCAATGAAGAACCTGAAAATGATCTATCTGAAAAAGCTCCATCCAGATATGTTCAAAAGAATCATCCTGAATCTCAAATTTTGGGAGACAAGGAATCGGGTGTACGAACGAGGAGAACTCTGGTGGGATCTTCTAGTCATATGGCACTTCTATCCACAATTGAACCACACAATGTCAATCAAGCTAGCAAAGATGAATTTTGGAAGCAAGCCATGGATGAAGAGCTCGATCAAATTGAAAAGAATGACACTTGGGAATTGGTACCAAGACCACATGATAAAAATTTCATTGGAACTAAATGGATTTTCAAGAACAAGTTAAATGAGAATGGGGATGTTGTAAGAAACAAAGCTAGACTGGTTTGCAAAGGGTATACTCAAAAAGAAGGTATAGACTTTGAAGAAACTTTTGCTCCTGTAGCTAGACTTGAAGCCATAAGAATGTTTCTTGCTTTTTCAAGTTATCAACAAATCAAAGTTTATCAAATGGATGTTAAATCTGCTTTTCTTAATGGTGATCTAGAAGAAGAAGTATATATAGAACAAACGGAAGGATTCATTTTGGGCAATGATGAAAATCTTGTTTGTAGACTTAAAAAGGCTCTATATGGTCTCAAACAAGCTCTAAGGGCATGGTATTATCGTCTTGACAAATATCTTCATCAATAAGGATTTTCAAAGGGGTCTGCTGATAGCAATTTATACACAAAAGTTGAAAATGATAAACTATTGATTGTGGTTGTATATGTTGATGATATCATTTTTGGGAGTAACGAAGAATCTATGAGTCAAAAATTTGCTTCTGTCATGCAGCAAGAATTTGAAATGTCCTTACTGGGGGAACTAACATTCTTTCTTGGCTTGCAAGTGCAGCAAACTGCAGATGGTATATTCCTATCACAAGAAAAATATCTTAAGCAAATTCTGAAGAAGTATGGCATGGAAGAATGCAAACATGTAAGTACACCAATGATAACCGGATGCAATCTCAGTTCTCATGATGATTCTCCCACGGTGAATCAACCAGAATACAGATCAATGATAGGAAGTCTACTTTATCTCACTGGGACTAGGCCAGACATTATGCATGCAGTTGGGATTGTTGGACGATTCCAAGCTAATCCAAAAGAGTCTCACCTTCAGGCTGTCAAAATAATTTTCAAGTATCTACAAGGAACTCAAGACTTTGGACTATGGTATCCAAAGAATGTTGATCTTACTCTTCATGCTTACACTGATGCAGATTGGGCAGGAAATGTTGATGATCGGAAAAGCACGAGTGGTGGTGCATTCTATATGGGACCCCGATTGGTATCTTGGCTCAGCAAGAGGCAAAAAACTATTGCATTATCTACAGCAGAAGCAGAATATGTGGTTGCCGCATCTTGTTGCACTCAACTTCTTTGGATGATGCAAACCTTGCAAGATTTTCAAATCAAATGTACACCTCCTGTCCCCATTAGGTGTGATAATACAAGTGCCATTAGTATCTGGAAGAATCCTGTTATGCATTCGAAGACCAAGCACATTCCCATCAAGTATCACTTCTTACGTTAACAAGTGCTTGAACAAAAGGTGAAGTTGGAGTATGTTCCTTCCAAGGAACAAGTTGCTGATATCTTTACCAAACCTCTACCCAGGGAAGCGTTCGAGTATCTAAGATAGAAACTGGGAGTAGTCTCTGCCAGTCAAAAGAACAAATCTGCTTAAATTCAGAAGATTAAATTGAATACGCGGTTTTACTGAAACACAGTCGCGTATATACGCGAGTATTTTAACATAAAGCCGCGTATGGATAATTGCTGACAATTTTTGGTTGGGGTCAGCATTTTTTCAGTATTGATTTGGTTATTCTGGTTATGATTATCACTGACAGAACATTTTCTGTAAAGAAGACAGGTACAGGAAGGACAAACTCAGGGGGAGATGAAGGAATGTGAAGTTTTCTATGATTCACTTTCCATACGCGGGTTACATGAACAAAAGTCGCGTATACACGCGAGTACCAACAGACACAGTCGCGTATTCATTGCTGATAAGAGAATTTATATGATAGTTGAAGATCTGGAGCAGAGGTTCAGGGGGAGCATCAGTCTGACTGTTAATAACTGCATTATTGACTCTGTATCAACTTATTTTCTCAGCTCAAAATAATGATGAAATGATACTTGGTTTCTTATGTTGAAGATCATGGATGAGCCCGAATTGTTACTTGATGAAGAGTATCTGTTGGATGAGATGGAAGTCTTATGATTCAGAGATATGGACAGATCATGCAGAGTTTGTTGCTAATGACTTGCTGTTGAAAGTGTTCAGGTTGCACAAGTTAAGGAGGAGCCTTGGCCATATGGAAAGGATGCATTGGATGCACAT
>CM076576.1:153076961-153252817 GCA_034641835.2 Pinus albicaulis | reverse complement strand
TGTTGTGCCTAATACAAATCCACCTCTGCTAGTAAACTGCTAAAAAGACCTGTCATTCCTTCCTTTACCCCTGCAACATACATCAATTCCCCCTCTTTCCCTTTGTCCAAATTCCCTTTCTGTTACCCTCTTTAGCCTCTTTTATCCTCCCTTGGCTCCCCTTCTATTTCCCCTTTTACCCCTCAAATCCCCCTAAAATCCCCTTTAAATTCCCCCTCTTACCCTTTGTTTAGCCTTTTTCCCCTTTTTCCCCTTATCGTTTCCCTTTAAATACCTTAAAACCCATTAAAAGGGGCCGAAACCCACTTCCCGACCTTATTATAGGTCTAAGCCCCTTTCCTCCAGCCCCTTTCAAACCACTTCCCCACATGTGCCCCGGCACTGGGACCAAGCGCTTAAGTCCCGAGCGCCAATCACAATCGGAGTTGTCAGCGGGCGCATTTCCTTTGTAAACTCCAAAGTCCCGATGCGATCATTTTAATGCTTTAAGTCCCGCGATGCATTATTCATCGTCGATCTGCTGTTCTGATCCGGCGGTGGAGCGCCAATCACAATCGGAGCTGTCAGCGGGCGCACTTCCTTTGTAAACTCCAAAGTCCCGATGCGATCATTTTAATGCTTTAAGTCCCACGATGCATTATTCACCGTCGATCTGCTGTTCTGATCTGACGGTGGAGCGCCAATCGCAACCCCCGTCCGATCACAATCGCAACCCTCAGCAGTGTCGCCCTGATTACAGCCTTCCGATCCATTCTTGACCGTTGATCTGTCCTGCCGATCCAACGGTCCAGCATTAATCGCTTCACACCCCATCGCGCCTTCCTTTTCTCCCGCTGATTGATTGTGAGTCTTTGATCTGATCACAGATCCAACGGTCTTTGCTCAATCGCAACCCCCATCCGATCGCAATCGAAACTCACAACGGTGCCGCCCCGATTGAGATCTTTCGATTCAATCCTGACTGCTGATCTCCCCGCCTGATCCGACGGTCCTCCGCTAATCGCAAGCCTTCTGCTCCCTCCTCCGATTGCAATCCCCCGATTGCATCCGGACCGTTGATCTGTTTCACAATCTGATGGCTCAGCGTTAATCGCACCTGCCCCTCCGATTGTTGTCCCCACCATTGATCTGTCGGTTGATCGGATGGTCAGCGCTCAATCGCATCCCGACCTCCGATCGCAATCGCATTTCCTGTCTCCAGTCATCCGATCGCATTCTCCACCGTTGATTCCTCCCACAGATCAAAGGTCCAGCATTAATCGCAAGTTCTTCCGTCTCCCCCTCCGATTACATCCTGACCGTCCATCCCCCGCCGCGATCCAACGGTCAGCGCTCTCTCCGCCCAATCGCAATCGGAACTTTCAATGTGTGTCACCCCTGTTCCCCTCCGATTGCGATTGCCCGATTACATCTGGGCCGTTCATCCTTCCCCAATCTAACGGTCAAGATCTAATCACCCTCCGCCTCTGTTGGGTCCCACTCTTTCATTCATCTCCGTCGCATTTCATGCATTTTCTTTGTTTTTTGTTAAGTTTCATATATTGATACGCCGGTCAATCTCCGCCGTCGATCTCCATCTCCAGGCCTGAATCCAACGGTCTGCGCTGCATATTTCTACCAAACCCTATTGTCTGCACATTCCACCACTCCACTGCATATTCATCATAATAGCGTTGTTTCTGTCACCACCGCACCACCGTTTCGTTCACCCTGCATTCATCGCTCCGTCCACTATTTTCTTCATAAGTTCGCCGTGTTGCAGAGTTTCTAGAGGATGAGACTGCCATTGTTCAATGTACTACCTCAATGGCAAGCGGCGCAGTCAGGATCAAATCTAATGAGCCAGTACCATCAGGAAAGTCAAGGAATGGGGCCTTCAGGACTCACATTAATGGAGAGCAGAGTTCAAACGCCGAAAATCCTTCTGGCGCCATTTAAAGCTCGAGCTAACTTTACAGAGGCAGTAATGAAGCAGCAAGGATTTTCAGTACAGAGCAGAGGGATTAATGCGCGACAACGAAGATTTTGATCTCTGAAAAAGAGGTTTAAAGAGGCAAAGCATCATTTTGAAGACCCCGAGGATCGATTCTGGAGATCCTGAACATCAATAAGAGGTAATATCAAGGTTTTCTTATCAGCAGAATGTTTTTTCATAAAGGACAGGTCTCCCATACATGCTTTATTATGCACCGTGTCCTTGAAGGAATTTCTCGTCCCAGCTATGGTTCAAAACAGTCTAACATCCATGAGGCAGACCTCTCAGCAAGTTCTTTCATTTTGTTCAAATCACCTGGAGTATTACAACCAAAAGGTCAAATCATATCCGAAGCAAATCTTTCTTTCACGAGGAAGGTGACAATGATTAAATATATAGTGCATCAAGAAGAATGGGTCTCGGCCCTGCATTCATTGTTGTGTTTAAATGTAACATTTAAAATTCACCTACCTCCTCAGTCGGTCCTCTGTGTCTCTTCTGCTATAAAGCACAGAGGGATATCATTGTAATGGTTGTTGTTGCATTATCAGTGAATTGCAAGCATTTTTTCCCGAGCCAAGTTTCCTATGTAATAGTTGTATGACATGCTGAGAAATATGATGTATTCAGGCTGAATGTAAAAGCTTCGGGCAGTGATGTACCTGATTGGTGTTGTGTTTAACATGATAAGCAGTTTTCATTGGATCCTGATCTACAGCAGTTGGTGATGTTTTTCTTATCTCTGTGTTTATTTCCATTCCATTTCATGTTCTTCTGACTGACATCTGAATGCATGATATAAGATTTACCCTTGTTAGGTACCTTATATCCCAGCTCTCTCAGTCTTTAATGTTTTCTGCTCATTGTGTGTCTGAATATTGTTTTTAATTAACTAAACCAGGGTAGTGGATGATTATTGCCTTTTCTCTGATGTGCAAGTTAATAGAATCAGTGTTCGGATGTCTTTGTTAAGATTTAATTGAAGAGGTTAGGAACATTGGGAGGTGTAAAGCCTGTCGCTGCCTCTTCATAGCCTGCCCTTACAATACAAAACTTTTCAAGACCCCTGGTGATGCCTATGGTTTTGTCCAAGCAGGCCTGGAGTTAAATGACCTCTGGCCTGATCTATAGACGGAATCAGACGGTTTTCCATCCTTCATTCTCATCCCTTAGTGTTCCATCCCACCAATCAGTCTTTGAGATCCAAATGCTCTAGATGACTAGCCCAACTGAAGCTTACACATTGAACATCCTCCTCTCGTATGTGCTTGGATCCTTTTCGCTTTTTGCGCAACACTTTTGATGTTTCTCCACCTCTCTTGGTGTCATGTGGATATTTGACACCATCCCCATTGAGCCCATCTAAACCTCCAAGGTCCAGCTCTTATTCACCTCGCAACTCCTGTTCCTTATTTTTTTCTGCTTACGGATCCTTCTCATCTTCAGCCTCAGTGTCTTTGTCATTGGTCTACTCAGCACCTGTCTCCATGCACAACTTGGTTGTGTCCTTCGGGGCTATGTATTTACCCGAAGTGAACGGCCTAATGGGTTGGGTTGCACCAAGCCCGAACTTCCATGAATTTGGCCAAGTCGCTACGACCTAGTCAACTTCCGCCTCATGAACATATACAACAGGGTATACCAGGTAGAGTATTTGCGTGCTCTTATATTATAGTGCACCACTAGTGAAATGATGGGTCTAGAATGGATGGCAACATCGAGCGCACCTTCAAAAAGCACCTATAATATTTTATTCTCCTCAACATGTTGGGGGTCAGATGAATCCCATAGGTTAGCATAGCATTGCCCTTCGCATACGCCTGGCTCAATCTCAGGGAGGACTACCTCTGCTGGAGTCTCCCATGCTACCATCACAATTAGTAGCAACAACCATGAGTAGCAAAACTGCTTACCCAGCTCCTAGGTCTCGTGCACATTCTCCAAAAACTCTTCACACAAAAACTGGGACCGTTTATAGCTAGACCCCTTTTCACATTGCCCTGCGAAGGAAATTGTTGGGCCCAAATAAAGGTATGTTCTCACCCTGTAATTACTTCAAATTATGTTACAATTTTGGGAGAATTCCTTTTCATATTAATAATAAAGAGAAAAAATATTATGAAAATGAGAACAATTAGACTAATGATGAAAATGATGTTTTTGTAACATAAATTTGACTTCTCTTATCTCCGCATGCACGAAGGCAGAGTGGATGGACCAATAGGAAATGGAAGCTAACCAACAGACGCAAATATATGAGATCTTGGTAACTCCCAACAGTCGGTAGAAGGCAGACAAACTAATTCAAGTCCAAGAACTCAAATGACAGCCACGTGCAGCGGGCTGTTGTTTGGGAAATACTTTCGCATTTTTGAAATCGCCTTTAAAAGGGCGAAGAACAGACGAGAAGAGGAGTCAGAGAAAGGATAGGAAATTCATTTTGCAATCGACGCATCAGAACCAACCCATCTAATTGTATTTTTGTAACATCACTGGATGTAATATAGAGATTTGAATAATAACCTTTTGAAGTTTTTACTGCGCTAGAGCTTCTGGTGGTCTGGGCCCAACCCCTGGAAGTTCCTCGCCAGTTTTCATACTCTGTGTAGTTGCAGAACCAATGCTTAAGTATCTGATGCAGTTGTAAAGTATATTTCCATTCAATAAAGTTACAATTCTCTTTCTTTAGGATTGTTAGCAATCGCGTTCTTGAATTAGGATAATCACAATCGTATTTTCTGACTTATGGCAATGTTTCATTATCAGTAGACAGTTCCAATTCTTTCAATACCATTGCATTTGAGTTACAGATTGTAGAATAAGATAATTTTGATGTTATCTATCTTTATGAATTGCATTCTTCTTTTAGCACAACAAAGCGTTCAACTATTGATCAATGTCGATTGATTAATTCATAAAGAGAATTCCATTGCAAAATTACTTAAATAATTGTTGTACAATTCATTTAAAACGCTTCAGTTATACTTCTATTCCATTACTGCTCAGTTAGTTATACTATTGTTCCATTACTACTCAGTTAGTTATATTGTTGTCCCATTACTGCTCAGTTAGTTATACTGTTGTTCCATTACTGCTCAGTTAGCTAGACTGTTGTTTAATTCAATTCAAATGCTACTTGATTTCTCTATATTGTTGTTCAGTTCAGTTAGACTGTTGTTTAATTCCATTAGATAGCTGCTCAATCTTGCTGCTCAACCTTAGGTTAAAAATCAATCCAAGCCACCCCTCGTTAGGATAAGTGAACTTAGGAAGTCAGCAAATTATTCCTCATAAGTGACAAGGAATAACTATCAAACGACCTGACTCGCATATATTGTGCCAACACTCTTGAAATAAGAAGACTTCCCCAGGATGATAATTAAATAAGAAAGCAATAGATTTGTCAATAATAAGCCACCTTTGTGAGTCCCAATAGCAATGACGTGCGACAGGACCGTTTTCAGGCGACATTTCCTCATTAGTTTACAACCAAGGACTAGGGTTCCCAGGCGCACCATCGGGTCAATGATGGTCTGAACCAGAAATCCCCTCTTATCCCTTCCCACTGAAATTTTTCTTAATGTCATTCGCTACTTTCAACTCATTACTCTTCTCGAATCCCTTCATTGAATGGGGCCCCTTCTTGGGCAAGCCGATGATCTGATGGATCAGCGTGACATCTATGGGAATTCACCCCTAAATCCATAGGCAACCCTCGTGGAATAAGGCCAGTAGCTGGTGCACGCAGATGCTAGTGATTGGATACCTTCCTACATGCGAAATCCTTAACAGATTGAGGACTCTGACGTTGTGGAGCCCACGTGCCCAAGGCATCGGCTCAACTTGTGGCACATATTTATAAAGCAGTCATTCCAAATAATTCTCCGGCGTGACCTCAGGGAACGTTTCCTCATTGGCCAATTCATGGTCGTCAAACTTAATTTGCCAAATTTTGCTGAACATTTCACCAACCAGGGGAACGCCCTGAGGGATCAATGGCATTTGCAGGTATTCCTGGACTATGTCAAATTTCTTCGGCATGTGCACAGAGGGCTTTCGTGGCTTGACATAGGGCGACCGCCACGAGATGGGTTAAAATAAATGGCTTCCTCTCTAGCACTCATTAGACGCTTTGACAAATCGTCGATGGGGGACCGATCCTTAGTGGCCTATCGTTGGGATGTTACATTCGAAGGAGAGGTGCGCAGCTTAGAGGTAGCCCATTTTGACATATTTTCCTTTCCTTTAGTCGGCGTGAACATGAATTCTTCTACCTCAGGGATTACTTCTCAAACATCATCTGATCCCATCTAATTTGAGGCAGTGAGGGGCACAAAGTGCTCCTTCGCAAGGTTGGTGGATGTCATTCTCGGTTGGAATATAAATTTGGGATTACTGATGTCAGATGGAGATTCTCGGCCAGACAACAAGGTAGAAAAAATCGGAGATAATCACAGAGCACCAAATATTCAAACAACAAAGGAACCAATAGAGACCCGCGCCCACCCTTTTATAAGCCATCCATGGTAAAAATGGTCAGATTATCATTAATTTCCACTTACCTTCAAGGAAATGGTAAAAAATCCTCCAATATCACCTCATTAAATGCTAGCAATCCACTCCATCCAATGGTAAAATCACTTTTTTCACGCAGTTTCTCTGTTCTAATGGCTAGTTTCCTTTCCTGCACGTCACCCCTGTGCTTCTATCGCACCTGGCTACACCCTCCCTATCTGTTGCGCGTAGACCTTTTGATTCTGATGCTCCGACCATATATTCATTTGGTCGGCACCGAATTGTCTCTATATGGCTTCAGATGACTTCCATTGAAGTACCCAAGAAGGTTCTCACTGCGCAGAGTGGCCAAGCGCATCACACCGCCATCAGTGATCTCTTTCACAATATATAGCCCCAACCAATGCTTTTTGAACTTCCCCGGGTGGCACGAAAACTGACTATCATATAATAAGACCAATTATTCCTCCTTGAATACCTTTTTCCTAATGTGTCTATCATGCCAGGCTTTTTCACATGCCTTCTATCATGCCAAGCTTTTTCTAAGGAAACGAGTTGCATTAACTGTTCCTCCATAATATTGGGCTCGACCATATTAGTGAAAGCTACGATGTGCAGGCTTGGGACAATAAAATCCATTGGAATGATGGCTTCCTGCCCATAGACCATCCTGAAAGGTGTTTTTCCCGTCAGGTTTTTGCATGTTGTCCTATAAACCCATAACATAGAATGGATGTGCACATCCCAATCATCTCAGTTGGCATTACAGATATTTGTGAGTGTGTTCTCCAAGATCTTGTTGAAAGATTCTAATGATCCATTTTATTGTGGGTGATAAGGGTTACTCTTCTTATGATGGATCTATAATTCCCCTGTAAAAGCTTTAATTGTTTCGTTAACAAAGTGCGTACCTCTATCACTCATCAAAATTTTCAGGCATCCAAACCTGGTCAAAATGTGCTCAAAGATGAAGTGTGCAGCAATATTTGCAATACAGTCCTTAACTGCCTTCGCCTCTGCCCATCTGGTTACATAATCAGTTGCAATAATGAGATAACACACTCGAGTCTTCTTCCCCGAAGGGTTGATTAGTCCAACAAAATCTATAGCCCATTTATCAAATGCTTGCAAGGCCATCTATGGTTGTAGGGGTATTTCATCTCTACGCGAGGGCTTCCCTGTCCTCTAACATGCATCACAGGCTCGACAGTATGCTTGTGCATCACTGTGTAGCGTGGGCCACCATAACCCAACATGCAACACCTTCTGCGCAGTGGTTTTCCTAGCATAGTGGCCTCCTGCCACTCCTCCATGAGCCTCAGCCAAGATATCCTGTCTCTCATGTTCCAGCACATATCTCCTTAATACTCCATCTTCTCCTAGTTTATACAATTGACCAACAATCAGGGTAAAATCAGCCGTGCATGCAACCAACTCCTTCTTTTGTTGGACTGAATATTCCGCAGGCATTGTTCCCGTGGTCAAGAGATGAATAATATCAACAAAGTGTTCATCAACCACCCTAATAGTGAAGAGCTATGCATCAAGTAACCCTTCCTCCAGATTGGTTGGTTCTTCTCCATTTTCAATTCGTGACAGATGATCAAGTCCAACATTTAATATTCTAGGCTTCACAATAATTTCAAAGTCATACTCCTAAAAAAGCAGCAACCATCTGCAAATCTTCCCCCCCAACACAGGCTTATTGACCAGGTATTTCAAAGTAGAATGATCAATAAACATTTTGAAATTCCCTCATAGTAGATAATGTATGTATTTTTGTAGGGCGTACACAATGGCTAATCCCTCCCTTTCTGTAGTTGAGTAGTTGTGCTCTGCGCTGGAGAGGTTCCTACTGGCAAAAGCGACTGGGTGATCAATTTCTCCTTCTCTTGGCTATGTTAAAATAGCCCCAAGTGCTATACCAAATGCATCTACATGCACATGAAAAACCTTAGACCAATCTTGGAATATCAAGATAGGTGATGTGACCATTTTATCCTTTAGTAGCTCAAAGCTCATCTGACATTATTCATCACAAAAAATGATTCATCTTTCTTTAGCAACTTCTCCATTGGCACAGTGATCAGAGCATACCCTTTGATAAAATTCCTGTAATAACCAGTAAGTCCTAGGATGGAGCGCAATTGTTTCTCATTAGTAGGAACTTCTAAGTTAATGATAATCGTGAGGTTGAGTGATTCTACCATCAATTCTTGCTAACATACTATATGCCCTAAGAAAATTCTAGAAGGCACGCAAAATATACACTTCTTCAGGTTGACATAAATCTAGTGCTTCCTACAGGTGTCAAGCATCATGTGCAGGTTTGACACATGTTTCTTTACCAATCCAAACACTGTCCATTCATGAAAATATACCTCCAAAAATTTATGCATGAATTCTTTGAACACAACCCCTACCACGCGTGAGAAGATTGCAGGTGCATTTTTCAATCTGAATGGCATGACAATATATTGGAAAGAACCCTATTAAAAAATTAAGGTGGTCTTGCTGCAGTGTTTCAGCCCAATTTTGATATGATGATACCTTGAAAATCCATCAGTAAATGAATAAAATTCTTCTCTACCTACATTATCCAGGATTTCATCAGAAAACAGAGTAGGGAAGGGGTCCTACACATAGGCATAATTCAACTTGCGCAGATCTACACAATTCCTTATCTCTCCTTTGGTCTTTTTCTCCTGAACCACCATTGCACTTACCCAATTAGACTATTCAACCGATTCAAATATGCCCAAAACCTCCATATTTTCTAATTCCTCCTTTACTTTTTGCTTATATTTGGGATTCAATTGACATGGGCACTGCTTGACAGGGCACAAATTTGGTTTCAAAGTGATATTCATAACACCCAGGTCCCCCACAATTCCCTTGAGCTCAGAGAAATTTGTAGGAAATAGATCCTTATACTCTGTCAGCAGCTCTGCAATCTTTCCCACTGTGTTATCACCCAGTAATCCCCAATTTTGGCCAACTTGGGCTGCTCTTCCATCCCAATGTTGACTTCCTTTAATTTCAGAGGTTTAGTGACATCCAACATCCCTAATGCGGGCCCTGCAACTACGTGCTCTCCTTCAAACTCAGGGATGTTTAAGTTCCTTGGGTCATCTTCATTATCCACGATTGACAAGTTTCTACAGTTGATGATGTCTTTCATCTATGCATCCCAGGACAGTGCAACACATTCCTTTCAGGGCCAGGATTTGTCAAATACCAGGGCATCTATGTCCTGTAGGGATTCATCTAATTTCTCTCTGCCCCCAACTGAGCCAAAGGTTTCCAGGAAATCCTCAGTCATTATAAACCAGTTTTTAGTGCCTTGGTGTAGCTCAACGTCTAGATACTAGGTGGTGGGCACCAACCCCAACGAGTGAAAAAACCTATGAACCCACTCATTCCAGGTCTTTACATCCCATACCTCCATCCACATGTCCTGGTTCTTGTGCAGATCTCTTCCTCCATAAAAAATATTAATTGGTGGGGTGGTTGGAGGTTCAAAGTGCAACCTCATGATTTTTTTACATTCCTCCCAGTCCTGGAAGGCTCCTTTGTGCATCTCCCACCAACGCGCTGGAGTTGCACACATAGCCAAATCAAGCACCCAAAACTTCCATTTCTCTAGGGTAGCTTTTTCCAATGATTCCAAAAATTCTTTGACACTACTAGAACTATCAAATTAGGGTAGTTTTCATACCTATGAGGAGATGCAATGGAAGTCCTTTGTGATCTTGAGGCAATGAAACACATATACATTGTGCAACCAGTTCTACAAGTTCTCCATCTCGCCATTGAAATCAAAAAAATAAGCACTATCCTTCTCCCAGTTCAACATGCCATTAGTTGTAGGGTTGATCCAATCTTCGTTTCACACAGTCAGCTTGTAAATATGATCAACATTATCCCCTTCATGCACTATTTCTTTGTATTGTTCCCCTTCTACTGGGTCCAATGGGACTATCACCCATGTACCATCATTCTCAAAGATCATGGTTCTACACTTCAGGTTGATGATGCCTCCCATATCAATGGTCCAATCCAATCCTAACAGCGTAGGGTAGGGGTATACATCATCCACAATTTGGATTACTTCGAAATCCGCACATACCTTTACTCTAGAAATGTCTACCATGACTTGTGGAAGCCTTCCAAGTGGAATGATATTTTGTTGATTAGCCATGCGTAGCTGAATGGTGGACCATTCCAACTTTTTCTCTCCCATATTTTGCCAGGTATACTTAGGTGGGAAATTTTCATCAAATTCCAAATCCAAGATGACTTGATCCATCTCATATTCTCCAATCTCCACAGTTATGCACATCTCCCTACCAATTCTCTTCTTATGCTTATAAATCTTGTTCACAGACTTTGTCTCTGCTTAAGGCACATATTTTTCTGTGCACCTGTCTATCAAGGCCTGGAGATTATCTAATGGATTCTAATTGTGCAGTAGCTTAATGCAGGCTTGTAGGAATTGTTTAACTACATCATCAACCTTTGGTTCTATGGTAGTCCTTGACGTGGATGCTCCTACATTAGCAAAATACTTCCTGGCCTCAATGAAAATCTCTTTTTTCTTTCTACAAGTTGAGGCCTTCCTTCTTATTAGATGCCTTTCTAATCAGTGGCTCTGCGGCAACCTTTTCCTAATTTCCTCTAGTGGAAACACCACTGCGTGTAATTACATTTACACTTGGACCATCGTCATGCGGTTCAGCTTTAACCATCTATATTTTTTGCATTGGCGTCTGCTACTTTTCCTGCATTTTAGTAATTAACACAGGACAATCTTCAATTACATGATCAATTTTACTACATTACTTGAAGGATTTTCATGCCGGGTTTGGGCAGCCACATGCATAGTGTCTAGAATCTCCATAGTTATAGAAAATTAATTTCCCTCTCCCTCGACCTGTGCCTTCAACTTTCCCCCCTCCCCGTCCTATTGCGGGGGATACTCCTCGTCAAGAGGGAGATGCTGGCGACGAAGGGTCGGCCTGCACTCTATAAAGGTTCACATTTTCTATCATTAGGTCAAACATTCTACAGTGGTGCTCATCGTGATCAACTGAAGAGCAGAATCTGCACCATTTTCGCTTCAATTCTGGTACATAAGCTCTTAACCACGGGCAATGGATTGTATCATGTCGTCCAACCACCCAATAATCAGCGTACCACAGTGTCGTGGTACTAGCCCCAGCAACATCCCTAGGGCGCAGTGGATTAAGTCCCCCAACTTGCAAATAATTCGACAGCAGAGGACACTGATCTTTGGTGTGGAGAACTCCCTTGTAGCGTATGCACCAGACATATACACCAACTTCTTTACCACAGTCTCTGCATAATTTCTAAATTTCTAAGTGCATAGCTTCTAATTAGTTTTGAATTTGCAGTGCTCCAAATTGAGCATCGTCTCTAGGCACAACTTCTAGTTTCATAGCAATTTCTAGGGCTTCTTCCTGAGAATTAATCTTCTCCTAACCCATAGGCCTTCGTAAATGTGGAAAAATCATGGAAATGAACCATTCCTTAAGCTCCTTATCATCGTAATCAAATCTTTTATCACTGATGGTTTTCTTTAGTCATTGGTCAGTTTCCCAAACTGATTCCTTCGGCCCTTGCTTCAAATATTTCAATTCTATGATGCACTGAGAATAGGAATTTGGATTTCAGAACTACTGCTTCAAGGCATCCTTAATTTGCTGAATAGTGGGATCTACATTTTGAGCAAGGTACCTGATGAACCAATCTATAGCGTGACCTTCAAATATCATAGCCAATTGCACTCTCTTGACGGTATCAGTATTAACATTTTGAGTAGTCTACACCGCATTCGCCACAAACCAAAATTGCTCCATATCCTCATCCCCCGCACCCTTAAAGGTGGGTAACTTCATATGCAAGGCCATATCTTCCACAGGTGGGGGCGGCAGTGGGGTAGGATAATTCTTACCCCTGCACGAATTTGATGGTGGTGTAGTAGGAGGGCTACTTCCAGCATGCGTAGCTTCACTTCTATTTACATCAAGTGAGTTTCTCAGAGGAATATACATAGATTTATCCCTTCTTTGATTGACCCGATAATATTTTCTGCTACGCGTAGTGCTTTCGATCTGATTAGTGGTCATTCACTCGGTGTGGCTGCACAAAATATCCTTTTCACACAATAACATTTTAATCAGCAGGGGCAACTTCGTAAGAATTTACATCTCAATCCCATGAAAAATATCCTTTCATCTTCAGAGTATGACACAAACTGATCGAATGAAAAATCGATTACAAACCTTGCCAACCCAATGATCCGCAGTTTGGGTGATGGAATTATCAGTCTTTTCCAATTATTGGATCAATTCATGGGTCCACTGCGTGACTTGATGGTCCTTCCAACAAGTTTGGAACTATGCTAACATTGCCAACCACTCCTGAAATTCATGTGCAATGGCTACGAAGAATATATCGTGCACTTTTGTGAAAATATACTTGTTCTTCCACTGTTCAGTGGATAGCTTCTTACTTCTGTCTTCTTTTAGGGAAAATTCCTGAATATTTTTTTCAAACTAGTCCTCTAGTTCAGGCCTTAATGGCTACCAATGACCTTTCGGCATCACCCAAACTCTCTCAAAATGTTCTTGGTCCTGACAATGGAACCATTTGTTAGCTCGAGGGGTCCTGACCTAGGTTTGGAGTTGAGGTTAACCAACAAAACCCTCTTACTACTGACCCTTTTGGTGGTGACATGCTTGCATAAGTAAAAGTCTCACCCGAAGCCGTATGGGGGGGTGATGGAACCAGGTTTCCACACCCTAAGAGAGGTTTGAATGATATGGGTGCCCTAAGATCCAAAATAACCCTGAACAAACCTTCACAACATAATCCCTAACCAGGAAACCCTTATAGACATATTTAGTTAAATTATGCAGAATATCTTGCGCGTAGGTTAACACATGATTCATAAACCAAGAAATAAATTTTAACCAACAATATCAGAGCCCAATTGCATTAGATCCATCCAATAATCATTCATCTAAACCTAGTACGAGTTGCGCAAGATATCTAATTGTAGACAATACATGAATCATACATAATATGCAGAAACATTCATAACATAAACAATAGATGTTTTTTAGACTCAGGTATCTGCAACAACAATTATTTTATTCATATCAGTCGAGATCCTTCATACAAAAACCCTTCATTCACCCATGCACACATCCAGCGAGGTCCACACATAGCAGATAAAGGTCTCCGCGCACACAACCAGCAGGAGCCTTCTATCCAGACAATTCTGCACAAAATATCACAAAATATCCAGATCTATCATTCACATTTAGGCTTATCCCAAAACTTCCTTCTTTGACTCGATATAGACTTCTATTTATACTTTTTGCCTGTGCTATTCTAGGTTCTGCAAACTGTGGTTTTCAACCCCTTGTTCTACCCTTTTTACCCATTACAACTCATGAGGGGCTTTAACCCACCCCAAAGCCCCTTGAATTGTGATGCGTGTTATCACTCCAGTAAATTCTTAAGTTGTAGGATTTTGGTTTTTAGTCAAATAATACTAGAGGTAGCCAGAAACCTACTTCAAACTCTAGGATCTAGCCTTCCCAGGGTTCAGAGAGGGCTCTCTCTTTCAAGTTTATCTTTGTTTTAATTTTGTGAATATTAGGCTAGTTATGAAAGTGCAGCTTTGATTTTGTTTTGGTAGATTTGGTGGGAAAATTTCACTTGAAGGGTAGATAGAGGGAAATCTACTTGTCCATTGGGCTATGGAGTCTCATTCAAGCTAACAGAACTATGATCAAGGCCTAAAAGGTCAAATGTATTCAGGGCAAGATAGATAACCCTTGGAGATCTTGGAAAATTGGTTTTTGAGATGGTATTATCGGAATAAAGGGCACTTAAGGATCCTTTGATCTGGAAAAGGGAAGTTGTAGATAGAGGTAAAATGGGAGAGGGAGAAACTAAGGGTTCCCTACTCTGGAAATCAGAAGAAAAAAAATAAATGATAACTAGTTAAAAACATGGTGCTATTAACATGTCCTGTAGTAATACTCCTAGTTATACATTCAAATTTAGAATTAAAACATAGATGTATGCATGTAACAAAAGAAGAATAAAAATGAAAAGTTTTAGACAATACTTCACTCCAGATAGCTTATCACATGGATCTTGAAGTATGATGCCAAATAGTTGATCCAGTCTACTACTCAAAATTGAAATCCAAAGCCTTCAAGTCAACAAAATATCTATGGTAATCTCCAGCAATTTTATTCAACACAAAAATACTTCAAAAGAGTGAAGTACTTATCCATAATGTTTGACAAAATATCCTAGATGAATTCTAGGAATTAACTTAGGAAAATAAAATATCTTACAACAATAATAGTGACAGATGCTTAACAAATCAGCAAGCTGTCCTATTTTATTCAAAATAAATAGAAATTGTTTTAAGGTAAGAAGCAGCTGGCTGCTTATGTGTCCTCTTTGCTGGCTCTTTAGATATTCTTTAGAATCTAAGCTGCCTTCACTAATACTATTTCTCACTGATACTCTTTCTCACTTATACTCTTTCATTTCGGATACTCTTTAACCTTCAGTCAAACTGCTTTCTGCTGTAAAATCTATTTTGATAGTGAAATCAGCGAACATATTTTTTCTTTTTCATTTGCTTGTCTTTATTTCTTCATAGCGAATCAGTCAATGCTTGCCAAACCTCATTTTTAGTAATTTTAATATTTTTGAGTTTCCTAAAATTCTCATCAGCCTCAGTGTACCTAGAAAATTTGGGCTTGATGACAAATAAGTGCTTGATCTCATACTGCAAATAAAACAAATCTTAAAAACTTTTTAACAATACTTTTCTTGTGGGAATGCCTTAACCTGTTGGCTTGTTCACATGCTCCTTGGCATATTCTCTTATCTTCTTGTCATAATCATTTTGAGGCATTAAATTATCATTAATAACCATGATATTAGGAAGTCCCTTTTGCTTTAAATTGGTGAATCTAACCATGAATCTGGTTATATCAGTATTCATACCTTCACATTTCTCTTCAAGCTGCCTCATCAAATTTATTTTGGTGGTAACTTTCCTAATTTCTAGGATAGTTGTTGTCCTGTCATTGATTTTTAGTTCTTCCAGTTCCTGTCTATTCTTGCTATTGAGGAAATTGATTAACCTTACAGCCTGTTCTGGTTTATCAGCTAAATCAGCTTGTGTCTTTTGGATCTCTGCTTGGGCTGCCAACAATAACTCTCTCTGCTCAAAAATTACCTGAATTGAAGGCCATACATCATGGATGGCTTCAATTACATTATTCCATAGGTAATTTTTTATGTAATATATCTTATCTTTGAGAGTTAATTATTTTTGTAGCTTCTTTACCTCTTCACTCAATCTGTGGGAATTTTGTTCATGTATTTTAGCATCTATCTGACTTGTTGATTTGTTTGTCTTCTCAAGATTTTCAATTATCTTTGTCAATCTGTTGATTTCATTTTTCTTCAAGGACATCTCTTCCATTTCTTTTACTAGTTGACTGCTTTCATCTGTAAGTGGCAACAATGTTGTAGAGGATTCAGTCGCTAAAGTTGTTGAAGAAGTCACTGGCACTGTAGTGGCCAGTGGCTCTTTGGGTGCCAACTTTTCTCCTAAAGTTGAAGGCACTGCTGCAGTGATGACTGTGGGAATCATTGGTTCTTTAACTGACTCCTTTTCTTGGACAAGTTGGTCCATTTGTACTTCCATTTCTTTAATTTGAGCTGTCAGTTGGAGTATCAAACTCATCATTTCATCTTTTTCCTTTTGATCCTATAAAACTTCCTTTGTCTGAGGATGCTTACTTTGAGGAATTTTGAGTTGTTTCCTCAAGGCAGCTATATCCTCATTTTTCTTTTTAACCAATGCTTCTGCTGCTTTGATGTTTGTAGGATCATATCCTACCTGTAAAACTAAATCTTCTAAGGCCTTTATCCTTATATCATTTGCATATAATGAAGCTTTATCCATATTCATTTGATCTTGCATATTAGAGATGGTTTTTTGAAGCTTATGAGCACTTATAGCTTTTGTTGTGACTGTGGAATACAACATCTCCGAGGTTTTCCTATGAAACTCAATTTAATATAATTCATGGATTTTTTCTATAGCTACTTCCATATCAACTTTCTTATAGTCAGCAACTGTCTTTGGTATAATATTGTGGGTTGTAATACTGACATAATCAATTTTTTAGTTGAATAATCAAATGATGATATGAATCTATTTTGATTACTTGGCTTTTTCTTTAAGAACTGAGAATATATTTCAGTTTTGATTTCCTCATTATTCAACTTGATTTGCTTGAATTTCTCCTTAATATCCAAATCCTTCTCCTCACTTGAATGTGAGGAAGAAGCCTCCACACTTTGTTGCATTTCCATTAACTGAGCATCTTCATTATTCAGTTGTTCTTCATTCTGGTTTGGCTCACTGATAATTATAGTAGCTACATTGTTCTCTGGTAAATCAATGTTGGTATTCAAGGGCTGTGTTTCTTCAACATCTATGTTACTTTACCTTTAGCTGTTGTATCCAGTTTTCGCCTCTTGTTGTAAATTATCTTAAAATTATTTTCTGTTGTAGTCTCTGCAGTATAATCTCCTTCTTCTCTAATTCTCTTAGTGGATGTCTCTGGCTATTTGGAAATTTCCAAAGTGTGACTAGTATTTCTTTGGTTTACTGCCTCTGTTAAAGTGTTTTCAACCCACTCAATTTGATTAGCAAACTTCTCTATTTCTGGCTTTGATTCATGGATAAAGGGTGTCAATTTAAATTTTACCCTTAGTTTACTTAATATCTCTTATGGATCATAATTCCATGGGAAACTTTCTTCTAATTTATATTCCAGTAGTTGACTTGTTGCTTTCTTTTCTACATCTCTGTGATTACATATGAAAGGCCCAATTTGATTTTTGAATTTGAATTGGGTCTTCTTTTTGGCTGCCATGAAATTAATTGAATCTAAATTTAGGATATGCCTAATGTATTCCAAGGAAAAGATCCTCATTGATGGATGCTTGGGTAACTTGTAAGGCAACAAGTTAGACCCAAAAAATTTGATTTCAGTAAATTTATCATATAAATACCAATCACCAAATTTGCTTTGTTCTGATAAGTGCAATATTTTCTTCATTTCCTCACCTATTCTAGGCTGCTCTGTTTTAGTCAACATGGTGGTAAATGGATGTAAAAAAAACTCTGCAAACTCTAAATAACTGAAATCTGTGCCTTCTTTTCTGAGTATGGATGTCCAGAAGATAACTGATAGGGGTTTTCCTTCTATATCCAACTTTTGAAGTGAAATTGGAAAGCTCTATGATTGGAAGAATAGAAACAAGTGGAAAAGATAGGAGGTATATTTGAATACTCCTTCCAGCTGTAAATTAGTCAATTGATAGTGAATACTATCAGCCATGAAACCAGCATAGTCAAATATAACTGAAGGTGGTTGACATGGAGAAAAGGTGGACAAGAATCCCAAGATAGACTCATCAGTGTGCTCATCAGTGAAATACCCAAGTATGAAGGAAAGCATGGATATTAAATGCCTTGAACCTTCAAGGAACTTGGCAGTTGAATATGGAGGGTTCAACTTGGGAATTTCAACATGTAGGGGCATAAAATTCTGAAAAATCATAAACCATTTAGGAAAGTCTAAGCCAATGTATAGCTTAGTGAGGGCTTCAATAGACAAAGGGACTTCTTGGGGGTCTGGTTGAAGCTGCAACATTTGGTTTATTGACTCTGCAGTGATGGTAAATAGGACCTCTTTATTTGCATTCACAATATCTCTTTGTTCAGGAATATAATACTGGTGACATAATATGATAATTTCTTGACAAGTGTGAGTCAGGGGGACTACATATTTGGGTAAATTGGATTCTCAAATATGAACTTCTTCATGATCATCTAAAGATTTTTCAAAACACCAGTTGTGGATATCTAACAGATTGAATTCAACTATAGGATCAGCTATTTTACAGTCAATATCAGCTAGGGGAATATGCTCAATATCAACAACTGGGGGTTGTAATGGGTTGACTACAATTGCAGTATTTGGAGTCATGGCAGGAGTAGGTTTAGGAGTTTTAGAACCTTCAAGCTTGTTTACACTATGTTTTTTAGGCATTTTGATTGGTTTATGCAAGTTTAAATTGTTTGTAGAGGCAATTTTACTATAACAGAGGCTTGATTGGGAAAATTTAGCAAAACATAATGTCTTTTTGGATTTTATGCTTAATTAGGTTTCTCAAATAAGTTCTGAGGCTTTAAAAACTGGTGTAAAACAAAAAATAGGGGTTTTCTGAGTCTTTTGACTGAAAAATGGGCTAAAAATTATTTTGAAAAAGGTTTTTATAGAAGATTAGGGCACCTGCAGAGGATTTCTGACCTTTTAGAGCTTGAAATTGACCATTAAACTGTGAAAAACTGATAAATTTCCTTGAAAATTTCGCGCAGCAGACACTAGGGTTTCTGGGAAAATTTTGCTAGAGTTTGGCTTGTTTCTGGGACTTTTTGACAACTGGATTTAATCAATTTCTTAATTTTAGAATGCTTCTCTTTCTTTTAAAAGGATTTTAAATTTGGCCGCAGGTTTAAAACTTAGAAGAATACTTGTTTGAATGCAGGTATTGGCTATAAAAAGGTTTCTTCAGTCTCTGGTCGAATTGATGGCTTTTAGTGGTTGAACTGTAACGATGTGTAGCTCCTTCACTATCTTCACGGGTCTGTCTTAGGAGATTTCAGAGGTTTTGGGCATTAAAATGGAAACTAGAGGTTTTAGCAGGTTTATATAGTTAGGGAAACAAAACAATGGTTAAATGTGCAAAAGAAATGAATTAACACATTTGCCAAAGGTTTTATTAAAATGTTTGAATTTGCATTAAATGCATGTCTTGTCTGGCAGGAGGCGGTTTCGAAGTTTTGAATGGACGAAAACCAGCAGTTATCATGTGGCTAATGAGCGATAAGTGGTTTCAAACAAAACCCATGCGATCCAATTAGGAGAGGCCACGTGGAGGGGAGGGGTCGATGGGAAACCACCCATTTCACATGGCTTTGGATGTCGGGCGGTCTTGCACATTTTCTATGTGATATTAGACGTCAACCGTTGGATCAAGAAGTTTAAAGCGAATGGTCACGATCGTGTCGAGATTTGCATTGGAGTGGAAAGGTGCGACCGGGTCTAATTATATGCAGTGGAAGAGTTAATATGTGGCGGGGGCTATAATATGTTTAAACCTTTATAATATGGCCAAGGAGTAAATGATATTAAACATATATGACATGTTTTAATGATGGTATAGGAAAGTTTAACGTTTATTTGAAACATTTGTTAAGCAGGCAGGTTAATATATTGTATTATATAGTGTTTTAAACCTTTTTCGATAGTTTAAAAACTATAGGGTGGGATACATTAGAATAATGATAATCTTTTAGACCAAAGGGCTTTATAATTTGGGTTTTTTATTTATGCACATGGGATAATAGACTTTGGTCAAAAGTTTATAATAGTGGGTTTTTGGGGTATTTAGATATAATGAAATTAATAAATAAGGGAGGGTATTTCTTAGGGATTTAATAGAAGTATGTTGAAGGTTAATACGAAAGGGTAGTGTAATAAAACAAAATGCATATTATCTCCAAGTATAGTATAAAATCAAGCAATTCTCATTTTTATATTCCTTTCGCTAATACTTAGGATAAATGTAATTTTGTGGGTTTTTATGAATGCTTATGAAGGGATGAAGTTAATTATTCAAGAGTTACAATTTTATTAAGCAAGAATGTGTTTTTACTTAGGAAAAAGGGGTTTAAATGTATGAATGAAGGGTAAATGATGATAAATGAGGATTTAATATAGGAACTCAATATTTTTAACTAACCAGTCATAGAGCCTTGGGTCCGGTCCCAACAAAAGTCAGAGAAATGCTCTGAGCCTGTTTAACTAATAGCTTAGAATACTGAATACTCATAGGGGAGGGGAAATTAGTGATTTTTCCTGATGATGTATTATTTACATGATTGTTCCACTGCTTTCTACCTACCCAACTTTATTTCTAACATTTTCTCTTCATTTTGCAGGTGCATTTAGGTTTGCAACCTTAAAACATTTTCTTTCAAAGCATAAAACTATCTAGATCTACCTTATTTCATCTGAGGGCTCTGATTAAACTGTTGAGTTCCTCATTATTCACTACCTATCTACTGATTTTTCAAGTTTAAACTGTTTGAAAAATCTTTATTCTCTATCTAAAACATGAAATTGAGAACACGAAAAGTTAAGATTAAACGGTTTAACTGATCATGGATTATGGAATTTATTGACACTCTGCACATAATCGTTATCCCTGCAGTAAAATTAAAAGTAGTGGTATTTGGACTTGATCACTTTTAGGTTTTATTTCCTTTTTCTTTTGGGGTATATATTTTTCAAAGTCCTTTGATTTTTCTTTTAGGACTTTTACCCTCTTTTTGATTTTTTATTATTTTTCATTTTTTCAAAATATGGGAAAACAACTTGCAGAAAGCAAGGTATGTACATATTTACAAAACTTATCAAAGTCAGTTCAAAATTTTATGAACCCTATTATTATATGACCCTAACACTGCGCACAACTAAACTTACAAAATCTATTACAAAAATGGTCTTTGGACTTAGGGGACCTCACTCCAACAGAAAATTCGATTAAAAAATTTCACTTAATGTCATGGATCCATAAACTAAAAAAAAAAAAAAAAATATATTAGTCTAAATAGTTTCCCAAATGCTCTAAATAATATAATCCTCTTACTTGCGTGATGAAGGTAACAAACCATTTTCTTTTAAATGGTTACATACTGCACTAGCATCATAATCATTAAAAGAAGTGAGAAGGAATGCTAGTACATAAAATCAATTATGATACAATGAATGAAGAAGAATTTGATTCTCCTAACAATGCGTGCATTCCCTAGCACTCGAGACGATTTCAAGTGCGATGAAGAAAAATATTAATCGTATAAAAGTCACAATAAAAACCAGGAGCTGACTATTTTGAAATGCATAAGATATACCTGATTCCTTCATCCAAATATAGTCTTTGAAAAGAACAAATTTTCAGTTCTATACTTCTATGAGAGATACATACACCAAACTAGAGTTAAGTACAAGAAAGCTTGCGTGGAGAAGAATCAAATGAACTAAAATCTTGAAGCTGATCAGAAACCATATCTTGAAAGTTCGAAAGACTATATCCTAAATACCACACATTTTTCAAGAAGGAAATTATATCTAGTGAAACCATGCAAAAAAATAATTTTTCAATAAAAACTAGATCTGACTTAGTTCGGGGATCTTACCAAAGTCGTGAGATCTTGACATAACCATCAATGGAATTTGAAGTGCCTCGAATTAGTCCCAAAACTTTCAAGGATTTTAAAATTGCATTCTGAAGATCGAATCAGATCATGCATGGTGTGACAATAACTTGTACTACTAACTAGATGGCAACCGTCTTTGTCACTGATTTGATCGGATTTTATAATCTCAACAACTAAAAAAGATTATTTTAGTCGCAAATCTAGAGATGTATGAATCGAATAAATTTCATGAGCAAGCTAATTTGAAGATTTATCTTCATGCAAAATAAGAGATGATGAGGGATCGAAAGAATACTCATTGATTTTTTTTTCATCATAGAAAACCTCACTACCTTGTGTCAATTGAGAAGTTAACTCATCAGATTAAGAACTTGAAGAGCATGGAGTATCTTTATCACGAGTAGATGCATCAAAATAAATAGAGCACAATGAATAGTGAGATAAAGAGGAAGTTTCGATAATAAAATATTCTTTGGGTGGATCCTATTTCAGTTCTAATTCTTTTAAATAAAAGTCTTCTCGATAAACTTAAAGATCAACTGTTTCAATTTCCAATTCATCATCACATACATGCACAAATTCATCATCATCAGAATGATTGTTTCCCAAGGTTACGGATCTTAAAAAACTAATTTCATTTGATTTTAATGAGATTAGCATATTGAAAATCATCAAGGAATGGAAGAGCATCATCCTGACATGGGGGAATTTTAAAAATATAAGAAAGATCAAATATCTCTTCACTTTCCTACCCCTCTACCTATTTCATGTGACTTCCTAGTACCATATCGCAATTTGAACCATCAACTTGAAAATCAAGAGAGTCTAAAGAAATAGTTAGTGGATCAGATTGATCAGGAAAATCATGATACAAAGAGCTATGGCATGTAGATGATAGAGGATGAAAAATGTTCCCTAAACAAGTAATACTTTTAGTGGAACAAGATTCAATATTGAGGTTAAAAATGTTGGTACCATCTAGAGGAGTGGAAGAATTAGCCTTCATCGTAGGCTTCATGAACTATTCCAAGGTTCCCTCCATCAGATTTGGATCATGAGAAGCGAATGAAGGTTGAAAACATGGATCAAAGATATGATACTTAGAATTCACAGCTTTGGCATCATCGCAAGGAGGCATGTACATCGGAATTGAAAAAGGAGGAGGATAAGGAAAACAAGGGACAATATGTTCCTCCTCTAAACTTAGAGGTGTCTCATGATTTACAAGATTTGTTGGACATTGTGTTCAACGATCCCTGTGTGTTTCACGACATGGAATAACTGCCTCTCGTGGATCCTAACTCTGGCGATCGTAGCAGAAAATAATGCCTGCGGGTTTTGGTCTAATGACAATCGTGATTCTAACAATTGGTATCAGAGCGACAGGTCTCAATTTTGAAACACAACCGTCTCGCGTTGGGGGGGGGGGGGGAGATTCTTGGACATTGGGTTCAACACTCCCCATGTTTTTCACGGCATGGACTAACCACCTCTCGTGGATCCTAACTCTGGCGATTGTAGTGAAGACTAACGCTTGCGGGTTTTGATCTAATGACAATCGTGATTCCAACAAGATTTGAGGAAGAAAAAACATCAAGGGGTTTAGATTCATCGTGCAAAGAGAAACGAACCTCACGCTTAAACTTTTGTTTCAAGAAATCTAAATCCATGTCTTCTTCAGGAAATTCATAATAAAGGTGAAGGAAATTATCAGAAAAATCATCAAGTGATTCATTAGGCTTCATTCTTAGTCGATTAATTCTTTTAAGCTAGTAATTATACATATAAAATTCTAAATGAAGATCCTTGATGAGGTTTTCAAAAGAATTAATGGAAGAATGTGGTAGGGTGTGACACCATCGGCTAACTCGATCTTCAAGTGCGAGGAAGAAAATAATACAAGCCACATCTTCACAGTCAATTTCATAGTATTCATATAACTTAAGAAAAATTTATGCTTGATCGGTAATGGATGTATCACCATCACTATCAAACATAAATTGCGACAACTCATCAAGTTGTTCCACAGAGATGAATGAGCCATTTAATATAAGAGATTCAAAATATACTCGACGGGTAGAGCGTGTCATCTCACCCTCCTTCTAGCGTCATTTTCTTATGGTGTTGGAAATCCTTCAACGAAGGGGGTCTCCTTGATGAAAATTCCCAATCATACTTTGCACCATTTGGTATGGGAGCCCTTCAAGATATAAGGCCCAACTACCATATATACTTAAATAGGTTCCTTGTCTTCAATGGTTCAGCACGAGAGAGTAATGCACAAGTAATTTTGGATTAGAAAGTTAGTATGAAAATGGTGGTTTAGCTACAAAATGTATCAAGGTTCCTCTACCGAAAGGGGATATGACAGTGAGCCTTTTAAAGACAAGTAATATTACTAATCAAGAAAATAAACACGAGCATGACATATAAATTAATCATTGGTCAAATAGAAAAATAGTTCACTTAGAAGCAACAACTGTTAAAACTCATAAAACACACCTTCAACAAGATAAATACCAAAGCCACTATAATGGTTCAATTTCCTTAGTACGGGTGAAAACAACATACTTCACAAACATTCAAATAATAGTCTTACAGTATTTACGACATACGCTTGAAAGTGTGTTGGATCAACGAGCTTCTAAATTAAGTAAAAGTTCAAAGATACATCAAGACAATGAACACCACTAGCCCTAGTAATGGAGAATTAGAGCAACCACTTGCTCCTCTAAAATAACTATCTTCCTCTCTAATTCTTGGTAGGAGGATCCAAGGTGAAAACACCCTTTTCATGAACAATGAGTGTGTATATATAAAAAATGGGGTGAGCATTCATCTTCCTCGTGAGTCTTGGACTACCGTCATGATTTTTTGACTTCTCTAAGACCTTTAGACTTCCTACATGACTTTACACATTAGATGGATGACTCTTAGACTTTAAATTTACATTACATCTCTCCAATATTTAATTTACATAATCCACTAATGATGTTCCAAATGATGACTCATGACAAGACATGACATAACATTGACGACGTGGACTATATGATGATGTGGTAGTGCCAAGTTGTCCTTATTGTTACTTTGTCTTCATAAAATATGTATCCAATACTTTTTATTCTTGAGAGATATATTTTTTTCTTTATATACAACCTCTAAAGGGTTGTGAATCAATATGGAGTCTTCATGCGGTCCTGATCTTTGATCTTTTGTTGTAATCTGGTGTTCCTTCAGCTTATTGCCTCGTTATTATCTTATATATTCAGCTCCATAGATGTCTTTTAGCATTGTATCCTTCTCCTTTTCCTCCACCATAATCTTACCATGATAATATAGAGTTATGAAAACTAAAAGCTACTCATGACAAGTTGACATCAGTTCGAAAACTCCTAATCTAACATGTTTCATGAAATCACTTGTTAGGATTGGAACGAGGTGAATGATGGAATATTTGATTTAGGGATTGTGTAGTTGTATAGGTCAAGGTCTGGGAGTGAGGATTGAGAATGCACAATGCGCAGTTCAAGATGGTGAGGGTAAGAGGATTTTTCAATTGAGGGGTTCAAGAACTCAATACTGGGGCTTGAAGCTTGAGGTTTCCCAATGCACAGTTTTGGAAGGAAAAACTTAAGGAATTGCATACTTGAGGGAATCAGGAGGTCAATATTAAGGCTTGAGCCTTGAAGTTTCCCAATGTACAATTCTAAGAGTTCAGGCTAGCTGACTTCACATTTGAGGGGCTCAAGAGCTCAAGGTTGAGGCTTGAGGTTTGGAGTTTCCTAGTGCACAATTCTGGCAGGAGAACAAGTTGGGAGATTTCATGGTTGAGGGGTTCAATGGTTCAAGATTGAGGCTTGAGGCTTTAATTTTTCCAATTTGTAATTATAGAGGGAGAATATTCTCATGGATTGTGTAGTTACGCAGCTCAAGGAGTCAGTCTAGAAGCTTCAGGCTTGACATTGTGTAATGTATAGTTGTGACTAGCTGAACTTGGAGAATTGAACATACTATATAAGAACTTTTGAAGAGATAGAATAAGAAGGAATTACGTTGGGAGAGCTTGAGTCCATGCCTTTACCCCGTTTGAATTCCCTGACGAACATCTGAGACGCGCTTCGGTTGAACCCCGCTAGAGGAGACCTCGACGTCAAATCTTTGGTTGTATCTCTTCCTTTCATTAATACAAATACGTGACTACTGTTTGGTTCCACTTTTGTGTTATGACATTTGTTTAATGCAATATATTTATCCCTCTTTGACTGGATAATAGTTATTAATAAAATGTTATTATGTCGTATGTTGTTCTTGTTTTCAGATTCTATGTGTAGGAATCTGAGTATGATTGCGGAAGGATTGTGACTTGCCAAGGCAGGAGTGAGAGGCCACCACCACTACAGCAATGACGACAGTGTTGGGCTCCAGGTAGGTCGATATACCATGTCCTCTTTCATTCAATAATTAGGAATCAACACTTTAGCATGTATCTTTGTTTCTAGACCCACTCTAGGGCTAGAGGGATCGTCTCTGTCCGCAAAGAGTATTTACTTGCTTAACAAATTGGCAACTCCACTGGGGATCAGTGTGAGTTTTTCGTTTCACCTTGTTGGGTCAATTTCAATCATTGATTTTCTTATTTGTCTTTTTCTGGTTTTCTTTCTTAGTTTACCTCCTCTATTAAGCTCCAGAGTGTCAAGATTGACCTCTTCTCATTGAGTTTTGGTTTTTTCCATTTTTCCATAGTTAACTGGCTTGGCATTCTTTTCGTCTGAACAGTCATGCCAATTGGCATAGGTTGCTTTTTTTACAGTCATGCCAACCCCTTTTTGGTGCTGAATATAGCCTTACAGTCGTGCCAACTCCTGTAGGATTTGGTTTGACCTACTTAATGAGTCTTTTGGTCAACTGTGCTTGCTTCTGGGTTATTTTCTTGTGTAATTATGCCTTTGGGATTGTTTTGACTACTGTCGGCTTTTTTTTTCTCATTCTTTTGTCCATTTTCTTATCAATGTGAATTGAGGCCTTAGGGTTTCTGAGTGTGTTGGTACACTAAGCCTTCTTTTTGGAAACCAAGTCGCTTTGATTGTTGTCAGTCTTATTCTTGGGTCGATTGCACTGAGTTTTCTTGATTCCTTTGAGTGATTTATTTGGTTGAATGATCATTTCATTTTTCAATTTATTCTTCTCCTTATTGCTCCAAGCATAGATTACATTGCTTGTTTTGAATCATTTTTAAAACTTTCTCTTGGTTTGGAAGATTGCAGCACTAGTTTGAGTGCTTTCTTGTGATTTTTTTGTATTGATTGAGTCATTCAATTTCGATCCTTACATTTTCAATACTCAAGATAGTGCTTGTTTTTTTTTTTTTTTCCCTCATGTAATTAGGGCATCATGTACTTATTTTCATTGAAAAATTAAAAAAAAACATATATTGCATTCTTTCTTTGCATTGAAAGTGAAATATTCTTTTGCATAACTAGCGTCTGATTGTCTAGGAAAGAGTTTCATTTTCATTTGATTGAGTTAGATGCATTAGTGGATTTATTTGCATACTTTCATTGTTTGTTATTGTTTGAAAGATCACTATCCTTCTCGTAACTAGAATTCATTGAAATGGAAATGATGTTCATTTGCATATAGCTTGCATTTAGGAAATTTGAGATCCAAATTCGATAGGGCCTTAAAACTGAAACATAATCCAAGATAAACTTTAAAATTAACTCAATTAACCTAAGGAAGCATTGAAACCTAACAAAACATTTTTAGTGGTCTAGGGTAGAGATGTGTTCCAGCGTCTTAAAACCTAGTAGCTGTCGTTCGCCATCTGGCTTTAGACAATGCTAGTACAGACTTGTGCTCCCCGTACCGTCGAGTATATAAAGAGATACCCCTTTAAGTTGCAATCCTTTTATCCATAGGAAGCCGATTCCTCGCCTTGTAACCGTGATGCACCGAACACAACATTCGGGGAGACTACCTGCACGTACGTTAAGTCCTTGGTCATTTCTCCTTAATTTGATCACCAAGGTGTATATGGCAGTTCACGGGAACCTAGTACACCCTCTTATTTAGAGTACCTGAGTAGTCATTTTGATATTTTCATGAATCCTTAAAAAGAGAAGAGATCAACAAGCACTTTTCCTTTCACGCTCGTTTAAAATTGAAAGTGACTAGAGTCATATTTTTCCTGTTTCTTGGCTCTTAAAATATGAAATAGCGAAATTTGGTTTCATACGCCCGTTTAAAGTTTTATTACTTGGCCTGTTTTTGTTTTCCTTAGTTTTGATCTTGGATCCATCGATTGGTTATCTTTTTATTTCCTGTTTTGAAATACAGTCACAGTGGCGGAACCACCAGTTTCGTCATCCTCACTGCCTCCTAGTGGTAGTTCTTTCCTAGAAGTTTCTTTTGAAACACCTTAGTTGACTAGGTCTGTCGAGTTTGCGCAGCCTATTCTACCGTATGTCCTGCCCCTTGCTACTCGATCTCCTCCTGAAGGACCGGTTGAATTCAATTGACCTCTTTCTGGTTCCTGGTCTAGTTTTGAGGAAGAAGGAGATTTTCGTCCTCTTACGTTGGGTTCACCATTTTTTCCTACTGCTGTGCCTCCTAATTCTCGTATTATTTTCGAAGATATTACGGTGGAGTCAGACATGGATTCATCTAGTCCTGTTGGTAGTGAAGGAATGCCTGTTTTTACAGGAGAATATCAGCTTTTTTCTGAAGATGTCCCTCATGTTTCTACTCAGTCTTCTCCACCATCGATGTCACTTCCGCCTAGATATAGGTTATTGAGTCAAATTATGTCTGGTCTTGCTTCCATCGCACAATCCAGTACATTAAATCCTGTTGTGTAACCAGCTCCAAAAATAGAAGAAAAGAGATGTAAACGCCTTAGAAATGAGCCACTTCGAGGGGGCAACCTCCAATACATTACATAAATGAACAATTCTTGGATGATTCAATTCAAAAAACCTCCTTTCTATATATAGGAGTCCATGGGGCCATAATGTAATCCTAGTGGGCCACAATGTAATCCTAGCCGACCTAACAATAATAATTTAAGGGCACAATAATAACAAAATGGGGGTTACAAGGGTACAATAATAACAATAAGGGGTTTACACTAACAATAATAAGGGGCTATACTAGTGATGAACAATTCTTGGATGATTCAATTCACAAAACCTCCTTTCTATATATAGGAGTCCATGGGGCCATAATGTAATCCTAGTGGGCCACAATGTAATCCTAGCCGACCTAACAATAATAATTTAAGGGCACAATAATAACAAAATGGGGGTTACAAGGGTACAATAATAACAATAAGGGGTTTATACTAACAATAATAAGGGGATATACTAGTGATATAGGGACCTAACATGCCCCTCTCCTTCAAAAAAAGTATTTTCCTCAACACTTGAGTAGCTCCGGGTGCTTCTGTATAAAATTCTCATCCTCCCATGTAGAATCTTCAGTGGGTAAGTTCTTCCACTTGATGAGATACTCTGAAATTGATCGATTCCGTAGTTGTCGAGTTCTTTTTTCCATGATTGCTTCAGGTTCCAATATGATTTTTCCTTCCCCATCAAGTTCTGGCAATACTGTTTGAACTGGAAGATCTTCACCTATAACCTTCTTTAAGCATGAAACATGGAAAACTGGATGTACTCGCGAAGAAGCAGGAAGCTCCAATTTGTATGCCATAGTACCAATCTTTTGCAACACCTTGTAAGGACCATAGTACTTTGGCGATAATATATTATCCTTCTTTGCTTGCTTGAGGGACATTTGTTTGTATGGTTGTAGCCGTAAAAATACCCAATCTCCTACATCAAAACTTCTCTCGCTACGATGTTGATCTTCCTGTTGTTTCATTCGATTTTGTGCCAAATTCAGGTTATCCTTTAAGAGTTGGAGAACTTCTTGCCGATGCTCGATGTGATCTTCCACTGCTTGAACCTTCGAATTTTCCCTTAAAGATGATGTGATGGATGGTGGATGATATCCATAAAGTGCCATAAATGGGGTCATTTTTGCTGCAGTATGGAAGGAAGTGTTATACCACCATTCAATGAGAGGTAACCACTTGACCCATTGTGTTTGTTTATCAGATACAAAAAAGGAAGATATCCTTCCAAAAATTTATTCACTATCTCAGCTTGACCATCGCATTCAGGATGATAAGATGAGCTATGAGCTAATTGAGTACGCAAACAATAAAATAACTCCGTCCAAAAATTTCCAGTAAAAATGGGATCTCTGTCACTCACAATAATCCTTGGGCTTTCATGTAGCTTTTGAATTGTGTCCATAAATGTAGTAGCAACTGTACTTGCTTTAAATGGATGAGATAATGCACAAAAGTGTGCATACTTGGTAAGTCTATCAACTACCACCATGATGACACTCTTTCCTTCGGACTTAGGTAAACCTGTGATAAAATCCATTGAAATCTCCTCCCAACATTGACTTGGAATGGATAAAGGTTGTAGAAGTCCCGGGTCTTAATTGTTTCCACTTTATTCTGCTGGCAAACCAAACATTCCACCACAAAATTTTGAATAGCAGATTTAAGGCCATCCCAAAAAAAATATTTCTTCACCCTGTGGTAAGTTTTTAAAAATCCTGAGTGTCCTCCTAAAGGAGAAGTGTGCAATTCCAGAAGAATCTTTTGTTTTAGTTGGGAATTCTTACAAATATATAAGCGATCTTTGTACCATAAGGAATCATTTTTTCAACTAAATGTATCAGATGTACTAGGATCTTGCTGCAACTTTTGAATGAGTGTCCATACATCTTTGTCCTTCTTCCATTCATCTCTTGCTTCGGTTATCCAATCTGGTTGGATAATAGAAATGGCACAAAGCAATGCTTCCACCTCTTCATTCTTTCTTGAGAGTGCATCCGCAACAACATTCAGCTTTCCTTTTTTGTAGATTATTTCAAAGTCATAACCCAACATCTTTGTGACCCATTTTTGTTGTTCTTCTGACGATAGTCTTTGTTCCAAAAAGTGTTTAAGACTATCATGATCAGTTTTTACCTTGAAGTGTCTTCCCATTAGGTAAGTTCGCCATTTCTTTAGTGCATGTAGTATTGCTAAAATTTCCTTCTCATAAATAGGTTTCTGTAAATACTTTCCTTTGATTGGACGACTTTCAAAAGCAATGGGTCTTCCTTCCTGCATTAAAACTGCACCAATTCCATTTCCTGAGGCATCACATTCCACAATAAAGGTTTTTGTGAAGTCTGGTGTAGCTAAGACCAGTGCTAGGCACATTGCCTCTTTAAGACGTTCAAAGGCCTTAGTTGCTTCAGGAGTCCATGAAAATGCATCTTTCTTCAATAATGTTGTTAGAGGTGCTGCTATTCTCCCATAATTCTTAACAAACTTGCGATAATACCCTGCTAACCCGAGAAATCCTCGCAACTTCTTTATGGTTGTGGGGACTTTCCATTCCTTAATGGCTTTAATTTTGTTAGGGTCTACTTTAACACCCTTGTGAGATACAATATGACCCAGATATTCCACCTCTTGTACTCCAAAGAAACATTTGGATGTTTTTGCATATAATTGTTTCTCCAGCAATAGTTTGAGCACCCTGTCAACATGTTCAACATGATCCTTCCAAGACCTGCTGTAGATTAGTATATCATCAAAAAATACTAGCACAAATTTTCTAAGAAGGGTTTGAAAATGGAATTCATCAACCCTTGAAATGTAGAAGGTGCATTGGTAAGGCCAAAAGGCATGACCAAAAATTCATAATGACCCTCATGAGTTCGAAATGCTGTTTTCGGAATATCTTCAGTCTTCATTCTAATTTGATGATATCCCGAACGAAGATCCATCTTGGTAAAATAAATTGCTCCATGTAATTCATCCAATAATTCATCAATCACAGGAATGGGAAATTTATCTTTAATGGTGAGCTTATTGAGCTCCCTATAATCCCGACACATTCGCCATGATCCATCCTTCTTGTGTACCAATACTACAGGAGCAGAGAAAGAACTTTGACTAGGTTGAATTATACCCGCCTCTAACATTTCTGCAATCATACGTTCAATTTCGCTCTTTTGGAAGTAAGGTTATCTATAAGGCCTAATGTTTGGAGGAACACTTCCTGGAATCAAATGAATAGCATGATCATGATCACGAATAGGTGGGAGTCCTTTGGGAGTTTCAAACACCTTGGAATGATTGTCCAAGACTTGTTGGAGATCTGCAAAAATAGATGATTTTGATGTTGGAACTTCTAGCGAGCATAATTGTGCAATTACGCCTCGCTGTTCTTTCTTTAGAAGCTTTGTCATGACATTAGAGCTTAGTATCCTTCCTGGCTTCCCCGCAATACCCCATAATTCGACTTCCTTTCCTTCTGAAAAAAATTTCAAGAAAAGTTCTTGAAAATTAAAAGCTACCGTCTCCAAAGATTGTAACCATTGTACTCCTAGTACAACATCAGCACCTCCCATAGGAATGGAAAGCATTGGACTATTCAATACATATTCCCCCATGGTTAGCTTGATATTATGGCATTTTCCAGAGCAATTTATAGTTCCTCCATTTGCAACCATCACTTGACATTCTGGTGCTGGGTATAGGAAACAATTTAATTCCTTGGGTACCTTATAATGAATAAAATTATGGGTGCTACCTGAATCAATCAACACTATTACCCTTTTCTTCTTTATATGTCCTTCTATCTTGAGAGTTTGAGGAGTGGTAATTCCTGCCAGTGCATTACACGATATGGTCGGATTCATTTCTTCTTCTTCTAGGGGTGGTTCCTGGTGTATACCCCCTTCTTGTTCATTTTCTTCTTCTTCTTCACAATCTATGTAAAATAATTTCTTCTCAGCACACTTATGACCTTTAGTGTATTTTCTATCACAACTGTAGCAAAGCCCTTTTGCTCTTTTTTTTTCCAATTGTTGTGGTGTCAACCTTGTAGGTTGTGGAAATCTAGGTGTAGCAACACTTCCTTCTTTATAGAATTGAGTGGTAGGCTTCCTTGTCGCCATTATTTTACATTCAACTTTTCTTGCCAACCTGAATGCCTTCTCTAATGAATCCGGTTCCAAAACGCGAACTTCATGTTGGATGTTATCCTTTAAAGTGCCTATGAAGAGATCGATCCTGTGTTCCTCTGGAATATCAGTTACCCTTATATTCAATTTTTGGAAGTCCTCAATGTGCTGCCCCACTAAACCCTTTTGTTTGAGATTTATCAATTGGCTAAAGAAGGTGTTGCTCTTTGTATCCTCATAATGTGCTATCATTTCCTCCGTAAAAATTGATCAAGTGACAATTTTTTTATGGGAGCAAAGCCATCGATACCATACAAATGTATTTTGTTCTAAATGTAAAGTTGCAATGCGTACCTTTTGTGTGTTTTGCACGTTATGGAGATCAAAATATTGCTCCATCTGTAGTATCCATGTTACCAGATCCTTTCCATCAAACTTCTTCATATCCATTTTTGGAATATGGTGGTTCTTCCCGCCAACATTCGAGTTTATGAAATCATGATTAACATTTATTTTGTTCTCATCGTGAGGTTCTTCTCCTATATTTCCGCCATTAGGAATCATTTCTGGTTTTAAGCTTGTCATCAAGCCTTCCATGTATGCTTTTAGATCACTCTTCATGTTTTCCATGTTGTCTTTCATGTCATCCATCTTAGCTTCCACGCCTTTCTTCAAATTGTCCATCTTCACTTCCATGTCTTTCTTCAAAACTTCCATTTCATTTTTTGTTGCTCTTTGCGAGAGTGAAAACTGTTGCATTTGCTCTTGTAATTTTGATAGATCATGTTGCAATTCTTCATCTTCATGAGTCATAGTAGAGCCTTCTGAAGGCTTACTGGGTGTTGAATTCTTTTTAGGGGCCATTTTAAAATCCAATATTGATATCTATTCTACAAGTTTCCCTTGGAATCAATTCAACTTGATTCTTCAAACAAGACTTATGTAATTCGGAAAAAAAATACACCCCTTTTACTTGCTTTGAGGAGCTCGATATTGAAATTGAATTATCTCTGTAATTGAAAATCTTCGATATCTGAAATTCAGCCCTGTAGTAGCCCTCTAAAGCTTCTTTCAAATTCCACAGGTCTGACCTGATTTTGATTCTCCAAGACAAAGTTGTGTCCAATCTCCCACAATGACCTAATTCTGGACTGGTTCAGTAGAGCGAACTTGTACGACTTGCCACGTGTCACCGTTTTGTCCTTTGTCTCTGAAATTGATAGCGAAGAAACTAGAGGCCGTGTAATTGCGACCAATTTTGACGGAAATCTATTCCAATCTTCAGAGAGAGAGTTATTGAACTTTTCCCACGATCACCTCTTTGAGATGAAATTCAGGAGCCTGAAAAAGCACTACCTTCCACAGATCATATCTCCAAAAATATTGCGAACCAAGCTCTGAAATTTTTTGATGAATTTCCTCAGGATTTCAGCTTCGCACCATATTAATTTCAGATTCTGAACCTTCGTAGAAAAAAATTTATAGCGCAAATGCCACGATGACCTGTTTAGGAGCCTGAAAAAATACCTGACTTCCACAGATCATATCTCCGAAATTATTGCGAACCAAACTCTGAAATGTTTATACAAGCTTCCTCAGGATTTTTTCTTCGCACCCTAAAAATTTCAGCTTCTGAAACTTCGTAGAAAAACAGTTATAGCGAAAATGCCACGATGACCTGTTTGGAGCAGCGAAACCCTAGAATCCAAAGCTCCGATACCAAATGTTGTGTAACCAGCTCCAAAAATAGAAGAAAAGAGATGTAAACGCCTTAGAAATGAGCCACTTCGAGGGGGAAACCTCCAATACATTACATAAATGAACAATTCTTGGATGATACAATTCACAAAACCTCCTTTCTATATATAGGAGTCCATGGGGCCATAATGTAATCCTAGTGGGCCACAATGTAATCCTACCCGACCTAACAATAATAATTTAAGGGCACAATAATAACAAAATGGGGGTTACAAGGGTACAATAATAACAATAAGGGGTTTACACTAACAATAATAAGGGGCTATACTAGTGATATAGGGACCTAACAAATCCTCCTCAGAGTTCAGTCCTCCCTTCGTTAGTGTTATCACCCAAAAATTTTCAAAACATCATTATGTCATGTTTGTTTTTGGTCATGGTTCAAATTAGATTTAGAAGTCAATTTAGGTTTTGATCAAGGGTAGGTTAGATTTTCATAAGTTCAAAGCCCATCCATAAGTTCAAATAAAGTCTTTTTTTAAGGTCCATTCATTGTCAAATATCCATAATTTCCATTTGTGAGTCATTTCCTAACGTCTCATGTCAAAACTGGTCGATTAGCCAAGAAACCTCGTTTTCGTAGTGCCACTAGTTCAAAAAAGTTGATTGGCGCTATGAAACTGTTGAAATTTATGAAGCAAAAACTCTGTTTTCTAGTTTTGAGTAGTCCACTTCCAAGGAGGTTTCTTGTTGGAAATACTGAGAGGGGGGGGGGTGAATCAGTATTCCTTTCAATTAGAGCATTAGTTAATCTTCAATTATTATCAGTGTTTGTACAATGATAGCAGCAAACAAGAGGAACACAAATGCACACATTTTTTAAGGTGGAAACCCACTTCGAGACAAAACCACCTAATGCTTTTCTAATAATTCTTTAATATTCAACTCCAATTGAAAATAGAGCTCCAACTTCCTAGAATCTAGAAAAGCATTCTTCTCTAGCTCCCATTGGATGGACACTCCAACACTCGAGATTCTTCAGTAGTCAAATGAATGGCTGCCCCAACACCTAATGAGCTACAACTCACCCTACCACCACCCTACCACCCTATAGAAGAATAAAAGAAGAATGGATTCCCGTACCACGGAAAATGGTCCAATTTACAATGATATAGAATGATGTAAAAGAAGAAGATATACTAGACCATAACCCCAAATTTGACACAACCACCTAATGATGATCCTACAACTCCCAACACTGCCTCTTCAACCCTTGGCAGATACACACTAGTACAAATTTTACAATAATGTATTTACAATGACTTAGTACAATGATACCTTTACAATGATTGTATGTAGTGCTGCCCACTTGAAGACTTCATATGATGAAATTCTTGCTGCTGTTATGCACCTTGGTTGCTTCTCTTTTCATGCTACCCTCTGCTACACCTTGCTTTTCTTTGTTGCCGTATAAAGTTTGGTCCTTTGCAACCCTTGACAACACATGATCTAGCTTTTTCTTGCCTTCTAGGAGCTCGATATTGAATCTGGTGTATCTTTGTTATTTCAGATCCTCAATATTTGATTTTTGGTCCTGTAGTAGTCCTTTGAGTCATATTTCCAATGCCATAGGTCTGACCCAATTTGGATTCTTCAAGAGATATTTATACCCAATCTCTCACAATGCCCTAATTATGGACTGTTTCAGCAGAGCACACTTGTACGGCGTGCCACATGTCACTGTTTCTTCATTTGGCTCTAAAATTGATAGAGAAAAAATTAAAGACTGTGCACTATCTGCCACATTTTACAGAATTCCAATCTGATACTCAGAGAGAGAGTTATGATGAATTTACCAAGGTCACTTCTTTGAGATGAATTTCAGAAGCCTGCAAAAACCCTGACTTCCACATATCATATCTCCAAAACTATTGCGCACCTTGATCTGAAATTTTTACAGCAGCTTCCTCAGGATTTTAGCTTCACCTCATAAAAATTTCAGCTTCTGACCCTTTGTAGAAACAAATTTAGAGCACAAATTCCACGATGACCTGTTTCAGATGGCGAAATCCCTTGCATAAGGAGGAAATGAGGATCACAATTTATATAAATGCTTAGGTTGAGAGGGGCTACAACAAGTGAACGTGGGAGGGATTTTAGGAGCTTAAAAATATTAATTATAAAATTTAAATGACCCATGCCCCAACCCGATGGGGTTTTAGCTCACTAACTGGGGGTACAAACTTCAAACATGAATATCTCTCAAACCGTGAAGAATTACATGGTGTGCCATATATAAATGGAAACATCTCGACAAGTAGAAACCATCAAAAGCATTATTGACCCATAATATATTAATTTGGTAGGTCAAAATTCCCATGCAATATTGGGTTAGCCCCTAGTGCTGCTTGGGTTGACATCAATGATAACCGCTGATCAACAATCTCCCCCTTTGGCATTTATGGCAACACAAGTACTCCCCCTGCGATCATGACACCTCTTCCTACAACATTCTCTCCCCCTTTGAAATCAATGGCAAAGGGTAACTCCCCCTGAAACACAACCATCCTGTGGACCTGTACACACTTCCACTCCCCCTGACACACAACCGTCTTGCAGACCTGTAATCTACTTCCACTCCCCCTTTATATTCTGAAAAAGAAAAATATAATGAGAACTTGGGAGAATCCAAAGCTTCTGGCGAAGATATTCCAATGCTGGTGAATATTTAATATGTGATTCTTTTGGCGCTGCTTGGAATATTTCTACTTGTCCAACTGCTTGCATAACATCTGTTCGGGAGGTTGTTACATATAGAAGACTACTAATCATAGATCTGTACAACCTTTGATCCACATCCTTAGATGATTCGTCTATGCTCAATTTGCAACGTGTTACCATTGGAGTAAGGATGGGTTTGAAATCTTCCATTTTAAATTTCTTGAGCATTTCCCTGATGTACTTGGCTTGACATATAAATATTCCTTTCTCTTGCTGAGATATTTGAAGCCCTAAGAAGTATGTCAGCTCACCAAGTAAAGACATCTTGAAATCACATTGCACCTTTGTAGCAAACTTCTTACTTAGTCAATCATCATTGCTACCAATTATTGTATCATCCTCTTTAGATATTAGACATGATTTAGTTGCTTCATCCAGAACATATATGTCATTTGGAGCTTGACTTGCTATAGCCACAATTTCACCATACACTCCTTTCCTGATTTCACATTTTGTGGAGTTGAATAATATTATGTGTCCTTGATCACACATTTTTCCAACACTAAGCAGATTGTGATTCATGTTTTCAACCAACATAACATTCTTGGCTAGAGCATCTTTGCTTCCGAGAGTGACAGTACCTGATCCTATAACATTTGAAGATCCGTCATTTCCAAAGGACACGATTCCATCCCTCTTCTCTTTCAGAGATACAAATTTATTTCTATCTCTAGTCATATGCATTGAGAAACCACTATCAACATACCACAAATCTTTGTTCTTTTGAGCCTTGAAAGTGAGAGAAAAATTATCATTCTTATTCTTCTTCCATGTTCATTCATTCTGTGGCTTCGAAGATTCTTTAGGAGGATTTTCAAGTCTGCAGTCTTTGGCTATGTGTCCAAAGTTTCGACATTTGTAACATTCAATATTATTTCTTAAATTCTCAAATCTATTGATGTTTCGCTGAGCCCTGGGAGGTTCATATTTGACAGATCTCCTGGAATTGTATTCGTTCCTAGGGTACATGCGAAATTATAAAGCTTTATGACCAAATTTTCCACATGAATAACAATAGCCATTAAAAATATGTTGGTACCTGGATGGAAATTTTCGTTGAGGAATTGTCTTCCAAGGCTGTTCTTACAAATCTTGTCCAATGAAGTCTTCATGCATGTCAGATATCATAGGTTCATTGTATTTTGTTGTAGAAGGTCCTGCTTCTTCTTCTTTGTAACCGATACTAGTTTTGTCGTTGTAAGATCGTTGATTGTTGATGAGTTCTTCTAATGCCCTTGAGCTGTTGGCATAGTTTTGGATGGTTTTTTCTTTTTTCACTTCCTCACACAGTGAGACTACTTCAGCTTCTAATTCTTCCCTTTCTTGGTTTCTTTCTTCCAACATCTTTTGAAGTGACTCCTCAATGCATTTGTGTTCTTCAACTTATATTTTGAGACCTTTAACTTGTTCTTCAAGAGTATTGGAATGGATCTTCTCTGCCTTGAGATCTTTTATAAGCTTGATTGCTTCCTCATAAAATTCTTCTATGGTCCATCCTTCTTCTTCATTGTTTGATACCTCTTGTTTATTGTGCTTGGCCATAAACAATACTCTCTCATTGGCTTCTTCTTCACTGTCATTGTCTTCATCGGATGATGAGCTATCTTATTTAGAGAGAAAGTTCCTTTTGGATCCTTGATTGTCGAATTTCTTAAAGCCTTTCTTTCCTTTTGAGTTTCCACCACTTCTGTTTGGACATTTTGCTACAAAATGCCCAACCTCATTACAACTGAAACATATCAATGGAAGTTTACTTTTGAATTGTCCCTTACCAATTTTTAGTTTTCTTGTAAAGTAAGCATATTCTTCATCTGAAAGACCACCTTCATCATCTCCCTTTTCTTTACACTTGCAGGTGCATGTCTTTTCAATTGAAGGTTGTTTATCCTTATTGGTTTTCTTAGATGCAACGAATGTAGTTTCTAGATGTGAAGTACCCTCTTCTTCATCAAGTCTCATTTCATATGCTATGAGAACTCCATGTAATTCCTCTTTGCTGAGTTTTTTCATATTTGCACTATATTCTAAGACCGATACCTTTGGGTTGAATCTCCCTGGTAACATTCTAAGAATCTTCCGTATAATAGTCTTCTCATCAACTGGCTCTCCCAATCCTTCTAGAGTATTGCTTATTTCATCAATGTATTGGAAGTATGCAGCAATGTTGCAATCTTCTTTCATTCTGAGTTGCTCAAATTTTTCTCTATAGATTTGAAGCTTTTCTTCTTTGACATTTGAGTCATCTACATATATATTCACAAGCTTGTTCCATACATTTTTGGCAGTTTTACAACCCAACACGTTATGATAAGCATATTCGATAAGTCCACTGATAATAATATTCTTTGCTTTTGCATCATTTACCAAATTCTTCTTACCTTGTTCATCCGTAGTTGATGTAAATCCACTTTGAATAGTGTCCCATACTTCGTAACCTTGCGCCAAGAGATAGACCTCCATTCTTCCTTTCTAGAGTGTATAATTATTTTCATTGAATAGAGGTACACCATTCTTGGTATGCTCCATGACCTCCTTCTAGCTATTAAACTGCGATTGAAGGAACCAAACTCTGATACCAATTGTTCGAAATACTGGGGGGGGGTGAATCAGTATTCCTTTCAATTAGAGCATTAGTTAATCTTCAATTATTATCAGTGTTTGTACAATGATAGCAACAAATAAGAGGAATGCAAATGCACACAGTTTTTAAGGTGGAAACCCACTCCGGGACAAAAACCACCTAATTCTTTTCTAATAATTCTTTAATATTAAACTCCAATTGAAAATAAAGCTCCAACTTCCTAGAATCTAGAAAAGCATTCTTCTCTAGCTCCCATTGGATGGATGCTCCAATGCCCGAGATTCTTCAGTAGTCAACTGAACGGATGCCCCAACACCTAATGAGCTACAACTTGTTAGAAAATTATATATTATGGAGCAATGCAACACATAAAATATGAGGAAAATAAAAGCACACAAAAAACACATAAAACCAGAGAGACACAAATATACGTGGTTCACCCAGTTTGGGCTACGTCCACCCCGAACAGCCAGTCCTTCCTTTCTATTATCATGCAAAATGAAAAGACAAAACCTACAGCAGATCAGCTGTAATATCCTCTGTTCTTTTTCACAGTCTCCCTCTCTGTTTGTCGCTCCGAGAATACACATACAATGCACAACCACAATACAATGCCCTCATAAAAGTGAGGGGTTGCCTTCTAGGGAAAAAAACCCTAATCTAAACATAACTTCTACCGTCAGATCATTTTCTTAATGAACGGCCCAGATTGACTAGAAATAACTATACTTTTACAAGGCAATTTTACATATATTTTTAGCTTCGGGGGCGCTGCCCCCGAAACCCCCACCAAGGGGGGGCTCCGAAAAGCGCTGTTGCCCCCCCTGGACCCCCCACGGTAGCGATTAATTACGGGCGGCATTGCCGCCCCTTTTAAGGTACAGGGGTCCAATGCTGTGATACAAATTAAACAAGATAATCAGGCTCCACACCCAACAATCTCCCACTTGGAGACTGATTGTAGCAACTCCACCGCTGCTTCATTTGTTGGACAATGACTCCTCTTTGGACCTGTCTGTTTCTCATCTTCATCGTAATCCTTGAAGACCAATTGAAACTGAGCATGTTCTCAGTTTCTCCCTGGTTACAACTTTTGTTAGCATATCTGCAGGATTCTGGCTAGTGTGTATCTTTTCCAGCTTCAACTCTCCATCTTCCAATACTGACCGTATGAAATGGTACTTGAGATGTATGTGTTTAGTCCTGGAATGAAATGTTGAGTTCTTTGCAAGATAAATAGCACTTTGGCTATCACTATATAGTGTGCCCATATCATGCTTCTTACCCAATTCATCCATAAACCTTTGTAAACAAATCATTTCTTTACTAGCCTTTGTAGCAGCAACATACTCTGCTTCTCTTGTTGAAAGTGCAACAACACTTTGGATTTTTGAAACCCAACTGACAGCTATTCCACCTACAGTAAATACATATCCTGTAGTGCTCCTCCTGTTATCTCTGTCACCTGCCATATCTGCATCAACATATCCCTATAGAACAATGTTTGAACCACCAAAGCATAATGCTTGATTTGTGGTACCTCTCAAATATCTGAGAATCCATTTTACTGCCATCCAATGTTCTTTTCCTGGATTATTCATGTACCTGCTTAAAACTCCCACTGCATGTGCAATATCAGGCCCTGTGTAGACCATTGCATACAATAAGCTTCCAATTGCATATGCATATGGAACTTTAGACATATAATCCATGTCTTCTTGGGTCTTTGGGCACATATCCTTACTAAGTTTGAAATGACTAGCAAAAGGTGTACTAACTGGTTTTGCATTGTGCATATTAAATATTTTCAACACCTTTTCTATGTACTCATTCTGAGACAGTGTTAATTTACGAATTTTCCTGTCTCTAATTATCCTCATACCAAGGATTTGTTTTGCAGCTCCCAAATCCTTCATTGCAAATGAATTTGCCAATTTTATTTTGAGCACATTTATTTCCTGCATGTTAGATCCTGCAACAAGCATGTCATCTACATACAATAACAATATAATATAACTGCCATCATTTTGCCTTTTTAGATAAACACAATGATTAGAGTGACATCTAGTATAACCTTGTTCAGACATAAACTTGTCAAATTTTAGATACCACTGCCTTGGAGCCTGTTTTAAGCCATACAAGCTCTTCTTTAACCCGCACACCAATTTTTCTTTCCCTTTGACCTCATATCCTTCTGGTTGCTGCATGTATATCTCTTCCTCCAAATCTCCATGGAGAAATGTTGTCTTTACATCTAACTGTTCAAGATGTAAATCTTCCGCTGCTACTAGACTTAAGATAGTTCTGATTGAATTCATCTTAACAACAGGAGAAAATATTTCATCAAAATCAATACCTTTCTTTTGTGCAAACCCCTTCACCACAAGTCTATCTTTGTACCTCTGTTTTCCTCCATCTTCTTCCTTCAGCCTATAAACCCATTTATTCTGCAATGTAGTTTTACCTACAGGCAACCTGACTAAGTCCCAAGTACGGTTATGCATTAAGGAGTCCATCCCTTCTTCCATGGATAGCTCCCACTTCTTCCTACTTTCTGTTGGGGTTCCCATGTTTTGGCCAGGTTGGAAAGACCAAAAGATGAGACAACATAGAACCAATTTTGGACCTCAGGATCTAGCCCTCCTAGGTCCAGAGAGGGATCTCTCTATGATAGTCAAAGTTTATATGTCTTTGAAGCTCTAATGTTAAGATGTTAGACTAGTTATGGGCTCGGGGTTTGTTTGTTTGGTTTGGTTTGGTTGCTGGTTACCAGGACAGAAGGGTTCAATATAAGACAAGGCTGGGAAAAGAGGGATAAGGCAGAAGTGAAATATTCCAGGAAATATTCAAAACCATGGGCAATGGAGTCAGGAAAGGATTTGCTTGCTACTCAATAGGCAGGCTTTCAATTGGGCTAGTCATCTGAGACTTAGGATCTTTCAAGATGATTGTGAGATATGAAAGGTAGGGGAGGAGGAGATAACACAAATTCAGAGTACAAAGTTACAGACCAGCTGGTCGCACAAGGATCCTAGTGGAGAGGGCTAACTCTAATCCCCAGTTTTCCCAAATCTTCCAACTGAATCTATAACAAGAAACATATAAGAACCAAATTCAACTAATTCATACATCAGAGAGCAGGCAATGACATCCAATACACTGGTTAAACCAACTGAAATCATTTCTTAGATAATACATTCCGAAGAGAAACATTAATGGAAAGGAGAGCAACAACATAGGGTACCTAACAAGGGTAAATCCTATGCCAATATTCGGATGCTAGCCAGAAGAAACGAAATGAAATGTATGAAAACAAAATGAAATGTATGAAAATACATAGATAGGAAAACATCACCGCTGCTTCAGATCAGGATCCAAAGAAATGGGCTTGTCATATAAAATAGCAATACCAGTCAAGTACAACATGCCAATGGCTGAATACTCAGTCTGAGAACATTTCCTTCAACCTATCTTACACTTTACACAGAGACTGTGTCTCAAAAGAAACTACTTGCAGTTCTCTGATAACTGATCAACAACCTTTACAATGATTTTCTTCATGAATTTATAGCTCGGGAGGAGTAGAGAAGGTAGGTGAAGAACCAAATGTGGTATTAAACTCCTGAAAAGAGAGAGGGCTGAAGCCCATTCTGTATAAATCCTGTGCATTAATCTCTGATGTTCTCTGGGTGAACGAACGATCTACTTTAGACTACAGATAGCTCTAATATGATTCTGAAGTGCTCTGACTGCAGTATTGTGTAGTACTTCTGGTGCATAAACAAAAGGTAAATAAATCTGCCATATTGATGTAGTAAATGCTCTGATAGTACTAGGAATGTTTCAAGGTAGAAAACTGTCCAGAACATGGCATGGATTGGACATTGTATGGGCGCTCTGTCCTTTAAGGAGGAAAGCATTCTGTTGCTATAAAAACCCCTGATATGCATTTATTTATGCGTGCTGTACCTTTGCATGATCTGTGGGATCATTGATCTGGTGCTTCACCTCTAAATTGCTGTATTAAAACTCAAAACACTCAATTCTAATGCTGGAATCCTCGATCATGAGCTGGTTTTTTCACACTGCTCCATAAATTCCTTGATTCTACAGGATCTGAGCTTTGATGGCGCTGGAAAAGGTTCGTGAAGTTTAAAACTTTGTCCTTTGATAGAATTTATACTGCCGCCACCTTCTTGACATTCCCTGTAGTACCAGCTTTCGAATTTAATTATGTATGCATCAATGCACCGCTTACAATAATTCCTATGAATCATGGCAGTTTTCTGCCCTTCTGAGAACCCTGTGAAAAACATGCAACTTGTTAAGGAAAATGACGGAGGTGGTGGACGCAACGGGTTTGGCTAGACTGACCGTGCAGACTGGTGAAATGGCGGAAAAATCACAGAGGAATGATGGAGGTAACCTTCGTGAAGGTTGGCAGAGTGCAAAGGAGATTAAAATAAAAACCTTAATAAACCTGAGGTTTTAACAAATATATGCGATTGATGGCTGATGTACGACGGGTGCACGTGGGGGTGACGTGGCAAGACCGGGCGTTGGCGGGAATAGTCAATGGCGGGAAAAAAAATCTGGACCATCCGATTGTGGTGGAGATCAACGATGGAGGATGATGGACGGTGGGCCAGGGGTACATCGGAGAAGGGTTATCGAACGCGCAACTTTGATGAGCGATGACCGTTGGATGAGCGATCAGAGATCTGATGGCTGACAATAATATCGTTTGGCATCCTGGGTCGAACGTTAATGCACGACGAGGCGACAGTTTTGAAACAGTGTCGGGGCCACGCGTCAAGCAATGTATGGAATCGCTGGCCGATCGGGGAAAACCGCCCTCCGCCCAAAGGCGGTGCGATAGAAACCATCGGGTTTTGGAACAGTACATGGGGACCACCGGCGCAGGCGTATAGTGGACCGTTCGATCAACGTGTAAATGGATGGCGATGGCGCGATCAGTGTGTTGGACGGGTGAATCACGAGCGCCATGGGTTTGAACGATCGCCGTTCGATCTATATGGATCAATGGTTGAGACAACACCCGATAATCACATGGGACAAATGCCTTTGGGGCTAGCGCTTCGGTCACAGCGCTGGGCCTTGTGGAGAGAAAGGTCATAGGGCTAGCGTAGAAAGGGCTGAGGCCTATTATATGGTCTGAAAGTGTTGTTTTAATAATTTTCAATGCATTTTGAGGCCTGAGGGGGGGAACGATAGAGAGATAGAAGGGGATCTTGAGGAAACCAAGGGTACGGGTAGGATTCAAAGGGGAAAATTGGGGAAACATTGGGATGGAAAGAGGATTTTGTGAAGGGGAAGAGAGGGGCAACATGGAGAGTTCTGCAGAGGGAAATTTATCAAAGCAAAGGCATAGGAGACCTCAAGGATGATGTGTCTTCGGGGAGATGCATTCCTTGAAGGCTCAAAAACAAATTTAGCCCCCTGCTTGCTTTGTCAAAAATTTATAGGGGGGCTAACAGTGGCTCCACATGGGGATGGCTTCTTCTTGAAGGAGTCAAGAATTCAGAAAATAGATCTTTGGAGTAGGCCAGTGGCCTGCTGCTTGGCACATCCCTTTCTTTCTTTGATCAGTTGCCACAATATGTAGACATTACATCAGCGGAAAAATTTTCCCCAACAGTCTACCTACCCATACTACATTCCTAACATTTTTCTTCTTCTAGGGTGCATTTGAGCTAGCAGACCCTTTACATCATTTTATTTTGTACAAACAAGAAAATAAACCTATTCTATTTCTACCATTATTTCTCCATGAGACCAGATTAGACTGTTGGTCTCATATGTTTCTCTACCTAATCTAATATCTGCTGGGATTAGACTGTCCAGCAAATTTCTTCTCTACATTCTAATACAGAAATTGAAAAATAGTCAAGCCAGGATTAGACTGTCTGACTTGCTGTGGGTCCAAGGCATAAAGACGGTTGCACATTGACAAAATTTGCAAAGAAATGAAGCAAAATTGTGAAGGCTTGAAATCTGAAACTTGAAGGATCCTTCTTTCCCTTTGTGACTCAAGATTTGAGCGTGTTAGAGTCACTTTTTTCTTTCTCTATTTCAGCTCTGGTTTTAGGCATGTTAGAGCTGATTCCTTTTCTCTTTGCTGGTCCAGATTTTGGGCATGTTAGGACCAGCTGTTTACTTTCTTTGGCTCTGGTTTTGAGTTGATTAGAGCCAATCCTTTGCACATCAGAGGTTCATGTTTTGATCATGTCTGAACCTCTCCTTTCCTGTGTTTTTTGAGACATTTTCCTCTTTTTCTTGCAAATGAAAAACTGCAATGGTATATACAATGGAAATGAAACTGGAAATGAAAAATCAGCAGAAGTAGTGTTTGAGCATCTTGCCATTGACAGGACCCCCAAACAGCTCTGTACCATCTAATTCCTGTAGAAAAAATGCATTTGGACCCACAGTGGCCTGTATGATGTATGGGCCTTGCCACAAACTATCAAACTTGCCGTTTTTACCTTTATTCTCTCTCCTTGAGTCCCACCTCAGAACTTTATCTCTAATTCTGAAATCAACAGCTTTGGTCCTCTTGTCAAATAATTTCTTTATGTTCTCCTGGACTTTCACTGCTCTGTTGTAAACCTCTTCTCTTGTTTGCTGGAGATGAATTGTTTGATTCATTCTCCTCACCATACTGTCTTCTTTTGTTTGGATCTCCTGGACCAACTTGATCACTGGTATCCCAAGGCTGGTTGGAAAGACTGCTTCTGTTCCATAGACAAGCTGAAATGTTGACATGCCAATGGAATTTTTTGTTGTAAGCCTGTCAGCCCACAAAGCATGTACCAACTTGTTGTGCCATGACTTCTTGTTCTCTTCCAATAGCTTCTTGATGATGATCACCAGGCTTTTGTTTGATGATTCAGCTAAGCCATTACCTTGTGGGTAATAGGCAGTTGAATGACCAAGTGCTATTCCATACCTATGACAAAAATCAACCATTTTCTTTGATCCAAATGCAGCAACATTATCGGTGATTATTTTCCTTGGACAACCAAACCGAGAGAGGATATGACCTTCTAGGAACCTAATGATGACTGAGTCTGTGGCATTCCTAGTAGGTATGGCCTCTATCCACTTAGTGAAGTAGTCTGTGGCTGTTAGAATCCATTTGTGTTGCCCAGAAGAAGCAGAGTGGATTTCCCCAATGAAGTCGAGGCCCCATTGCATAAAAGGACCTTCTACAGTGATGGGCTGCAATGGGAGGGGGAGGAGTTTTATTTTGCCTTCAAAGATCTGAAATTTGTGGCAGGCTAGTATCATTTTATGGACATCGTTGAAGAGTGTAGGCCAATAGTAACCCACCCTGAGTATTTTATTTGCAGTGGCTTTCCAACTCAGGTGGCCTCCACACTCTCCTGTATGGAATTCCTGTTTGACTCTTTCAGCTTCAGCTTCAGGCAAACATTTAAGTAATAGGCCATTTGGATTTTTCCAGTATAAGTTCTCATTCAAAATGCAGTAGTTTCTGGCTTTTAGTTTCAGGAATCTAGCCTTGGTCTTTGACAGTTCAGGTGGAGCATTGAGGTTGGTGAGCACATAAAGGATATCAGAGTACCAAGGAGAGTTCTGAAACCTCTCCTCAACAGTGGAAACAGGCAATCCTTCTTGCTCATCCAAGGTAGATATCATGTTAATGTCAAGGGCCTGCAAATTTGATTCGGCCATTAATTTGGCTAAGCCCTGCCCTTTGATCAGTTTGGTGGGTTTAATCTCAAGATCATACTCTAGGATCACAACAATCCATTTGCCCCTTTTCCCATCAGGATCTTGGGACAAAATGTCTTTGACCACTATATTGGGCACATAGGCTATGGTGTGGGAATGCAGTATGTACACCCTGAAGTCTTTCAAGGCCTTAATCAGAGCATAGGCCTGTTTTTACATAATGTTGTATTTCAAGGGTGCATATCTGAGTGCCTTGCTGAAAAAGGCAATTGGCTGTTCCATTCCCTCTGTGTTTTTCTGCTGTAGGACTGCAGCCATTGTATGCTCTGAGGCAAATTAAAAGATAATGAAGTCTTTTGAGAAATCAAGGCTGATCAGGATAGGAGCTTGGGCGAGTGCAAGTTTTACTGATTCAAAGGATTGTCTAGCTCCAACAGTCCATTTAACCCCTTCACCTTTCTTCAGCATGTTAGTCATATTCCTAAGGTGTTCAGCCAGATTTGGAATAAAACTTCTAAGGAAGTTAATCTTCTTAATGAAGGACTGTAATTCCTTGATTTTTCTTGGGTGTGTGATCTGTAGTATTCCCTCAACTCTCTATGGTTCTATCCTAATTCCCCTTTCGGATATAATGTGGCCAAGAAGTTTACCTTCTTGCAGCCCAAACACAGTCTTTTTGGGATTCAGTGACAGACCAAACCTTCTACATTTTTCAAACACTTTTCTTAGATGTTTTAGATGTTCTTCTTCAGTCTTGGAATAGATTGTTATGCCATCTAAGTAAATAATGATGAAGTGCCCTATCTCATCTGAAAAATCTATGTCCATCTCTCTTTGGAAGGTGGCTCCAGCGTTCATCAATCCAAAAGGCATCTTTACGTACGTAAAGGTGCCCCAGGGAGTGGTAAAAGCTATTTTGAGTTGATTTTGTGGGAGTACTAAAACTTGGTTGTATCCTGAAAAGCCATCTAACAGGGAGATTCTTCTTGAGCCAACTACCTTCTGAAGGATGTTTTCCATTCTTGGAAAAGGGTATTTGTCTTTGAGTGAGGCTCTATTAATATTTCTGAAGTCTATACACAATCTGATCTCACCTGTTTTCTTTCTCACAACCACTAAGTTTGATACCCAATCAGAGAACCTCACAGGTACAATTATTCCTGCTTCATACATCTTTTTAATTTCCCTTTCTACTACAGGAAATTGTTTTGGGTTTATTCTGCGAAGCTTTTGCCTAAAGGGCTTCTGATTTTCTTTCAAGGGTATTTTATGCTGAATGATGCTTGTGTCATAGGCCTTTAAGTCTTCATAACTCCAAGAAAACACATCAATGAATTCCTTGAATAGGTCAATGTATTTTTTCTTCATGTCTGCAGGTAAAGACTTAGCCAGTTTAATCATTTTGGGTTTTTCTTCAGTGCCTATGTTGCATTCTTCGACATCAGAGTCTGCATTTTCTATAGTGGGCTTTTTTGCTACATCATCAAAGTCAAAAAGGTCTTCTAACGGTGCTAGGCCTCTGGGTATATTTTTATCTTTGGCGTGCAGCACCTCTACTTCTTCACTATCTACGTTTTCACACTTTGTGGTTGAGTTTCCAGTTTCTTCATTTAAAGCGTTTATTTCTATGATACAGGGTGTTTCCTCCTCATCTGAGGATTCTTCACTTGGGCAGCTACTGCCAGATTTGGAGTCTGAATCAGAAAACTCAAACTCGTTTTGGCCCACCAGAAAATCCTCAATCTGTTTATCACCTTCAAAAACCTGCCAATATTTTTCGTTGTCTGGCACATCAGGCCTGAATTTGGTCTGAATGATGATCTTTTGATCGCTGGGAGTCTCAGGATATGAAATAGATATGCAAGCTAATCCATTTGCAATGATATTTTGACTCCTAGGAACAAACACTAATTCGTATTCAACAAATGCTTTCAATAAATCCACAGTGTCATTCCTATATTCTCTCAGCCTAGGATGTTTCATTGTGTATTCACCATTCACCTGTTTAATAATCAACTCAGAGTCCCCATGCACAGTTATCCTACGTGCTCCTAATTTTTTCAACGAAGTTAAGCCTAGGATCAGAGCCTCGTATTCTGAAATATTGTTGGTACATTTGAAGTGCAGATTGTAGGCGTGGCTCTCTGCATAGTCATTCCCTGCGTTTCGTATCCACACTCCTGCCCCAGCAGTTCTCTTTGTGCAGGACCCGTCAAAGTTCATTTCCCACAAGGGTTCATTTTTTGCTTCATTATCATTCCTTTCCCTACAGCTGGGTTCACCATTATGTCGTGTTATAGGGTCTGCACTAGGCCGTGGGCTGTCTGGTTTTTCGTTATGACTGTGGAAGTCAGAGAGGTGACCAATTGGTTGATTGTGTCCTACTTCTAGTTCACTTTGAGTTGTTGTTTTAGTGTACTGTGCGAGGTTTTCTAGGTCTTCATCCTCTGAGTCTAGGGTAGCCATTATGTTCAAGTCTATTGGTTCTGTTTTCTCGTGTGTATCTATGTTTTGGGACGCAGACCCTTCTAGGGAATCATCGTTACAAAGGATGAAGGAGTTAAGGTCTGTATGTACAGAGTATAATGGAGATTTTTTAGGCTTTTCGGGCCTACTGACCAGGAATTTCATCTGTGTTTCCCTATACAGTTTTCTAAGTTGGCCGAAGATGGGAATCGTGGCATATGAGCCATCCATCTGCATTGTACCTTGCAGTTTGGATCCCCATGATCTAGATAATAACATGCCATACTTGGGTGGCACATCTGCCACCACAACATCCATGACCATACATTTAGCAGGAATCTGAGTAAGACTCACACACAGATCTTTAATTAGGCCAAGGCATTTTACTCTGCTGGAGTCAAATGAGTATAAATCTTTGTAAGGATGGGTTATCTCTAGTCCTAGCCTTTCCATGACTACCTTAGGCATCAGGTTGTGAGATGCTCCAGAATCATGCATTGCATTATGAAGAATCTTGTCATGAATGTTGAGATTGATATAGAAAGGTGGAACTACCCCTTCCTAAAACTTTCCCTCTATTTTTGGACCAAATAGAAGAGTAGGCTGATCATCACTCAGATTTACCATGTCACTATTCTCACCTAAGTTTAATGCTTTCAAAATTTGGCCTTTATATACATCCTGAGTGGCCAACTCAGAAAGTGGGACAGAGATTTTAATTTTTGCAATCTCACTCTCCAAATTGAAAGCGGACTGACTCTTGGGAATGCTCAACTCTGTCTTGTTATCCACTGCCTTAGTGGCTGAATCGATTTGTGATTTCTCACTATGTACAGGGTTAGGGACGGTTGTATCAGGAGTACTAACTGAAGTGCTAGTACTGCTAGTAGGTTGGCTTTGTTTCCCTGTGTTTTGGTTGTCCCTTTCTTTATTCTTTCCAGAATTCTCCGATGTTGATTTGGTACTTTCAGCAGTTGCTTTAGAAGTTTTCTCAGGCCTTTTCTTGATGGTGACCTCAAAAGCTTTTTGTTTAGGGGTTTCTTGACTCTTCTTGCTTCTGAGTTCGTATTGTTCTCTGATCTGCATCATGGAATTTTCAAATCCTAGTCTGTAATTCTCAGTTTCTAACCATTCCTCATCCCAGTATGAAGGTGAGGGCTGATCTTCCTCTGTATCACAGTTAAGGATTGAATCCTCTATTTCAAACATGTTTATTTTATTTCCCTCAGACTCTTCTATGATTCCCTCATCTTCATCAAGAAAATTCTCTTGGAACGGGGGAATAACTTTTTGATATGATTATCTTTGTCTGTTGGGGGTGTTATTGTTCCTTCTAAAGTTTTGGTTCTAGTTCTTGTTCTGATTGCTAACGGTGACAACCATATTTTCCATCATTTGTTGTAACCTCTCCACATTTTTAGATAACTTATCATAATTTTGGTCAGATGTGGAAGCTACATTGTCATCTCTGTATGTTACCCTCCTCTCAGATCTCAGTCTTGCTCTTTTCTCAATCAGATTTGCCTCTATGTTCACTGCTCCCTTTTGCATGTCCTCCAAAGTGTTGTATTCTTTATCCCTAAGCTCATAGGCCATGTCGGCATCAAAGCCTTCGGGGTATTTGGCTAAGGCCATGCCTTGTGGAGGTTTCATATGTGGAGGGAGGGCGTTGTAAATGTTGTTAAATCTTGTTGTGTAATCATGGACACTCTCTCCTACGTTTCTTTTAAGGGTCATGTATTCTGCTATGAGTTGGCGAGGATTTTCCCTAGCTTCCCAATTGTTTATGAAAGTCTGATATAGAGCTGGGAGGTCATTTATGCTACCTGGGGGTAGGACTTTAAACCATTTCTTCACATCACCCCCTAAACTCTGGGCAAAGATTCTCATTTTGATTGTATCATCATCAATTTTCATGTAGTCAAAAGAATCCTCCATTTTATCTACGTGTTGTTGGGCTGTGATGGACTCTTTGGCAGTGAAATGAGGGATTTTCGATTGATAGTCATTTTTTAAGGGTACTAGAGGCTGAGGTAAAACCAGAGGTGCATACCAGGCTACCATGATGATGTTTTGATGATGTAAAGGGTTAACTTGGGCAGCTGGTATATGGATGACAGGAATATTATGACCAGTAGAAGACTGATGAGCAGACCTAGGATGATTGAGCCCCAAGTTCTGTATGAAATGTATATCAGGAGGTGTAGATGGAGGGGTATGTCGATTCCCTAGATGCCTACCACTTTGAGGTGGAGAACCAGGAAACTCAGGGTCTGGCTGGCCTAAGATATTGAATGACCTAGTTCTAGGTAAACTGTTTTGAGTGCCTATGTCGAGGGACAAATCTGATAGAGCTGTAAAGTTTTCTGGTGCATATTTAGCTCTATGGATGAGGTTAGAAACAATTTCCCTTTTTTGTGTAAGAGCTCCCTTGAGGATACTCTTAGGATTATCGACTATTTCAGGTGGGTCAGGGTTAGGGTAAGCTCTTGTATGAATGGTTCTAAAAGCCAGAATGTTGTTTTCTGACTAAGCAGCTTAACCCTACCTGTACTTCTACTGTGGTTAATGTTGTTGTGGAGGTTGGTCTCCCAGTTGATCCGGATTTTATGCAGGAACACAACAGAATACAGAAATAACCATGAACAGAGAGATGCAGCGGAAATAAGGCTTCATTTCATTAATATCAAATAACAGAAATATGCTTACATGCATAATGGAAATAAAATAGCTAGGGTGCTGGTAGCGAATCTCTGAGAAGAGATGTGATGGCTACAGACCTCCGAACTGTGTTACAATGAGGCTCGAGGGCCTATTTATTGTTGAGAAACAATGTAGAATCCGAAACGTCCAAAAACCTAACCATAGGAGATGAGGCGCCAAAACTGTGGGCGCCCATTTGGGTAAATTGGTGGTTCAACTTCCCGGGGGCATAACTTTGGCATACTATCTCCGTTTGACGCATATGATACATCATTAGAAAGCTCTATCCGAGGACTACAACTTTCGGGACGAATTTCATTCCATGAAATTCGTTGGACAAACGATACCCAAAAAACGTCGTTTAGGGCCTCAAAACGGCTCCGGAAGTTCAGGACCCGAAAAACTGCTAAAAATAGTAAGTTTTGTTGCAACTTGAAAATTGAAAGAACCGAAGATGGGGGTTCAAATGGAATAGGTGGGTGGCCACCAATATCCACCTGGATCATTAAGCCCCCAAAACGGCTCCGAGAGTGGAGGACCCGAAAACCTGCTAAAAATAGTAAGTTGTCCTGAATGTGAAAATCTGCAAGAATTGATGGTGCTGGTCCAAATGGAATAGGTGGGTGGCCACCGATATCCACCTGGATCATTCCTCCCTCCTTAGGAAGCAATGGTCCCCATTGCGTTGAGATCCTCCATGAGATGAGGCAAATTCTGTTGAACGGAGTATTAGATGTGTTGAAGATGTCATGGACCTGCGGGTGGACATGCTGGATGCGTTTAGTAAATTTGGTTTCTTTATCAGCCTCATACAGTACATGTTTGGATTCTGTATGTGTAGTTGCGGGATGTATGGAAACATCAGGTGGTGGTGCATTGGGAGTCAGATCAATGGAGTGCTTGTCCTGACAGTGTAGAGGAACCTCTATGAGTGAGGAGAAATTGTCATCGTATTCCTCCATGACTTTGTCCATCTGCTGCAGCCGTGAAAGGGAGCCTTGTTTCGAGGTTGTGGCAACAATATTATTCTTTCCCTGTGAGTGAGTTGTAAGGAAAATGAATTTCCTGGTTTGGGAAACAATCTTACTGCATTGTTTTGCAGTAGTCAAAGAGATGACAAGAGGTGGTACTACCTCCGGTATCCTGTACAAGTTATTTCCCAAAGTAATAATAATAGCACGAGGCCTAGACTCATACACAGCATGTCGCCTCCATAAGTATGGTTGGCCCAATAATATATCAGCTACATGAAGAGGAGCAACATCACATAATACCTCATCTGTGAATGGCTTGATGCTGTACAGAAGGTGGCACTGTTGGCGGATGCGGATATCTCTCCCTGGGTGAAGCCACCCGATGGTATATGGTTGTGGGTGTGCTATGGTCGGTAGGCTGATTCGCTTCACGACCTCTGCTGAAATGAGATTCTTTTGGCTTCCGCTATCAACAAGAAATTGCAGCAGAGAACCCTTCACCCACATTTGCAAATGGAAGAGGCTCTCCCCCTCCTCTGGATCCTTTGGGTCCACCCTCTGGATCTTGGTGGTGGCAACAATGGAATTGGGATCCGCATCAATGATCTTCTTCCCTTTGTCATTGCCTTTGTCTGGTTTTGACTCAGGATCAGAAAATGCATCTGATTCGAGTGCCTTTAGTTCGGCCACCAATGACTGTTTGGCCCGACACTCGTTTGTGCTATGAGTGGGGCTATTATGAAATTCACACCACTTCCCTGTGTCCTTCTTTGAATTTGTGGTGTTATTCTAAGTCGCATTGCTTTGGCCTTGCCCCTTGTTCTTCGGTTCGGGGGCCCCTTTCGGATTCACAGATCCAAAGTCTCGCTTCTTCTGCTTAAATTTCTGCTCGATCTTAGCGGCATAGTGATATTCCGTGCCAAGCGATGTAATGTCGAGGAACTCCATTTCCTCTTGAATGTGTTTGTGCAGAGAACTGTGGTACTTGAGCACCCAATGTCTCTCTGAATCTTTAATACCCAACTTTTTGCGGGGGGTGGAGCAGTTCGTCGATTCGTGCACATCTTGATCCTTTTGTTGCCATAGCGTGGTCCATTGGATGTATTTGTCCTCATAGCTCCCCACGGGGTAATATTGTTCCTTGATGCCGTCTCAGAACGAATTCCAAGTGGGTGTGGCCGAGAACAGAGAGGGTTCTCCTTCGCCCTCTTGCTCACGGTAGGTTTCCCACCAGTCTTTGACATGGGGGCGGCTTTGAGGAGTGCAAATATAATCTTTTCTCGGTCAAAGAAGTCATGGACCGAGAAATACCCTTCCAGCAAATTTAACCATCTGTCTACAGCGTCTGCATATATTTTTCCTTCAAATATAGAAATTTCAAAGTTTACCTGTACCTTGAAGGGAGTGGTTCCTCCAGAGTGGCTATTGGATGCAGATGCGCCATATGTGGGCAATCGTTGAAGGATTTGAGCAAAGTTATCCATCATCGCGTTCCTTTGTTTCTCGGGCCTCCTCAAGAGTATTTTGATAGGATCTCCTTGCTCCTCGTCTTTCTTTTCTTCCGCCATGGGAGGTCGTCGGGGTTTGCGAGGCTGATCTTTCAAGGGTTCAACCAGATCGAGCCCTAACTCCTTATACCCTGACCGCATTAGGGACATGCAAAGAAAAACAAAGATAGAGCGAGACCCGCTCGATACCAGCGATTCGGATTTTATGCGAGGCACTTAGCATAATACAAAGAAAATAACCATGAACAAATATCGCGGAAATAAGGCTTCATTTCATTAATATCAAATAATAGAAATATGCTTACGGGCATAATGGAAATAAAATAGCTAGAGGTCTTTGGTAAGCGAATCTCACGAGAAGAGATGTGATGGCTACGAGACCTCCGAGCTGTGTTACAATGAGGCTCGAGGGCCCTATTTATTATGAAGTAATGTAGAATCCGAAACGTCCAAAAACCTAACCATAGGAGATGAGGCGCCAAAGTTTGTGGGCGCCCATTTTAAGGTAAATTGGTGGTTCAACTTCCGAGGGCATAACTTTGGCATACTATCTCCGTTTGACGCATATGATACATCATTAGAAAGATCTATTCGAGGACTACAACTTTCAAGACGAATTTCATTCCATGAAATTCGGCTGGACAAGCGATACCCAAAAAACGTCGTTTAGGGCCTCAAAACGGCTCCGGAAGTTCAGGACCCGAAAACTGCTAAAAATAGTAAGTTTTGTTGCAACTTGAAAATTGAAAGAACTGAAGATGGGGGTTCAAATGGAATAGGTGGGTGGCCACCAATATCCACCTGGATCATTAAGCCCCCAAAACAGCTCCGAGAGTGGAGGACCCGAAAACCTGCTAAAAATAGAAAGTTGTGCTGAATGTGAAAATCTGCAAGAATTGATGGTGCTGGTCCAAATGGAATAGGTGGGTGGCCACCAATATCCACCTGGATCACCAGTGGAGTCTAATGTGAAACTAAGACAATCATCAGGCCTATCGATCACCAGTGGAGTCTTTAAAACATTTAGGGAATATGGAGTCGCCAGGTGGAAGGTTTAGGATGTTTTTTGGAGGGTACACTGTCCACCACAGTGCTTATGAGACGTCCCTTTTCAAGGATATCTCCAAAACACAACGAACTCTAACCAGAGATTGACTGGGAGGGCATTTACCAGATATGTCACCTCTGAAAGAGTGTGAGATCCGAAGGCTACCTGGCCCTTTCTAGACTCTGTCCAAGAGTATGGGAAAACACCACAAATGGTATAGAGGTTGATGTGAGGATATGACTGTTTAACTGCCAACCTAACCAGCGATTGTAGGTTTTCTGAGGCTTATGATATAGAAAGATGAGGAAAACTCAGAAATTCCCCAGTGGAGTTGCCATTATGTTGGGGTTCCCATGTTTTGGCCAGGTTGGCAAGACCAAAAGATGAGACAACATAGAACCACTTTCAGACCTCAGGATCTAGCCCTCCTAGGTCCAGAGAGGGATCTCTCTATGATAGTCAAAGTTTATATGTCTTTGAAGCTCTAATGTTAAGATGTTAGGCTAGTTATGGGCTTGGGGTTTGTTTGTTTGGTTTGGTTTGGTTGCTGGTTACCAGGATAGAAGGGTTCAATATAAGACAAGGCTGGGCAAAGTGGGATAAGGCAGAGGTGAAATATTCCAGGAAATATTCAAAACCATGGGCAATGGAGTTAGGAAAGGATTTGCTTGCTACTCAATAGGCAGGCTTTCAATTGGGCTAGTCATCTGAGACTTAGGATCTTTCAAGATGATTGTGAGATATGAAAGGTAGGGGAGGAGGAGATAACATAGATTCAGAGTACAAAGTTACAAACCAGCTAGTCGCACAAGGATCCTAGTGGACACGGCTAACTCTAATCCCCAGTGTTCCCAAATCTTCCAACTGAATCTATAACAAGAAACATCTAAGAACCAAATTCAACTAATTCATACATTAGAGAGAAAGCAATGACATCCACTACACTGGTTAAACCAACTGAAATCATTTCTTAGATAATACATTCAGAAGAGAAACATTAATGGCAAGGAGAGCAGCAACATAGGGTACCTAACAAGGGTAAATCCTATGCCAATATTCTGATGCCAGCCAGAAGAAATGAAATGAAATGTATGCAAATACATAGATAGGAAAACATCATCGCTGCTTCAGATCAAGATCCAAAGAAATGTGCTTGTCATATAAAATAGCAATACCAGTCAAGTACAACATGCCAATGGCTGAATACTCAGTCTGAGAACATTTCCTTCAACCTATCTTACACTTTACACAGAGACTGTGTCTCAAAAGAAATTACTTGCAGTTTTCTGATAACTGATCAACAACCTTTACAATGAGTTTCTTCATGAATTTATAGCTCGAGAGGAGCAGAGAAGGTAGGTGAAGAACCAAATGCGGTATTAAACTCCTGAAAAGAGAGAGGGCCGAAGCCCATTCTGTATAAATCCTGTGAATTAATCTCTGATGTTCTTTGGGTGAACGAACGATCTACTTCTGACTACAGATAGCTCTAATATGATTCTGAAGTGCTCTAACTGCAGTACTATGTAGTACTTCTGGTGCATAAAAAAAGGTAAATAAATCTGCCATATTGATGTAGTAAATGCTCTGATAGTACTGGGACTGTTTCAAGGTAGAAAACTCTCCAAAACACGGCATGGATTGGACATTGTATGGGTGCTTTGTCCTTTAAGAAGGAAAACATTCTGTTGCTATAAAAACCCCTGATATGCATTTATTTCTGCATGCTATACCTTTGCATGATCTATGGGATCATTGATTTGGTGCTTCGCCTCTAAATTGTTGTATTAAAACTCAAAACACTCAATTATAATGCTAGAATCCGCGATCATGAGCTTGTATTTTCCCACTACTCCATAAATGCCTTGATTCTGTAGTATCTGAGCTTTGATGGCACTGGAAAAGGTTCGCGAAGTTTAAAAATTTGTCCTTTGATAGAATTTATACTGATGCCACCTTCTTGACGTTCCTTGTAGTACCAGCTTCCGAATTTAATTCTGTATGCATCAATGCACCGCTTACAATAATTCCTATGAATCATGGCAGTTTTTTGCCCTTCTGAGAACCCTACCAAAAACAAACAACTTTTTAATGAAAACGATGGAGGTGGTGGACGCAACGGGGGTGGCTAGACTGACTGTGCAGACTGGTGAAATGGCGGAAAAATTACAGAGGAATGATGGAGGTGACATTCGTGAAGGTTGGCGGAGTGCAAAGGAGATTAAAATAAAAACCTTAATAAACCCGAGGTTTTAACAAATATATGCGACTGATGGCTGATGTACGATGGGTGTACGTGGGGGTTACGTGGCGAGACCGGGCGATGGCGGGAATAGTCAACGGTGGGCAAACAAATCTGGACCGTCCGATCGTGGCAGAGATCAACGACGGAGGATGATGGACAGTGGGCCAGGGGTACAACGGAGAAGGGCTATCGAACGCGCAACTTTGATGAGCGATGACCGTTGGATGAGCGATCAGAGATCTAATGGCTAACAGCGATATCGCTCGGCATCCTGGGTCGAACGTTAAAACGCGATGAGCCGGCGGTTTTGAAACAGTGTCGAGGCCCTGCGTCAAACAATGTATGGAATCGCTGGCCGATCGGGGAAAACTGCCCTCCGCCCAAAGGCGGTGCGATAGAAACCGCCAGGTTTTGGAACAGTAGATGGGGACCACCGGCGTGGGCATATAGTGGACCATCAGATCAACATGTAAATGGACGGTGATGGCGCGATCAGTGTGTTGGACGGGTGAATCACGAGCATCGTGGGTTTGAACGATCGTCGTTCGATCTATATGGATCAACGGTTGAGACAGTGCCCAATAATCACATGGGACAAATGCCTTCGGGGCTAGCACTTCAGTCACATCGCTGGGCCTTGTGGAGAGGAGGTCAAAGGGCTAGCGGAGAAAGGGCTGAGGCCTATTATATGGTCCAAAAGTGTGTTTTTAGCCATTTTCAATGCATTTTGAGGCCTGAGGGGGGGAACGATAGAGAGACAGAAGGGGATCTTGGGGAAACCAAGGGTACGGGTAGGATTTAAAAGGGAAAATTGAGGAAACATTGGGATGGAAAGAGGATTTTGCGAAGGGGAAGAGAGGGGCAACATGGAGAGTTCTGCAGAGGGAAATTTATCAAAGCAAAGGCATAGGAGACCTCAAGGATGATGTGTCTTCAGGGAGATGCATTCCTTGAAGGCTCAAAAAAAAATTTAGCCCCCTGCTTTGCTTTGTCAAAAATTTATAGGGGGGCTAACACTTTCAACCTGCATTGCTCCTTCATAACATTTAGGTTCACCAGAATCAGTCAGCAATAAATAATATAATGAAGGAGAGTATCGTTCAGGGGGTCTACTTATCCTGGTAGATATTCTAACACCAGTTTCAGGTGTTTGAGGTGCCTGTTGCTGTTGTGGTGGTTGCTGCTGCTGTGGTTGTTGATTATTATTATTTTCAGGCACCTTTACTTTTTCAGTTATCTCATCAAGAACCGTGTATTCCTTGCTTTATTTTTCCTGTTTCTTTTCCTGCAGCTGATTCTTATACAAGACCTTTTCATTGAATATTACATCTCTGCTCCTAATGATTTTGTGATTTTCATAATCACATAAGCGATAACCAAAATCATTAGCACCATATCCAATAAAGGTACATTTCTTTGATTTTGCCTCAAGCTTTGTTCTGTTTTCTTTATTAATATGGACAAAGGCCTCACAACCAAAGGCTTTAAAAAATAGTAGTTTACCTTTTTACCTGTCCATGCTTCCTCTGGAATACCACCATCCAAGGAACTTGAAGGCCCTCTGTTTATCAGATAAACAACAGTATCTATAGCATCTGCCCAAAATTGTAAAGGCAATCCTGCATGCAATCTCATGCACCTTGCACGCTCCATGATTGTTCTGTTCATCCTTTCTGACACACCATTTTCTTGTGGTGTTCTTGGAACTGTCTTCTCTCTGAGAATTCCATGCTCTGAACAGTACCTATCAAACTCTTTGCTGCAATATTCACCTCCATTGTCTGATCTGAGACACTTCAACTTCTTTCCTGTCTCAATCTCAACCAAAGCTTTCCATTTCTTGAAAGTATCAAATACATCATATTTATTCTAAATACAATAAATCCATGTTTTTCTAGTTGCATCATCAATAAAAATAACATAATAACGAGAGCCACCGAGAGATGATACCTGAGCAGGTCCCCATACATCTGTATGCACAAGCTCCAATTTTTCGCTCTTCTTTTCTTTCCCAACTCTGAGAAATCTGACTCTCTTCTGTTTTCCATAAATGCAATTCTCACAGAAATCCAAATCAACATTCTTCAAACCTGGCAACAAATTTCTTTAGTGAAGAATCTTCATCCCCTTCTCACTCATGTGTCCGAGCCTATGATGCCATAATGTTGCATCTGCTCCTTTGGAAGTTAAAGCATTAACAGAGTTAGAAATACCATTGCATAAATACAATGTACCAACCTTTTCACCTTTTGCTATTACAAGCGCTCCTTTGGTGACCTTCCAAGTTTTATCTGTGAAAGTTGTCACACAACCTTCACTGCCTAACTGCCCTGTTGAAATCATATTTTTCTTCAGATCTGGAACATGCCTTACCTCCTTTAGTAGCCATTGGTTTCCATTCTGTTTTTTTACAAGAACTTTACCCATTCCAACAATTTTACAAGGTTTATCATCACCCAAACGAACTTGTCCAAAATCTCCTTAAACATAGTCATGAAAATATTTCTTATCAGGTGTGGCATGGAATGAAGCCCTTGAATCTACAACCCAGGAATCAGTAACATTTTCGAAAGAAAGAATCAAAGCATCTTGTAACACATCACCTGTCACATTTGCTTCATTATTGTTTTCTTGCTGTGTGTCTCCTTCTTTTCCTTTCCAAGATCTACAGTTTTTCTTTAGGTGTCCTTTCTTTCCGCAATTCCAGCACACTATTCCTGATCTGGACTTGGATCTGCCTTTCCTTGATTTACTGCGATATCCCGAGCTCTTTTCTCTTTCCATTCTTCTTCCCCTAGACTTTGCACTCAAAGCATTACCCGATGTCTCACCGGAGCTTTTCCGTCGCATTTCCTCACTAAGGATAGCACCAACAACATCATCAAACTTTAAAGTACTAGATCCAGAGACAGAGTTACTAATGGCCATAACTAAACCATTCCAGCTTTCTGGTAATGAGCACAAGAATAACAGAGCTCTAACTTCATCATCAAATTTTACCCCTAAAGAACTTAACTGACTGGTAACTGTATTAAATTCATTTAAATGGTCTGCAACAGATCCACCTTCCGACATCTTCATATTAAATAGTCGTTTCATAAGAAATACCTTGTTTGAGGCCGAAGGTTTTTCATATAGTTTCGCCAATGTCTGCATCAAACCCTTTGTTGTTGTTTCCTTCAAAATATTGAAGGCGACTGACGCCGCAAGACACAACCGTACTGTTCTGAGTTCCTTTCTACCGAGAATGTTCCATTCCGCGTCTGTCATGGCCGCCGGCTTCTTTGTTTTTCCGCTCAATGGTAGGTACAGATCTTTCTGATATAGATAATCTTCCATCTGCATCTTCCACAACGGAAAGTTTTGGCCGTTAAATTTCTCGACCCTAAACTTACCATCGTCCGCCATTGCTCCCACTCGAACCAGGAACCCTTCTTTCCTGCGAGTTTATCAGCCAAATATACCTTCGGCTCTGATATGAGTTGTTAGAAATTTATATATTATGGAGCAATGCAACACATAAAATATGCGAAAAATACAAGCACACAAAAAACAAATAAAACCAGAGAGACAGATATACGTGGTTCACCCAGTTTGGGCTACGTCCACCCCGAACAGCCAGTCCTTCCTTTCTATTATCCAGAAAAATGAAAAGACAAAACCTACAGCAGATCAACTGTAATATCCTCTCTTCTTTCTCACAGTCTCCCTCTCTGTTTCTCGCTCCGAGAATACACATACAATGCACAGCCACAATACAATGCCCTCATAAAAGCGAGGGGTTGCCTTCTAGGGAAAAAAACCCTAATCTAAACATAACTTCTACCGTAAGATCATTTGCCTAATGAACGGCCCAGATTGACTAGAAATAACTATACTTTTACAAGGCAATTTTACATCTGTTTTTAGCTTCGGGGGCGCTGCCCCCGAAACCCCCACCAGGGGGGGCTCCGAAAAGTGCTGCTGCCCCCCCTGGACCCCCCACAGTAGTGATTAATTACGGGTGGCATTGCCACCCCTTTTAATGTACAGGGGTCCAATGCTGTGATACAAATTAAACAAGATAATCAGGCTCCACACCCAACAATCTCCCACTTGGAGACTGATTGTAGCAACTCCACCGCTGCTTCATTTTCTAGACAATGACTCCTCTTTGGACCTGGCTGTTTCTCATCTTCATCGTCATCCTTGAAGACCAATTGAAACTGAGCATGTTCTCAGTTTCTCCCTGGTTACAACTTTTTTTAGCATATCTGCAGGATTCTGGCTAGTGTGTATCTTATCCAGCTTCAACTCTCCATCTTCCAATACTGACCGTATGAAATGGTATTTGAGATGTATGTGTTTAGTCCTGGAATGAAATGCTGATTTCTTTGCAAGATGAATAGCACTTTGGCTATCACTGTATAGTGTGCCCATATCATGCTTCTTACCCAATTCATCCATAAACCTTTGTAACCAAATCATTTCTTTACTAGCCTCTATAGCAGCAACATACTCTGCTTCTGTTGTTGAAAGTGCAACAACACTTTGAATTTTTGAAACCCAACTGACAGCTGTTCCACCTACAGTAAATACATATCCTGTAGTGCTCCTCCTGTTATCTCTGTCACCTGCCATATCTGCATCAACATATCCCTGTAGAGCAATGTTTGAACCACCAAAGCATAATGCTTGATTTGTGGTACCTCTCAAATATCTGAAAATCCATTTTACTGCCATCCAATGTTCTTTTCCTGGATTGTTCATATACCTGCTTACAACTCCCACTGCATGTGCAATATCAGGCCTTGTGCAGACCATTGCATACATTAAGCTTCCAACTGCTGATGCATATGGAAATTTAGACATATAATCCATGTCTTCTTGGGTCTTTAGGCACATCTCCTTACTAAGTTTGAAATGGCTAGCAAAAGGTGTACTAACAGGTTTTGCATTGTGCATATTAAATATTTTCAACACCTTTTCTATGTACTCATTCTGAGACAGTGTTAATTTGCGATTTTTCCTGTCTCTAGTTATCCTCATACCAAGGATTTGTTTTGCAGCTCCCAAATCCTTCATTGCAAATGAATTTGCCAATTTTCTTTTGAGCACATTTATTTCCTTCATGTTAGACCCTGCAACAAGCATGTCATCTACATACAATAACAATATAATATAGCTACCATCATTTTGCCTTTTTAGATAAACACAATGATCAGAGTGACATCTAGTATAACCTTGTTCAGACATGAACTTGTCAAATTTTAGATACCACTGCCTTGGAGCCTATTTTAAACCATACAAGCTCTTCTTTAACTTGCACACCAATTTTTCTTTCCCTTTTACCTCATATCCTTCTGGTTGCTGCATGTATATCTCTTCCTCCAAATCTCCATGGATAAATGTTGTCTTTACATCTAACTGTTCAAGAAGTAAATCTTCTACTGCTACAAGACTTAAAATAGTTCTGATTGAATTCATTTTAACAATAGGAGAAAATATTTCATCAAAATCAATACCTTTCTTCTGTGCAAACCCCTTCACCACAAGTCTAGCTTTGTACCTCTGTTTTCCTCCATCTTCTTCCTTCAGCCTGTAAACCCATTTATTATGCAATGTAGTTTTACCTGCAGGCAACCTGACTAAGTCCCAAGTCTGGTTATGCATTAAGGAGTCCATCTCTTCTTCCATGGCTAGCTCCCACTTCTTCCTACTTTCTGTTGGGGTTCCCATGTTTTGGCCAGGTTGGCAAGAACAAAATATGAGACAACATAGAACCACTTTCAGACCTTAGGATCTAGCCCTCCTGGGTCCAGAGAGGGATCTCTCTATGATAGTCAAAGTTTATATGTCTTTGAAGCTCTAATGTTAAGATGTTAGGCTAGTTATGGGCTCGGGGTTTGTTTGTTTGGTTTGGTTTGGTTGCTGGTTACCAGGATAAGGAAAAGAGGGATAAGGCAGAGGTGAAATATTCCAGGAAATATTCAAAACCATGGGAAATGGAGTCAGGAAAGGATTTTCTTGCTACTCAATAGGCAGGCTTTCAATTGGGCTAGTCATCTGAGACTTAGGATCTTTCAAGATGATTGTGAGATATGAAAGGTAGGGGAGGAGGAGATAACACAGATTCAGAGTACAAAGTTACAGACCAGCTGGTCGCACAAGGATCCTAGTGGAGAGGGATAACTCTAATCCCCAGTGTTCCCAAATCTTCCAACTGAATCTATAACAAGAAACATCTAAGAACCGAATTCAACTAATTCATACATCAGAGAGCAGGCAATGACATCCACTACACTAGTTAAACCAACTGAAATCATTTCTTAGATAATACATTCAGAAGAGAAACATTAATGGCAAGGAGAGCAGCAACATAGGGTACCTTACAAGGGTAAATCCTATGCCAATATTCTGATGCCAGCCAAAAGAAACAAAATGAAATGTATGCAAATAAATAGATAGGAAAACATCATCGCTGCTTCAGATCAGGATCCAAAGAAATGTGCTTGTCATATAAAATAGCAATACCATTCAAGTACAACATGCCAATGGCTGAATACTCAATCTGAGAACATTTCCTTCAACCTATCTTACACTTTACACAGAGACTGTGTCTCAAAATAAACTACTTGTAGTTCTCTGATAATTGATCAACAACCTTTACAATGAGTTTCTTCATGAATTTATAGCTCGGGAGGAGCAAAGAAGGTAGGTGAAGAACCAAATGCGGTATTAAACTCCTGAAAAGAGAGAGGGTCGAAGCCCATTCTGTATAAATCCTGTGCATTAATCTCTGATGTTCTCTGGGTGAACGAACGATCTACTTCAGACTACAGATAGCTCTAATATGATTCTGAAGTTCTCTGACTGCAGTACTGTGTAGTACTTCTAGTGCATAAACAAAAGGTAAAGAAATCTGCCATGTTGATGTAGTAAATTCTCTGATAGTACTGGGACTGTTTCAAGGTAGAAAACTCTCCAGAACACGGCATGGATTGGACATTGTATGGGCGCTCTGTCCTTTAAGGAGGAAAACATTCTGTTGCTATAAAAACCCCTGATATGCATTTATTTCTGCATGCTGTACCTTTGCATGATCCGTGGGATCATTGATCTGGTGCTTCACCTCTAAATTGCTGTATTAAAACTCAAAATACTCAATTCTAATGCTGGAATCCTCGATCATGAGCTGGTTTTTTCACACTGCTCCATAAATGCCCCCCCCTGGACCCCCCATGGCAGCGATTAATTACGGGCGGCGTTGCCACCCCTTTTAAGGTATAGGGGCCCAATGCTGTGATACGAATTAAACAAGATAATTGGGCTCCACACCCAACATAATTCACCCTACCACCACCCTACCACCCTATAGAAGAATAAAAGAAGAATAGACTCCCATACCAGGGAAAATGGTCCACTTTACAATGATATAGAATGATGTAGAAGAAGAATATATAATAGACCATAAACCCAACTTTGACACAACCACCTAATGATGATCCTAGACCTCCCAACATTGCCTCTTCAACCCTTGGCAGATAGACACTAGTACAATTTTTACAATAATGTATTTACAATGACTTAGTACAATGATACCTTTACAATGATTGTATATAGTGCTGCCCACTTGAAGACTTCATATGATGAACTTATTGCTGCTATTATGCACCTTGGTTGCTGCTCTTTTCATGCTACCCTTTGCTACACCTTGCTTTGCTTTGCTGCCGTAGAAAGTCTGGTCTTTTGCAACCCTTGACAACACATGATCTAGCTTTTTCTTGCCTTCTAGGAGCTCGATATTGAATCTGGTGTATCTCTATTATTTCAGATCCTCAATATTTGATTTGCAGTGCTGTAGTAGTCCTCTGAGTTTTATTTCCAATGCCACAGGTCTAACCCAGTTTGGATTCCTCAAGAGAGAGTTATAGCCAATCTCTCACAATGCCCTAATTATGGACTGTTTCAGCAAAGTGCACTTGTATGGCGTGCCACGTGTCACTGTTTTTTCATTTGGCTTTGAAATTGATAGAAAGAAAATTAAAGACTGTGCACTATCTACCAATTTTTATGGAATTCCAATTTGATACTCAGAGAGAGAGTTATGACGAATTTACCAAGGTCACTTCTTTGCGATGAATTTCAGGAGCTTGCAAAAACCTTGACTTCCACATATCATATCTCCAAAAATATTGTGTACCTTGATATGAAATTTTTACAGCATCTTCCTCAGTATTTTGGCTTTTCCTCTTTAAAATTTCAGCTTCTGAGCCTTCGTAGAAACATATTTAGAGCACAAATTCCACGATGACCTGTTTCAAATGGCGAAATCCCTTGCATAAGGAGGAAATGAGGATCACAATTTATATAAATGCTTAGGTTGAGAGGGGCTTCAAAAAGTGAACATGGGAGGGATTTTATGAGCTTAAAAAATATTAATTATGACTTTTCAAGGACCCATGCCCCAACCCCATGGGGTTTTAGCCCACTAATTGGGGGTACAAACTTCAAACATGAATATCTCTCAAACCGTGAAGAATTACATGGTGTGCCATATATCAACGGAAACATCTCAAAAATTAGAAACCATCAAAAGAATTATTGAACCAGAATAAATTAATTTTTTAGATCAAAATTCCCATGCAATATTGGGTTAGCCCCTGGTGCTGCTTGGGTTGACATCAATGACAACTGCTGATCAACAGTTTCGGAGCAACATGAAAACGAATTTAGGAAAATTGAAAGAGGTTTTTCTTCCTAACATAACTAGCTACAAACAACTCTCTTAGTTTATTCCAATTATTTAAGAGGTGGGCGATATTGATAAATTAAAATGCGATATGAAACTGCTGTTACGAAACTGTCCTGTACATGACTGTTTAGCAGTCAACTTCAAGTTCAGTTTCTGGCCAAATGAAAAATTATTTTGGAATTATGAAAGAGTTTTGTCTTCATCACAGCCCCAGCTACAATAACATCTCTCACTTTTCTCACAAGTGTTATAAGTTGGGAGATACAAGGCTTTATTTGAAGCCCTATTTTTAGAAAACAAAGTTTTCCTGTTTTTTTCAAAGGTAGTTTCTGGGCACCAGGAGATGTATTTCAAAAACCAAAGAGATTTTTTATTAAATACATAATGGCCTACAAAAACCTCCTTCAGTTGCTCAAAATACATCATGGATTAGGAGATATAGGCTCTGTCTCAAGACCTATTTTTCAGGAAAAAAACAAGAGAAAGCTACAAGAAGTTAAGAAGTCATAAAGGCTGGAATGATTGTGTTTTTCACTTGATATGTTTTTAAAATGATGGAATTAGGCTGATTTTAAGTTTTTGGCACATTTTCATTATACACTTTGGAAAATTTTGGACAAAACTACTCACTCAGCAGTTTCGTAGCGCAAACAGTGTAAAAAGAGTGAAAAGTGCTACGAAACTGTTGTAACAGCTTTTTTTCACTCTTTTTCATCAAATTTTGAAGGGAAAAATCTTGAATTATGATTTGAAATTTCTAAGGAATATATATTAAGAGATAATGAAGACAATACTTGAGGAAAAAATTCAAAATTTTGAAGAAACAAGGGTTAAAAAGCAGCGCTACGAAAGGTGCTACGAAACTATGTTATTTTCGTACCGCAGTCTATTTTAGCTCATTTGAATAGTTTAATGATGGTTTTTGGACACCTGGAGCTTAAGGAGGATTCTTGCAGGTGTTATTTCAGTTTCCAATGGTAAAGGAACTCAAAATAATGATTTCATGGTGGTTAGAATGTTTCAAGAAGTGCAAGGAACCCTATGCCTAGAAAACAGGAGACTGTTCCTATTTTGATGGAGGTCAGCATCATGGTCATGAAGATTTGAAGTCTATCCTTTGGATTCGACCATGTGTTATTACATTTGGAAAAGGATGTAACTTAATTAAGATAAGGTGGTTATAGATAGGTGATTAAGAGTTTAAATCCTATTTGTATTAGGACTGTTTAGTAGATTAGTTGTCTTTTTGTAATAAATCCCATGTAATATGGTTATGCAAGGTGTCAAGAGTTAGGAATTTGAAGTATCTAGTAGAAGATGAGTTCATATCATGTTGTAAAGGTCTATTGAAGACCAAGAAGTTGAATGAGTGAGGGGTTGGAAATTTTTGGCAAAACTGGTGCGTATTGTAAAAACACTGTTTCAACTAATGCATAGAGCTTCTACTTGACCAACTTGAGATTCAGAAGGGGTTTTTAGTGTTTTCCTATTCTATCAGTGTTTCTTGTATATCTTATTTGTAGTGGTGTTCATCTATTTTACTCAGAACTCATCTTTAGATTCTCTGACTTCCTTTATAGGTGATCTGACTGTGTTTTTACACGTCCATGTGTGTGTGGCCTATGACTAAAAACTCTGATATGCATCAACTTCCATGTCAATTAGATTAACTGATTTATTGAACTGTTTTGACTCCATAAGCCCAATTTATACATGTTGATATTATTTTCAATCTATAGGGTTGGAAAATGTTATCTAAGCAGACTACTTTTGTAAAGCTTTGGATTGACTGATATATATAGTAACAATATAAATTTTCTTCACTTGAGATTCTTAGTGTATTTCAATGAGTTTTATGTCATATCTTTGAAATGTTTTTCTTCCATAGCCTTGATGTATCATTACTCAGAATTCATGTATTACATGCTTTGACTTCCTTTGAACTTCAAGTTATTGGGATTCTCTTGAATGTGTTACTCTTTCATTGAAATATATACAAGCCTCAGCTTCCACAAGGAGAGCCATTGTTATCTTTATCCCTATCACTGACTCCATAGCCCAATGGTAGCAAGCCTTCATCTTTTCAACCTACAAACATAAAAAATCAAGACACAAATGATAGAGTTAGCCATATATCTACATCTTTATTCAATATCATTAACCCTTGAGAGAGCCCTCTCAGATTTCGGAGGCTAAGCCTCAGTCACAAGATTGGTTTGAAATAGTTACACTGTAATTGTCTAATCAACAGCCAATTAGGTACTATTTTGGTGATAACAGTTAGGATTGTCACCTTCGACACCTGGATCATCAGTTACTGTTACATCTATTCCAGTCCAACCTATTTTCTGTGTGGATTCATCCACACCAGTTGTTACCACTCAGTCGTCAGGATCTTTTCACACTCGCAGGTCTATTTTTCTCAATCCAACATGGCCTGTTAATCCTAGTCCTAGTAGATCACAATCTAGTGCCGCGGAGGCCCCACTTGATTCTAGTGTCGTTTCCACTACTCTTGCGATTCTTGGCAGCTTTACTTTTGAAGAGTATCTGTTGGTTGTTCAGCAGTAGAGCTCTTAGGGTTCTCAACCCCTCTAATCTCTTAGTAATCCTCGATTCCATCACTATGATGCTGTCGGTAATATTTTTCATTCATTTCCACATCATTACGATGTTTATGGTAATCTTGTTTATTTGCCTCCTATTGATCCTCATCAAGCTGTTTATGATCCTTATCAGATCGTTGCTCATTTTGGACCTAACTTACCTGTGCAACCCTCTGGCTTGCAAGGAAAACCGTAATCGGGACAAACTTTAGCTTAGTAGGGCCCTCCCTCTAGTCCATAGGGAAAACCATATGGTCCACAAGGCCAACCTTCACAAGGTCAACCTTTGGTCCAACATGGCCAACCCTACGGTCCATCTAGTCAGCCTCAGAATCAACCAGGTCCGTCTTATGCTCCTGGGGGGAAAAATTATCTGCTACATGGACAATCTTTGGCACCACAACTGCCGCCACATGTTTCGTACGGCCAAATTTTTTTGTCACAAAGGCAACCTTATGCTCCTCCTCTGGTTCAACCTAGTTATTAGGGACAACTTGGTCCATCACAACCATCGGGCCAACCTTTCCCACAAGGCCAACCTGGTGGCCCTCAGTATTTGATTCAATCAGTTCAACAACTGATTCAACCTACTCCTCATCTGGTTCTGTCATTTTAGCAGCCAGTTCTACCCACTTATAGTCATGCAGGTTTACCCACTCAGCAACCTGCTCAACCTTCTCAGCCGGGTCTTCCTGCTCAATCGCAAGGTGCTTATTATCCTCAAGGTTCATATCAACCTATGTATAGTGCGCCTCAGGTTTCTTACCCTCAAAATCAACCTGTATATCATCAACCTCAAAGCCATGCTTACATTCCACAGCAGACTCCATACGCTGCTCGGCAGGTTCCTCAGTGGTCTACTCTGACTCAATATCTTGGTCCTCAACCCCAATATCAACTGAATTATGCTGCTTCTAACCCCTATGGTCAGAATATTTCGAGCCAAAATGCATAGGGACAAAATCCCCCTCGAACTGGGTGGAATGTAAACACGGGTCCTTATCAAAGACCTTCGATGACTTTCAACACCTAATTACCATTTCTTGCTATGTTGGAATTACCTAATGTGTCAAAGTTAACGAATGATCCCATTCTTCATAACCCGTATTGGCCTCCGGTTCCAACCAAGATTCCTGGTGATTGTCCCAAATTTTAGGGAAAATCTGGTGAAGACCCCCAAGCGCATGTTATGACTTGCCACTTGTGGTGTTCCTCTAACTCTTGGGTTGACGATTCTATTCGACTCCGTCTTTTCCAGGGAACTCTTACTGGTGCCATTGCAAGGTGGTACATTGAGCTATCTCATGGCGTCTTCCAAGACTTCAATTCTTTAGCCATGGAATTCGTTATGCATTTTCAGTTACCATTCTGCTATGAAACTAGGACACAACTCCTCAGTTCATTGAAACAAGACCGAGATACTCATATCTCGGATCATATTCATGAGTGGAGGTGTCGTCGTCACATTATCAAATTTGAAATTCCTGATAAGCTTATGACTCATTGGTTCACCACCTCCTTTGCTAATCAAATTTCCAAATAAATAGCTATGGGGGCATGTGTAACTGAGGAACAAGCCATTGCTTATGCCCAGTACCTTGATATTGTGTACTCTTAATCCAGCGCATTATATGATATCTTGCCTGATGCTCCCCGACTTGAAACTTCTAAACCACTAGCATCTCCATCCGTCGATGGTATTATTGGTTCCATGTCTTAGACTTCTCAAAAGTCTTCTTCAACAAACTCTGGGAAGCTGACGTTCACTTCTTCCAATAATGTTGCTTCTCAGTCCACTTCAAATTCTGGCTGCAGAAGTTAATGCCATTCAGGCCAATCCTACAGATAATGCTTCTAAAGGTAAAAATAAGGGTAAATATAAGGCCAAATCCGATACCTCAAAATAGGATTCTCAAAAACATTGTGTTGGTGATGGTTCTCAGTGCAAACCAAAGTATCCTTGTTTAATTTGTGATGATGAGCACTTCACCAAGGACTGTCCTAGACGATCTGAAGTGAGCCGCTTGCTCAAAGGCACCCAAGGAACTCCTACCATTCTTAAAGAAACTTTCCCATCCCAACAGACTCAGATGGTAGAACAACCTCAGTCCTCTACCCCATTTGATTCTCAGGTGTTCATGATGAACGGTTCTGCCACTGTTTCTATTGCTACTTGATCGAAATATTATACTGGATCCTGTCAGGCTACGAGTAAGGAGATCGCTGATGGTCCTCCTCCTCCGCCTGTTACTGGCCCTCTTGAAATTTAAAGGCCCAATGCTGAATTCGTTGTACGAACACCTTATAAAGGTGTACTCAAAAAGTATTCTTATAATCCCAACGCCTATGCCGCTCACCATTACAATATTGTTGAGGATTTGGCTCAGGCACTGTCTGCGATGTCCCCATTAGAAGTACTTCATATTTTTCTGTCTCATTGAAGAGCTTTGTTATTTGCGATTGGTGGGATTGATCTTGCCGATACTAGCCTTCTTGCTTTCGATTTAGAGAATTTTGTTCCACGAATTCCGCATAAAAGTGTGCTCATTATTCAAGTTGTTATTAATGGTCTTGATATCCATCGAGCAATTGGGGATGAAGGTGCATCAACCTGTGTCATGTCATCTTCGTGTTGGAAAGTTATTGGTTCCCCAGCCCTAAATTCATCACCAAATTCCCTTGAGGCGTTTGATGGAAGATAATCAAAACCTTTAGGTGTTATAGCTAGTTTAGTGATTACGTTGAAAGGGAAGACAATCAATGTCAAGGTCAAAGTCGTTGATGCTAAACTAAATTATAATCTTCTCCTTGGTCGCAGTTGGACTCACGCCATGTTATGTGTTCCATCCACTCTCTTTCATGTTCTGAAACTTCCACACGAAGGAAATATTGTTACTATTGATCATTTGTCATTCTTCACCTCTTATTCCGAGAAAAATGTTCTGTATGTGGACAAGATTCCTACTCCTTACGAGAGTCTAGTAGGGAATGTTCTTTTAAAGATCCTGCCTCATGGGTGTTTTTCCTCTTCCTCGACCAAACACTGTTCAGATCCATATGATCTCCTGGTCCGCTGACCGATGGATTATTCCTTTGCCTGAACAGATCGATTCATTCAGAGATTCGATGCCTTTGAGTTTGATTGAGATTGATTACTGTGAACTCATCACGGCTTCAGAAGCTCCATCCTCTGATCGTGCTCCTTCGAGCATGTCTCTTGACATTTATTCTCAACCCCCCTGGCTTGGAAATTCTGATTTTCCTGATCCTTTGAAAGAAGTGTTTCCCTCCGATGAAGCCATCATGGAAACCATGTCTCTTGAGGATCTGTCATGGGACGATGGTAATCATCGCTCCTCATTCATGCCTGGCCTCAGGGCCATGTCTACTTGTCTCGAGCGTTTTGCATCTCAGGTTCCTTCTCCTCCACTTCAATTTCCTATTCTAACGCATGATGTTTTTACAGAAGGTAACCTGAGAAATATTACACAGATGATGCCTAATGACATTTCCATTAAACTGGGAATTGCCAAGAACATCCATATCAGGGTCACTTGTTCTTTCGGTGAAGTACAAGTTTATACTAGCCTTTTTCGCAAATTCCGTGATGTCTTTGCATGGTCATATGAAGAAATTCCCAGCATCAACCCTAGTATAGTGGTGCATGAAATACCTACTTACCCTGGCTCGAAGCCTGCTCGCCAGCGTCTTCGACCGGTGCACCCTAGAAAAGCTGCTGCCATTAAAGGTGAAGTTGAAAAACTTCTTAGAGCTGGATTTATTTATTCGATTCCTTTGACATAATGGGTTTCTAATATTGTTCCTGTTGATAAGAAACAGGGAACTATACGCGTCTACGTTGATTATCATGATATCAATCGAGCTTTTCCTAAGGATAATTATCCTACTCTCTTTATCAATCAAATCATTGATGACTGTGCCAGGAGTGAGATTTTTTCCCTCATGGACAGGTTTTGTGGTTATAATCAGATTAACATTCTCCCGACTGATCAACATAAGACTGCCTTTATCTGTCCTTGGGGTACTTTCACATATAAAAGCTCCCTTTTGGCTTAAAGAATGGTAGGGCTACATTTCAGCGAGTGATGTCATATGCTTTTCACAATATTCGTCACATATTTCAACCTTATCTGGATGATCTTCTCGCTCATTCAACTAAGCGTATGGACCATTCTGACCATCTTCATCAAGTTTTTCTTCAGTGTCGACGCTACAATATTCAGCTTAATCCGCACAAGTGTGTCTTCAACGTTGATTCTGGTAGACTCTTAGGATTTATTGTGTCCAAAGACAAAATTCGTATCAATCCGCTCAAGGTTGAGGCTATTATTAATCTCCCCTCTCCTTCCTCATTACATCAATTGCAGAGTTTACAAGGTAAGGCTAATTTTCTACGTTGTTTTATACCTAACTATGCAGAAGTGGCTAGAGGATACACACGACTATTAAAGTAGGGCGTCCCATTTGGTTGGGATGAGATTACTCAGAAGTCTTTTGAGGCCCTGAAGATGTTGCTTGTCAACGCTCCTCTGTTGTTTCCTCCCAACTATCATCGTGATTTTTCTGTTTATTTAGCCATCGATTTTAGCACGATTGCCATGGTTCTGGTACAAGACGATGATGACGGTAATGAGCATGTTATTTATTACTTGTCTCATAACCTTCTTGATCCTAAGACGCGCTATGCACATGCCGAGAAGTTAGCGCTAGATGCGGTTCAAGTAGTTCAACATTTTCTTCATTATATTATTTTGCGTATGGTGATTTTGATTTCTGATTACAACCCTATGACCTATATATTGTCTCGAAAATTGTTGGGGGCCAAATACTCGAAGTGGATCCTCATCCTCCAAGAGTTTGATTTGGAATTTACTACTGCCAAGTTGAAGAAATCACTCGTCTTTGCTGATTTGATCTGTTCTCTCCCTTCAGACTCTCCTTCGTCTCGTTCTAAGGAATACATTCTAGATGATATGATTTTCTTGATTATAACCCTCGATTCGTGGTATGGTGATATCATCGTTTATCTCCAGACTTCTACTTTCAGATATGTGTTGATGAAGGATGCCCACCGATGCATCCGTCATCAGTCGCAACCTTATTGTACAGTCGGGAATACACTCTATTGTGTCGGAGTCGATTCAATTCTCTATCAATGTTTGACCCTCGAGGAAGCTGAGAAAGCCCTCAATGATTGTCACAGTGGTGCTTGTGGCAGTCACATGTTTTCTTATGCCACTGCACAAAATATTCTTTGTGCTGGTTATTTCTGGCCTTCAATCTTCAAAGACTGCATTGTCATGGTTCGTAAATGTCATGATTTCTAGATTTATCAATGCAAGATACGTGTGCCGCCTATACCTCTTCATCCTGTCATTTCCGTTGTTACCTTTGCGAAGTTGGGCATCGATTTTATGATGTGTAACCCTCACTTGACTGGGGGGCATGCTTATAATATCATAGCCATGGACTACTTCACCAAATGGGCCGAAGCAATGCCTACACTTGCCGCTGACGGTAAGAAAACTACTCAATTCATATTCAATCACATCATTTCTAGGTTTGGTGTCCCTCAGGCCATCATTACCGATCATGGTTCACATTTTTGGCATTACATGGTGGCGCAGTTGACTTATAAGTTGGGTCTGCGTCATGACAGCTCAACGCCGTACTATCCTCAGGCCAATGGCCAGGTTGAAGTCGTTAACAAAGTTCTTGTTACCATGTTTCAACGTACAATTGGGATCCACAAATCCAATTGGTATCTCATGTTATTTTCGGCTCTTTGTGTTGGCAATATGTTTCGTGTATCCTATTATATGATTGTCCTTAATGGCAACTCTCTGACAAAGGATGCAGAAAGCTGCAAAGGGGAAGAAGGGTGCCTTCTGGATTTAATTCATCCGTGATAATGTGAGGGGATTAATGGTGCTCTGTATATAGTTAGAGGAACCGATGTTAATGCGGTCGACAGTGTATCCCAAACTGGTAGACAGTGGAGTTATATATATTCGTTGAATATAAGACTGAATGTAAATTGAGATCAATGGTGCGGATTGATTTCGGCAAGTGTAATATATGAACGTGTTGTTGATGAAGGAATTGTGAATCCCTGCAACCCACACAGAACTCTATGACTCAATTATGTGAGTATAGGCCGTCGAAATCTCGTTGGAACAACACTTTGGAATTATGAACAGAACCTGGAGTAGAAGGGCGGAACCACGAAGGAGGAACAGTAAAGGCGGTTTCTGGTTTTCATCGCACCACCCTTGCACGGTGAGAGGTATTTGAGGAGGGGGGAGTGATTCCATAGTTTGACCGACGCGTGTCCCCTGGTGAATTTGAAAACCACCTTCATTGTGTGCCATCACACGTTAATGTTCGACCAAGGAAGTCGCGCGATATTGTTGAGCGCCGTTGATCTGGAGAGGAGCCATCGGACGGTGGCTGTATGAGGAAGGTGTGCGAAGGATAAACACGGTACGGTGTGAGTATGTGATTGGATCAGTGATTATATATGTGGGCCTAGTTTTAAATATATTAATTGGGACCTTTTTAAACTAAGGTTTGTGGGGTTAAGAAAGGATATTGAATATGTGAAGTTGGTGAATTATGAAACATGTAATGTAATGAACGTGGGTTAATATATGCGTTGATCTCATGAATGCATAAACCTGGGGTCGATATATATATGCCTTGGGGAGTTCACAACTAAAGGAGGAAATTTGGATTAATATCTCAATCTCAGATTGAGATATTAAAAATCCTTAGATTAATTATCTAATTGCCAGACCAAGAAAATAGAACAAGAGAAGTTATTTGGGGCTTGGGTAAACCCCGCTGGTTTATTTATTTGACCTCATCCATGAATACCATCAGCGGTTGAGTGGTTTTGACTCATGGTATTAATAAAGGCTAAAATTATATAAGGAGAAGAGGATTATAGTACAAGGTGTGCATGTAGAGGGGTCATTAATGAATAAATCTCTTTAAGAGATATCTGCATGATTGAACTCTGATAGATCTGAATCTATGATGCACCTGTGGATATGACGAAGGGTCAAGATCTCTAGATCTAGAAATGATAAATCTCTAGGAAGATCTACAAAAAGAAATGATGAAGACCTGATGCAAGTCTGATGAAGAAATTGAAAAAAGTTGGTGGATCTGAGGGTTGAAGCATTCAGTATAAAAGTGGAAGCTTTCTGTCAATAAAAGCTGATGTTAATTCAGGGGGTTGGAGCTCCCTTCCAGTAGTGACTGGAGAATGAGAGAAGGTTGTAGCCTTCTATAGGTAGGTGCCTGCGTGCTGGTATAAGTCCGCGCCAGTACAAAATTGTAATAAGTTTTCTTTATAATAAATATTGAAGACAAAGACTACAACAGCGGTGGTTTTCTCCCGAATTGGGTTTCCACCTTAAATTTTGGTGTTCATGTGTGTTGTTTATGTGTGATGTTTTATTTTGTTATTACTGCACATGATTACTGCGTACTAAACATCTGATGAATACACGATGCAATGATCTAAGTAAAGAATTAAATGCATAATAAGATCTGTGGACATTCATGTATATACGTATGCTGGATTCACTAAAGTAGCGTATGGTTTTAAAAAAAAGTAAAAAGTTTTCCGTCAGCTCAAAATACTGTTTCACCCCCCCCCCCCCTCTCAGTATTTTTCTCAACAATTGGTATCAGAGCGGGTCCTTCTGAAAAAGCTTAGCCGCTAGAAGGAAGATCAATCAAGATGAGCAATCAAGTAGGAACAACATCTATAAGGCCTCCGCTCTTCAACGGAAACAATTTAATCTTCTGGAAAACGAGGATGAGATCCTATCTTCAGTCTCTGGGGGCAGATGTATGGGCTATTGTTGAAGGAGGATATCAATATCCAGCCGCAGTACCAATAGATCCAACAAAAAGAAAGAATTATGAAACAAATGCAAAGGTGGTCAATGCTCTATTGGGAAGTCTAACTGAATCAGAATTTGTCAAGGTCATGCAGCTAGATACAAAAAAGGCAATATGGGACAAAACAATTCTAAGTTATGAAGGTGATGCAAAGGGAAAAAGTGCTAAACTCCAAACTCTCAGAATTCAATATGAGAATATAAAAATGCATAATGAGGAGAGCATTGCAAATTTCTTTTTACATCTTGATGATATTGTAAATCATATGAGAAATCTGGGAGAAACAATAACCGAATCTACTTTGGTTGAAATTTTTTTAAGATCACTAGCGGCAAAATTTGACTCAAAAGTTTCTTCTCTTGAAGAAAAGCAGGATCTTCAAAATCTTACAGTGGTGCAACTTCATGGCATATTAACTGCATTTGAAATGAGAAGAGGAGGAACATCTGAAGTCAAAGAAGCCATCTTTATAGTGTCTACAAAAGGGAAAGAAGTACAAGAGACAGAAGGATCAGGATATATCTCAGAAGAAGATGAGGTAAATTTTGTAAAGAAACTTCAAATTGGCACAGGACGATTCAGAGGTAAGCTTCCTTTCAAATGTTTTACTTGTGGAAGAGTTGGTCATTATGCTGCTAAGTGTCCTCATAAAGAAACACATGAAAAAGGGAAGGAAGTAGCAATAAAGAATAAGAATCGGTTTAGCACTAGAAAAAGTTACTATACTCATGAAGACAGTGATGGGTTATCAGACAATGAGGAAGAATGCGAACAAGATCTTAGACTTCTCATGGCATTTGAAAAGGAGTCTAGAGAAGAAAAGGATACTTTTATGGATGCTTTAGAGAACAATTATTTTCTTGATGAAATCAATCAACTCAAAATACGATTAGAAGAAAGTAAAATATCCATAGAAACTCTGAAAAACCAGCTTGAAGAAAAGGAGAAACATAATGAGAAATTAGAATGTGAAATAGTAAGTCTGAGAAAAGAAATCGAGAAAGTAAAGACTTTGAATCTTAGATTTGCTAAAGGATCTGAAAATTTAGATGAGATTATCAAAGGACAATGTTCTCCTCTTATAAAGACAGGTCTTAGATATATCGGAGAATCTTCTCAGGCCTCAACACCAAATTATCTAAAAGAAGCTACAGCCAGTATACAACATTCTACCACTCAGCAAGGGAATAAAGAATCTTTACAGTTAAAACATGACCGTCTCAATTCAAAGAACACTAACAGGAATACATTTCAAAGAAACACCAATCAACAGGTAAATTCAAGCAGAAGATTTCATGATCGCAGAAATTTCTTCTTTGGACAATGTTTCTCATGTCACAACTTTGGTCATAAAGCTGCTCAATGTGTTGCATATAAAACCATCATGACAAGAGAAGAAAGAAAGAAAAGGATTGATATTGGAACAAAGAAGAATACATATAACAACTTTTCTCCTCTTCTAAATGAATTTGAATGTGCTCATTGCAATAACTTTGGCCATGAAGAATCTGAATGCAGGAGCAAGGTCCAGCCAAAAGAGCATTTTCCTTCAAGCTCCAAAGTATGGAAAAAGAAGGAATTACAGGTAGAAAATTGTGGGATAGCTTTATTTGCAGAAGGTGAAGAAAATCAATGGTACATTGATAGTGGATGCTCAAAACACATGACAGGTGACAAAAACAAACTTCTTGCATATAGTGCTCTAGAAAAGGAAAAGAATGTTACATTTGGAAATGATACTCCTGCTGTCATTAAGGGAAAAGGGTCTGTTTTTCTAAAGAAAAGGTGAAAGCTAATAATGTCATGTATGTGGATGGATTAAAACATAACCTGTTAAGTGTGAGTCAAATGTGTGATCAAGGAACTGAAGTTGTCTTTAGTTCGAAAGAATATGTGGTACGTGATCTTGATACAGGTAAAACAATTATAAAAGGAAACAGAACTCCAAGCAACCTGTAAGTATTGAATAACTGCAAAGAAAATTTTTACTTGAGTAAATCTTCAGAAAATTGGCTATGGCGTAGAAGGTTGGGGCATCTAAGCTTCTCTCAAATCAACAAATCAAGCAGACTTAAAGCTGTTTGTGATCTTCCCAATATTACTCTACCTGAAAGTATCATATGCAAATCTTGCCAATTTGGTAAGAAAACCAGAGTGAAATTTAATGCCAAGGAAGGATCATCAAGTAATCCTCTTGAGCTCATTCATACTGACATATGTGGACCTGTGAGGAAAAAGTCACCACGTGGTGAAAAATACTATATCTTATTTATTGATGATTTCTCTAGAATGTGTTGGATTGGGTTGATTAAACACAAAGATGAAGCATTTGAGAAATTTCAGATCTTCAAAGCACTCGTTGAAAATGAATTAGATCTAAAAATCAAGTGTCTTAGATCTGATCGAGGAGGAGAATATACATCATATGAATTCCTTGAATTTTGTGAACAACATGGCATAAAAGGACAGTTTTCTGTAGCTGGCACTCCACAACAAAATGGTGTAGCAGAAAGAATGAATAGAACAGTTCAACAAATGGCTAGAGCTATGCTTGATGATTTCAGAACACCTGACACATTTTGGGGAGAAGCAGCACATACAGTTGTAAATATTCTTAACAAGGCACATGTTCGTGTAAATAGTGATAAAAATCCATATGAACTCTGGTATGGTAAACCTCCCACTGTGAAGCATTTTAGAGTTTTTGGAAGCAAATGCTTTATCAAAAATAATGATGAAAAACTTGGCAAGTTTGAACCCAGAGCAGATGAAGGAATACTTCTTGGTTACTCCTCTAGGAGTGGAGCATATAAATGTTACAATAAAAGACTTCGAAAGATTGTTGAATGTATTGATGTTGTTATTGATGAGTCTCCTGCAGCTCCAAAAGAAGAAAAAAAAACAACAGATGAAGACGATGATGACATATATCCTTCTACATCAAATAGGAATGATATAGATAGTGAACCCAATGAAGAACCCGAAGATGATTTATCTAAAAAAGCTCCATCCAGATATGTTCAAAAGAATCATCCAGAATCTCAAATTTTGGGAGAAAAGGGATCGGGTGTACAAACAAGAAGGACTCTTGTGGGATCTTCTAGCTATCTGGCATTTCTATCCACTATTGAACCACACAATGTCAATCAAGCTAGAAAAGATGAATGTTGGATTCAAGCCATGAATGAAGAGCTTGATCAAATTGAAAAGAATCACACTTGGGAATTAGTACCAAGACCTCATGACAAAAATTTCATTGGAACTAAATGGATATTCAAAAATAAGTTAAATGAGAATGGGGATGTTATAAGAAATAAAGCTAGACTTGTTTGCAAGGGGTATGCTAAACAAGAAGGTATAGACTTTGAAGAAACTTTTGCTCCTGTAGCTAGACTTGAAGCCATAAGAATGTTTCTTGCTTTTTCAAGCTTCCAACAAATCAAATTTTATCAAATGGATGTTAAATCTGCTTTTCTCAATGGTGATCTAGAAGAAGAAGTTTATATAGAACAACCGGAAGGATTCATTTTGGGAAATGATGAAAATCTTGTTTGTAGACTTAAAAAGGCTCTATATGGTCTCAAACAAGCTCCAAGGGCATGGTATTATCATCTTGACAAATATCTTCATCAACAAGGATTTTCAAAGGGGTCTGCTGATAGCAACTTATACACAAAAACTAAAAATGATAAACTATTGATTGTGGTTGTATATGTTGATGATATCATTTTTGGAAGTAATGAAGAGTCTATGAGTCAGAAATTTGCTTCTGCTATGCAGCAAGGATTTGAAATGTCTTTACTTGGGGAACTAACATTCTTTCTTGGCTTGCAAGTGCAACAAGCTACAGATGGCATATTCTTATCACAAGCAAAATATCTTAAGCAAATTCTGAAGAAGTATGGCATGGAAGAGTGCAAACCTGTAAGTACACCAATGATAACTAGATGTAATCTCAGTTCTCATGATGATTCTCCCACGGTGAATCAAACAGAACACAAATCTATGATATGAAGTCTACTTTATCTCACTGGGACTAGACTAGACATTATGCATGTAGTTGGGATTGTGGGACGATTCCAAGCTAATCCAAAAGAGTCTCACCTTCAGGCTGTCAAAAGAATATTCAAATATCTGCAAGGAACTTAAGACTTTGGACTATGGTATCCAAAGAATGTTGATCTCACTCTTCATGCTTACACTGATGCAGATTGGGCTGGAAATGTTGATGATCGGAAAATCACTAGTGGTGGTGCATTCTATATGGGGCCCCAATTAGTATCTTGGTTCAGTAAGAAGCAGAGCTCTATTTCCTTATCTACAGCAGAAGCAGAGTATGTGGCTGTAGCATCATGTTGCACTCAACTTCTTTGGATGATACAAACCTTACAAGACTTTCAAATCAAATGTTCATCTCCCATCTCCATTATGTGTGATAATACAAGTGCCATCAGTATCTCAAAGAATCCTGTTATGCATTCTAAGACCAAGCACATTCCCATCAAGTATCACTTCTTATGTGAACAAGTGCTTGAACAAAAGGTGAAGTTGGAATATGTTCCCTCCAAAGAACAAGTTGTTGATATATTTACCAAACCTCTACCCAAGGAAGCGTTCAAATATCTCAGACAAAAGGTGGGAGTAGTCTCCACCATGTAAAAGATTAGATCTACTTAAATACGTTTATACACAGAAAACCGCGTATGGGTATTTGCTGACAAGATATTTCTGGGTCAGCATTCTTCAGCACAACTGCGGTGCTTATAAGTATCTCTGGATGCACAGGTTAAGGGGGAGTCTCATGCTTGAGAATTTCATTGAATATTACGTTTGAAGATGCAACATGATCTCAAGGGGAGCATGGTATTATCGGTACAAAGGATCTTGATCTACCCTTTGCCCTTGATGTCAAAGGGGGAGAATGTTGCTGAATATATTTCTGGTCATGGTTGCCATCAAGTCTAAAGGGGGAGATTTTTGGCAATATGTTTCCTGTATCCTATTATATGATTGTCCTTGATGGCAACTCTCTGACAAAGGATGCAGAAAGCTGCAAAGGGGAAGAAGGGTGCCTTGTGGATTTAATTCATCCATGATAATGTGAGGGGATTATTGGTGCTCTGTATATAGTTAGAGGAGCCGATGTTAATGCTGTCGATAGTGTATCCCAAACTAGTAGACAGTGGAGTTATATATATTCGTTGAATATAAGACTGAATGTAAATTGAGATCAATGGTGCAGATTGATTTCGGCAAGTGTAATATATGAACGTGTTCTTGATGAAGGAATTGTGAATCTGTGCAACCCACACGGAACTCGGTGACTGAATTATGTGAGTATAGGCTGTCGAAATCTCGTTGGAACAACACTTTGGAATTATGAACGGAACCTGGAGTAGAAGGGAAGAACCATGAAGGAGGAACAGTAAAGGCGGTTTTTGGTTTTCATCGCACCACCCTTGCACGGTGAGCGGTATTTGAGGAGGGGGGCGTGATTCCATAGTTTGACCGATGCGTGTCCCCGAGCGACTTTGAAAACTGCCTTCACTGTGCGCCATCGCACGTTAATGTTCAAACAAGGAAGCCGCGCGATATTGTTGAGCGCCGTCGATCTAGAGAGGAGCCATCGGATGGTGGCCGTATGAAGAAGGTGTGCGAAGGATAAACACGGTACAGTGCAAGTATGTGATTGGGTCGTTGATTATATATGTGGGCCCAGTTTTAAATATATTAATTGGGACCTTTTTAAACTAAGGTTTGCGGGGTTAATAAAGGATATTGAAAATGTGAAGTTGGCGAATTATAAAACATGTAATGTAATGAACGTGGGTTAATATATGCGTTGATCTCACGAATGCATAAACTTGGGGTCGATATATATATATGTCTTGGGGAGTTCACAACTAAAGGAGGAAATTTGGATTAATATCTCAATCTCAAATTGAGATATTAAAAAGACTTAGATTAATTATCTAATTGCCAGACCAAGAAAATAGAACAAGAGAAGTTATTTGGGGCTTGGGTAAACCCCGCTGGTTTATTTATTTGACCTCATCCACGAATACCATCAGCGGTTGAGTGGTTTTGACACATGGTATTAATAAAGGCTAAAACTATATAAGGAGAAGAGGATTATAGTACAAGGTGTGCATGTAGAGGGGTCGTTAATGAATAAATCTCTTTAAGAGATATCTGCATGATTGAACTCTGATAGATCTGAATCTATGATGCACCTGTGGATATGATGAAGGGTCAAGATCTCTAGATCTAGAAATGATAAATCTCTAGGAAGATCTGAAAAAAGAAATGATGAAAACCTGACGCAAGTCTAATGAAGAAATTGAAGAAAGTTGGTGGACCTGAGTATTGAAGCCTTCAGTATAAAAGTGGAAGCTTTATGTCAGTAAAAGCTGATGTTAATTCAAGGGGTTAGAGCTCCCTTCCAGTAGTGACTGGAGAACGAGAGAAGGTTGTAGCCTTCTACAGGTAGGTGCGTGCGTGCTGGTATAAGTCTGCGCCAGTACAAAATTGTGATAAGTTTTCTTTATAATAAATATTGAAGACAGAGACTAAAGCAGCGGTGGTTTTCTCCCGAATTGGGTTTCCACCTTAAATACTGGTGTTCATGTGTGTTGTTTATGTGTGATGGTTTATTTTGTTATTATTTCACATGCTTACTGCGTACTAAACATCTGATGAATACACGATGCAATGATCTAAGTAAATAATTAAATGCATAATAATATCTGTGGACATTCACGTATATACGTATGCTGGATTCAGTGAAGTAGCGTATGGTTTTAAGAAAAAGTAAAAAGTTTTCAGTCAGCTCAAAATACTGATTCACCCCCCCTCTCAGTATTTTTCTCAGCACTTTGGGCATACCGAACCTCAGTTAATAATGCGACCGGATTTACTCTGTTTCAGTTGGTCTATGGTTTGGAAGCTACTCTCTCGATTGAGTGTGAAATACCTTCGCTCAAATTGGCTGTCGAATTACTGCCGAATACTTCACCAGAAGAAGAGTGCCTCCTTTACTTAGAAAGGCTAGAGGAATCTCGTCGCTTTGCTACTCTTGTTATGGAAGCACATAAGAAGCGGGTCAAAGCTCATTTTGACCAATCAGTTTCCCCTTGTTCCTTCGTTGAAGGAGATCTTGTCCTCCTATATGACCAAGCTCATGATAAGCTAGGGGCAGGAAAATTTCAACCCATGTGGCATGGACCCTACATTATTAGATGTGTGTTGCAGAATTGGGCCTATGAGCTTATTGTTTACGAAGTTCATCCTCTAGAACAACCCATAAATGGGTTGTATCTCAAAAAATATTATGCATGAGTCATTCATGCATGATCTATGTACATAGGTGTTTTTTTTCGTTTTTGTACATGTTTTGATATGGTGTGATTTGCGAGCATTTTCCTACTTATTGGGTCTTGCTTATTTGTGCATATGTCTATTACCCCTTATGTCGGTTTCGCAGATGGTGCTTCCTGCAGTACCAGGAATTTGTCTTCAGCAGCCTGGGTAATATATGATCCGGGTAGTGAGTTAATAGAACTACAAGGTATTTTTCTAGGATGGACTACAAATAATGTCGCTGAATATAGTGTTGTCCTTGAGCTATTAAACGAGGCAATCAATCTCGGCATACGCACATTGCTTGTAAATCTAGATTCACAACTTTTTGTTCTGCAACTCAATGGTCATTATTCAGTCAAAAACCTGTACATTTTGAGATTGTATTTACGTATTCGTTTGTTGGAAAGACATTTTGATTTTATCACATATCAACATATTCCTAGACAAATGAACGCATTAACTGATACACTGGCAAAGATTGTATTAGATAGGCATTTGTGTAATTTGTAAAATCATCATCATATGTAAAAGATCCATGTAGGGAAATAGATGTATATATATACATCACATGTTTGCATCGGTGTGCATCATAGATTCAAAAAATATGTGTGTTTCTGTTACATCCTAAGACACCATGTCTCTCAAAATATGCAGATATAAAGCCTAGGTGTCTAATCGGCGTGATGCTCATGATAGTATGTCACGGCCCGTACAAGCCGCCTCAGTAAGCAGCGAATGCCACTTGGCACCCCTACAGTATGCCTCTAGTAGGCACGAGGAACATTGTCAAATCATGCATAGTTCGGGACTCCACGTGTGATCCCTTCTAGGTTGCGCACGATTTCCTCCTCGCCTCCCTCACTATGATGGTCGAAATCATGAGGGATTCACCTTGCTATCGGAGACCTTCCCGCATGTCTCTCTGGGGCAACATCTGCAAATGCATGGATTTAATTTCAGAAAATACATAGTAAAAAAAAATTCATAACACTCATGAAAATTAAAATGATTCTTACCCAAATATTCATCCTAATCCTCTCCCTCTGGGAGTGGGAGGTTCAGATCACCAGTAAAATCTGTACCAGAGTAGGGCCAGTCCTCCATGACGATCAATTGTCAACGGAGCCAATCAAAAAATTTTGATCTCCAGGACATCTGTTGACCACCCCCTGCCCTTGGCATCAGAGCTGCCCATTGGGCCATCTGTGGTTCTCTCATGGGTGGTGTTGGGACTATGACCTCCTGACGCTGAAATATTGGCATTCATTCCAGAAACAATGATACCAAGATAAACCCATAACCAAATTGCTTCAATTTGGCCTTCTTGAATTTTGTTAGCTGGTGTTTCATGTTTATTGTCACGTCCTCTGCCTAGTTGTAGATGGTCGGTGTCAAGAAGTTTACAGCAAGGAGCAACTGTGTCTTTGTTTCTTTGTGTAGTGCTTGTGATCCCATAGTTCGTGTGATGGTATGTAGCACTACTTTTAGTGCCAAGTCTAGGATAGTCTGGATATCAACTTTCCCACTTCCTGTTCCCTTCCATGCCCCTGGACATACCCTGTCAATCACCATGGACATGCTCTCCATGTAGGGCCGGGTACCGGTTAGGATCAGTGTTGCTCCCCTCCATGATAATCCTGTTATAAAATAGACGTCAGAAACATCAATCTCAAGTTCCTGATCTCAAAGGATGAAATTTTCCTGGCTCTCATCCCATATGCTGATCAAATACTATAATAGCTCCGGTTGAGCATGGAGACACGGTGTCAAGAAGAAATTCTTCAGTCCATTATCTCTAAGAGCTTCCATGCATCTCTCATTTCCCATGGCAAGCTCATCCTCTTCGTTGTGTTCCTGTTATTTCCATTTGATTACCATTTTGCTACCTTCTACCTACAAGCACATTCATATGAGTAGTATTAGCCATTTTTGAAGCTTGGATTTGTAAACAAATGGGTATTTAACTTGCATTTTTTCACAAGAATGGTCTGCACGGTTGGCGCGCCCTAGTTCAGAAAATTAGGCAATTGCACGACTTCGTGCCTGAAACCCACACCAACTTCCATGCCCTAATATTTTCATTTCCTCCCCCATAAATCAAAATTGGTAGTTTTAGGCAGTAAAAGATGACTTAAAATGAAGGGAAGGATGTCGAATCTTACCTGGAATTGACGAATTCAAGGTTGGTCTGTCGGATTTCCCGTTATCGTAGTCACAGTATGAAATGGGTAAATATTGCTCCACAAGGGTTAAAAAGTAATAAGCAACTATTTTTACCATTGTTGGCATTTTATAACTTTTTACAACCCTAATTAGGTTTTAAGGCATATTTTTCGATTATTTTATTATATTATTTTCGAGAAATGGGTTTTACACATGTCTCCTATTCAACAACAGGTTTTCAGGCCATAGTGATGAAGTAACAAGTTGAATTTTTTACTTTTTCGGACTCGGTGAAAACACGAAAAAGTCACTAATTGGGTCATCTTTAAGCTCTCTTCTGACTCTCTAAAATTGAAAATTTTGTCAAGACTCTTATCATTTCGATCTTGTTAAATGGCTGCGAAACGATATCTACCAGTATACATTTACCCCTTTTCGGGCTGGGATAGATTATTTAAGAAAAAAAAATACCTTAGCCTATCGCGACTAAGAGGTTCTTTCGGATATTGTTTTTTACCTTTTCGGATCTGAGAGACTATTTACAAAGAGGGCCATGATGGAGTTTTCTTTTCTGCCTTCTTTTCAAACTCTCTAAACATGAAAATATGTCAAGTTATCCCTTTGTTAGACTCGTTAAACCCTGATGACAACGGATTTCATCGCCATGACGTTACTCGAGTTCCTCCTTCCTAGGGCTCGTAAAATGTACTAGGTTGGATTTGTCCGAAGGAAAAAGTTACAGCACAAGCATATGCTATCCCTTTCAAGCTTGTTTTAAAAATAATTGGGGTACTTGCCAGAACTGGCGGGGGGAGAATGGAACCAAGTTTTAGTTATGTTGGTAGTATGTCGCTCTTGAATATGGCACTTGTCTGCATTTGTGTCGGGTTAGGGACATCTCATTTCGTCACTTTTGCCTCCATGGGTTTGGGTAATCTCTTTTGACCTTTCATCTACTCTTTGCCACGTCACCATGACCTCAGATCCCTTAATGTAAAATACTGCCAAATCCAGTGTCATGTCGCTGATATATTCAAGAGAAGTTTGCCTCTGCAGTTTTCAACCTTCCCTGATTCTTTGTTGGTCTTGATTCACTATCATCATGTTACTTTGTCTCATGTCAATGATGTGGGAAATATTATGGCCCACCTTTGATCAGGTCACTTCCTGTCAACTTCAGCTCATTATCCAGGAATTTTATCTAGAGACTCCCTTTTGGTACCTTGGAGCCTGCATGCCTCAATGGCAGGTTCTTCGTATTCGATGCAAGGTCCACCTCATTGGCCTTCGATCGAGTGATTCTATGGGTGTTGGACACCAGATCACTGTTCACATTCTGTGGATTGTACCGATTGTACCTTGAGAGCCATTTTCATTATTGGTGGTTTCTCTCATGCCTGTTAACAAATTTCATCATTGGCTGGTAATCAGGTGATTTTCTTGCATGTTCGACTTCAACTCATATATTTGCATGCTTGAATCTGTACTTGTTTGGGTCGAGATGGAGCACAAGACCCTGGGTTTCGTCTAATAAAATCCAGGCTGCAAATTTTTGTGGATTATCATGACTTATCGCATGACTCTTTTGATTGGATGGATGCGACCATACCTGAGTCTATTTGTTGATCCTTACTACTGGATGGTTGCATCCATACCTCAGATCACATTTTTTATACACTCTATTATGGATGGATGCGCCCATACCACATGCTCATGTATCAGAGATATCAGTTGTATTTGTAATTGCAGGTTTTCCAAGAACGATGTTTGGTTCGAACGCATTCTCATAAAGAATTTAACCCCTCCCTCTCCCTCGGACCTTATGCTTTAGGGGGCATCTGTTACACAACATTTTTTCATTGTCCCTACAATCCCCATCTGGCCCATTGGAGGGTCATTTCCGTGATCAATAAGCAATTTCATACCTTGCAAATACCGTCTGTTAGCCATCCATAATTTTGATATATTCAAATGATGGCTAAAACAGGTCTTTTAGCCTTCAAGAAACAAATTTCAAGAAATCTGTGAGTTCTTGAAGTCTACTATGTTCAATATCCTTCATAAGACCCATCTCACTGATTTTTTCACTTAAAAAATCCTTCAAAGAAGCCCTGCCGATTCAAAAAGAAAATTGCCTTCAAAACCATAATTCCCACCATTTCTCCATTTCAAAATATTCCCTTCATGTCACCCATTTTCCTCATTTTACCCTTTATTTCCTTCAAAATCCCCTTAAAACCTTATAAATCCTCTTTATTTGGTTTTTAACCCCTTTTTCTAACTTATCGAAACCCCTCAAAAGGCCTCAAAAAACCTCATTTTAGCCTTATTCCGATCTTTTTAGCATAGGGCCTTAAGCGCCTTTTGCTTAAGCCCCTGGCCCTGTTTCTGCCATATGACCCGGAGTTGTGACTGAGCGCTAAGCCCATTGGCTTATTGGCACTTCGCACTCCGTGCTCCATCGAAAACTGCAAAGGGTCACTTCCGCCTTCCCTTTCGCCGTTGAGACGCGCTTCGCCGATAAGATCTCAGTCGTCGATCTCCCCAGATTTGACGGTCCGGACCCTTTCTGGGCCCTCCATCTTCTTTCAACCTCCGCATTTTTGTGGTCCCCCCGGAAGAGATCCTAGCCGTTGATTGCAACGATCCAATGACCAACGGGGCTCCTCACTTACCCCATCATCCGTTCTCTTGACCCCATCCATTACCCCTTTGCTTCCCTGATACAATCTTAACTGTCGATATTGCTGATCCAACGGTTCCCGCTTATCCTCACCATTCAAATTCCACCCAAAAAACTTTCACCCCGCGCATTGAACATCCCGCTACTCGACAAAAGAAGTGACGTCACCGCCGCTCCGACCCGACCGCGCAGCTCCGTCTGTCGCCTTCACTCTACACCATTGATCTGGCGCCCTGTAGCATACCTAGTGGGGATAATAAAGGGTACAGAGGGAGGTACTCAAGGGAATAATATAATGTAATAATATAAGAATGATAAATAATTGGGCCATAGTTAATAAATAAAGTGGTTAACCCACATTATGTAAGGGACCACATGTAGCTTGGGAATAAAGTGATAAGCCCATTGTATTGGATGTATGGTATTGAGATACCCATGGTAACTACCCATGGTATTGCATGTATGAAACCTATATAGAGGCTAGAGTCTCTCCATTGAGAGATGTCAAGGATTATGGTATTGGCAAGCACATCGCTTGTGGAGTGATCTCCTTCCTTAAGGAGTGAATGTATGGTGTTGCCCTACCTCAAGGGTTTTGATATTAATGAAGATCTGAAGTTTTATCTTCAATGGTGTTATTTCTTGGGCATATTTTCCATTTTTATAAATTTTCTTGTCAGATCTACTACAAGTGGTATCAGAGCACTTTCTTGGGCAGAGTTTGGAGATTTGTTTTTTCATTTTTTTGCAGGAAATTTTTGGGCGGCGAGTTTGTAGAGAAGATCTGGAAAATTTGGCGAAAATTTTTCAAAAATAAATATCAGATCTGGATTCCTTACGGAAAAATACCCAATTTCAAAAAAAAATCAGTCGAATCGGAGTCCGGATGAGGGTGATATCGTTGATTTAAATTCAGTTGTGTTGCAGAAATGTTTCTGATGGAAATTTGTGTACAGCGGATCTCCTGAAATTTAGTAGATTCTGGTGCACAATCTCAGAAAACCAATTACAGATCTGAGCTCCCCTTGAAAAATCACCCGATTTAAAAAAAAAATCGGTCAAATTGGAGTCCAGATGAGGGAGTTATCACTGATTTAAAATCAGCCATTTTTTCAGAAATTTTGTGACGGCGGGACAGTTGCAGCGCAAATTTGTGTTTCCAGAGTGCCTAGATTGGGATTTCAGTCATATGGTTAGATGCAGAATGGCTATTCCATTTTAGAAAATAGGTTATATTAAGGATTCTTAGTTATATTGACCGAGTAATGTCCATTTTAAATTTTTTCCAAAGTAAGTGATTTTCTTCAAAACCCTTACTTTATTTATGGATTCTCACAAGATGAAGTTTATAGGAAAATATGATGACCCTACTATTGAAGATTTTTTACAACATCTCAAGGCTCAATACCGAAGTTTTTGGATATGCTCCATAGGGCTTCATCTGAAAGATGAGGCAAATAAATGTGGACCTCACTTGACAGCGCAGTGAGGAAACTTCCCGAGAAAAAACTTGAAAAAGTCATTTTGGACAAGTGGTCTAAAGCTGGAAAGAAGGAAACTAAGAGACACGAAGACTTATTTTCTACTAATATTTCCATGTTACAGGTTAATGGAAGTATTCAGAAAGAGAACATCATTGTGTCTATCATTCCTAGTTGCAAGCATAATTGTATCAATGTTAATTTCGCTAAAAAATTGCAAGTTCCAGCAAAACATATTGAAAACACACAGGTTGATAATGAAGATGTTCAAATTTATAAAGATTTGAAGATTTCTATGGATAAGTATGTGTTGCATTCTGATTTTTATGCTTCAGATATGGCTGCTATGGATGTTGTTTTGGGACACCCTTGGATGGAATCCGTTGGTACTGTCAATTTTAATGTGCAAAAGAAATTCATGAAGCTCTGGTATAAAAAGAAGAAAATTACATTGCACGATATTTGCATTAGGAACCATGGAGAGACTAGGGAGGAAGAAGTGCAAATATCTAATGACACAGAAAAATAAGATGATGAGCCTTTGATGGTAGACAGCCAAACACAGACATCAAAGCAAGTACCAACAAAAGAACCTGACACCACTCCATCACCAATAATGGAGGAATTAATGAAAGATGTTCCATCAGTTAAAGCTTCAACATATCACCACCCGCATCACCCAGCAAGACAACAACCAAGAAGGTGGAAACGAATTAGCAACAAGGACAACAACCCCTGGATGACACATAGAGAGGTGCGACGATCCACCCACAACACATCAACACAGAAGAACCACCAGAACCCACTTCCATCTCAAGTGAGCGAGACATCGACTAGATCGAGTGTTCACCTTTCTCTGGGATGGCTGGATGCACGTGAATGGTACCAGTGGAATACTCTTTTGAGTAGATCTTATTATTTGTGTTCTTCTTATGTTTCGGGGACGAAACATGTTTAAGGGGGGTGTAATGTAGTATACCTAGGGGGGATAATATAGGGTACAGAGGGAGGTATCCAAGGGAATAATATGATGTAATAATATAAGAATGATAAATGATTGGGCCATAGTTAATAAATAAAATCGTTAGCCCACATTATGTAAGGGACCACATGTAGCTAGGGAATAAGGTGATAAGCCCATTGTATTGGATGTATGGTATTGAGATACCCATGGTAACTACCCATGGTATTGCATGTATGAAACCTATATAGAGGCTAGAGTCTCTCCATTGAGAGATGTCAAGGATTATGGTATTGGCAAGCACATGGCTTGTGGAGTGATCTCCTTCCTTAAGGAGTGAATGTATGGTGTTGCCCTACCTCAAGGGTTTTGATATTAATGAAGATCTGAAGTTTTATCTTCAATGGTGTTATTTCTTGGGCATATTTTCCATTTTTATAAATTTTCTTGTTAGATCTACTACACGCCCCAAATCCAATGACCCAGAATTCATTTTGCGCCATATCCACCAAAATGTTCCAACGTGAAACTTCTACACGAAAAAAGTGGTTTTGGTGGGACACACGTCAGCCACCAAGTCGTATCGCGTTTGAAAGGCCCAATACCATTTACCGCCTAAACCCAGCGTGAATACCACCTCGGTATTGCGCAAAACTGCTCATCGCCATTTTCGCACCAGATTCAAATGTTTCCCTAGTTTTTTTCATGGTTTCTCCATAAAACCCCTTCCCTACAATCTTCCCTCCGCAATGCTCCATAACCACTCCTAGCCTCTGTTAGCAGTTGAACCACCTACGCAGGGTTTTATAATGTTTCTGTTTTTTGTTGCAGGTTTTAATGGCGGCTGAAAACATGAAGCCATCCCACAGTCATGATAAAGTGACAAAGGACCAAGGGTAACGATCCTCAAAGCTTAAAGGGGACATAAAGGGTTATAATTTCAGATTTTAATCAATGTTTCATGGACATTGGTTAGCCAATGAAACCCTCTAGTGCAGAAAAATAAAGCCACCTGTACACAAAAATCAATGAAGACAGAGATCAGAAGAATTAAAGTTAAAAGGGATTAAGCACAAAGTATGAATATCAAATTCTTAATCCACAATTTAAAAGATAAAGACATAGTATGAAGCAGAAAGATGATAAAGGAGGCCTAAAGCATATCAAAGGCCTAATTCATGATTAAAGCACTAAAACATAGAAATATCAGCAAAAGACAGCCTTAATTGCCAGATCATCAAGGCTATTTACTCCCCCAAAGACTAAAAATGCCACCTTCAGGCCTATTTACCTCAAAAGAATACAAATTAAATGCACAGTCAGAGACATTTTCAAAGACAACTCAGAAAGTAATTGCCAACTACCGAGAGCCTCAAAAGTCAACAAAAGTGATTGAAGTAGATGAAAGTTAATGTAAAATACAATTAACAGAGTTTAGACATTAGATATCTTCTCCATTAGGCCTCCCATAGGTCGAGAATCATTTACTCTATATTAATTGAATAATTAGACCTTCCTTTCACTCCACCTCCTCAATTTACCTATATATATCATATGAGGAGCCCAATATTATTGTTGGTTAGATACTTGTTGAATGTAAATAAGTTGTTGAAGCTACTGAAGCTTTGTTAGTAATTGAAGAAAGATAGGCTGAGAAGAGAAGTTTGAAGCTGTAAAGACCTACTAGACTTGAAGATTGTAACTGGTTTCAACATCAAATATACAAGCTGATTTATGGGATCCTGGTCTATGTCAATGGTGATGTTTTTCTTACTGTAATTGTTGTTTTTCTTATGTTTTCATACTTTCCATTTTCTATGATAAAGAACAACAAATTTAGATTAGGATTTACTGTAAAAGGTACCCTAATTCTCACTGATAAGATTTATCTTTATGTTTTCTTCTAATTGTGCTTTGAGGATGATTCAATAGAGTATAACCGGTGAAGTGTTGGTGAGCCCATGTTTCCTGAGTACAACTTGAGATATTGTCTTTGAAAGTTCTTGAAAAATCTTCTAAGTAAATTTGAACTAGATAAGTCTATGGTTAGCCCTGTCCTCTAGTTTATCTCCAATAGTTGCTTTGAAAAGATCCCTAAGAGTATGCCAAAAGCAGGATAGGTTCAAATTCCTTACTTGATCTTAGGCTACCTTTTTTCTCTTATATGTTTTCTTCTTTCTGAAGGTAATCTGTTAGATTGCTAGATTGTTGTCTGAAAAGTGTGCTTTAGTAAAAAATTTCCCAAAGAAGTCTATGGTTTGCCCTGTCCTTTGGCCTGCTTCAAACAGTTATTTTGAAAGGCTTTTCTTGTTTAGTGAAGTTAATAGATTCTTAAATGGTTATTAGCTTTGCTTCTTTCACAACAGTTTTAATATTCCATACCACAAATCAATCTAAAGAGATCCTTTGATATAGATGACTTGCTCCATGGACCACTCTTGAAACTTGTGAAATTAAATCCTTTTGTGACTCCATAGCTCAATGGATTGATATTGTCTCTTACCTATCCTATCAGCTGAACCATTCTTTCAACTTATTCACACTATTGGGGTTCCCATGTTTTGGCCAGATTGGCAAGACCAAAAGATGAGACAACATCATAACCACTTTGGGGCCCTAGGATCTAGCTCTCCTGGACCCGGAGAGGGATCTCTCCAATAAAACAAAGAATGGTATATCTTTGAAGCTCAAATTGAGATATTAGGCTAGGTATGAAGCAAAAAGGGGGTTTAAAATGATTTGGTTGGTTGGTTGTTGGGTTGGGTCATGAGATCATAGACTGAGAAAGTAATGGAAGGAAATGGAGCAAAATAGCAAGATGTTTCGGCAAAAGAGGATAGGTTAAGAATGTGCCATCCATTGGGCTATGGAGTCATGAAAGGGAATTACTTGCACACAACTAGCCAAAGCTTTCAGAGGGAAAGTCATCTATTCTAAATGATCTTTTAGATAGATGGTGGAATGGAACGTTAAGGATTGAAAGTGAAAGAAGGAAAACAACCCAATTTCTGTATGTAGATCAGGTCAGAGGTCATTTAACTCCAGACCTACTTGGACATACTCAAAGGAAGATTTCAAAGGAGGAACAAAGGGGCAGCTTATAGATAGGACCAGAGATCATTTAACTCCAAGTCAGCTTTAGCATGCTCCAAGGGAAAACAGAGACAATTTTAACAGAGCTAGGGTCTATAGATCAGAGAAGGACTTTGAACCTTCAATGCTTTGACACTAGCAAGAGATCTTAGAAAGGCCAGCTGGTTGCACAAGGACCCGAGTGGACAGGGCTACCTCTAATCCTCAGTGTTCCCAAATCTTCCAGCTTAACCCAACAAGAACAACTAAGCAACAGAAAACATTAAAGGCAAGGAAAGAAGAAACATAGGGTACCTAACAAGGGTAATTCCTATGCCAATATTCTGATGCGAGCCAGTAGAAAATGAAATAGTATGAAAATGTAATAAAACAATAAGATAAGAAAACATCACCCGTAGTAATAGACCAGGATCCAAAGAAATGTGCTTGATTAGTTGATGCAAAACCAGTCACATACACTGAGCTCAATGGATGTCACAGACCAGAATTTCTCCTCCCAGCCTACTACATACAAACTACTCTACTATTCCCTCCCAAGACTTTTCTAACAGTCAAAATGAATCCCTCTAACAGCAATCGGCAACAACCGAACAACAACCTTTACAATATGTTCTCGAGAATTATTATAGGAGAAGAGAATAACAATGGTAGGTGATATTCATTAAATGGATCTCATTAAGATAGAGTGGAGAAAGAGTTCATGCCCACTCTGCTTAATGGCAATCTGCAACGCTGTAAGTACTTTTGGTATGGTCTGGGAGTCTTTTTCAGGTCGGATTTGACCTCTGATGTTTCGTGAAGTCCTTATGGCTGTAAGGCCCTCTGTTCTGTCCTCTGAAGCAAGTAAGGTGACTGATTAGGTCTTTAGGTCTCCATGCTTTCATAAATGCGGTCCTGAAAGTTTTTAAGAAGTTTCTGTCAGAGTAATTAACTGTTTTCGGGCTCGAGGAGGCATGGAAACTGCTGTAGGAAGGTGTCCTTTTGGAGAACCGGTGCTCTGTTGACATTAAACACGGATATGGCTGTTGTACGTACTTAGTCTTCACACTGCGACCTTCCTCTTTGAACACAGGGTTAAGTGTTTAAACATTCAATAATAGGCATTAACCCATTGGAACTCTTCTGCTGAGAGACTAGCCGATGCTGAAATGGCCTCCCTGCACTCTGATTCACAGCTACGGTGATCATGGAGACGGAGTGAACTTTTCACTCTCTAAACCCCGTACAATGAAATAAATCTATTACAAATTCCTAGGGGTGGTGGAAGAATGCTTTGGAGGCCTGTGGAAGTGGCGTCGGAGCAGTGGAGTATTGTGGAAACAATGAAGAGTGGCGGAAGAATGACCTTCAGCGTTAAATACTAAGGTTTAGCATTTGGCTGAAATACAAAGGGAAAAAGGGTCAAAACATATGAAATGGATTTGAAAAGGTGGGGCTCGGCCATGGTAGAGGGCGATTTGATTAGAATCGTTGGATCTCAAGAGTAAATCAACAGACGACGGAGATCGAATGGTGAACTGTTCGAGAGATCCGATGAAGAAATATGAAGGAGGGCGCAATCCGGCGTGGGCCGTCAATTTGGATTGAACGGACGGTCGAGATTGGATCAGAGAATCGAAATCGCAAAGGGTAGAGGGTGGCATCGTTTGGAAATTGCGATTGCGATTGAAGCAATTCAATGCCAACCGTTGGATCACGAAAGAGACCAATGGCGGGGATTAAATCGGCAGGGGGGAGAGAAGGGCCAAAGGAGCGGAGGAGAGAAATCCGGACCGTTGGATCAAAAGGAATGAACGGTCAGGATCGGATCGGAGGATCGCAATTGCAAGGCACAGAGGGGGGGTGGGATGCGATATTGCGATTGCGATGGAGCGATTAAGCACCAGGCGTCAGATCTGGTGGGAGATCGACAGTTCAAACATAATTGGAGGGATGAAAGGGGAAGGGAGACAAGCGCATAATGATTAGCGCTGGGCCGTCGGATCCAATGGAATGGACGGTGGAGATTGTAATCGGGAGATCGCAATCGCAGAGGGCAGAAAATGTCAGCGATTGAAAATTGGGATTGCGATTAGAGTGGCAGAAATGGGAGAGCGCAGACCGTTAGATCTATTCAGATCAACGGTGGAGGTTGCTCCCACGGTTTGTAGAAAGAAAGCAAAATCGCATCGAAGTTTTTTTATAACACATAAAGCTACGCCTGCCCGACGGTGCGATTGCGATTAGCGCCCAAGAACTTAGTGCCTGGTTCTGGTGCCTGGGCATGTGGGGAAGTGGTTTGCGAGGCTTAGCCGAAAGGGGCTTAGGCCTATTATAAGGTAGAAAGTGGGTTTTTGGCCCATTTTAATGCAATTTGAGGCCAAAGAAAGGTAACGATAGAGAGGGAAAGGGTTTAAAAGGGAACTTGAGATGGTTTAGAGGGTAAATGAGGGAAATAGAGAGGAGTAAAATGGGATGAAGCAAAGACTTAGAGGGAATAAAATAAGAGGGGAAAGGAGGGGAAAGGAGGCCTTTGGGCGTTTCTTCACAAACTGAGAGGCTTTATAACTGAAAACAATAGTGGGGATTTATCAAAGGACAAGGGCATAAGGAGGCTTCAAGTATGATGTGTTTTCAGAGGGAAATGCATCCCTTGAAGGCTCAAAAACATTTTAGCCCCCTGTTTTCTTGTCAAAAAATTTATAGGGCGCTAATAGTGGCTCCACATGGGGATGGCTTCTTCTTGAAGGAGTCAAGAATTTAGAAATGATCTTTGGTGTAGGCCAGATGTCTGGTTCTTGACACATCCATTATTTCTTAGATTATCTGCCAAAAATCATGAAGACATCATATCAGCAGTAAAATTCCTCCCAAACAACTACCTACCCACACTATAGTCCTAAGATTTTTTCTTCTGGGTGCATTTGTACTTTCAGACCCTTTACATCATCAATTTTTTACAAGCAGGAAAATAAAACTATTCTATTTCTACCCTTATTACTCCATGAGACCAGATTAAACTGTTGGTCTCATAGTTTCTCTACCTGAACTAATATCTGCCAGGATTAAACTGTCTAGCAGACTTCTTCTCTACCTTCTAAGACATAAATTGAAAACAGTCAAACTAGGATTAGACTGTCTGACTTGCTTGAATTTTCAGAAATTAAAACAACTAACTACATGCTCACAGGCTGAGCTTTATTGAGATTTTCCTACCTACCCTACTCTAACTGGAAATCTCTGATGCTCTAGGTGATACAATAATGCCAATGCAACCAGTCAAGTAATAGTAAAAAAGGGGAGAAAAACTGACTACTCATCAGAGACAACCATAGGGTGCTCTGCATGTGGGTTTTCAAAACTGAGGCCACCAGCAGTGGTGACCAATTCTGATGTATTTGGCTCTTGCAAAGGATTGATGCTTGAGGAGATGAGCCAATCAGGGCCTCCATGTATTCTGCCATAGGATAATAAAAAACATGATGTAAACCTTTTTCTTCAAAGCCTCCCATGACTGATAGGTTGTCTGTATCCTGGGCAGCTTCAATCACCACATCTGCAGTGTGGCCTTTGTAATCACACTCCTCCCTTTCCTGGCTGGGAGTATTTTGCGTATGAGCATCAACCAGGAATACCTCTTCTTCCTTTGGATCAAGACAAAGATGTCTGTGGAAAAGAAGGTCTCCCTCATCTTCATTGCAGCCTGAACTAGAGGGCTCATCACATATGGCGGGGCTGTCCTCTTCTTACCCTGGCCGGTTCTGCTGGAGTGAACTGCACTCTATGGAAAAATTAACATAATCTTGAGCAGGGGTTGCTTTGATTACCTTGACCCTTTCAGGCAAAGGCTCCAGATATTCATCTTGCTCAAGATTTTCTTCATGTCTTTCTTCCTTGTCCTCTGCGCTGAAGAGATGCTGACTTCCATCTTCTTTGAAATTATTACCGATGATATAATGTTTAAAAAAGTGAATATTCAAAGAATCTTCATTTTCTACCATGCTTTCAACGCTTTCTTCATCAGTATCATAGATCGGCTCATCACTTTTCTGAAGTTGTTGGCCCCAGTCTCTTTCCCACGAATCCACTGATGATGGTCCTACAAGCTCAGTTTCCCTTTGGAAAAAATTATCATCAGACAGATCAATGTTAGGAGCATCATATTTATAAGCAATGCTACCAGCCGAAACCATCGGATCTGCAGCAAGCCTTTCTTCACAAAAAACTGCAAGCTCATCTTCTGATTCAAAATTTTGTTCATCATACATGCTTTGCATGTAACTCATGTCTTGCAGTGATCTGGCTTGTTCTTTTCGAGGACAAGGTGTAGGTCACTTCCAATCATCATTTCTAGTTTCAACCTCATATTCTTCCTCTTCTATGTTCAGCAGGGTGTTGGCAGTCTCTATCAATCTTTCCAGCTTGTTCTCTAAAGAGATCTGCACTATTTTCTCTACCCGATCTTTCTTTGCTACTTTTAATCTTTCCTCCCTACACTTTATGTTGTATTCGATAGTGACTGCTATATTATGCATTTCCTCCAGGCTTGAAGGTTCTCTTTCTCTTATATGGAATTCCACCTCGAGGTCAAACGAACTAGGATAGTGTAGTAGAGCCCATCCCAAGGGTGCTTTTATGCTAGCAGGTATTACATGATATACCTTATTGAACCTGGCTGAAAATTCTTGTACTGTCTCTCCTGGCTGCCTTTTCAAATTTTGATACTCTTCTAGGATGAGAAGAGCATTCTTTGGGGCTGCCCACTTATCAAGGAAAACTTGAGAAAATTGATGAAAGTTGAAAATGCTTGCCGCTGGAAGGCCTTTGAACCAACTCTTAACATTTCCTTTTAATGACAAGGCAAACATTATAATGCACACATCATCTTCTTCTATTTCATACAATTCAAGTAAATCCTCGAGGTTTTGAACATGTTCTTCAACAGTGGCCCTTTTATTTTCTCCATCAAAAAGAGGCAGCTGGTTTATAAGTTCTAAAGGAAGGGGTTGGAATATAAGAGGTAAAGCCAGAGGCTTATATCTTTCTATGACCTTTGTAGGTGTAGGTGGTGTAACAATGGGCTCATGGCTACTTGAAGCTTCTTTAGGGGTGGGAGATACAACATGAGCCTCTTTTTCCACCAGGTTCTTCACAGGAGTATAGGTATGCTCGTGGTTTGAAGACTGAGGCTTGAGATCTTTCCCATACTCATTGTGGGTCTCATATTTGTACACTTGATTAGGCTTAAAGTAGGATAGAACATAGTGGTAGACAAAAACAATGAATTCTTTAAACCAAATCCAACCCATGTGTTCTATCCTTCTATGAGGTTTGGCCATATTTCAGGTTCTTCCTCCAATGGAGTCTTTGAGAGTTATGGAGTGTGGAGTCGCCAGGTGGATGAATTTGACTGCTTGAAGCAGGCTGCTGTCCACTATCAGCAATGAGATGCCAATCTAAAGGCAAAGTGGTCTCTTCCCTAGCGGAGTCACCATTATGTTGGGGTTCCCATGTTTTGGCCAGATTAGCAAGACCAAAAGATGAGACAACATCATAACCACTTTGGGGCCCTAGGATCTAGCCCTCCTGGACCCGGAGAGGGATCTCTCCAATAAAACAAATAATGGCATATCTTTGAAGCTAAAATTGAGATATTAGGCTAGGTATGAAGCACAAAGGGGGTTTAAAATGATTTGGTTGGTTGTTTGTTGGGTTGGGTCATGAGATCATAGACTGAGAAAGTAATGGAAGGAAACAGAGCAAAATAGCAAGATGTTTCGGAAAAAGAGGATAGGTTAAGAATGTGCCATCCATTGGGCTATGGAGTCATGAAAGGGAATTACTTGCACACAACTAGCCAAGGCTTTCAGAGGGAAAGTCATCTATTATAAACGATCTTTTAGATAGATGGTGGAATGGAATGTTAAGGATTGAAAGTGAAAGAAGGAAAACAACCCAATTTATGTCTGTAGATCAGGTCAGAGGTCATTTAACTCCAGACCTACTTGGACATACTCAAAGGTAGCTTTCAAAGGAGGAACAAAGGGGAAGCTTATAGATCAGACCAGAGATCATTTAACTCCAGATTAGATTTAGCATGCTCCAAGGGAAAACAAAGACAAGTTTAATAGAGCCAGGGTCTATAGATCAGAGAAGGACTTTGAACCTTGAATGTTTTGACACCAGAAAGAGATCTTAGAAAATCCAGTTGGTCGCACAAGGACCCTAGTGGACAGGGCTACCTCTAATCCCCAGTGTTCCCAAATCTTCCAGCTTAACCCAACAAGAACAACTAAGCAGCAGAAAACATTAAAGGCAAGGAGAGCAGAAACATAGGGTACCTAACAAGGGTAAGTCCTATGCCAATATTCTGATGTGAGCCAGTAGAAAATGAAACAATATGAAAATGTAATAAAACAATAAGATAAGAAAACATCACCTGTAGTAATAGACCAGGATCCAAATAAATGTACTTGATTAATTGATGCAAAACCAGTCACATACACTGAGCTCAATGGCTATCACAGACTAGACTTTCTCCTCCCAACCTACTACATACAAACTACTCTGCTATTCCCTCCCAAGACTATTCTAGCAGTCAAAATGAATCCCTCTAACAGAAATAGGCAACAACCGAACAACAACCTTTACAATATGTTCTCGAGAATTCTTATAGGAGAAGAGAACAACAATGGTAGGTGATATTCATTAAATGGATCTCATTAAGACAGAGTGGAGAAAGAGTTCATGCCCACTCTGCTGAATGGTAATCTGCAATGCTGTAAGTACTTTTGGTATGGTCTGGGAGTCTTTGTCAGGTCGGCTTTGACCTCTGATGTTTCGTGAAGTCCTTCTGGCTGTAAGGCCCTCTATTCTATCCTCTGAAGCAAGTAAGGTGATTGATAAGGTCTTCAGGTCTTCATTCTTCCATAACTGCGGTCCTGATAGTCTTTAAAAAGTTTCTTTCAGAGTAATTAACTATTTTCAGGCTCGAGGAGGCATGGAAACTGCTGTAGGAAGGTGTCCTTTTGGAGAACCGGTGCTCTGCTGACATTAAACATAGATATGGCTGTTCTATGTACTTAGTCTTCACACTGCATCCTTTCCCTTTGAACACGAGGTTAAGCGTTTAAACATTCAATAATAGGCATTAACCCATTGGAACTCTTCTGCTGAGAGACTAGCCGATGTTGAAATGGCCTCCTTGCGCTCTGATTCACAGCGACGGTGATCATGGAGACGGAGTGAAATTTTCACTCTCTAAACCCTGTAAAATGAAATAAATCTGTTACAAAGTCCCAGGGGTGGTGGAAGAATGCTTTGGAGGCCTGTGGAAGAGGCGGCGGAGCAGTGGAGAACTGTGGAAACAATGAAGAGTGGTAAAAGAATGACCTTCAGCGTTAAATACTAAGGTTTATCCTTTGGCCGAAATACAAAGGGAAAAAGGGTCAAAACGTATGAAATGGATTTGAAAAGGTGGGACCTAGTGATGGCGGAGGGCGATTTGATTAGAACCGTTAGATATCAGGAGTAAATCAACGGACGACGGAGATCGAATGGTGAACTGGTCGGGATATCCGATGAAGAAATATGAAGGAGGGCGCGATCCAGCGTGGGCCGTCGATTTGGATCGAACGAACGGTTGAGATTGGATCGGAGAATCGCAATCGCAAAGGGCGGAGGGTGGAATCCTTTGGAAATTGCGATTGCAATTGGAGCGATTCAATGCCAACCGTTGGATCACGAAAGGGACCAACGGCGGGGATTAAATTGGCGGGGGGGAGAGAAGGGCCAAAGGAGCGGAGCGGGAGAAATACGAACCGTTGGATCAAAAGGAATGAATGGTCAAGATCGGATTGGAGGATCACAATCGCAAGGCGCAGAGGGGGGGTGTGATGCGATATTGAGATTGAGATGGAGCGATTAAGCACCAGGCGTCAGATCTGCGGGAGATCGACGGTTCAAACGTAATCGGAGGGACGAAAGGGGAAGGGCGACGAGCGCGCATCGATTAGTGCTGGGCCGTCGGATCCAATGGAATGGACAATAGAGATTGTAATTGGGAGATCGCAATCGCATATGGCTAAAAGTGTCAGAGATTGACAATTGCGATTACGATCAGAGCGGCAGAAACGAGAGAGCGCTGACCGTTAGATCTATTCAGATGAACGGTGGAGGCTGCTCCCGCGGTTTGTAGAAAGAAAGCACAATCGCATCAGAGTTTTTTGATAACACATAAAGTTGTGCCCGCTCGATGATGCGATTGCGATTAGCGCCTGGTTCTGGCGCCTGGGCATGTGGGGAAGTGGTTTGCGGGGCTTAGCCGAAAGGGTATTAGGCCTATTATAAGGTAGAAAGTGGGTTTTTGGCCCATTTTAATGCAATTTGAGGCCAAAGAAAGGTAACGATAGAGAGGGAAAGGGTTTAAAAGGGAACTTGAGTTGGTTTAGAGGGTAAATGAGGGAAATAGAGAGGAGTAAAAGGGGATGAAGCAAAGGCTTAGAGGGAATAAAATAAGAGGGGAAAGGAGGGGAAAGGAGGCCTTTGGGAATTTCTTCACAAACAGAGAGGCTTTATAACTGGAAACAATAGTGGGGATTTATCAAAGGACAAGGGCATAAGGAGGCTTCAAGGATGATGTGTTTTCAGAGGGAAATGCATTCCTTGAAGGCTCAAAAACATTTTAGCCCCCTTTTTGCTTGTCAAAAAATTTATAGGGGGCTAACACACACCTCTACCCTTTAAAGGACTTTCTTTATTTTGATGATATCCTACTCAACCAAAACAAAAAAAACAAATCCCTTGAGCTTCATAACTAGCAAAATATCATAAACTAAGTATAAATAAATATTTTTTTAAAACACATATAGAGAGATCCCTCTCTAAATCTAGGAGGGCTAGATCCTAGGATTCCAAAGTGGTTCTGATGTAGGCCCTGCAATGTTTTTTCTTGCCAATATTGCAAACTACGGGAGCCCTAACACCATCATTGTATCCCTTTGCATGAGAGTAATATTCCTTCTGTTGACAATTCCCTGAGCAGAGACACAAAAACCCCTGCTTTTTCCGGAGCATGAGTAGTCAGGTATGTCCTCGCACCAAAGAGGAATATTAACACTGAGCCCCACACCAGATGGTGCTCTGTCTCAATTGACCACCCATGCCGAGATGTTTATGGAATTTTAAAAAAAAATATAGGCGGAGATTCTATTCCAACAAATTCGAGGATGAGTCATTGGGAGTGGTTGAACTGATAAACCACAGACTTCCTCCTTTGGTTTATGGTTTCCACCTCTTGTGGGAACCTCCTAAAGGATAGGCCTCCCTCCCACCTTTTTAGGGATCCTAACCTCCTCCTTTTCCTCTATAAAAAGAAGATATCTCCCTTTGAATAATCTAGCTGAAATTGGAGAATTGAACATACTATAGCAGAACTTCTGAATAGATAGAATAAGAAGGAATTATGTTGAGAGAGCTTTAGTGTAATGTTCCCAAATTTTAGCCTCAAGATAAAAGGAACATTATAGTTAGCTTTAGATGAAAAAAATGGGTAGGGAGGCCCATTAACCTCTTTAGAAGGAAAAATAACATTCCTCATGTGAAAAGGGGAAGAATAAGTAGTTGGATTGAGCACCTACAGGTGTGAACAGGATTGGATCATGTTGATTCAGTCATATTTGACCAAGTCCACATGCACTGTCTAGATACATTGTATCTCCATGATGGACTGCACAGTTTTAATGGAGGATAACTTGCATGGGTTAGGTGGCACATATGGATATGACCCATTGTGGAGAGGAGCATTTGCTATATATGGAGAGGAGGACAACCATTATCTTCATGCTTGGATTATTATTTGCTTTGATATGTTGAGAATTTGCTTCCTCTTACTGTTTAGCAGGGTTGTAGTGCTGTTTAGCACAAGGGTGATCCTAGTAAAGAATCCCTACCTCATCCTCAGGGAAGGAGAGGTTCTTTGGGCTACATTTCCTCATTCTGGAATTTTGGCCAAGATACCTCCTTCAGCTACAACGCAGTTTCTTTTTAGAGTTGGGTTGTGTTGCAGGGTGCAGCAAAGGAATAACACTAGAGAGCTTGTCTATTCATTGGATGATCAGTAAGAAGGAATATTGGGCACATTTCTACATTTTTGGCATCATGCCAACCATCTGCTATCCCTCACAGCACAGTCACTACCATGAAACTATGTTATTTTTGGAGGCATTTGCTGGGAGGGTTCATTGAGCTCATCAAGAGGGTCTATTTCTGAGTAGAGGGATCAGCCTTCTAATTAGAGATACCATTGGAGGAGGAAATCAACATTTCAGATATGTCATAGCCTCATTTGATATCAGATCCAGTTTGTAGTGGCACATTAACCCCAGGGTTATTTGTCACATTGTATGTTTTCCAGCATTTCTAGCAATCCTTTCCGGGTTGGCTAGAAATATTGTATTGGAGCCCATATCTTCATTGTTGGGTATTTCTTTGTTTCTATCATCCATATTTCATGTATATACACCTACAACAGTAGCTACACTAATATAGACTGCGCAGTCACTGCTCTCTGGCATTCTATATAGTTGCAACATCTCATGTATCTATTGTTTTGATCATTGGAGACTTGTTCTTATGGCTTGAGTGGCTTGTCCCTCATGATATTTTGTACATTGTTGCTGATCCATTAATAAAATGATGGCTGTATATTGATCCCTCTCATGTCATGATTGTATTTTCTGTTTTTACAATATTGTGTTCATTTATTATTGGATCTCCAACTTTAGAATATCTTCAGATATTCTTATTGTTGTAGAAATTCCCTATTTTGGGATATTACAGTGATATTCGAGAATAATATTGGCTCAGCCTATGCATCGAAGACATTATTACATTAGGAGGAGAAGCTTCTCACAGAAGAGAGAAGTTGCACAGAAGAAACAAAAGCATGACTCCATTATTTGGAGGAATGACGAAAGAGAGGGTCTCCCTGCTTCTTTTCCAAGCTATGAAGAATATCAAAGAAGATCTCAAGGAGATGAAAGGGGAGGAGTGTAGAAGATTTCTGAAAGGGTTTGAAGCAATCCCTAGCTATTCATAGGATGGGTGTGAGCATTCAGCCACACATGTAGATCCATAATGCAGTCTACTGCCCAAATTTACTGCAAGAAGGATGGAGGAAGAAGATACACCAAGGGAGGAGACCTTGAGTGACTATATTCAGGAGTATGAATCTCAATCATGGAGATTCAAGAAGAACTTGGACTTCAAAGGGTTTTGAAAACTCAAGGAGGCAATATCTAGTAGCCACAAAAGGAGCAAGAGAGGTGGAATATTCCTATCTCACTTTCATGGATTAGCAAAGTGCACAACCAAAGCTTGGGTAGAAGAGCTAGATTCCTATTTTCAGCTACACCAACTTTTAGAGGAGGCCATCAGAGTATTAGCATTGCACCTCAAAGGTATGGCCCATGATTGGTGGTTTAATGATTCTACTTCAATTTTTCATGCAAATGTAAAAGCTTATGTTGAGTTCACTAAGAGATTGGTGAGGAGATTTGATGGATAACATTGTGAACCATCATTTGTTAGAAACAAAAACTCAAACACTTTGCATGAGTTGGAGGGACCTATTAAACCAAATCCACTCCATATTCCTAAAGCGGATAAAAACATGCATGATATTTTTCCAAGGGAAAGATCCCCACTTCTTGAAGAGCCCTCTTCTATTTATTAAGACATGGAGTTTCCTCCTTCAAGAGATGACCAGGATCAAGGGTCTCTCATTGAGGATGAGGCATTCTCATATATGGAAGAAGAGGAGAAGGATCGACATCAAGGGATGATGAGAATTCACCCTTATCTATTTCGGGAGGTTTCTACACATACGGAGGGGAATAAACTGTGCAGTGAAGAGAGGGACAACTTAGTCCACTCATATATATAGTCCACTTTAGATTTTGATGTCTCATTACATGGAGGCATTCCACCAGGTACACCACCATATCTAAAAATGATGAGAGACATCTTGTCTTTGGGTTTAACACTCTTAGATTTTGGAGAGGTGAAGAGTTTGGAGGAAGACTTTGGCATGGGGGATGTCAAAGTAGCAGGCAGTAGCATGAGGAGAGCTTCACATGCCAGATCACCAGGGCTATCTCTTGGGAGGATTGATCCATATTGGAGGTCTCAACTCTTGGTAGAGTACTCCAAGGATCTTGGTGGTTGCATGATTCTTGATGACCCTGATGGAGATGATAGATATATGGTGGATGATATGGTCATCTATTCTTATGGCAGAGTATTCTTCATTAGAGCTTCTAAGCTCAAGGAGAAGCTACTACATGCAGCATATGAGGAATTCTTTCCCATGCATTTTGATGCAAATCTTTCCTTTGCAGAGGAGTTCATTTGGGAGGGCATCCAACATGGAATATTTCATCATATGGAGAGATGCATAGCCCGGATGATGATAGAGAGGAGGTCACAACCACTTCCCTACTCTTTGGAGGTGAGGGAGAATTTCCAGTTGAGCCATTTCAGCTCAAGGTCCCAAGTACATGGTGAAGAATGTATAATCCCACTTCATGTTTTGTACTTCTTTACTTTATATGAGTAGCATGTTGTACCAAGGAGGATTATCCCTTCTTGCATATTGTATGATGATGAACTTGAAGCCATTTGTAGCATTGAGATTGGCTATCTCATTGATGGTTCGTGGGGAAAGCCATATGATTTTTGGTGTGCAACACTGACACCACTTTGTACTTTCATGTTTCTATATTTTAAAATGATTATGGTAGAAAACAAGTGGCTGGAGAAGCACTTGTTTTTGTTTTATTTTATGCAGGCAAGGGATGCACTGCACTGGTTCCTTGTGTGGGACCTTGATCCATTTTCCGATTGTCATATGACAACTTGTTTCTATTGGTTTTTGCTTCCATGTATTACTGATATTTATATGTTCATGGGGAACTTTGTTTAGGAAGTGGGATATAAGTTGAAGATGCCCATTGGGAGTATGATTCTCCATACTTTGCATGATGCATGTTTCAGGAGAATCAATGGGCATCCTATGATTGCCAAATTACATCTCTCTTCTTCATGTGGGAGGAGTCATTTGGAGAACTTAATTTTTTGGAGGAGGCACTTCATGGTTTAATTGTTTGGTGGGGTAGCTTGGGCCACTCGTGGAGGCCATGAAATTGCAGCCCAATATCAGCAAGCCCCCCATACTTACCATAAATGGAGAGAGAAATTACATGGATGGAAAAATATAAAATCTCCATTCAACCCCAACACATTGCATAAACCCGGGGTTGCATATTTATTTGATGAGCTATCTAGAATGGATCATTTCATTTGGATGATAGAATGGGTGAGTGGGTCACTCATTGGGAATGATATTTCTCATGTTTATCATCACTCCTACCTTGAAGAGGCCATGAGACAGCAAGAAGGTTTCCACTTACACCTTCCACCTTTTCATGATGTGAGCCATTTGGTCAGGCATCTTTGGGAGGAGACATTGGAGGGTAGATTTGTTGCAGATTATCTTGAGCAGTGGTGGATACTATTGATGAGGAGGCCACAAGAGGAGAAGGGGAGGAATTTTTCTCTCCCTATGCAGTTGCTTGAGGACAAGCAAAATTTTGGAGGGGAGGACTATAATGTTTCTAGATTTTAGCCTCAAGCTAAAAGGAACAATATAGTTAGCATTAGATGAGTAAAATGGGTAGGGAGGCCGATTAACCTCTTTAGAATGAAAAATAACATTCCTCATGTGAAAAGGGGAAGAATAAGCAGATGGATTGAGCACCTACAAGTGTGAACAGGATTGGATCATGTTTATTCAGTCATATTTGACCAAGTCCACATACACTGTCTAGATACATTGTATCTCCATGATGGACTGCACAGTTTTAATGGAGGATAAATTGCATGGGATAGGTGGCACATGTGGGTGGGACCCATTGTGTAGAGGAGCACTTGCTATATATGGAGAGGAGGACAACCATTGTATTCATGCTTAGATTATTATTTTCTTTGGTCTGTTGAGACTTTGCTTCCTCTTGCTGTTTAGCAGGGTTGCAATGCTATTTGGCACAAGGGTGTTCCTGGTCAGGAATCCCTACCTCATCCTTAGGAAAGGAGAGGTTATTTGGGATACATTTCCTCATTCCGGCATTTTTTCCAAGCTACCTCCTTCAGCTACAACATAGTTTCTATTTAGAGCTGGGTTGTGTTGCAGGGTGCAGCAAAGGAGGATCTCTTAGAGTCATTTCTGGGCTTGTTTTTCAGTGGAGAGCTTGTCTATTCATTGGAGGATCAATAAGAAGGACTCCCAGGAATATTTCTACATATTTTTCATCAGGCCAACCATCTTCTATCCCTCACAGTGCAGTCACCATCCTGAACTGCGTTATTTTTGGAGGCATTTGCTGGGAGGGTTCATTGAGCTCATCAGGAGGGTCTATTTCTGAGTAGAGGGATTAGCCTTCTAATCAGAGATACCATTGGAGGAGGACATCTGCATTTTAGATCTGTCATAGCCTCATTTAATATCAGATCCAGTTTGCAGTGGCACATTAACCCCAGGGTTATTTGTCACATTGTATGTTTTCCAGCATTTCTAGCAATCCTTTCCGGGTTGGCTAGAAATCTTGTATTGGAACACATATCTTCATTGCTGGGCATTTCTTTGTTTGTATCAGCCATATTTCATGTACATATACCTACAGTAGAAGTTACACTAATATATATTTCACATTCACTGCTCTCCGACATTCTATATAGTTGCAACATCTCATGTATCTATTGTTTTGATCATTGGAGACTTGTTCTTATGGCTTGAGTGGCTTGTCCCTCATGATATTTTGTACATTGTTGCTGATCCATTAATAAAATGATGGCTGTGTATTGATCCCTCTCATGTCATGATCATATTTTCTATGTTTACAATATTATGTTCATGTATTATTGGATCTCCAACTTTAGAATATCTTCAGATATTTTTATTGTTGTAGAAATTCCCTATTTTGGAATATTACATTGAGTCCATGCCTTCTGAGAGAGCTTGAGTCCATGCCTTTACCCTGTCTGAATTCCCTGATGAACATCTGAGACACGCTTCGGCTGAACCCCGCTGGAGGAGACCTTGGCGTCAAATCTTTGGTTGTATCTCTTCCTTTCATTAATACATATACGTGACTACTATTTGGTTCCACTTTTGTGTTATGACATTTGTTTTATGAAATATGTTTATCTTTGACTGAATAATAGTTATGAATAAAATGTTATTATTTCGTATGCTGTTCTTGTTTTCTGATTCTATGTGCAGGTATCCAAGCATGATTGCGGAAGGATTATGACTTGCCAAGGCAGGAGCGAGAGGCCACCACCACTACAGCAATGACGAAAGCGTTGGGCTCCAAGTAGGTCGATCTACCGTGTCCTCTTTCATTCAATAATTAGGAATCAACACTTTAGCATGTCTCTTTGTTTCTAGACCCACTCTAGGGCTAAAGGGATCGTCTCTGTCCGCAGAGAGGATTTACCTGCTTAACAACTTCCCATGTCAAAAGACGAAATTTTCTATATGAAGACAAAAGTGTGAGAAACACTTGCGATATGTGAATGACGATGAAAGAGACACATGCCCAAGCAAATATAACATGAAAATGACAATCATGAAGGTTAAATCAAGAGAAAGAGACAATAAAAAACATGAAAGTGGCACTCGTGAAAGTGAAGCCGAGCAAAATTGATAGTTTGAAAAAATCACCGAAATAGAAGTACAATCGCAACCAAAATTGAGAGACTATCAATTGAAAGTGCACATTGATTGTTGTCATAGGTTGAAAATTGCATAGAAATTGTCTTCATGGGAGACACTATGCCTATTCCAGCTCGCGAAAAAGAAAACACTCATGAATATGTTATGGACTAAACACGTGTATGCAAGTGACTTCGACACTTATCGACCGACCATAAAATTACCGTGGAACAAATGATCATGATACCTTTAGTGGGATCCAAAATTCAAATGGAGACCAAATTGTGGAGGGTGTTTGTTGTAGCAATAACAGTTTGATCAAGAGAACTAGTTTTCAATATTGAGTTGTTAACAAAGTTGCTTTGTATAGAAGTAATTGATTACTACTGTAACCAGAGTTGATAAGTATCCTTCATTATACATAAATGATATTTGAGTAAGAATTTATATTAAAAGACTAATTATGAAGGTGTTGCGAAGATGTTTTGATGGTTGTAGGTTTGTGAGGACATGATCCAAATCAACGTGTGATGCTTCTAGTGTTTTTCTTGATCCTTAATCTCGGGATCCTGTTTTTATTGATGACATAGTATAGTTGTTGATGGTAGGGCTCTTACATTGTTGATAGTGTGTGTGTTTTTGGGCCAGGGTTTGTTTATGATTTGATGTTATTACTGGGAAGAGGTTGATATAATATTTATATTGTATATTGGACCTAGTCTAAAATTTCATGCAAGGGTGGTCCATAGTGTTTGCGGAGGTTGGGGCCTCTGGTAAGTGGTGGCATACTAAAACAGGGAGTTAGGGATTCCTAGCTGCAAGACGCCAACACATTTATGTAGAGGGAGTTGGGGCTTCCTAGCTGGTGGGGGCCAAGAAGCCAATGTAAAATATTGAAGAACAATAATGAAATAAAGAAGAAGAGACGTACAATGGTTTTTCTCCTAGAAGGGTTTTCACCTTAATCTTGGTGTATCATGTGTATGTTTTTCATGTTGTCTTTTTTATTTCTTTATGTTGATGAATTTATGATATGGTGATGAATGTTTAAGAAGTAAACAATAGTAAAAATTGAATAGAAACCTATCTATGGATTCATCCCCCCTTTAGTAGTTACCTAGTTACCAACATTCTCACCCATTTTTTATTCATGTTATTATGTTTAGAAACATCTATCCTAGTATTGGTAGCTCCACATGTAACTACAACCACTCGCGACTAGTGTTTGTGTAGTTCCACGTTAATCTTTTGAATGTTCCACCCCTTCCTCTACTACCATTTTATGATAAATTAGGGGAAACCTTTTCTTGCATGATCCAATCCTCTACATTAAGTACAAGTCGAACAAGATTTGGGTAAATATTCTGCAATATGGCATGGTTTCTCGTAGTTATAGCAAATAATTGTTCTTTGGCCCCTTTCAAATGCTCCTCGTCCTCGGCCTAGTCTGTTGGGTCCTCTAACCATCATCCATTAGCCTCTTCCCTACTAATAAAATGGCCCTAACTGGTTATATGCTTGGGCACTTCCTTCCTATCCCTATCCTCCTTATACGTGTAAGAGTCCATGGTACACTCCCTCATTAGCTCTAATCTCTGACACTTATGAATCTCATGCCATACCAATTTATAGAAATCAAAGAAAAAATTCCTCACTATAGTTTTGAACTTCTACATCATTTGGCAGGTCTAGGGTGTATTTCCCCACACTCTGTAGACTTCACATCAAAACCCTCTTCCTTGTTCCAACGAATTATCTACTCTACTCAGCACATAATCTATCAATGTACGAAATTAATTTCTATTGTGTCCTTACTTCTTGTAGATTGTACACCATATCTCCTTATTATTCTCCTTTTCCTTAGTCAAATCCTCTAGATGGAATGTTAATGCATATAGCTGATATTGCTGCTAATCCAAGTCACTAGTATCCCCATTTATACTAGAGATGCCTCCAAATTCAGTGCAATCTACAATGCTTCAACTGTAATGAAATCTTCTATTGAGTTAATCTTACCCAAATATGAGGGAGTAAATCAAACAATGATCCACTCCTTGTGATGCGCTTATAGAATCTCAAAAGTTAATATACCCAAAAACAAATTTAATCATTTATCATAATACCAAACATATCCATTCCCCCCCTTCTTGATCTCCTTCAACTATGTAATGCAATGTGACTCGAACTAAGGATTCTGGAACTTGCTAAATAGTGCTTTATTTATTTATGCTAATGTTTAATGTTATCTAAATGGAGTAGCATTATTTTACCTCATATCCCACATCCATGAATAGTATTTGAAAGTGGTCTCTAACTATGCTACCTTGGTGGAATCTTCCTGGACCTAATTCACACTCCAGACTGCCTCACATAAGAACAAATTTTGGTTAGGATGTTTTTTCCCGAAACCATAGAACACATGAATCTTAGAAGAATTTGTCATTTTATTTTGTTTACTAGTTCCAAATAAAGAATTTATACATATATTCACTATTTGATACTGCACAGTTTTCATAACATGATTTAATAAAGAAGTTTGTAATCAACTTCCCTTCCACTAACTATACTCACTCCTACTACTATTTTGACTATATTCACTTTCCTTACTAACTAAAGTATTCAAAATTCTACTTGCTGAAGTCACCTCTTGATCAACTAATATGTGGGGGTCATGGACTTGACATGAGGCGTATTGTGAGAAGGGTTACTAGAATACACATGTTTTACTATTCTTAGGATATACTGTGAATTTCCTTCATCCTCTCTTTCTATGTGCATTATGTCAAAATGCACTCTCTCAAGGCTTCTCTAGTCTTTGCTACAGCTCCTATGGCCTTTCTTTGTCACCTTAAGTGAACTTCAATGGCCTTTAATTATGCAAAACTCCACTCTTGAAATTTTTCGTCCTTTCCTACCATTCATTGTTTTCCTTGGCTTCCTTGACATAACTTCTAGAAATTCATTCAGAGCTCTCAAAAAATTCTTTTCTCTCTTCTTCGTCCTTCTAATTATGAATCCTGGACCTTGTTCCCTTAGATTATTCCCCAGTTATCCCTTAGCTCACATTTTGCGGAGAATGGTTTTAGCCACTCATCTTATCCATATTCAGAACTCCCTTGTCACACATGAGAATTTTAATGAATGTTAGCAAAATAATCAGATGTATCTCCCATGTGGTCCCTTCAAAATCTTCCTTTTGGTAGCACTATATGATATTATGGATTCAATGGAAATATAGGATTAGAAATTAATATCTACACTGAAACCAATGGATCTAGTGAAAGAAATCAACTAAGAGTAGAAATCAAAATCTACATTGAAATCAATGCATCTAGTGTAAGGTATTAAATAGGATTAGAAACTTACATCTACACTGAAATCAATGAATCTAGTGCAAGCAATAAAATATGGTTAGAAATCAATATCTACACTCAAACCAATGCATCTAGTGTAAGAAATCAAATAGTAGTAGAAATCAACATCTACACTGAAATCAATGCATATAGTGTAAGGTATTAAATAGGATTATAAATTGACATGTACACTGAAATCAATGAATCTAGTGAAACCTATCAAATAGGATTATAAATCAATAACTACACTGAAATCAATACATCTATTTTAGTGAAAAACCAAAATATTCATGACTTTATAGTTCTAACTTCTATGTATGTATATGTCCTTGTGTGTATCTTTCTTCTTCCCTGTCCCTTAACCTTCCATTCAATGTCTATCTCCCTCCCTCTATCCTTCTCTCTCTCCCCCTCCCTCCCTCCTCTGTCTCTCTCTCCAACTCTCCCTCCATTTCTCTATATTTCTCTTATTCCCTCTCCCCTTGCCATCTATATTTATACCTCCCTCCATCTCTCCTTATTTGTCTCTCTATCTCAGGCCCCTAAACACATTTCACGCTCTCTGCCTCTCTTATCTCCCTATGTCTCTCGTTATTTATATCTCTATATAATCCTGCATACTCTCTCTCTCCATCTCTCTCTCTCTTTCTCTCTCTCCCCCGCCCCCCACCCCCATCACACACACTTTCTCTCTCCCTACTCTCCAAATCCATCATTATCACCCTTTCTCTCTCCTTATCACTCTCCCCGTCTCTCTCCCCTCGATATCTATGTCTCCATGTCTCTCTCTTCCCCTTATTTCCCTATATCTATCCTCTCCTTCTATCTCCCTTACCTCATCTCCTCTTACCCCTATTCCATATTCATCTCTCCCTTATCACTCCCTCTCTCTCTCCACATATATCTCTCAATGTATGTGTTCTTCCCTCCCTCTCAGCACCCCATCCAAATCCATATCTCTCCCTCCCTCTCTCCTCCTCTCTCCCCCCTCCTCTCTCTCTTCCTTCCTCTCTCTCCCTATCTTTTCCACCTCTATGTCTCTCCCTCCCACTCTATTCCCCATCCATCTCACACACACTCTCTCTCTCTCTCTCTTAAATATGATCCCTTTGTATTCTATTTAAGAAAGTATCTAAATTTATAAAAAAAAAAAAAAAAAAAAAAAAAAAAAAAAAAAAAAAAAAACATAATTGGATGTAAAATATCAAACCTATATCTTGGATCAATCATGTCAAATAAAATACAATAATAAAAAACTTAAAAGAGTCATGCACTATCTTTCCTCTATGATTGTTAGTAACTTTTATTTCTCTCTTTGATTAGATCTTTGGTTAAAATGAATCTATCGTGGTTCTTTACAATATTATTTATATTATATAAATTTCACATTTGTATATATAAAAGTATTCTCATTTTAAATTTATTAAAACCTCAATTTATTCTTTGTGAGAATATTTTTAGTAGCCGTGAGGATGGTGGGTTTAGATACACCTCAAAATTAATGATAACTTTTTTTCTTTTAGATTTTTTTTTTAATTTATAAAATTTTTCTTTTATATTTTTTTAATTTATTAAAACCTCGATTTAATCTCTATGAGAATATTTTTAGTAGTCGTGAGGATGGTGGGTTTAGATATACCTCAAAAGTAATTATACCATTTTTTCTTTCAGATTTAATAAAAAAATGCTATAAAATTAAATTAAAGTAAGGTATTTTTAAAATATTTTGATTTTGAAATAAGTTATGGTTTTTGGGCATGTGGTATTGATAAGCCAATGGCCCATGGTATTGTAACAGAATAATTAAAATCCTAGATCCATAACATAATAATCAAAAGTCTAGATGGCCCATGGTATTGATAAACTATGGTATTGTGATTTTTTCCCCTCCTCTCCCTCTCTCTATCTTTCTCCTCTGGGTATTGTCTCATGGTATTGTAAAAATTCCTATCTAGAAGTTAATACTATCCATGGTAAATATTCATTATTAAAAATATTTTTATATTGTAAATATTGATTTTTTATTGGCTTATTATTTAAATTTAAAAATGGTTATGAAATCATTATTTTAGACCATAGATCTAGACCGACATCCAATATATGTGTCTGCAGTGGCCAAACACGACCTTCCCAAGATTAAAGGATGACCCCCCAAGTTGGATTTGTTTTGTAAAATGAGAAAATCAACTGGATAATTCCAAGAAGCCACATTGATAACCACATATTCTATCATTCCCTCGGGCTTGACACGAGATCTACCTGCTAATTCAAGCACTATGGGTGTAGGTCTAAGTCCATGAAGTCCTAGGGAAATGAAGAGGTCTTTAGTCATGAAATTGATGGCTACTCCAAGATCAATAAAAGTATTGGTTATCGGCTGATTTTCAATATGGACAGTCACTGTAGGGTTCCTTGGGTCATTATATTTAGTCAACAAAGGCTAAACAATCATGAGATCAGACAATTTCACCATGACATGGATAATATCAAGGTCTTTAGGTTTCCTTTTATGCCTTTTGACGCATAGATCCCTCATTTTTTTAGCATAGATAGGTACTTCCTTAAGAGCTTGTAACAATGGAATTTGCACATACAAATTTTGCAGTTCCTTGAGGAATTCAGATTCAGGTTGTGAGACCAGCCCAGTTTTAGTTAATCATTGAGGGTATGGAGGATTCTAAATGCTAACAGCTAAGTCAGCTATCACAGATGCACCAACATTTCTCGGATTGGTTGTTGTAGGAAAAAGAGATCATCCCAATTTGGTTGCTATAGATTTAACAATAGGTGATGTATCAGCTATTACATGTGTAACAGCTACCTCAAAATCACCCATATCCTTTGTAGGTGACTCACATTCTTCAGTAATAATGGGAGTATGCTCAGATCTTATGACTTTCCCTGATCAAAGCTGAACCTCGTTATGTCTAATAGGAGTAATAAGATAAGTCTCGAGGGTAACCAGAGCATCCCTGTTTTGGGCTACCTTATTATTTTGATTGGGTTTAGGTTGCACAGGTAATTGGGTTCAAACAGAAGGTGTAGGATTTTGAATAGAAGGCATTTGTAACTGTTGTTTTTGTATAGGTATTGGAGGGGGTACTGGACCTTGGCCATTACTTCTGTAGTTCTAACCCCAAGTATTGGGTTCTAATGGAGGATATTTCATTAGTGGAGGAGACAACCACTAGTTCCATGGTGAAGGAAATTGTGTTGAGGAAGGAGTAGGATAATGCCATGGGTATTGCTTACTATTATAAACATTATTCCAAGGATAAAAAGAGGAAAAATATGAAGGCATACCTGTAGGTCGTGGCTGCCATGGTCTCTTTGATCCGATGAAATAAGAAGATTGGACATCCTCGCTTGATTCTTGAAGTACAACCTTCAGTCTAGGAAATTCAGGACATTGATTCGTAGAATGCGCCAACTCATAGATATTACACAGACTGACATTATTCAGTCCACATTCTCTTTCCAAATGTTTCTTTTTTCATCGGGGACAAAATGTTTCTAAGGCTGCTTCAACTTCTTCTTGTGCTTTCTTAACTTGTACCGTAGTGATCTGGGCAAAGAGAGTGCTAAGGAGCTCAGTTTTAAAATCCTCAAATAAATTCGCGATCTCTGCTCTGGATACTCCTCCACTTGTGGACTTCTGTATCCGGACTGAAGGGTCCTGAACTGAAACTTTCCCTTTGATAGATCCTCTTGAGCTACGCAGGCAGAGCTTCATTATTTAGTCAAGCAGTTCTTGTGATATGTCTCCTTTTCCCAATAGGTTCAGATGCTCTGGAAAATCATTTCTTATACCTCTTAAGAATATTGGCTTTATAATTTCTGGGTCTAAGTTAATGAACTTAGACCTTTGTAAATTGTAATAAAATCCCTCCATATAGTCTTCCAAGTTTTCCTCCTCCTTCTGTGCAATTATTAAAATCTCGTCCTTCAAATTCATGGTTTGACAGTAATCCTGATACTTAAAGAGGGAGGCCTCCCTCATGTCATTCCAGGTCCGAATCGTGCTAACACCTAGTCTCATGAACCATCTTAATGCTGCTCCTTTCATAGTAGCAGGGAATAATTTCAGCTTTTGGGCGTATGAAGTGTAGTCATAACCTCTACACAGCACATCGAATTTGAACAGAAAGGTATCAGGGTCTTCAACAACCATCCCTTGAAAGGATGGTAGGGATGATAACGAAATATTCTTCATAGGAGCCTCATCCCGTGTTACTACTATTTGGAATTCAAAAGTAACAGAGCTATATGTCTTGACATTCTCGTCCCTCATGGCTGATTCTTCTTGTTGGGATGAACTAACCTTGGAGTGTACTGGAGATTGACAAATAAAAGGATCAGATTGTTCCAGGACTAGCTGTTTAACAACAATACCAACGTCCAAATGATGATGAATTAAATTTTGTTCCTCAGGTCCCTGATGCCCCCTACTGGTCTCTCTGTGTCCTTCAATTCTTAGATCCCGATCAATGATTTTCCACTGCTATTTTGAATCTGGAGCCTTGATATTAGGAGTGGATATGCTAATTACAAAATCCAGATTATCCACAGTATCATAAAATGATTGTCGATGTTTCGAATCCCAATGGGGATCCATCTTCAGGATGAGAATTGAATGAAGACTGAAAGAAGGTCGCAAAAGGTATAAATAGTGAAGGGGTGAGATGAGAAGATGAGAAGATGAGAAGAGCCGACATAATCTATAATTTGTTTAAGAATTTTATATTTTATTTTTAAAATTTTTTTTCCTAAGGTTTTATTAATTCTAATTTTAATAATTTATGCATGTATTGCACCTTTAAGAAACAACTCTGATTGATTGGATCGTCACTTCCATCCCATGAAATGCAAAAATTTTTTGGGCTGTATTAATCAATATTGAATGATTAAAATAGTACACATAAATTATCAATTCAGGGACGTCTTTTATTTCAATGACAGTTGCATTGTCTGTGTTGATACACTCAACCAGAAGCAATTCCAAATAAAAGAAATCATTGCTGAAGTAAATGCTGGAAGTAAATCACTCATGCAGAAACAAAATGATTTACAAGATTGAAATCACACTTCAATTAATCTGTTCTAGTGTGCCACACAATAATTATCTAGCTGGTGTCTCTAATATCATATGTGTAACAACATATAAAATATTGAAATTGAAGCGGATATATTCACAGCTAAACAACAACAACAACACCTCTACTGATACATAAACCAAAATACAAACACATATACACAACTACCTTAATCACTACAATCCCCTCTAAGAAGGAGGGCCCTTCCTCCCTAGCAGGGTGCAGGTAGAGAAAGAACTTAATGGAGACTAAATCGAATGACGCATGTAACAACAATAAAAGGATAATATGTATTAATATGAGAAAAATTACAGAGCCAAAATAATGTTTTTCTCTGCTAACCTTTCGACCTCTAGGGCCGAGAACTATATAGTGGTTACATCTCAAAAAATCAAGGGATAGATCAGTCATGATAATCTTATGATTTTCATGTTGATCGAAATAGAGTGCATATGGTTATGACCACTTCTTAATAAACTTCTAACTAGAAAATTATAGATTACAATCAAAACTACCCATAGGCTATTATTCAAAAATGCAATGCTCAATAACTTCTACATCTATCATGAGAAACCATAGTTGTAGCGTAATATCTAAAGGAAAGGTCAACTACAGGAGTTGACAAGATCTAGCCAGCGGTACAACTGTAGCAGCAGTTCGCCAGCAGGTCTATAACAGCAAAGTGTAACAACAATTTGCTGGCGAGTCTCTAACAGTAAGGTGTAACAACATCATGGTGCAAAAAGATTGCTATAACAACACACCCTTAACTGCTCATGTATATATCGTGTTCTGGATGTTTCGTGTTACAAATGACATCTGGAAAGACAACACAAATACCATAGATCTTCTCCAAACATTCATCCTCAATTATTCATAAGAAAGGTACGATATCATAATAATTGATGAAATGGAAGAGTAATGAATTAAGGTGAAACAACACAAGTTAGGATAGAAAGGTAGGAAAAAGAGGCAAAGATAGTTCCATTGGTTATAGTCATGAGGCAAAATAAGGAAAACAAATGTAGGAAAATTGTGCAAAACTGGCACGCAATAGTAACAAAAATTTCAGCACACTTGAAGCTAATACAAAGGTCACACTATGAAGCTGGACCAAGGAGATGTAGCCTAGGAGGGGTGAACTCATTTATCAAAATTCCTTGTCTTAAGCTCTGTTATATGTGCTTGTTGTGTTTACTATTGCTTCTATTTTGGCATTTAAAATTATTCTTTTTAAGCTTATGACAAACTCGTAATTTCACTAAGTAAATTGTTTTCCAATCACATGATCTTAAACAAACTCATGAAGGATAAGTAAAAAAATGCAAAGAAAAGCTTATATTTGAAATGAATCTAGCACAACATTAAGTAGCAAGTAATTTCAGATCAAGTTGGTATCAGAGCACAAGGTTGCTTGCTTGTTTTACTTGAAGAGTTTTTAATAGTGAAAATTTACCAATGCTTACCCAAAGGACCACTCAAGGTAACACTTGAAGCACAAGAGTAATTAATTGCACAAGAGGCTGAAGTGGTTAAAGAGATACAAGCTACAGCAATAGAGCTTGAATCAGTAGCCAAAATGTCTAGCCATGAGGGAGCTCATGAACATTCTAAGGAAGAGGATGTCAAGAAGCAGTTCAAATAAATGCAAAGGGTGGCGAAACTTATATATGAATATTTTATGGCAAAGGAAGCAGGAGAATGTTCAAAACACCCTCATAAAGAAGAGTATTCAAACATTAAAAAGGAGGAAGAGAGAAGCTCAAAATCCAGTGGTGGAAAACCACCTCCTTCTCCACCACCACCATCATCATCCTCATCCTCATCCGCATCTTCATCTTCCAAATCCACTACAAAAACTCATACCCATACTCATTCCAAGATCCCAAAAGGTGAGACTCTGTTACTCAAATTGGACATCAAATTTGAACTTCCTACATATAATGGAGAAGTTAATGCTGAAAAAATAGATAATTGGATTCGTCAATTATAATTTTACTGTAGAATTCAAAATCTGCAAGAAGACGATATTAAAGTCCAATTGGCTTCATTAAGGCTGGAAGGAGAAGCATTTGTTTGGTGGGAAGCAAAGACACGAGAGGAAATGCTCATCCATGGTAAGATTTCCATTACTTGGGTCGAATTCATTTCTTCCATTAAAAGGAAATTATATCCATTAGCCTATATGTAGAAATCAATAATGAGTTGAAAAAAATTTAGATAGCTAAAAGGTCAAAGTGTCCAAGAGTATACATAAGAGTTTAGGAAAAGGGATTTATTACTTGGAGTAGACTTAAATTGACAAGCCACACTCCTAAAATATATAGGAGGTCTACATTCCTACTTAAAACATATTATTCTCATGTTTAACCCAAATAACTTAGATGAAGTATGTATGCAAGGCACACATCTTGAATCAAAGGGAAAAAAAAATTCTAAAGAGGGTAGTAAGAAGAAGCCATTCAAGGGTAAGGGAAAAGATAAAGGATGAAAATGGAAGGGAAAGAAGAATGCAAATGTGAAGCAAGAAGGGGAGAAAATAACATGCAAACATTGTTCAAAAGAGGGGCATGACGAAGCTCTTTGTTGGAAACTACATCTCGATCTAAGACCAAAGAAACCAAATAACAAAGGGAAACAAAAGACGACTGCCACCGCACAAAAAGATCTTGCATCTGATTCAGGAGATGAAACCAAGATAGTTTCCACTGTTAACAAAGGAAAGGAAGTGATTTCAAGTTCGAGTACCTCAAACAGTCATAATAACACTTCAAATGAGGATACAAGGATAGAATTATTCCATGTTAGAGTAATTTCTAATCATACAAATATTGATGCCTTATTTGATATAGGGTCACAAGAAAACTTTATTTCAGAAGACTTACTTAAAAAAATTAACCTTCAAACTATACCTCATCATAAGTCATACCGTCTGGGTTGGATAGTGAACAATGCAAATTTATAGGTGACAAGGAAATGTATTTTCAGATTTTCTATTACTGCAAACTTTGTTGATGAAGTTGAGCTAGATGTTGTCACACTTGATATGTCAGGGATGTGATGAAAAATTTAAATTTGATTTATTTTAGTTGGTAAGTCAACATGGCGAATGTTTCAAGAACCAAAGGGGTTGCCACCCAAGAGGGGAATTCAAAATGAGATTCAACTGCTGCAGGATGTTCCACTTTCGAATATTGGTATGTATCGCATGTCAATCATGGAAAGTTTGGAGATCAAGAAGCAAATCCAATAGCTGTTGAATAAAGGTATCATACTCTCATCTACTTTTCCATGTGGTTCTCCAATAGTTTTGGTTCCAAATAAGGACGGGACTTGGCACATGTGTATCGATTTCCGTGCATTGAACAAAATCACGGTAAATAATTGCTACCCACTTCCACGCATTAATGATTTGCTTGATCAATTAAAGCATGCAAAGTATTTCACTAAGTTAGATTTGAGAAGTGGTTATCATCAAGTTAGGATAGCTGAAGAAGACATTTGGAAAATTGCTTTCAAGACTAGACAAGGTTTGTATGAGTCGTTAGATATGCCATTTGGCTTAAAAAATGCACCAAATACTTTTATGAGAGTGATGAATGATGTACTTATACCATTTATAGATGATTTTTTTTATTGTCTACTTAGATGGAATACTCATATTCAGAAAATAAAGAGAAGTACATGTCGTGCATTTGAACAAGGTACTTGATGTTTTGAGAAAAGAGCAATTGTTTCCTAAGATGTCAATGTGTGAGTTTTGTAAGACTTCATTGGTATATTTGGGACACATTGTTGGAGGAGGTGAATTGAAGATTGATCCTTCCAAAGTTGAGGTCATTTTGAATTGTCCCAAGCCCAATATAGTTACTGAGGTAAGAATATTTTTAGGGGAAACACAGTATTGGAGAAAATTTATTGCTAATTTTTCTTCCATTGCAGCACCGTTACATGCATTGACAAGAAAAGAAAGTTTTCCTTTGGGGATATTTGCAGCAGAAAGCATTTGATGCTTTAAAAAAAAATATAAGTTCGGCTCCGGTACTAGAAATTCCAGATCTAAGACAACCATTTGATATCAAAACATATGCAAGTGATTATGCTATGGGACCAGTGCTCATGCAGCATGGTAAGCCTATCTCATTTCATTCTGAAACTTTTAATGGAGCTGTGACTAAATATACTACATATGATAAAGAATTATATGCATTGGTACAAAGTGTAGAGAAATGGAGGCATTACTTGATGGGAAAAGAGACCATTATCCATACCGACCATCACCCATTACAATATTTACAATCACAGTCCAAAGTGTAGCAATCAAGACATTTCAGGTGGATGGTTTTTCTAAAACAATTTCACTTGGTTATCAGGTAGAAGAAAGGAATCTACATTAAGGTAGCTGATATGCTCTCTAGGCCTATTGTAAATTCAATTATTATTCTCAAGCACAATTCTATTATGCATGAAAGTTACATTGAACAATATGTGAATGATAGTGATTTTCAAGATGTGTATGAGAACTTGAGTAAGGGAAACCAAAGTGAAGAGTTAGATTATCATGTGCATAATAGTTTTCTATATCACTAGGGCAAGTTATGTATACCACAGGGAGAAAGAAACAATATCATAAGGGAGACATACACATCATTGATTGCAGGAAATTTCGGTGTAGGCAAGACAGTGGCACATCTCCAAAGGTATTTTTATTGGCCACAAATGAATGAAAGTGTTTCTAGTTTTATTAGAGGATGTTCTTTATGTGCAACAAGTAAGCCTAGCAATAGGAAGCTTGGTTTGTACACACCACTTCTAGTTCCTTCTCATCCTTGGGAGAGAATCTTAATGGATTTTTTAGGAGGCCTTCCTATGTCAACGAAAGGTCATGATGTTGGGAAAAATACTGAGAGGGGGGGTGAATCAGTATTTAGAGCTGACTGAAAAATTTTCTTTTCCTTCTGTTTAAAACCATATGTTACATTACTGAATCCAACTTGTATGTCCAGAGATCTTATTGCATCATTCATTCATCTAATGTTTAGTAGGCAGTAAGTATGAAAAGAAATAATAGAACAAATCATCAAACATAAGTAACACATATGAACACCAGTATTTAAGGTGGAAACCCAATTCAGGAGAAAACCACCACTGCTGTAATCTCAGTCTTCAATTTTTATTATAAAGAAAATTTCTTACAATTTATGCTGGTGCAGACTTATGCCAGCACGTAGGCACCCACCTCCAGAAAGGCTACAACCTTTTCTAATTCTCCAGCCACTACTGGAAGGGAGCCACAACCCCCTGCTCTCGTTTACCAGCTACCACTGGAAGGGAGCTACAACCCCCTCACTGAAGGTTTCAACCCTTAGATCTACTGTGGACCACGTTTCATTCACTTCCACACAACATACCTTGCAGGCCACCGAATTTATTTATTTTCTTCAGAGGTGCATCCTTAATTCAGATCTCTCAGCAATCTGTTACCCATTCCATACAGATATACTTCAAGGTGAAGTATTCATTCACAAACCTTACTCATGCATACATTCTTCATGATTTCATCAGTCGGTTAAACCAGGAATTAATCATCATATGATCTAGAGATATTGATCATCATATTCACAAGTGCACCATAGATTCAGATATATCAGAGTTTCTTCAGATATCTCTAAAAGAGATTCGTTTATTATCAACCCTTTCACATGCACACCCTTCTTCATAATTCTCATCACCTTATATAGTTTTCTCCTTTATTAAAACCTTGGGTCAAAACCATTCAATTGCTAATGGTTTTCGTGGACGGAGTCAGAATAGATAATCCAGCGGGGTCTCCATAACTCACACTGTTCTATTAAATAATTAATTTAATACTTTTGAACTTAACTTTAGGATTAAGGTTAACCTTTCGCATTTTAACGCTTTCAAACAATATGATAAACCTTTGACCCCGGGCCCACAAATATAGTCAATAGCCAATCAAATACGCGCACGGTACCATAAGTAAATTTCGCACAAGTCCAGCGTCCGATCACCGTTAGATTAGGCAATGGATAAGGCAATAGAGCTTTGCTTCTTGCTAAACCAAGATACTAACCGGGGCCCCATATAGAATGCACCATCACTAGTGCTTTTCTGATCATCAACACTTCCAGCCCAATCTGCATCAGTGTATGCATGAAGAGTAAGATCAACATTCTTTGGATACCATAGTCCAAAGTCTTGAGTTCCTTGTATATATTTGAATATTCTTTTCACAGCCTGAAGATGAGACTCTTTTGGATTAGCTTGGAATCGTCCAACAATCCCAACTACATGCATGATGTCTGGTCTTGTCCCAGTGAGATAAAGTAGACTTCCTATCATAGATCTGTATTCTGGTTGATTCACCATGGGGGAATCATCATTAGAACTGAGATTACATCTGGTTATCATTGGTGTACTTACAGGTTTGCAATCTTCCATGCCATACTTCTTCAGGATTTGCTTGAGGTATTTTGCTTGTGATAAGAATATGCCATTTGTTGCTTGTTGCACTTGCAAGCCAAGAAAGAATGTTAGTTCCCCAAGCAAAGAAATTTCAAACTCTTGCTGCATATCAGAAGCAAATTTCTGACTCATAGACCCTTCATTACTTCCAAAAATGATATCATCAACATATACAACCACAATCAATAGTTTGTCATTTTCAGTTTTTGTGTGCAAGTTGCTATCAACAGACCCTTTTGAAAATCCTTGTTGATGAAGATATTTGTCAAGATGATAGTACCATGCCCTTGGAGCTTGTTTGAGACCATATAGAGCCTTTTTAAGTCTACAAACAAGTTTTTCATCATTTCCAAAAATAAATCCTTCTGGTTGTTCTATATAAACTTCTTCTTCTAGATCACCATTGAGAAAAGCAGATTTAACATCCATTTGATAAACTTTGATTTGTTGGAAGCTTGAAAAAGCAAGAAACATTCTTATGGCTTCAAGTCTAGCTACAGGAGCAAAGGTTTCTTCAAAGTCTATACCTTCTTGTTGAGCATGCCCCTTGCAAACAAGTCTAGCTTTATTTCTTATAACATCCCCATTCTCATTTAACTTGTTTTTGAATATCCATTTAGTTCCAATGACATTTTTGTCATGAGGTCTTAGTACTAATTCCCAAGTGTGATTCTTTTCAATTTGATCAAGCTCTTCATTCATGGCTTGAATCCAACATTCATCTTTGCTAGCTTGACTGACATTGTGAGGTTCAATAGTGGACAGAAATGCCAGATTGCTAGAAGATCCCATAAGAGTCCTTCTTGTTTGTACACCTGATCCCTTTTCTCCCAAAATTTGAGATTCTGGATGATTCTTTTGAACATATCTGGATGGAGCCTTTTCAGACAAATCATCTTTGGGTTCTTCACTGGGTTCACTGTTTGTATCATTACTATTTGATGTAGAAGGATATATGTCATCATCATCGTCTTCATTTGTTGTTTGTTTTTCTTCTTTTGGAGCTGCTGGAGATTCATCAATAACAACATCTATACATTCAACAATATTACGAAGTCTTTTATTATAACATTTATATGCCCTACTCCTAGAGGAGTAGCCTAGAAATATTCCTTCATCTGCTCTAGGTTCAAAATTGCCAAGTTTTTCATCATTATTTTTGATAAAACATTTTCTTCCAAAAATTCTAAAATGCTTTATAGTGGGAGAATTACCATACCAGAGTTCATATGGATTTTTATCACTATTTACATGAACATGTGCCTTGTTAAGAATATTTACTGCTGTATGTGCTGCTTCTCCCCAAAATGTGTCAGGTGTTCCAGAATCATCAAGCATAGCTCTAGCCATTTGTTGAACTGTTCTGTTCATTATTTCTGCTACGCCATTCTGTTGTGGAGTGCCAGCTACAGAAAACTATCTTTTTATGCCAAGTTGTTCACAAAATTCAAGGAATTCATTGGATGTATATTCTCCTCCTCGATCAGATCTAAGACACTTGATTTTTAGATCTAATTCATTTTCAACCAGTGCTTTGAAGATCTGAAATTTCTCAAATGCTTCATCTTTGTGTTTAATCAACCTAATCCAACACATTCTAGAGAAATCATCAATGAATAAGATATAGTATTCTTCACCACGTGGTGAATTTTTCCTCATAGGTCCACATATGTCAGTATGAATGAGTTCAAGAGGCTTACTTGATGATCCTTCCTTGGCATTAAATTTTACTCTGGTTTTCTTACCGAATTGGCAAGATTTTCACATAATATTTTCAGGTAGAGTAATATTGGGAAGATCACGAACAACTTTAAGTCTGCTTGATTTGTTGATTTGAGAGAAACTCAGATGCCCTAACCTTCTATGCCATAGCCAGTTTTCTGAAGATTTACTCAAGTAACATTGTTCTTTGAAGTTCTTTAATACATACAGGTTGCTTGGAGTTCTTTTTCCTTTTATAATTGTTTTACCTGTATCAAGATCACGTACCACACATTCTTTTGAACTAAAGACAACTTCAGTTCCTTGATCACACATTTGACTTACACTTAATAAGTTATGCTTTAATCCATCCACATACATGACTTCATTAGCTTTCACCTTTTCTTTTAGAAAAACAGACCCTTTTCCCTTAATGACGGCAGGAGTGTCATTTCCAAATGTAACATTCTTTTCCTTTTCTAGAGCACTATATGCAAGAAGTTTGTTTTTGTCACCTGTCATGTGTCTTGAGCATCCACTATCAAGGTACCATTGGTTTTCTTCATCTTCTGCAAATAACACTATGCCACAATTTTCAACCTGTAATTCCTTCTTTTTCCATACTTTGGAGCTTGAGGGAACTTGTTCTTTTGGCTGAATTTTACTCCTGCATTCAGATTCTTCATGGCCAAAGTTATTGCAATAAGCACATTCAACTTCATTTTGAAGAGGAGAAAATTTGTTATAGGTATTCTTCTTTGGTTCAATATCAATCCTTTTCTTTCTTGCTTCTCTTTTCATGATGGTTTTATATGCTACACATTGAACAAATTTATGACCAAAATTGTGACATGAGAAACATTGTCCATTGAAGAATAAATTTCTACGATCATAAAATCTCCTTCTTGAATTTACCTTTGGATTGGTGTTTCTTTGAAATATATTCCTGTTAGTGTTATTTGAATTGAGATGATCATGCTTTACCTGCAAATATTCTTTATTCCCTTGCTGAGTGGCAGCATGTTGTATACCAGCAGTAGCTGCTTTTAGATAATTTGGTGCTGAAGCCTGAGAAGATTCTCTGATATATCCAAGACCTGTCTTTATAAGGGGAGAACGTTGTACCTTGATAATCTCATCTAAGGTTTTAGATCCTTTAGCAAATCTAAGATTCAGAGTCTTTACTTTCTCAAGTTCTTTTCTTAGACTTACTACTTCACACTCTAATTTCTCATTGTGTTTCTCTTTTTCTTCAAGCTGATTTTTCAGAGTTTCCATGATTATTTTACTCTCTTCTAGGCCAATTTTGAGTTGATTGTTTTCATCAAGAAAATATTTGTCTTCTAGAGCATCCACAAAAGTATCCTTTTCTGCTCTAGATTCTTTTTCAAATGCCATGAGAAGTCTAAGATCTTGTTCACATTCTCCCTCACTATCAGATAACCCATCGCTGTCTTCATGAGTATAGTAACTTTTTCTAGTGCTATAACGATTCTTATTCCTTCTTACTACTTCCTTCCCCTTTTTATGCATTTCTTTATGAGGACACTTAGCAGCATAATGACCAACTCTTCCACAATCAAAACTTTTGAAAGGAAGCTTACCTCTAAACCGTCCTATGCCAAGTTGAAGTTTCTTTACAAAGTTTATCTCATCTTCTTCTGAGATATATCCTGATCCTTCTGGTTTTTGTACTTCCTTCCCTTTTGTAGAATTGCTAAAGACTGCTTCTTTGACTTCAGATGGTTCTCCTCTTCTCATTTCATATGCAGTTAGTATGCCATGATGTTGCACCACAGTAAGATTTTGAAGATCCTGCTTTTCTTCAAGAGCAGAAACTTTTGACTCAAATTTTGTCATTAGTGATCTTAAGACTTTCTCAACCAAAGTAGATTCAGTTATTGTTTCTCCCAGATTTCTCATATGATTTACAATATCATCAAGACGTAAGAAGAAATTGGCAATGCTCTCCTCATTATCCATTTTTAGATTCTCATATTGAATTCTGAGAGTTTGGAGTTTAACACTTTTTACCTTTGCATCACCTTCATAAATCAGAATGATTTTGTCCCATAGTGCCTTTGCAGTATTCAGCTGCATGACTTTGACAAATTTTGATTCAGTTAGACTTCCCAATAGAGCATTGACCGCCTTTGCATTTGTTTCATAATTCTTTCTTTCCATTGAATCTGTTGGTACTGCAGCTGGATATTGACATCCTTGTTCAACAATTGCCCATACATCTGCTCGCAGAGACTGAAGATAGGATCTCATCCTTGTTTTCCAGAAGATTAAATTGTTTACGTTAAAGAGCGGAGGCCTGATAGATGCTGTTCCATCTTGATTGCTCATCTTGCTTGATCTTCCTTCTAGCGGCTAAGCTTTTTTAGAAGGACCTGCTTCGATACCAATTGTTGGGAAAAATACTGAGAGGGGGGGTGAATCAGTATTTAGAGCTGACTGAAAAATTTACTTTTCCTTCTGTTTAAAACCATATGTTACATTACTGAATCCAACTTGTATGTCCAGAGATCTTATTGCATCATTCATTCATCAGATGTTTAGTAGGCAGTAAGTATGAACAGAAATAATAGAAGAAATCATGAAACATAAGTAACACATATGAACACCAGTATTTAAGGTGGAAACCCAATTCGGGAGAAAACCACCGCTGCTGTAATCTCAGTCTTCAATTTTTATTATAAAGAAAACTTCTTACAATTTATGCTGGTGCAGACTTATGCCAGCACGCAGGCACCCACCTGCAGAAAGGCTACAACCTTTTATCGTTCTCCAACCACTACTGGAAGGGAGCCACAACCCCCTTCTCTCGTTTACCAGCTACCACTGGAAGGGAGCTACAACCCCCTCACTAAAGGTTTCAACCCTCAGATCTACTGCGGACCACGTTTCATCCACTTCCACACAACATGCCTTGCAGGCCACCGAATTTATCTATTTTCTTCAGAGGTGCATCCTTAATTCAGATCTCTCAGTAATCTGTTACCCATTCCATACAGATATACTTTAGGGTGAAGTATTCATTCACAACCCTTACTCATGCATACGTTCTTCATGATTTCGTCAGTCGATTAAACCAGGAATTAATCATCATCAGATCTAGAGATCTTGATCATCATATTCACAGGTGCACCATAGATTCAGATATATCAGAGTTTCTTCAGATATCTCTAAAATAGATTCGTTTATTATCAACCCTTTCGCATGCACACCCTTCTTCATAATTCTCATCACCTTATATAGTTTTCTCCTTTATTAAAACCTTGGGTCAAAACCATTCAATTACTAATGGTTTTCGTGGAAGGGGTCAGAATAGATAATCCAACGGGGTCTCTGTAACTCACACTGTTCTATTAAATAATTAATTTAATACTTTTGAACTTAACTTTAGGATTAAGGTTAACCTTTCACATTTTAATGCTTTCAAACAATATGATAAACCTTTGACCCCGGGCCCACAAATATAGTCAATAGCCAATCAAATACGCACATGGTACCATAAGTAAATTTCGTGCAAGTCCAGCGTCTGATCACCGTTAGATTAGAAAGCTTCCAGATCAATGGCGTATATTCATATCGCTCGACCTCCGATGCCGAACGTTAACGTGCGATGGCCTGCCATACCTGTGTTAATCTTTGCGCACCTTAAACAAATGATGATCGTCTAATGACCCCTTCCCAGATCAACGACGCTCAACGATATCGCTGGGCATCCTGGGTCGAATTATAACACACGATGGCGCATAGTGACAAGCGGTTTTCTGTGGGTCTCCTTGCCACGTGTTGAGTGATTTATGGAATTGCTCCCAACTCCTCAAATACCACTCACTCCGCATAGGTGGTGCGATGAAAACCGTAAACTGCCTTCACTGTTCACTTGGTCATGGTTTCGCTCTTCCATGCAGGGTTCCGTCGCCTTTTCAATGTATTATTATAATTAAGTTGCGCTTTAAGGTTTTTCCTTTTATTATAGTTTCATTGCTAGGTTTAACGCTTTGTTCACAATTTCGTTTGAGTCTTATATCATACATTCTTTGCACCGGTTGCTGTCTTCCGAACTTAACACAACACAATGTCACTCTGTCTTCAATTCTACTATGATATATATACTATATCAACCTTCCATTGCATGTTTAGAGTTCTATTTTGTCACAGTTCCGCTTCTAATTGCACACTCAAGTTCTTGATTCCGCAAGCTGATCACTGTACTATGGTCCATCGCGATTATAATCTTCGCTATATTCATCTTATTCTTTTCTATTCGATGGCATTTTTCTCCTATTCTGTCTCTGGACAATTCTTCTTTAATTATGCATTCTGCTTCTATTCACTGTTTTTGCGTTGTCTGCTGCCTCTGTTATCTCTCTGTTTACCTTGTTGCTGTTCAGATGCTCCTTCTTTGCGACTTCCTTTGCCATCAATGACAACATTTCCAACACATGATTATTTGTATGTTGTGGTAGATAGGTTTAGCAAAATGTGAATTTTGATGGCATGTAAGAAAATTATTACAGTTGAAAAATCGCTAATATTTTTTTTCAAAATGTATGGATCCAGTTTGGTCTTCCTACTTCTATTGTAAGTGATCGAGATTCTCGATTAGTTGGGATTTTTTGGTCAAAATTATGGGACGTAATGGATACAAATTTGAAGAAGAGTAAAAAATTTCATCCGCAAACAGATGGTCAAATAGAGGTGGTAAATATGATTTTTATTCATCTTCTAAGAGGCTATTGTAGCAAGCATCCCAAGTTTTTGGATGAACAGTTACACTACATACAACATGCATACAACCAGACAAAACATTCTTTCACAAATACATCGCCATTTGAGGCATCTTTTGGTTACTTTCCAAGATCGCCATTGGACTTTATCTCTGAGAAAGATGTTGTTGTAGATGGACATAGTGACATAGATAAAGAAAGAAATTTCATTGAGAAAATTCAGTTGGTACATCACAGAGTGCAAGAGAAACTTGAGAAGAGTCAAAGCAACTACAAGGCAAGGCATGAGAAACATCGGGTTGATCACAAATTCCAAGTTGAAGATCAAGTTTGGTTGTACATAAGAAAAGAAAGATTGCAAGGGGAAGGTAAAAATCTCAAACCAATCTGTTATGGTCCATTTAAAATTATGGAAAATATTGGTACAAATGCATTCAAGCTAGATTTTCCTCCTTATATGAAAATTTATTATGTCATTAATGTTGAGAATTTGAGATTGTTTGAGATTCCTTTGATTGATAATCAAGGAGAGAATGTTCAGCTTCCATCAATAGATTATTTCTCACCAGAATATATTGATGAACTTCAACAAGATCTCATACTTGACAGAAGAATTAGAACTTCAAGAAGAGGGTATGTTGAATAACTTAGAGTTGGACTCAAAGGTCAAAATAATTCTAAGTCAAAATGGTTGGAAATTGAAAAGGTGAGGGAGATGTACCCTCACTTGTTGAACAATTGATAATATCTTTTGGGTCCAAAAGGCTTCTAGTGGAAAGGAATGATCTAAAGCTCAAGTTTTAGCTAAAAATTGAAAGTACTCGAAATTGTTTCAAACCTGAACGATCAGATAAAGTTCATCTCTAGGATTCTAGCGCAACTTGTTTCATCAAAATCCAAGTTCGTATGGCTGAGTTATCATCTACTGTTCAGTTTCCAAAACAGGCAAAAAATTAGTAGAACATGTACATGGATGATGTGGCAGGTACAATCATCATTGCAGGGAATATTCTCCAGATTGCATCCAGTGGAACTGTGACAAGTGTCATCTTCATATTCGCCATATGGATTAAGTGAAGAAATAAATTGTCCATTGACCTCCAATTCTTCCTAAGTTGGAATTTGAAATTTTTTAAGGGTTGGAGTATAACCCAACCAGAGGGCACCATGTGTCCTCTCTGGTGGGCCACCTCCTAAACCATGAGGTCGAGTGTCAAATTATAATAATTTTTGGACATTGGGTTTGACATGGTGAGATTATATTTATATATATATATACATTGTAATATATATAATATATATTTTGAAAAACCACTGTCGACGAGGATTAGCCAAATATGGAGAAGTGCTAACCAAAATTAGAGTAAGGATATAGTTGGAAAGCCAACCATTTATGGTGGAGTTTTAAATTATGTTTGAACAAAAATTTATATGGCAGAGTGGGGGTCGAACCCACGACCTTCCGCCGCCAGCCTCACGGCTTACCAAGTCCACCACCATGTTGTCCTTAACCACTATCAACTCTGCGCATTGTTAAAGATTTCAAACCCGATGGTTGGGGGTTGGAGGGGGCCAGCCCCCTCCCATATGGATAGAAGCCGAAGACCAGGAGCTAAAGAGACGTGGCAGATTTTTTTTAATACGTATTAATTAACGACTAATCACGGTTTAAACGTGTTTATCCAACTGGTTAACGCTAATCACGCTTAACCGTAAACTGCACTTATTCGCCCACCTAATACGGATTAACCCTAATATAATCATAGTTTAAAATGGAAAAGGTTTAGAGGAGCACTCCATTTATGGTGGAATTTATAATTTTAGAAATTTAACTGGCAGTTCCACCAGTTTTGGAGGAGAAATTGGGGCAAAGGTGGTTTTGGTCATAACTCACTCAATTTTCGACCAAAACGAGCTCAGTAAAAGTCATTCCTGGCTAATTTTCATTCTAGGGACTCAATGAAGCAGGTTGCAGAGGAAAAAAATGTGACATACAAGTTTTTTATTAAATTTGAATATTTTTAAAGGCGAAGGCCAACAGGTGTTGAAGTCATTGCCAAAGCATCCATAGTTCATATACATCAAAAGCCATAGTCATTTTTGGGATATTTGTGATGTTATAAACTCATTGTAATAGGTTCAAAGAGGTTCTGAAGCTTGTAACAATAATTTGAGCACACTTGAAGCTAATACAAAGGTCACACTATGAAGCTGGACCAAGGAGATGTACCCCAGGAGGGGTGAACTCCTTTATCAAAATAGTTTGTGTTAAGCTTTGTTATATGTGCTTGCTATGTTTACTATTGCTTCTATTTTTTCATTTAAAATTATTATTTTTAAGCTTATGAAAAACTCATAATTTCACTAAGTACACTTTTTTCCAATCACATGCTCTTAAACAAAATCATGAAGGATAAGTAAAGCAATGTAAAGAAAAGTTTATATATGAAATGAAACTAGCACAACATTAACTAGAAAGTAATTTCAGATCAACGGGCCCCTTGGGATTTTTGAAAATGATACAGGAAGTGCTCAAGATATTCTTTTAGGCTCTCATCATCTAGTTATTGCATTCTCATAATGTCATTGATGTTCCTACTTTTGCAGAAGTGCTAGTATTTCCTAAGAAATACAGACTTCATGTCATCCCAAGAGTATATGGTGTTTTCCCCTAAACTCATAAACCATATAAGTGTGACATATTTCAGGGTGGCTGGGAAAAATTTCAGTTTGTGTGGATCATCATAGTAATTGTAGCTTCTGCATAAAATATAAAATTCAAAAAGAAAAGCATCGGGATCCTCGAAGGACTTACCATAAAAGAGCGATAGAGAGGTCATTGGAATTCTCTTCATCATGATGTTCCTGGTGATATTGAGGATAGAAAACACGAAGGTAGTTTCTTCTTCGTCTTCGTGGCCCTCCTCATGGTCCATCAATGTTTTCTCTCCTTTGTCCATCTCTATTTCCTCCAAAGAGAGTTGGTCCTTCCCCTTCTCCATGATTTTCCTCCTGGTTTCATTCATTGTTTCTATTCTCTTCTTCATTATTCACCATGTCTGTGCTAATGTGAGTGGAGAAATATTCAACGAACGGTTGCCTTACTACTTCCTGAATGGGGATTCCCACTTGTGAAATATCCTTGCCACTAGTGCTTCCTCATTCTTGCTTTGTACCTACATAACGATTAGCTAGATTAGTTAATGGGATTTTTGTCGAACCAAAAGTTTCAAGAAATTGCAAACTCGAAAAAAATCTACCTCTATTATCCCTAGGTCTACTTCTACGCAAGGAAATGGAATATAAAGTTTGAGAACAACCAGTAATCGGTTAGTCTTTAGAGAAACCCCACAAAAGTGGATTTGTGGCTCTTCACTCATGTCTTACCGTAATCTCTCCACCCTCTGACAGCCATGCAAGATCACTGAGCTCAACAGTGATAATTACCAGAATCAGAAATTACAACTCCCCGACAATGATGCCAAAATTTTTGGGAGAAATAATTGTTATGTTAATCCTCCAATATTCATATGTCAATCCAGGCTCGTAAACACGAGCTGCACTGCACTTTCTAGATTCAGTTTCTGAGTCTGAGTTTAAATGATTCCTTTAAAATGATCAACTAAGGAATGGAACACACAAATACTTATGAACAAACAACTTACAGAAAATAAATCAATCCATCTCGCCACTACAAGCAGAATCAATAATCAAATTCAACTTGAACAATTGAAATCTCTATAAATTTGGCCTATCTCATTCCTGAGCTAGAATCTGGATTCAATGAAAAACTAATTTTCATAATTTATGCTTCAAAAAAAATGTCTAATTTCAACAAACTTCATTCTTCAACTCAGCAACTCAAAAATTCATTCAAAAATCCAAAACCCTAATTTTGGCTTTTACAAGCCACACTTGAAAGAACTGGAAAATCTAATCTACTTGTATCTGTAAATAAATATTATGTTCAAACAATAAATTTTATACTTAATTATTGTTCCTATACTCAAACCCTAGAATGAGAATGTTTCACATCAATTCCATTGTCTCAATAACAAGTAAAAGATTGTGATATTGGAAACTAATTTGAATGCTTTATCTCATACACTTAAACAAAAAGAATTAACAACTTGATCTTTCACACTCAACCAATATCCATACACATTATCCACTTTGTGACAGGCTCAAATATCAAACCCTAATTCACTTTCAAGAATGAAAAGAAAAATGAGACAACTCTGAATTGTTATAAGACACACAGAACTATACTTGAGAGGTTATGCTATAGTTGCATTTAACATGAATCAAATCTCAAACTGAGCTCAAGAAAACCTACATAAAACTTCATCAAACCAACAATTTGTCTTCTTAATGAAAGAGGTAAATTATACTGCTGATTGCAACCTTATCTACTTCAAAGTCTAACAAGCACACCTTGTACTAAGGCACTGCTAATAGAAACTATCTCAAGCTGGAAACTAAAATTTCTATCTCACTGTTACTTTCAAAGACTCGAAATTTACATCTCCTTTGTTACATCTCCAGTTTGTGTTAAGCTGGAAACATGAGATCGTTCCTCTGACTGAAACCACTCCAACATTAACACACACACACAATATCGAATAGATGATCGAAATAAAACTTAAATCAATTGTTTAAGAACACATTCAAACTAAAATGCAAGAATTAATCAAAATTCACACAAATTACCTATGCATATGATCAAAGAAGCTCGATACGGATTGTGGTGGGCACTTTCCACACCCGAAGACGGTTTGAAAACTTACAGAGACTAACTATACTTCATCGCATATGATTTAGGAACTCGTTAAATTCATAACAATCTAAAATTGGATCAACAACATGCCATCATGGATTACAAACTAAGATTAATTACTGAATAACAGAGTTTACAATCTCCAAGTTTGATAGAAAAAATGAATGAAAATCCTCGCTAACTAGACTTATTACATATATCAACCTTTATAGGCATAGTGACATTCATAAAATAGAACAAGTTTTGTTCATGAAAAATCATTGAAACAAACTTATGTGAAGATCCTACGAGTTGTTCACAATTAACATTACGCTTACTTGAGATAACTAATTCTTAAACTATTCCTATCTCTCGCATAACTGCGCAATGCTCTGGAAGGGTGATTCATAGAAGCCATCGAGCGGAGCCTGATTTCTGGAAAATGGCCAGCTGGTCATCTCATTCAACCAATGGAGAGCTGCTGGAATATTGAGCTGGAAAATTGAGCCTTGAGTATGCTGGAACGTTGAGCCTGGAGTATGATTTGGGTAGTACAGTTCTTCCAGATCGAGCTTAGGTGGCAGCTTTCATGATTTTTTTACCTAAATGAGTCCTGTAGGAGTAACTTCACAGCTATATCCCATAGTGATGAGTTAACAAACAAGCATGTAAATCCAACTGCCTAACTTAACCATAGAATAGTCAAAATAATCCTACTTGTATTTTTTTTACCTTATGTTGGTTGCTGATGTGATTTATGCCATATAGAGGATAAAAATGGAATAAAGGAGTTCATAATTGACTGAAACAAGGTTAAAAATGGTATGGAAAGTGAAGAAATGAAGATAAAAGTGAGGTTCAAAAGACCACAAACTGAAATCCTATAGGAACTACTTAAAACCCAGGAGTTGAAGAAAGATCCCAGGCGGTAAATCCCTGAGTTGAATGTTTTTTCTCTGAGCTAGACCTATAATCGCACCCTTGAAATTGCATGCATGTAGTTTTGAGCCTCCAATAACTCTCACAAGCCTGCTCCATGGGGTTATGACCTGAGACCTCCAATTTTGTGCATGCGGTCCCAAGATTTGTGCCACTTTTCTAGGCTAGCCTCTAGACCAATACCCAAAACTTCTTGTAACTTTCCAGAATCATATTTCTCAGAACGAAAATGCTACGCGTTCAACTTGAAGCCAAAACTTGAACTAGACTGACTAGAACACACTATACATTTTGTCAAACATATGGTGAACATGTAAGATATAGGTCATGAATTCATATCTAAGTATAAGTATTTGAACTTCATCTAAAAACCATCAAGTAGTTCTAATTCCCTCTCAAGTAGCTACAACCACACTAATTAGTCTATGCATTCATCAACCATTCATTATATTATCAGAGCATAACAAGAGCCATAACTAGAACACATCTTAAATCATGGTTATAATATATATATAAACAGATTATTAACCATGACATAACAACCATCAAAGAAACATAATAAAAGGTAAAAATACTCATAGATCACAATAGAAAAATAGCTCTCATTAATATACGCAAAATCCAGCCAAGTCAGTGACTTCCACGTACCACCCGACCATAATTTGTTTGGATGGGAAATTTCCTACCCGAATCCAGCAAGAAAATTTGAAAAAAAACTGACTAATCTCTTTTTGATTGTGGAAATGGATTAAGAACTATTAAGAACGATAAGACACCCAAAATCACACATAAAATCAGGATTTCCAAAAATTTCAACCATATTTTATCAAAATCATACCGAAATCTACTCTCATCAATAATGACCAGAATCTCTTTTTCACTTGTCAAAGTAAGAGATATCATCCCGGTATTCTCCAGGTTATTGTCATATTCACCTTAGTGATGCTTTTATGTTTGGGTGCTACCTTCTTTTTGGACATATGCCAAATCGGTGAGTGGAAACCACAATCCTTTGTGTTTTTAGCATTTTAACATTTTGTGACATGGGATCAAGAACGGGTCATTAACAACGTTATTTTGACATATTGAAGATTCAATAGTATGGTAATTTTTTAGGGTGTGTTAACAATGTCATTCTTCCACGAATCTATTTTCATAACGGTAGGGTTACGGTTGGTGGAAATTACATGCATTAAGTGTGCAGAAATAATAATGTGGGAAAAAAAATTGAACATTGACAATTTCCACTTGTTAGATTTAAAATACAGAATGGAAAATCATTTTCGAATTGATTTAGACTAAATGGGTAAACAAAAAAATATTTCGATATCATCCATATGTTGTCCAATAGTAATTTTGATAATTTGAATGGACTTAGAGATTAGGAAAATTGTTTAGATGCCATTGGGAAAGATAAGATTACAATTTTGTGACATTTTAGCTCCGATATTTGAGCCAAAATGCTCTCCTTAAAAAATCCTGGAAACTAGGTGATTTAGTTAATAATTTAACCCAATCAGAGCATGTTTTGATCTGTATTGTATTCCTAATGAGATATCATAATGAACAATTTCACCTCTGGTAACAGAGTGATAATTTTTTGGGAAATATAGATAGTTGAACCTAACACCATTCAAATAATAAATTTGGAAAAGGATATAATTAAAATATGGATGTTCAATCATTTCAATAGTTCAAAGCCATTCATGTATAACAAGGATTATATATACAAGGTTAGAAAAAAACTTATTGGTTCGACAACATTTTGTTAGATTTTGTGTCATTTATGGTATATTTAAAGCTCTTATTGGTTCCAAACCATTTTGTTAGATTTTGTATAATTTATAATATATTTTAGTTTTTATAGATTATATATTTAAACATTCAATCGATGCCAAGAAAATTTGATACAATCACATAAAAATACACATCAAACACCTTTTACAAATATCTTATACCCATCAGGCACACTTTCTATGAGAGATGAGTCTTTGAACTTGTCATACACTATTCAAAAGGAATTCAATTTTATATAAAAGACATTTCCCATATTCCACCATTTGAGACTGATATCTTCATTAAAATCAATTGTAGGATCACAAAGAAATTATATTTTATATAAATACATTCACCATACTCCACCATTTGAGTGTGACAAAGAGATAATATACATTTTGGCACATAGATGGAAGATGTTTTGAATGGGTTTTAAGTGTCAATACCTACTGTTAGTCATCAGTATTTTTCACTATCTTTAGATGACTATAGGATGTTTATAGATTTCTAAAAACAATATTCCTTGAATATCTTGAGTTTAAGAAATATCATTGCCTTCATTATCCTTATTAAAACTTTTTCACTTTTCCTCGTTTGGTCTTCCCAAAGCCACCTTGTTTCTCCTAAAAGACTCATCATGAGCTTATGCCTCCCATTTTCCTTTTTATTTTCTACCTATGACCTCATTTCCCTATTTTTCCCCTATCCATAAACTCCACTTTCCGTCTAGGGTTTCCTATAGCTAACTCATTCCCATGTTCCCCAGGTTCCTCAAGCATTGATGGTATGAAAACTATCTCTTTAGGATCTTTAGATAAATCAAGTAGATTGGATTTTGGATCTTCAATGCAGCACTTGTAACAATACTATATTGTTTTCACTTGAACATTTCCAAGCCAAATTTCAGTCAAGATCAGGTCAAAGGATCCTCCCACTAGGTCATTAGGGTTTTTACATGTTTCAGGGTCATCCTTGGATGTTTTAGGCACTGATTTTCCTTTGCTAGAATCTGGCACATATGTAATAGAATGTCAAGACATGGTTATTCAAGAAGGACCTGAAATTTCCAAAGACGTTTGCCTTATCAGTTCAGAAACCTACAATGAGGAAAATGCAAATAGTTTAGCACTTTTGTAGGAGTGTTAAGGGATTTGTCAGCAGGAGGCACTAATGAGGTAGAATACCTACTCCTAAATGAAGACAACTTATAGCAAAGGAAAGGGAAACACTTAGTCTTGTAGAGAACTAGGGTTTTATACACTTGATGGTCCAGTTGAGTGCCAAAACAATGATCACTTGCAAAAAATGACATGGAGGAAGCAAAAAAGGCCAAGCATGAAGAAAGTCTAGCAGAAAATATTGAAGAAATATGGAAAAAGGTGAGGTGAACTGGAAAAAAATGAATAAACTTGAAAGGGCTATATAGAAATTAGAAGACAAGACTGATGATTGCTATAAAAACTGCAGACAATTAGGGTTTTGAGAAAGTGGGCAGACAAGGTGGAAAAGATAAGTTGACTATTATGATGGAAACAACATAATGTTTTGAATATGCTAGTGTGTGTGATTAAATCCCAAAGGTGTTAAAATGAACTTGTCATGCCTTTATTACCAAAATAAAGGTCAAATTCATCACTTTATCAAACTTGCATGCAAACAGTGTAAAAGGGTTAGTGAGAAGAAAAAGCACTTTTGACATTAGAAAGTGGGTTTTCAAATTAAATCAAACTTCCATTTGACTATAAAGCTCATATAAAACTTCAAAAGAATCATTGTTTTCTTCCAAAGAATTATAATTGTCGAGGAGAGAATAATTTGTGAGTTTTCAAGCCAAACTTGGGAAAAATTGCTTGGCACTGCGCGCTTAGCTTGGCGTTGTGCGCCTGTAACTAGGTGCTATGTGCTTAACAGTTTTCCTCCGTTCATTTTCAGAAGTCACTGTGGACCTGGGAGGTGGCGCTGCGTGCCTGGAGGAGCACTGCACTCTTGCCCGACATACCCACTGCAGATTTCTTTTGGCGCTGCGCCCTCAGCTACTGGCGTTGCGCGCTTGGACAGAAGGGTTTCCTAAGTGATTCAACTATCCAAATCACTCCAAAATTCCTCCAAATATTTTCTAAGGTCATCCAAGCTATTTGAAGGGGTAAATGCCTAACATACACCCATTTTCAAAATATTTTGATGATTTCTTAATCAATGGAATGAAACCCTAATCAAACCCTAAGTGTCAAGCTTGAAATCACTGTTTATATGCTTATTTCATCCTCACAGACAAATTATAAGTCATAACAAGGGAGTTACGTTGGGTTAGAGGGATTCCATTCATCTTGCTTGTCATAATAACCATTCCCTTCTTTCACACTCATTCCATTCATTTGCAAACTGCCATTTCATACCCTCCCTTCATCTCATTTCATATCGGCCCTAAGGTTTTCTAAAATAGAGTTTACAATGTCTGAGGGTGAATACAGTTGTATGGAAGCACAAATGCCAAGGAGGCATGATCATAAAGGAGGAAAGTTAAATAGATTGGAACCCCTCAATACTAGGGAACTCATGAAATCTCCCCTTACTATTTCATGTTTCAAACATGTAGGCTGCTTTGTTTTTATGAAAAGGTGAAACAAGTACAAAACCACCTTGAGCTAACAAGACTTTTCATTATCAATTTGCAAGAAAAACAAGTTAATATTGCTGGGGTGACATTTGAGTTTTCTACAAATTCCATTGCCAATGCTATAGGAATACCAAGTGTGGGGGAAAAGTGGTTCAAGCAAGCGAACCTAGACATGAGTTACTTTGAACCATATCTAAAACCTAGGTATAAAGATCACCACAAGTCCATATTTCCTTTTTCACATCTTCTTGATAGATATGCACCTATGATGAGGATAATCATGAAGTATTTCACATGTGAGGGAATTTTTTCCCATCTTTACTCATATCACATCCTGCTGCTTATGCATTTCACTAGAGTGAGGATGCTGCATATACCATATTATCTTTACTGAAGCATTGACAAAATGGCCTACCTAGTGGAAAAAAGATATTATCCTCAGCAGATGAAAATCCTATTCCATCACTCACTTATCAAGATGGTGGTTATGCACCAACTACAACAGAAAGGCATTCCATGGGAGACCTTCATTGCCAATGAGGTTTTCACCACTCCACATGGCCATCGCCAGCAAGATGTCCCTTCCTCATCTAATCCTCTCATTCCTACTTCTTGTTCACTTCCTATTGTTCACACATCTCCACTCACTCACATTCCTTCACCTCATGATGATCCTCCTTCATCACCTTTCCACATCCCTTCACCCTCATATAATGATGACACAACATCAAATAGTGATGAAAAAAGTGGGACAAATGACACTGAGATGATTGGCATTGAGCCACTTCCTTTGACCTACTAAAGAGGCTATAGGCATGTGTTTGCTGCCCTTAAGAGGCAAGGGGCCATGCCTTCTACATAAACAAAACAACTTGACAAAGGTAAGGAAAAGGTCATTGTTGAAGAGGAGGACAAGCATGAAACTAAGCAAGAGTTTCAGCTAATTCACCTTGACAGTGAGGATGGGGATGAAGGGAGGATCTCAAATATTCTGCTCAAGAGAAAAGATGCCAATATTAGTGAACTTCAAGCTAATCTTGGTAGGGCAAAAAATGTGATTCACTATTATGAGCTTGAAAACCAGTAATTGGAAACAAGGCAGACCATCAGTGAGGTTAGAGCTATCCGAGCTCGGAAGGAGGCTAGAAAGGCCAAGGCTATGCTAGATGAGGCCTTGGGCACTTTTGATTACAATGAATATGAGGAAGAACAAATTCCTAGGAATAGGCCAAGGAAAATTGGGTTAAAGAAGGCTTTAGCACGGGAAAGAGAAAGAGAGACAGAGTTGGCAGAGAAGCTCACTCCAAGTGAGCTGCTTGCCATGGAAATCAGCTATGATAGAGAATCTTGGCTAAAAAGAGCCAATGTGCACCTAGAGGGTCAACTTCAGAAGGAAAAAAGAGACATTGACCTACAAAAGAAGATGGCAAGACATTATGCCATGAGGAACAGAATTGCAAGGGCTAAGCTCAAAAGAGCCCTTGCAAAGATTCAAGCAAAAAATGAAGAAAAGGAGAAGGAAAAATTGGATATCCTTGCTGATGTATCCCTCAAAGCATACCAAACATGATCAGCAAGGTAAGTTCCAAATTTCGGCACTTGGTACAAATTTTGAGTTTTTGACTGTTTGGCTAGCACAAAAAAGGACCAAACGCACAACACCATTGGCGCTGTGCTCTTTTTTGGGGCACTCAAATGAAAAATGGCTTAAATATTCTTGATCCTCATGGCAAATATATCATCCACAGAATATTTTAGTTCATTCGGAGCAAAACTGGTCCCTCAAAAGGGCCAAAAGCCACCTAAAAAACACCTTTATGCCCTCTTTTCAGCACTGGTGCTGCGCCCTTAGCAGTATTGGGAGAATGGTTTTTTTACTAGGAAAATGGGCACCAATCTGGAAAATAAAGGAAGATTTTGAAACTAGATAGGACAGGATTTCCAATGACCTATCATGGAGCTCATTTGGACACCGAGAAGGCCTCCAAAATTCAACTGCAAAACAGGTGATTTTTCTAGTCTTGGCGCTGCGCCCTCAACCAGTGGCACTATGCCCTTGCTAGAAAGTCAACAAAAGACACAAGACGTTATTGAAAAATATATTTTGAAGGTTTTAAGGACAAATATCTATAAAATTAGCCGAGGAGTTATGTTAGAAGTTTTGTTTGTCTTAAATGAGTTTGGATATTTTTGCCTTGGGCCTTGCATGGTATCAAAGGTCAAAGTGCCTTAAATGTGTAATTAATGACTTCTAAAACCCTAGCTAGGGTTTAATTCATCATTTGGCAGATACATACTACATTTAAGGCTTCATAAGGTTGTTGGTTGATTATTGAGCTCAATATACATAGACTTGGAGTTGTGAAGAAATTGGCTTTAGAGCTTTGTGATTGTTTTGGATTGAAAATAAATGAAGCAAGCACATTCATAGGATTCATGAACCTGGTTAATGGTGATTTTGTTCTAATTTAGTACTTGTATTCTTATGTTTTCCATATTGTGCATCTTTCTCTTGCAATAGAATAGAAAATTTATCTTAAGATATGTTGTTAGAGGCACCTTAAGACTGTATGCTTCTATTGCTCTAATGTTTTCCTTTGCTAGGCCTGATTAGAGAATTCTTAATTTCTCTCTAGTTCCACTCAGCCTGTTTGCCTTGAAAATTATTTAATGGAGTCAATCCAAAGAATTTTATGGTATGCCTTGTCCTTTGGTGCAGCTTAAAACATTGTTTTTAAGACATTTTCTTTGGAGTTTACTAATTAGGGTTTGGCTGAAGAAGTTTATGGTTTGCCCTGTCCTTCAGTCAATCTTGAATAGTCACTTTGAAGGTATTTTATAGTTTTATTAAGGAATTTAGGAGTTCCCTACTCTTTAATAATGACTAATGTGTTATCTTGCATGTTTTCTTTCTCTGAAGGTGAATAACTAGAGAATTTATGAGTTCCCTGCTCTCTAGGGTTTGCTGGATTGTTGTTCTAATGTTTACTTGGTGAAGTTTGACTAGAGAAGTTTATGGTGTGCCCTGTCCTTTGGTTATTTCTTAAGCATAGTGATATTGAAAGCCCTTCTTGTTATAATATATGTTAAAGGATTCTTAATTTCCCTTTAACCTACTATGTTCATAATTTAATGTTCATTTTACATCCACATAAGCTACTAAGATCCATTTGGATTTGTTAACTTTCCCTATGAAACACCCTTGATTCATTTTTGTCCCTTTTAAGCCTTTCACAGACCCCATAGCCCAATGGTTTGAATTCCTCTTGCTCTATATGTTCTACTTGAAAACCTACCCAACCAAACGAAACAAAACAAACAAATCCTATCACTTTAACTAGCCTAAAATCAACATCCTAAATCAAACAAGTCATACCTTTCATAAAATATAGATAAAGCCCTCTTTGAGTCGAGGAAGGCTAGGTCCTAGGACTCAAAAGTTGGTTTGATGTTACCCTTGTCTATTTGGTCTTGCCAATCTGCCAAATTATAGGGACCTAACACCTACGATTGGATTATTTTTGTCTGGAGGATATTTAATTTTGAGTGGACATTCATTACATTCCCCTATTTGGTTTGGTGCTATGTCAGAGGCAATTATATTGGTTGATTTATATGAAATTTACAAGTCCCTCTCTCTAAGGGTGGTGGGCCATTATAGAGGCTTTTTCTTTTGTCGAGTTATTGGCAGGGGTCTCTACCCATTTGACTTGCCTAGCTGGTGGTGCTAGTTTATTACATTGGGTTTTTTTTTCTCTGGGAAGTCATCAAGCGGTCAGTTCCCATTTGACTAGCCTAGCTGGCGGTGGTAGATTCCTTCATTGGTTTTCTAGCTTGTAGCTTTTCTTTCCATTGATTAAAGGAATTTGTTTATGTTGCGTTCACACTGGGGCATCAAAGGGGTGTGTTAAGTAGTGTTGTTTCTTGGGATGGGACCGACTAAGTCATTAGCTTAGGATTATTCTGCTGCAGAGGAGGCTCTTATTGAAGTAGCAGTCCAGGTGAAGGAATGTGCTCATCTACATATAGACAAGTCATCAGTTCATTCTGTGATTATGAATGAATCTGATTTCCCTCAGGAGGGAGCATTGGATCAACTATTAGCATCTAGGTCTGATAAGGGACATGGATTATCATTGAGGGGTAGGAGAAAAAAAATCTATTAAGGAGTCAAAATAGAAGAATAATCTAGTTTTCAAGGTGGATGTTTACCGGGAGAGGATAAAGGAGCTTATGAAAAATACCCTGGTGAGCAGATGGTATTATTCTCTTATGTCTGGTGAAAGAATGAAGGAATGGGTCAAGAAAAGATGGATTCCCATCTTAAAATATTGACCTAAGGTAATTTTTATGTTCAATGGATGGTTTTCCTTTCATTTATTTTTCTCATAGGATGTGTCTAAGGTGGTTGTGATGCCATGGGTAAACTATAGAGGGTGCTTATTACTCCAAAGGTGGCATGTAAGTTTCAATGCATTGAGAGACATAACTAGGCACAACATCCAATGGGTTAAGCTATCGAAACTGCCACTGGAATTATGGAAAAAATAAGAAATCATGGCTATTGCAAACACGATTGGGAAATTCTACTTCTGAGAGGAAGGAAACTTCGAGTGTCTTGATAAGAGGATTTCTTGGGTCCTTGCGGAGATATATTTTTCTATGGTATTTTTTGTAGATATTGACCTCTATTGGGGGTTGTTATCATTCAAATAAGTTCTGGACTATTTCAATGTTCCTTTTTGTTTCCTAGGTATCCATTCTATGGGCCACTTGATGACTTAATATCCCAACCATTTAAAGGTAGGGCAACAAAGGAGATATCTTTGGGAGTCTGATATGGGGTGTCTGGATGTTGGGAAGGGGCTAGAGTATTGTCAAGATCCTATTAACTTATTATTTGTTTTCTCGAAAAATATCACCCCTGATCTTCATCCTTCATGGGGATTTTATCATTCTTAATATGATCTCAATCAACAAATTCTCGGAGTAATAATAGAATTGAAAATAGACTATCATATAAATTCATATTCTCCCATTGGTAGGGAGGGTGGAAGTGGACACGGGACTTTGGAATTTGCACAATCCTTGGGGGTTTCAATATTGGGAATCCCATGAGAGATGATGGTCATACTCAGATTCAATCAACTTTGGGTCTTGTCAGCAGAGATGAATATTTCGACTCAATTATTAAATTTGGGGTCCCTTCATTTATAATATATGACTTTCCTTCAAATGATTTGGAATTAGAGTATATTTTTAGAGATTCAGAGATTGGATTGGAGCCATTGTCAATTAAAAAATATATTTTTGCATATAATGGGGTTTTTTTAAGCTCAAATTCAAGTAGTATGTGACTACCCAGAAGAAAAAAGGGGTGAAGTTTAAAAATATATCTAATGTTCCTATGGTTCCTCCTGATATTTAGTCATCTTTCTAGGAGTCTCTTTTGGGTCCAAGTTCTCGTAACAGGCAGTTGGATTACATCAAGGTTGGTAACATGTAAGTTGCTTTTTCTGATCCACGGGCCCTTAGAGATAATATGATTTATGTTAAATTTATGACATGATAATTATGTCTTTGAATGTGTGTTGTCTAGGATTTACCCAAAAATATAGTTCCCTTCATAGTTTGATTAATTTACATCATTTGGATTTGGTTCTACTATAGGAGGCTATGTGCAGCAGAGAAAAGGCATGGGAATTTTTGTGCGACCAATGCCAGTGGACTATCAGGTGGTTTGGCTGCAAGGTGGAAGTTGGATACACTATGTTTATCAGCACATCATTTTTAGTCTGGGATTATCTTGTAAGGATATCGAAGAGGGGTAGTGAGGATGTAACACACCCCTCCCCACATTTACCCACTTTTACAAGCTCTCCTCATAAATTTTAAGTAGAGTGATACTATGACATGACCCAACCTCTTGGTTCTAGTTAAGGAAATGGGCCCTACAACTAAGTCTTACTGATCACAAATTGACATCCTATAGGAACTAAAAATCGCCCAGGATTTGAAGAAACACCCCAATTGGTAAATCCCTGAGTTGAATGTTTTTTCTCTGACCTATACCTATAATTGCACCCTTGACATTACCTACATGTAGTTGTGAGCCTCTAACAATACTCACAAGCCTTGCTCCATGGTGTTATGACTTCAAACCTCCAGTTTTGTGCCCACAGTCCCTAGATCTGAGCAACTTTTTTAGGCTAACCTCGAGTTCCCAAAAATTCTTGCAACTTTCCATAATCATATTTCTCATAACGACAATGCTAATCATTCAACTTGAAGCCAAAAATTGACCTATACTGACTAGAACACACTAGAAATTTTGTCAAACATATAGTGAAAATGTAAGCTATAGGTCATGAATTCATATCTAAGTATAAATCTTTGAAATTAGTTTGAAAACCATCAAGAAGGTCTAATGCCCTCTCAAGTAGTGGCAACCACACTAGTTAGTCCATGCATTCATCAACCATTCATTATCTTATCAAAGCCTAACAAGAGCCATAACTAGAGAACATCTTAAATCATGCTTATAATCAATATATAACCATATTATTAACCATGAAAAAACAACCATCAAGCAACATAATAATAGGTACAAATGCTCATTTTCTTTCTAATTTCCGTAGCATCAAAATTTGTGTCTCTTCACCTTACTTTTGTCATATTTTCCTTTATTTTCATAAATAAATTTCAAATATTTCCTCTTTGCCTTTTCCAATTCCTTTTCCAATTTAATAGCCATTAATAAACTGAAAGTGATCCCCACAATAGTGATTTTCCCAACATTCAACTTGAATACATTGCTCATTTCCTTGGCCTTATTTTTCCTTTATTAACCTTTATTACATGAACTTTAACTCGGGACTACTATAAACCCCTCGCCCTTATGGTAATGTCATCCTCAGTGTTCTTTAACACCTTTGACCAACAAACTGCTAAAAACAAAAAATACTTCCTATGGAGCTTTATAACATATATTGATACAATATTTACAATGAACAACTATTGAAAATGAACAAAATGAACAACATGACAATCACATTTCTTATTGGATCTTTATAACACATTTCAGTGTGGTTTCTACAACCATTGACAAATATAAATACATATACCAAAACTCCTTTGATTTATCCAACAAATAATGAATGATACAAAGCTCACATCTGATCAACCAAATCCCATGTAGCTTCATCGGGCCTAAATTTCTTCCGCTGCACTTTAACGTGCTCAATTTATCGATTCTAGAGCATGAGCTATTTCCGCTGTAATATGCATTGTTTTCCTAGTTGGAATTCCCCCTCTAGTTCCACTTGCAATATATACTACTCAATCACATGATCAATATCCTACGCATATCTCTTAGGAAATGAAACCTGGAAAGCATAGTGGACTTTCACTTTCTAAGGAAGTACAAGTCTATAGGCCACTGGTCCAATCCTATAAAGGATCTCAAAAGGCGCATAAACTAAGGTGCTATCTTGGCACATGATCCAATCCTCAAGGAGCTCCTCTTGGGTTGATGCACAAGTACACATGCTCCCCAACCTGAAACTTTTTAAATTCCCTGTGTTGATCCACATATCTCTCCTTCATTTCCTGTGCTTCCTTTAAATTATTTTTTATGACTTACATTTCGTGTTCCATCTCTCCAACATGTTTTTCCCAATCAACACTTTTTTCACTGGATCACTCCAGCTGATAAGAGTATTACAACTCAACCCAAAAATAACCTCAAATAGAATCATCTTCAAGGACTCTTGACACCCATTGTTATAAGAAAATTCCACCAGTGGAAGATACTCCTCATGATTCCTTTGTTGATGCATGACATACATCCTCAACATGTCCTCAAGAATCATGTTAACTTTCTCCGTCTATCGATATGTTTACAGATGCTAAGGTGTAATGAAAGTTATCTCTGTCCCCAAACCTGCAAAAAACTCCTTCCAAAACCTGAAAGTGAACTTGGCATCTCTGTTTGATATGATATTCTTGGAAACGCCATGCCACCTCACTATCTCCCTGATGAAAATATGAGCTACCTCACTGGCCCAATTAGTAGACTTAATTGCAATGAAGTGATCTACCTTACTTAACCTATCAACCACAACCATGATGGAATATTGTTGCTTCAATGTCTTTAGCAAACCTATAATGAATTCCATGGAAATTACCTTCCATTTCCACTTTGGAATAATAATAGGTTGTAATAAACCACATGTATACTTACACTATTATTTTACCTTCTGATAGTCCAAACATCTCACAAAAAAATCAACCACCTCTTTCTTCAATTTCATTCAATGATAAAACTTCTTAACAATTTTCAAAGTATTCTAATACCTTGGTTGACCTAAATATGTCTTGGCATGAAAATCCCAAATTATAAGATTCTTCAACTAACTATTATCTAACACATAAATCCTATTCGTAAATATGACCAAGCCATTTGTTGTGAAATGATACTTCTTATCCCTTTTACCTTCAACTTGCTACTCTAACCTATGCCTCAACTACTAATACCTATCATCATATTGTTTCGCCTGCAAGATCTGATCCTACAAATTTGTCCCATAAGAACTCAAAATTGTGTTATGATTCAGCTACACTCTCCTACTGAGAGCATCTGCAACCCTTTTCTCATTTCCCTTGATGTATCTAATCTCGAAGTCAAACTCACTGAGAGTAGCCAACCATCTAGCTTGCCTGGAATTTAGATTAGGTTGATCAAATAAGTACCTCAACCCACTATGATCATTCATCATAATAAACCTATTATCAAGAAGGTAATGTCTCCACATCTTCAACACATGAATGATAACTGACAACTCAAGATTGTGAGTCACATATTTTTTCTCATGCTCATTAAACTTCCTTGACTCATAGCATACCACCTATCCTTCCTGCATCAAGACTCCACCAAGTCCTCTCTCACAAGCATTTGTACATACCAAAAAATATTTATCAAGATCTTCAATCTTCAAGGTTGGAGCATTTGTAAGAAAATTCTTCAACTGCTTAAAGCTAGTTGCACACAATCTAGTCCATTCAAACTTCTTTCTTTTTCCCTGCAAAGATGTAATAAGATAGGAAAGTCATGAGAATTTCCTGATGAACCTATTGTACTAACCTACTAGTCCCATGAATGATTTGATGTCATCAAAATTCCTATGAGTTTCCCACTCCATGATAGCTTTGATATTTTCCAATTCCACTATTATTCCTTCCTTAAAAACAACATGTCCCAAGTAATGAACTTTCTTCTAAAATAAATTGCACTTTCAAAGCTTGGCATACAATTGATTCTCTCTCAACAATATTAGCACTACTTCTATGTGTTTTTCATTATCTTCATAATTCTTAGAATATACGAATATATCATCAATAAACACTATCACAAACTTGTCCAAAGAAGGACATAACACACTATTCATCAAATAATGCAAGTATCTAAAGCATTAGTAATACCAAACAAAACCACTACAAACTCATAGTTCCCATACCTAGTATGAAATTTATTTTTCTAGATGTCATATTCTTTGATGCATACTTGATGAAATCTCGATCTCAAGAAATATATGAGAACATTGATTTTCCCTTAAAATCATCAAACAATTCATCAGTCCGTGATAAGGGATCCCTGTTCTTGATCGTCACCTTGTTCAATTGCCTATAGTCAATGCACAACCTAAGAGTACCATCCTTATTCTTCACAAAAAACACTAGTGCACCCCAAGGCGACACACTTGGGCTTATGTATCCCTTATCAAGAATTTCCTTAAGCTACAACTTCAATTCCACCAACTCTAGAGTGCTCATCCTGTAAGGCTCCTTTGATGTCGGTGGTTCTTCTAGTACCAAATAAATAGATAAATCCACTTCCCTGTGAGGAGGTAACTCTGAAATATCTGTTGGAAATACATCTTGAAATTTCTACAAAACTGTATAACATCCTCAACATCATTCCACTTGTCAATGGAAATATTCACTACAAAGAATACACATCCTTTCCTCCGACTGTGCTTAGCCTGCATAGTTGTAACCATTCTCACCAATTTAGGCGGCTTCTTTCTGTGAAATATTCTCTTCTCTCCATAATCATCCATGCACTCAATTTCTTTATCATAACAATCTACCTTAGTCCTATGAAGGTACAACTAATCCATACCAAAAATCATGTTATATGAACCCAATGGAAGCACAATTAAATGTTTTGATGTGGGCATACCATTAAGCTCAAATTCACAAGATCTCATCCAATGATGTACTTTCTCCTTGGTCCCTGTAGCAAACTGCACCAACCAAGACTCTTCATGTACTTATTTACTTAAGCCACAATTTTCCACCAGGTTAGGATTAACATAACTATAATTAGATATAGGATCAATCAAAATCGAAATAAATCACAAAGCTTACCTTCCATCTCAATAATGGATGCCTACTAATCTTACTTCTTGTTATCAAATGTTGCATATATCCAAGGAATTCACTGTCTAACATCCCTAACTGTTTTCACCTCCTAAGCACTATATTTGAGGTATACCACCCTGGTACAATGAAAATTACTTCTTGCGATGATCCTTGCCACATATCCAATACTACAACGATTCTCTACCAACACCCTTATTTTTATACTCTCCGGGATGAGATCATGTCCCTTCTCTATTGAACTAAACTTCTTGTAAGTAGCCACACTTTATTTTTCATGTGTATCCTAAGGTCTTTCCCACTTCGGAGGCCATTTTCCTTTACTCTTGTCATTACCTTTCCAATCACACTTAGGCTTAGTCTTGTGCTTTCACTTCTCATAACAGTGCTTCAATTTCCTGATGACTTCCTCTAATGGTCAAGTTTCATCATACTAAATCTAATCCTTGAATGCTAACGGAATTCCAATGGTACAACATAGGCTTACTGACCACAAACTGACATCCTATAGGAACTAGATATCACCTAGGAGCTTAAGTGTTACAGCATTTTTTGGTCATCTAACCTACTATCATTAGATGGACCCAAGTACACCATGTAAGACCAATTTTACCCTAAGTAAAATTGCTTTCACTATGTAAAATAACTTAATAAAACACATTTATTAGGTTGTTTATGGTCTAAACAGGAAACCCAAAAAGGAAATATTAAACAAATCTATATTTGTTTGATTTTCCTCAAGGAATAATTAATTAAACAATAATTTAATTATTATTCCTGGTCATGTTTAACCCAAAACAAAGAAATTAATTAGATAAATCTTTATTTATCTTATTATTTTCTAGGAATAATCATTTAAATCTTATTTAAATAATATTCCTTGTTAAATATGACTAAATCACCCATAAATAATTAAATAAATCATTATTTATTTGATTATCTTTCAACCACTTCCTTAAAATGATAAATAAATCATTTATTTATTTATTATTCACAAATAAAGGGATTTGACCCAAGTCAAATACTTTTCCCTCCAACAAATATAATAAAATATTCCATAAAAGGTGGATCTAGATTTGGTTAATGTTATTTTAATCATGCACCAAGATCTAGAATGACCCAATATTTTGTTATAAATAGGAGGGTTTCTCCTACCATTCTTCACCTTTCGTTGCCTATTAGATCACTCTGGATCTATACTCTTGGTCTGACTTTGAGCCATTATCATTGTCATATTTTCCATTATTTGTTGTGTGAGCTCCCTTTGAGTTCTATCTTTGTCTGGGTTTTCTACACCAACAGGAGAGAGAAATGCTAGATCTGAAGTGCTGAGGACTTCCAAGAACCTATCCCATTGAGGAGAATTGGAAACATCTTCTTGTTTTCCTCCCAGGTGCCCTTAATACAAAAAATTCTTTCAAAAATTGTTCTTGTCTTGTCTATTGGATATATGGAGCAAACCCTTCTTTTTACTGCTTAATGTCTTTCTATGCATAGATCTGGTTTTTTGCAGCTCTTGTCTTGATCAACTAACAGCAGATCCGAAGATATTGGCAGCCATCTTTGATGTTAGGGCTATTAGTTATGCGTAGCTAAAGTGGTCTTTTTTTGTACACTTCGACAAAAGATTCATACTAACAATTGGCGACTCCACACGGGTTTTCAATTACGACCGCTGTCGTTTTTCATATTCCTGCATATCCAGCTACTTCAGACCCTAGGGTTTCTTTTCAGCTTTTTGTTTTTCCTATTTTTATGTTGTTTTTCACCTATAAAACCCTAAAACATTTAAAATTTCTAACTTCCGCGTGTTTCGGACCTATTGCGCAGTGACAGACATCGCCGCAAACTAAGACGACAACTTTTTCAGAAATCTGCCGTCGGGACACCCGGAGCTTCAGGTTGCACTTTTCAACCCAGAAACTGTGACCTGGCCTTCAGGTTGCACTTTTCAGCCCATTATCTGTGACTTGCACAGAAAACAGGTCAGAACCTGCGACCTGCCAGTTTTTCTGCTATTTTTCTACAATTTTTCTGGGTTTTTCTGAAGCTTCTGTCAGGGTTTTCCAGCCTCTGTCTCAGCCCGTTTAGACCTGTTTCTGATCTGTTTTGCTCATCTAAGTGGGAACCTAGCCCCCTAGGGCTTTAGTACCCTCCACTTTTGGTGGAAGAGTTTTAACTGTTTCAGGTGTCTGATTTTTCAAATTTTCAGCCGCCCCTCATTCAGATCTGATACCTCCTTTTCAGATCCCTTTTAATCAGCTCCTCTCCCTCTCAAATCACCTCCTGAAGTTTTGTTTGGATCTACCTTTAGGGCCTCCTCCTTGTCCCTTCTGATTTTTGCTGATTTCCTCCTTTACAACCACCTTGCCTCTGCCTCTTGGCTGTGTTCTACACCCCTTTTCAGCAGATTTCTCCTTTAGATCCCTGTCCCTCCCGACCTTAGATCTATTGGCCTCTTTTTAGTGTGTTTTGACTAGATTTTTTCCCTCTTTTAGACTAGTTTTGAGAGACTCGCCTTTTTGGGTTAGATCGATGCATTGTTAGCTGTTAATTTTCTGTTATTTCAGCATTATATACTGTTCTCTGTAGATTTATTTTCAATTACGCAGCACACTTTTTCTTTTGCTCTCAAAACGTCTGGGTTTTAAAAATTAAAATTAACGCACGCCACACACTCACCCTAAGCGAAGAAGAGCCTGGTTAACACTGCCAGGCAAAGACTTTAAAACATTGTACAATATTTGGACACTGCACCTTTCTGCCCTTGTTTCGACATTGTAATCACTTGATTATGCACCTCCCTACCTTTTTTGGTCGTTCTTCTTCCCCTTGTGCCGTGTTTGTGTTGTCACCATTGCACCCCCAAGGCGCACATCCCAGAGACTTCTTGGCCTTCACCCTCAGTTTCCGGTCAGTCGACCTACTCCTTCCCACCGTCGTCGAGTTAGTCCTCCTCCGAATCCGCACTCCGACTCCTCTTCTGATTCATTGGGTTCTCCTTTTACTTCTGGTTCTCCCCCTATCACCTTCACTATGTCTGGTCCAGGGCCTAACGCTAGCGGTAATCCCAGCCCCAATGTCGGGACTACTACTAGCGGAATCGCCACAGGAACTACCTCGGCTGTACCTTTGCTCCCTTACATGGCAGGCCTCAGCCTCCCCGATCTCAATCAGTTGATCAATGACCCTATCCGCCATGATGTTGGTTGGCCTGCTATGCCAACCAAGCTCCCCTCCAACATCCCTAAGTTCGAAGGCCTTGCTGGAGAAGATCCAACCAACCATGTCTGATCTTTCCACATGTGGTGTTCCTCCAATTCCATAACCGATGATTCCATCCGTCTTCAGTTGTTCCAACGCACGCTTACGGGCGAAGCTTCTAAATGGTATCTTGACCAGGCCACCTCTTCCCATACCACCTTTGCGACCATTGCCCAAGCCTTTTTATCTTATTTCCAACTCCCTCTCCAATACGACACTAGTACAGAGCTTTTGACTTCTTTCCGTCAAACCTCTTCAACCCGCCTTTCCACTCATGTCCAAGAATGGCGGAGAAGAGGGAGCTTATGTTCAGCTCCGACCTTCAAAGATCGGGTTTATATGGACTGGTTCCTTCACACTCTCTTACCTCCCATTGGCAAAGACATCGCCTCCCATTTCCCTCAAACTGAAGAAGCCGCCCTCCAAATAGCCTTGAAATATGACCTGATCTACGCTCAGTCTGGTTATGTCTATACCGTCCTTCCTGACCTCCCCAGGCCCAGTGGTGCTAACGCCCCGGGGGCATCTCATTCCGTCGACAGTATTGTTGGAGCCCTTTCTCATCCATATGCTCAACCTCCTATGTGCTATGGTCTCCCTCCGGGAGAGGCCAACACCTCTAGCACTTTTCCCCCTCCAGGTAGCATGTATCCAGGATACGGCATGCCTCATCCTTTTGCCCAACCTCCTGCTTACCTCAATGTTGCCCAACCTAACCATTATCCCTATCCATAGCCTGGTGTTCCAACTCCTCCAGCATTTTCACTTCCACCCCCCTTGCCTTCTCAACCCCAGCAACAGCTCCTCCAGCCCCCTCCAGGGCAAGTATTTGCACAGTAGGGCGCGACTAATCCCCCTTCCTCTCAAAGAAGGTGGAAAGGCAATCAAAATCAATCTACCCCTGGTACTCGTGGACCCAATCCTCAAGGTACTAACTCTGACACTCCTAACCAGCAACAGGGTACTCAGCCCAAGTCGGATAGGCATATTCGCACAAATAAGCCTTGTTCGTGTTGCGGTGTTTACGGTCATTACACTCGCGATTTTCCCCTTCTACCACAGATGCGGCAGATGTGGGAGTCTCAAGCCACTTTTCGCGAACAACATGCCTCCCTTCATGCTCCCCCTAATGTGGCCTCTACTCAACTAGCTGTGTTTAGCGATCCTTTCCCCCAGCAAGGATTCGTGGCTGCCCAACCACCTGATGGACCGGTCACCACTCAACCATTCCCTTCTGGTTCCTCTAATTACCAGATCCTCATGATGAAATCTGATCCATCTCCAACCGTCGACCTTAACCTTCAAACTCGGTCTTGCCAGTACCCCAAGCCTTCTGCTCAGTCTGCCCCCGAGTCCCCTTCTTCAGGTTCTAAAGAGCCTCTTTCGACATCCAATGGTCCCTTACATATCCCTCAACCCAAAGTTGAGGTTCATACCAAGATTCCTAAGAGACCATTACGCCGAAATGCTGCTTCTGGTCGAGCTGCTCATTCGTATAGCATAGTAGATGATTTGGCGCAGTCTCTTGCTGCCATTTCCACATTGAAACTCGTCCATTCGTGCCCTTCCCAAAAGAAGGCTCTGCTATCTGCCATGGGCGCTATTGATCTTGTTGATGACCAAATGATTGTTTTCGATGCCCATCAATCAGAACATCCCCCTCTTCCTGCTTCCGTCGCCTTCCAAATCCCAGTCAAAATCTGGAACACTAACGTTTCTCGGTGTATAATTGATGAGGGGGAATCCACCTGTGTGATGTATGCTTCGGTTTGGAAGCAAATCGGATCTCCTGAGTTGGCCCCTTCCACGATCACCCTTCGAGCGTGGGATGGCCACGCCTCCCAGCCCATTGGCCTTTTCCGTAATTGTCCTATCACCCATGTAGGCAAGACTATTTGCGTTGATGTTGAAGTCATCGACGCCCCTCTAGATTACAACATTCTATTGGGGCGAAGCTACACCTATGCCATGTCTGCTCTCCCATCCGCGGTTTTTCACAAGATGTCTTTTCCTCACAATGGAAAGATAGTCACCATCGACCAGTTGACTTATCATGAGCCAAATTCTCAGACCTCCCCTGAGACAACCATCTCTTCTGTAGCCAATAAGCAAACCGTCGATTCCTTGACCAGTGTCTCTCCCGGCGTCTACAAAGACTCCTCTTTGCTTGGAACCTTCCCTGGTCTTCCTCCCCCTCCTGTCTCTGACCCCAGCTCATTGAATGTTTGCATGATGCAATCGTCTCGAGCTGCTCTCAAGAAACCTGCTTCGGCTAGTCAGCAACCGCGCTCTCCGCAACCTACTCCTAGCCCTTCACCTGCAGCTGGTAGTCATGAGCCTCTTTATCCTCCTAGAACAGTTCCTCCAAGCATTAGCCATTTAGGAGCCATCCCACCTGGCCATTACCCCTCTGGTCAGATACCGTTCCTAGCTCCCCCACCAGGAGTATACATGGTACCTGTCATGGCCACCCTCTCTCTTCCTAACCTAACCCCTGGGATTCCTGTCTGGTACCTTGATCCTCCAGCCCCAATCTTGCCTGGTCAACCCAAACCTTATCTTGCTTTGACCCTGGTTCAACTGGTCCCCAGGACTCCTCCCGCTGCAACAGTGCCTCAGTCACCTCAACAGGAACCACCTCCTGTTGTGACTGCTTCGGGTAAGAAGGGAAAAGTTCGCAAGGGGGCATCAAAGGACAAGGATGCCCCAACAAACCCTGCCCCTCCTCGGCCTCCAAATCATACCATCCAGTGTGCTTTGTGTGATGTTTTCGGTCACACCACCCATTCCTATCTTGACTTGCCTCATCTCAAGCCCATGGGTAATGTCGCGTTCCCTGAGTCCATGGTCCCAGAAGCCTCTATTCCTTCCGCGACCACAATCAAGAACCCCAAGAATATTCACACCAACCACCCCTATGCTTTGTGTGATATCCATGGCCATTACACCCATATTTGTCCCCGCCTTGAGGACTTCCGCACCTCTCTAGCCGCGTTCCACCAATTCGAGGCCAAGAGCAATGAGTCCACCTCTCCCCTATTTGCGCGTTTTTCTTCGGCATAACTACCAGACATGATTGATCCCATTGACATTCCCCCTCCTGATGTCGAGATTACGGAGCCTTCATCCACCATTTTCTACCTATCATAATCCATGAGACCCTCGGGGAACATTCCCTATGAATCCTCCGCTGTTGTTTCGCTTGACCTTCCTTCAGCGATCACCCTGGGCTCAACATCGGTAGATCCTTTATCTTCTTACTTTTCCGTCACTCCTTGTGACGATGCGCATGTGAACCTCTCTTCTCATGATGATGAGTCAGGTAGCTTCGCCATGTCAGGTGGTCTTTCTTCCACCAGTCACCCCATCTTCTATCACGATGACGACATTATGGATGAAATCCCCACCCTTGACTTTATCTATCCCCCCTTACATCAAACCCATGCGTTCACACCACATACACCTTGTGGCCATTACATTGAAATCCAATATTTGGGTAAGGGGGCACCCATATTCGAGAGACCACGAGAAGAAACTCTCCAAAACTCTCCTAGTGTATCTGGTCGTGTTGACTTTAATACCATTATTCTTCCACATTTCGAAGAACCTCTAGAGTCCCATATCAATTCATATCACTCTAGGGATGATACCCTTTATTGTTCCCTCATCTTCCATCAGCAACCCAATCTCTTAGACATTGTTGTTGACAGACCTATGGGTTTTCTAAGAGAGCATCAGTTCATTATCTCCAAATCCTCTCTTTGGGATAGTGACACCAGGTATGCCAACCTGAAAACTTAAATTCCATTTGATTCCTCTATGTAATACCAAAAGAGATTGGTAATCCTCCATTCCCTTTCTCAAACTGCATAACCATAACGAAAACAAATGGCGCACCACATCATTAAAATGTGTTTAGATTCCCCTTTTTCTAAATACATTTTGGCATGACCACACCATGCTTGGGGGCACCTATGTCCCTCAACCATAACCCTCCTCAAAATCAAATTTCTTCACTTGCAACACTCATACTAGGGCACCATTTGGCCTTCCATACTTATCCATGCTATGATGTTCGCTTCATGAGATACCATCTTATACTCATATTTCATGGTCCCCCATGGGACCTTTACTATGTGGCAACACCATCAAGTCGCCCTTGTTTAGAGCATCCAAGTTGAGTCATCATCGCATTCATGGTGTCTATCCCGTGTCCCATTGTACCCCGCTATAGTCCTCCATCTTTCATTGCTTGGTCTCTCTCTTGTGTCGCACATTATGGCCTTCAGTCCCACTGTCCCCTATCCCTTATGATATTTTGTCAGTCGTTGCCATGTCATTCATGCCCTTTATACTCTAGCAAGGGAAGTCATCCATTCGCTACTCAGTCCCCTCCATTCCATCATCATCATTGGTATTAGTCTATCTGTCGCTCTACTATTATCTCTCGCGTCTTAGTTGAGGATCTCTCATTGCCTCATCTTTGGCGGACCTCCTTCTGTCGACCTCAGCTCCTTCATTCCAGAAGACAGGTCTAGAGAGCGGTGTACCTTGGTTCCAGCTTCCACTCTTGTTTGGTGCCTCGGATCAGGCAAAGGGATCTCTCATTTCCCTTTGACTTGATTGTTTCTGTACGCCTCAACTCCTTTTAGCAGATCGAGATCCATATACTTGATGGTTCAAAGATGCTAGAAAGAACTCTGGTGATTCGAAGAATGTGCAGATGTCTCAATCCTCATGAGGGGGTGGCCTTGCAGGTAGCCCCCCACATGCCCGGATGACCTCTTCATTGCAACCTTCGATGCAGCTCCATATATTTGATGATGTCGGCCTTAACCGCTTGCAGCGCCTCTTTGATTTGCATGTATCAGTCATATTTTGTGAGCCCTTCTGCATTGCTAGGGGGCATTTGGGTTGTATTTGCATCTCATGTACTCAGATATTATTGTATAAGTCCTGGCTGTTATCCCAAGCACAACATGTATGTGGGATTCATCATTCTATCTTTTGTATGGCTCATATTTATGCCATCATGTACTTTATAGTTCGGTTCCTTGTTTACTAGACACACTATTCTTTTGTACTTTGTCTCGGCGGACATAGGTATGCCTCCCCACCACCTGTAGCACAGTACTCCTCTCATAAAAAGAGACTTGTTGCACCTCAAGTCTCATCTCCTCGTGTCTAGCTTCTTCAAAGACATTAGGCTACCTTCCATTTCTCTCTCTGACTTCCCTTTTGATGTCTAGTGATTGAGTTCTTACAACGTACTTTGGTCATACGATTTTCTCCTGAAACTCGCACACTGGGGGGAAATCTGTTACACCATTTTTTGGTCATCTAACCTACTATCATTAGATTGACCCAATTACACCATGTAAGACCAATTTTACCCTAAGTAAAATTACTTTCACTATGTAAAATAACTTAATAAAACACATTTATTAGGTTGTTTATGGTCTAAACAGGAAACCCCAAAGGGAAATATTAAACAAATCTATATTTGTTTGATTTCCCTCATGGAATAATAAATTAAACAATAATTCAATTATTATTCCTAGTCATGTTTAACCCAAAACAAAGAAATTAATTAGATAAATCCTTATTTATCTTATTATTTTCTAGGAATAACTATTTAAATCTTATTTAAATAATATTCCTTGTTAAATATGACCAAATCACCCATAAATAATTAAATAAATCATTATTTATTTGATTATCTTTCAACTACTCTTTAAAATAATAAATAAATCATTTATTTATTTATTATTTACAAACAAAGGGATTTGACCCAAGTCAAATACTTTTTCCCTCCAACAAATATAATAAAATATTCCATAAAAGGTGTATCTAGATTTGGTTAATGTTATTTTATTGATGCACCAAGATCTAGAATGACCCAATATTTTGTTATAAATAGGAGGGTTTCTCCTAACATTCTTCACCTTTTGTTGCCTATTAGATCACCCTGGATCTATACTCTTGGTCTGACTTTGAGCCATTATCATTGTCAAATTTTCCATTATTTGCTGTGTGAGCTCCCTTTTCTTTCTATCTTTGTCTGGGTTTTCTACACCAACAAGAGAGAGAAATACTAGATCTGAAGTGCTGAGGACTTCCAAGAACCCATTCCATTGAGGAGAATTGGAAACACCTTTCTGTTTTCCTCCCAGGTGCCCTTAATACAAAAAATTCTTTCAAAAATATTGTTCTTGTCTTGTCTATTGGATGTATGGAGAAAAACCTTACTTTTACTGCTTAATGTCTCTTTATGCATAGATCTGGATTTTTGCAGCATTTGTCTTGATCGACTAACTTCAGATCTGAAGATATTGGTAGCCATATTTGATGTTAGGGCTATAATTTATGCATAGCTAAAGTGGTATTTTTTCGTACACTTCGACAAAATATTCATACTAACATAACTATAATTAGATTCATACACATCCTTTCCTCCAACTGTGCTTAGCCTGCATAGTTGTAACCATTCTCACCAATGTAGGCGGCTTCTTTCTGTGAAATATTCTCTTCTCTCCATAATCATCCAAGCACTCAATTTCTTTATCATAACAATCTACCTTAGTCCTATGAAGGTACAACTAATCCATACCAAAAATCATGTTATATGAACCCAATGGAAGTACAATTAAATGTTTTGATGTGGGCATACCATTAAGCTCAAATGCACAAGATCTCATCCAATGATGTACTTTCTCCTTGGTCCCTGTAGCAAACTGCACCAACCAAGACTCTTCATGTACTTATTTACTTAAGCCACAATTTTCCACCAGGTTAGGATTAACATAACTATAATTAGATCTAGGATCAATCAAAATCGAAATAAATCACAAAGCTTACCTTCCATTTCAATAATGGATGCCTACTAATCTTACTGCTTGTTATCAAATGTTGCATATATCCAAGGAATTCACTGTCTAACATCCCTAACTGTTTTCACCTCCTAAGCACTATATTTGAGGTATACCACCCTGGTACAACGAAAAATAATTCTTGCAATGATCCTTGCCACATATCCAATACTAGAACGATTCTCTACCAACACCCTTATTTTTCTACTCTCCGGGATGAGATCATGTCCCTTCTCTATTGAACTAAACTTCTTGTAAGTAGCCAAATTTATTTTTCATGTGTATCCTAAGGTCTTTCCCACTTCAGAGGCCATTTTCCTTTACTCTTGTCATTACCTTTCCAATCACACTTAGGCTTAGTCTTGTGCTTTCACTTCTCATAACAGTGCTTCAATTTCCTGATGACTTCCTCCAATGATCAAGTTTCATCATACTAAATCTAATCCTTGAATGCTAACGGAATTCCAATGGTACAACATAGGCTTACTGACCACAAACTGACATCCTACAGGAACTAGATATCACCTAGGAGCTTAAGAAAAACCCCATGTGGTCAATCCTTGAGCTGGAACCCATTTTCTCTTACCTGTACCTATAACCACGCCCTTCATACTGCCTGCATGAAGTTGTGATCCTCCAACCACACTCACAAGCCTTTCTCCATGGGGTTATGACCTCATACCTCTAGTTCTATGCATGTGGTCTCAATATCTGAGCCACTTTTCTAAGCTAGCCTCCAGACTAGTTTCCAAAATCTCTTGTAAATTTATAGAATCATATTGGTCATAATGACAATTCTAATCATTCAAATTGAATCCAAAACTTGACCTAGACTGACTAGAACACACTAGAAATTTTTTCAAACATGTGGTAAACATGTAAGCTACATGCCATGAATGCATATCTGAGTATAAATATTTGAACTTTGTCTGAAAGTCACCGAGAAGGTTTAAGTCCCTCTCAAGTAGTTTTAACCACAACAATTATTCCATGCATTCATCAACCATTCATTATCTTATCAAAGAATAACAAGAGCCATAATTAAGACACATATTATTATTAACCATGATAGAATAACCATCAAAGAAAAATAATAACATGTACAAATTATCATAAATAAAAATAGAAAAATAACTCTCATTAACATATGCAAAAGCCAACTAAGTCAGGGACTTCCACGTACCACCTGACCATAGATTGAGTTGAACCAAATATTTCTTTTATAAAATCACCCCCATGCCATATTCCAAGCATGAATTGGGATATCATGGGATAAACCAAAACATAAAAAAATGTGGACTCAAGAATTTAAACCACCTCCACCCTCAAACTATCATGATCTCACCTAAACTAGTTTGAAGATCCCAAAACCAAACCAAGATTGGTTTCCTAAGAATTTCTTCACCATACCTTAAGGAATTTTCATGTCTCCACCCACATGTAAATGGTTTACCAGAGAAAACCATCTCCACCCCCAACCCTTGGGAATTTTCCTCAGACCACCTCACCTAGTTCCAAAACCTTCTGACAATACAAAGCTCAACCAAGAATGAATCCCATTACACCATGGCTATCCTGGAAATGGAAAGGCAAGGATGAAACCATTGTCAAACCAAGAAAAACCCATGCCAATGAAAGCAAATGAACCAAATAAATAAATTCATGAACCATGCATTCAGAACTCAGCTAGAAAATCACACATGTAACTTCTTACTTACAAAATCTTCCTACTTAAGTTTTTGATCCAATATTAAGTCCCTATATTAATAATGTAGTCCCTTATTATGTTAGTGTATCCCCCCTTATTGTTATTGTTGTACCCCTGTAACCCCCATATTGTTATTATTATGCCCTTACATTATTATTGTTAGGTTTGCTAGGGTTACATTGTGGCTCCATGGACTCCTATATATAGAAAGGAGGTTTTGTCATTTGTATCATCCCAGAATTGTTCATTCATTTAATGTAGTGGAGGTTTCCCCCTCGAAGTGGCTTATTTCTAAGGTGTTAATATCTCTTTTCTTCTATTTTTGGAGCTGGTTTCACAACATTTGGTATCAGAGCTTTGGATTCTAGGGTTTTGCTGCACCAAACAGGTGATCGTGGAATTTTCACTATAATTTGTTTTATATGAAGGTTCAGAAGCTGAACGTTTTATAGTGCGAAGCCAAAATCCTGAGGAACATCGTCACAAAATTTCAGAGATTTGTTCGTAATGTTTTCAGAGATATGATCTGTGGAAGTTAGGGCTTTTTGCAGGCTCCTGAATTTCACTTAGAAAGGTCATCGCAGAATTGTCACTATAACTCTTTTTATACGAAGGTTCAGAAGCTGCAATTTTTGGAGCAGGAAGCTGTAATCCTAAGGAAAATCGTAGAAACAATTCAGAGCTTGGTTCACAATATTTTCTGAGATATTATCTGTGGAAGTTAGGTCTTTTTCAGGCTCCTGAAGTTCATCTCAAAGAAGTCATCATGGGAAAATCCTCATAACTCTCTCTCTGAGGATAGGATTGGAATTCTGTAAAAATTGTCTAGAAGTACACAGACTCTAGTTTCCTATCTATAAATTTCAGAGCCAAAGGAGTAAACAGTGACACGTGGCAAGTCATACAAGTTCGCTCTACTGAACCAATACATAATTAGGTCATTGTGAGATATTGGACATAACTTTGCCTTGAAGAATCTAAATCAAGTCAGACCTTTGGCATTTTAAATAAGCTTTAGAGGACTACTACAAGGCTAAATTTTAGATATTGAGAATCTGCAAGTATAGAGATAATTGAATTTCAATATCAAGCTCCTCAAAACCAAGTAAAATGTGTGTATTTTGTTTCCGAATTGCATAAGTCTTGTTTGAAGAATCAAGTTGAATTGATTCCAAGGGCATATTGTAGAATAGATATTAGTATTGGATTCTCAAATGGCCCCTAAAAAGAATTCAACACCCATTAAGCCTTTAGAAAGCTATACTATGATGCATGAAGAGGAAGAATTGCAGTATGAGATATCAAAATTATGGTACCAAGTGCAACAAATTTTGATCTTACGAAGACCAACAAAAGATGAAATAGATGGTTTAAAAGAAGAAATGGAGGCTAATTTGGGTTGTTTGAAGGATCAAATAATAGCTAATATGGATGATAAATTATTGTAAGATCACATAGAGCTTCAACAACAAGTTCTCCAACTCTCAAAGGATAACCTAACTTTGGTGCAGAATCTAATGAAACAACAGGAAGATCACCATCACATTGAAAGAAGTTCTGAAACAATCATAGAAACAAGAACTTGACAAGTACGATCAATTTTAGAGTATCTCAGCAAGTGGAAGAACTTTCCTGTAGAAGATTCCACATGGGAGGATGAGAATTTTATACAGAAGCATCAAGAAATAATCAAGCATTGAGGACAACACATGTTTGAAGGAAAGGGGCATGTTAAGTCCCTATATTAATAGTGTAGTCCCTTATTATGTTAGTGTAGCCCCCCTTATTGTTATTGTTGTACCCCTGTAACCCCCATATTGTTATTATCATGCCCTTACATTATTATTGTTAGGTCGATTAGGGTTACATTGTGGCCCCACTAGGATTACATTGTGGCTCCATGGACTCCTATATATACAAAGGAGGTTTTGTCATTTGTATCATCCAAGAATTGTTTATTCATGTAATGTATTGGAGGTCGCCCCCTTGAAGTGGCTTATTTCTAAGGCCTTGATATCTCTTTTCTTATATTTTTGTAGCTGGTTTCACAACATCCAACCTTCTCCTTTCTTTTCTTTTCCTTCCGTTGCTTGCTTTCTTACTTTCTCCTCTTGGTGCTCTCTCTCTCTTTAAAAATAACTCCAAAGAAAAACTAACAGAAGTTGTCTATTGGTTCTCTAAAGGCTTTTTATTATTGATGTGTCCTTTTTCTTCATTTTCATTTATTTTCCTTTTATTTTCCTTAGCATGTAAATTTGTATCTCTCCACCTTCATTTTCTCCTAGTTTCCTTTATTTTCATAAATAAATTCCAATTATTTCCTCTTTTCCTTTGCCAATTTTGATAGTCATTAATAAATCTAAGTGATGCCCACAATTCAACTTGGAATACATGTCTCGTGACCTTGGTATTATTTTTCCTTTATTAACCTTTATTACATCAAATTTAACCCAGGGTTGTTACAAAGGCAGATTAAGATCCTTAATTTATGTGCCCCTTTAAAAATAGGAGGGTTTTCTAGGAAAGGTCTGTTGGAGGAAATTTTCTAGACCTTCGTAAACTTATCATAGTTGGTGACTTAAAATTAAAAATGGACAAGAATGAGGTTTTGGAAATGGATGTTAAGGGGAACCCTCTGGTGTGATATATAAAATATCTTATTTATCACCAATCCTTGGTGGAAATCAAAACAACTAAGGTATGTTTGACTTGGTATAATGGAAGAATAGGCACATCAGGGATATCCAAAAAGGTAGAAATGTTTGTCTTATAGTTTGGTTTGATGAGTGGATTGGAGAACCTCAAATCGTGGATCCTTCCATCTATGATCTCATACCATTTCTCGATATTCTTGAAATGGTATGGGGACTATTATATAAATTTTCCCTTTAAATTTAATCGTGTATGGCTTAAATATCCGGAGATGGTTGATTTGATTCGTAAGATGTGGTTATCACCATCCTTAGATGTCAGTAATTATAGAATGGATGCATTTTGTCATAATTTGCATGCCCTTAAGTTAGTAGTAAGGAAATGGGTATTCAATAAAAAAAAGTATATTGGTAAGGAGCTTATTGATATCAAGGAGTGGGAGAGATTGGTTGATCCAAAATATTTTGGCTACTTCTTAGAATCAACCAAGGAATGCCTAATTAAGCTATAAACAAGGAAAAATAAGATAATATCCATACAGGAATACGAGTGGCACATCAAGAGAAGCAATATGTGGGCAATAGAGGGAGAAAGAAACACATAATTTTTCCATAGTCAGGCATGTTTTAGGAGGCAAAAAAAGGCTATTTGGAGTATTCAAGATGAAGCTGAAGATTCCTCTTCCAGGAAAGTGGAAATTGAAAAGGAAGTAGCTCGATTTTTTATGGACGCTTATAGAGCAAGGAAAGGAGTTAATGTGGTTAATAAAATGGGATTTGTTAATTTTTTCTTCCATATGATAGATGAGTAGGCCAAAATTATTTTGGAGAGTCTAGATTCCAAGGAAGAGCTTTAAATTGGGTGTCATTATGGAATTGGATAATGATAAGAGTCCAGGTTCAGATGGATGGCTTGTGTTACTCTCTTTTTTCTTTCATGAGATCATGATATACGACCTGTCATTCATTATGGATGAAACTCGACAGTTAAGCTCAATTCCTGGATTGGTAAGTTCCTATTTTATTGTTCTTATTTCAAAAACTAATAATCCTTCTACTTTTCTTGATATTTTCCTATATCCCTTTGTAACACAATGTATAAAATGATATCAAAATTATTTGATAATTAGATTAATCCCATGCTATCTTAAGCATATCACATCTGAAAATTTTGGTTATCTGTATCAAATAAAAATCCTTGATGCTATTGCAATAACAGAAGACTGCGCTCATTCCATCAAGAATAAGCATCTTAAGGCTTGTCTTTTGAATATTAACCTCATTAAAGCCAACAAATACATTGACTAGGAATTTATATGTTTGATTCTCCATAAGATTGGTTTGGGGTCCAGAAAGTCGATTGGATCATGGCTTGTGTCACATTGACTCTTCTTGTGGTAATTATTAATAGATTTCCGTAAAAGTTGTTTTTGGCAGATATGTGCCTAAGACAAGGTTGCACCCTATCTCCTATTTCGTTCTTATTAGTAATTTATGGGATGAGTAGGAGAATTGGAGAGGCTAGGTCTAGGCAAATTATATTTGGATGTAGGATTACAAGGTAAACCTCTTTCTCACACTTGACATTTGTCGATGAAATAATTTTGAAAGGGAAATGTACTATTTAGGAATTGAGGGATTTCTATCAGATTTTGAATGACTTTGGTGATGCATCTAACCCTCTAATGAACAAGGGGAAATATGCTCTTATTGTATTACATCATGATTTTGATTTGATGAAAGATATTTCCAATTTATTTGGGGTTAATTACCTCCCATTATATATGGGATTTAAATATCTTGGATTCTACATTAAGCCAAATTTTTATGAGGTTAGTGACTAGGACTAGTTGTTGTTGAAATTTAAGAAGAGAGTGATTTTTTGGTCTCTCAAGTGGTTGAAATTTCCTCGTCATCTCATTATGATTAAAGTAGTGCTTCAAAATATTGCCACATACTGGATGCACATCTATAAACTTCCTTCCACTATCATCAGTAAAATTATTTATAACTTTGAGTGTTTTCTATGGGATGGATTTGGTAATAATAGGAAAATTCCCCTCGTAATTGTGTAGATTATCTGACTAGACATGTGAATAAAGGAAGATGGCATACTAAAAATTTGGAATATTTTCAATCTGGCATTGCTATTGAATTTTTTTTGAAGGGATATTAACAACGGGGGTATATGGAGCCACATCATAAAAGATAAATACTTAAAAGGTCATACCTTGATCAGTTGGATTAGGGAGGGGGCCCAAGAGCACATTGTGGCATCCATGTCTTAGAGAAGCCTCATAAAAACCAAACAGTAGTTGTTTGATAATATTAGTTTGTAAATTGGCTTCAGGTCATTGGCAAAAATTGGAATGGTAGAGATTAAAGGAATGCATTGTCCTTATAATTTTTCAATTCCTCTTCTAGAAACCCTTCATAGAAATTTTTTCTACAAGTTGAAATACATTTCTACAGACAGGGGTACAAGATTTTTGCATCATCTTGGAAATTGGCAGTTGATACAGGGTTCTCTGTTACCTTTACTGATGAATTGTATTCATATATTCTCAACCTAAATATTGAGGGTGTCACCCTTTCATCCAAGGCTACTAGGTTGTACGGAATGGAAGAATGGTTAAGGATCAGATAGAGGTAAAAGGGGTTTACCAATTCCTATCATAGGGAAATATGATGGACACATGCCTAACATGGTTTCAGAAATTGTGGAGTTTGGATTTCCCTCTGAAGCTAAAATGTTTCTATTGGTTAGTGGTCCATGAGAAAATTCTCACATGGTCCAATATGACCAAATGAGGTTTCTGGGGGCCTGGTAGATGTGTTATATGTTAGTTTTCATCTGAATATTTCATTTTATATATTTCTTAAGTGCCCATGTGTTTTTGTTGTCTAGAAAGAGGCCCTTCCCATCGTGCATATAAATTCAATGTGTAATCAATCCTCTATTCGTGTATGCCTGTCACAATGGTTTACATAGAAAAAGGTATATGAGACACTTCCTTTATACATTCTATGGGGAATTTGGCATATGGGGAATGCTACAATATTTAACCAAAGGTAGCCAAATGTCACAGGAACAGGGGCTAAGATTGCTACCTACTTCATGGAGAAAGGTCATTTAAAAGAAAATATTACTCACTGAAGAGTTATTTTAAAGGAAATTCATAATAATTTTTTGACTGACTTCTATGATGGGGGTGTTAATCAGGGAAGTTTGTAAGTGGGATGCTTCTTATGATGAGTGCTTAGGAGTTTTACAAGTTCACTTGGTTTAGCAGTTTTTGGATCCAATACTAGAGCAAAGATGTTGGCAATGTGAGGCATCCTCTTTTGTGCCAAATGTTTGGACATTTTTGAGATAGATGTGTATGCGATTCAAAGGTGACCACTAAATGGGAACATAAAATATTCTCTCTAGATCTCTTGATCTCTCACATTGATTGGATATGAATTTCTCAATGAGCATGTCTGTATTAAGGATCTATGTCTCCCATATCTACTGGGAACAAAATAATGTGGCAAATTCTATATCAAATGAAGGGTGCGTCTAAGGGCCAAGTAAGATTAAATACTCTATTTTTTGTAGAGGCATATTACAAAGGTCATGGGATATTGAAATCTGAGGGAGGTCATCCTATCCTGCTGAATTTTTCTGTTTTAACATGATGTTCAAGTATAAGAATATAAATTTTTGGGCTATTGTCTAATTTTTTGGGTTTTATGGACTATTGTATTCATCCATATATGTTCTCAAGGCTTAACCTTGTCGATAACACATTTTTTGGGTGGTTTTGTGGTTATTCAAGTTTGAGTTGGTTTATTATTTTGAACAAGTCTGAGACTCTGTTTTTGTATTGTTTCATAAGTCTCGCTGATTGATTTAGGAGAAAGGTGGGTCTAGAGATATTTAAACTTTGGTTTATTGAATGAAACAAATTTTTTTTTTTTTTCCTGATGAAATAAAAAGAAAAAAAATAAAAATAAAAAGAGGAATATTTCCAACTTCATTAAATCAATAGCAGGCTCTTATGAGTAAGCATGAAAGTTCATTTCAATATTGACCAGGATTGATGTTTGGGTTACAAGCGATTAATAAAATTTGAAAACAATATGTAACATAGATTTTGTTTTCAATATAAAAATTTTAAACTATTACAATATCCTCTGAAGTGGCCACAACTTGTAAAAATTATTTTTGTTTCTTGTATGCGTTTTTTCTTTTATGATGACAAGCATCTCCCTCCTTGCAACCCCTCATCTTAATTTCATAATATTTGTAGCAGTGGAGTGTGTGTGACCTTTTCCATGTCCTCTTTGTGTCTAGAGGTGATCTACATTCCAGTATAGGGTGGATGTGTGAGTGTTAGATGTTAGATGTGTAGGCATTAGATGTGAGATGTGAGATATTTTTTAAATTCAATTTTTTATAATGTAATTTTTTTTAATTAAAAAATTAAGAACATTTTTTTTAGATAAATAAAGTATATTATACATATCACATTAAAATATATAACACATAATAGTACTAATAAATTAACATCTATTTTACAATATAAATCAGATGGACAGGCCGCTAAGAACCTAAATCTTTATCCCCCAACAAGACCTCATATGGATTTGAGTAGTCCCTCATGGGATGAATTTTCACCCGAGTATGATCTTTCCCTACCTTTTCTCATGCTTGGAAAATCAAAATACTTTAAAGATAAAACCAAGGATGATATCATTAATGGTTTTATTAGTAATTCACTCTCTATTGCCTCCATTAGAGATCTAGGGGAAGAAGATGAGGTAGATGATGCAATTATTGAACATTTGAAAACAACTTTGCATACTATCAACAACCCCATTGAAATTGAACCTAGGAAATGTTTAACATCAATCCTAACCTAACTACTGAACAAAACATATTGCTAATACATCTGTTACAGAAATAAAAAAAGGCAATTGCATGGGACTATATGGATATGAAAGGAATCCATCTTGGCCTATATACTCACCGAATTTACCTTAAAGGGGACCGCAAACCAGTTAGACAACCGTAGTGTTGAATGAACCCCGCACTTAAGGAGATAGTGAAAGAAGAATTGCAGAAACTCCTTAATGCTAATTTCATCCACCCCATTTTTGACAGCTAGTGGGTGTCTCCGCTTGTCATAGTTCCAAAAAAGAACAACAAATGGAGAGTCTGTGTTGACTATAGAGAGCTTAACAAGGCCAATCAAAAGGACCATTTTCCCTTACCATTCATTGATCAGGTATTGGATACTATCTATGGGAAAATTTTCTTTTCATTCTTAGACAAGTTTAGTGGCTATAATAAAATACAGATTGCCTCGGAAGACTAGGACAAGAAAACCTTCACTTTCCCATGGGGTACTTTTGCATATAGAGTCCTTCCTTTTGGCCTTTGTAATGCACCAGCAACCTTTCAGAGAGAAATATTGGGTATTTTTTCTAAACTTTTGAATGACTTCCTTGAAATATTTATGGATTATTTTACACCGTATGGGGATGCCTTTGAGACAACATTAGCTAATCTGGAAAAAGTGTTGGAATGTTGTGAACAAACTAATGTTTCTCAGAGGATGGAGAAATGCCACATGATGATGAATGAGGAAATTGTGCTGGGAAATTTCATTTTAGCAGATGGAATCAAGGTAGATCCTGCAAAAATTGAGGTAATCTTGAAAATCTCGACCCCTAAGACTCCAAAAGAGGTACATAGTTTTTTGGGACATGCAGGATACTATACGAGATTTATAGAGAACTTTTAAAAGATTGCATCTCCTCTTTTTTCATTACTCATGAAAGATGTGGAATTTGTGTGGACAGGGAAGTGTGAGCATGCCTTCTTAAAGTTAAAAAATTGTGTAACAACAACACCTGTTTTACGAGGACCAAACTGGGAATTTCCATTTCATATTGCTATGGACGCATATGACATAGTTGTGGGTGTTGTTCTGGGGAAGTTGGAGGAGAAGAAACCTTACACCACCTATTATATCAGTAAGAACATAACTCTAGCATAACTCAACTACACTGTTACTGAGAAGGAATTCCTAACAATAGTGCATGCTATCAACAAATTTCATCACTACATCACCAGGTATCAAGTATTTGTACACACTGACCATGCTGTAATTTGATTTTTGATGAACAAACCTGTTACTAATGGTAGAGTTACACGATGGTTATTGCTGTTACAAGAATTTGATATTATTATTCTAGATAAACCCGGAAAAGATAATGTAGTTGTTGATTTTCTTTCTATAATAAATATAAGTGATGACTGCACTTCCATTGAGGATTGTTTTCCAGATGAATATCTTTTTTCCATCTCTACTCACTCACCATGGTATGCAGATATAGCTAATTACCTTGCTGTAGGAAAATTCCCACACCAAGTGTCTTCCAAGGAAATAAGGAAGATTATACAACAGAGTGCTACCTACTCCTGGATAGAAGGCAATATCTATCACATCGGGCCAGACTTTCAGATTAGGTGATGTGTTAGAGAAGATGAGGTATTTGAGATCTTGAAGGCTTATCATGAGGAACCCTGTGGAGGGAACTTCGCTGACAAAAGGATAGGACATAAAGTACTCTCAATAGGGTAGTACTGGCCAACAATATTCCAAGATGCCAAGAAGTTTGTAAAATGATGTGATAGCCGCCAAAGGATGGGCCAGGCTCTGAAATCAGATGAGATGTTGTTACAACCTCAGACAGTGATAGAACCATTTGAGAAATGGGCCCTAGAATTTGTTGGGTCAATTAATCCTTCATCGCAACAAAAATCATACATATTGGTCTGCATCGATTATGTCACAAAGTGGGTTGAAGCAAAGGCACTAATTAGAGCAACAAAGCAGGTTGTTGCAGACTTCTTGTTTGAAGATATTTTTGTTCGCTTTGGGATACCTAGAGAGATAGTGACAAATGGGGGGCCTCAGTTCACATCTCATTTGATCAAGAAGATGGTTGAATAGTATGGAATTCTATATTAGGAATTTTTCTTTTGTGATCCATAAAATGTGATTAAAATCTTTTGGTGAAAATGACATCAGAATAGATTTGCTCGACGCGTTTTGAACCAGCTAGTGTGGTTCATCATCAGGACAAGATGGAAAATCTGATCAATAAACCCCTTTAAATAGTTCTTAGAGCTCCAACTAGCCGTTTGTAAAATAACGGTTAGTTTGACTCAAATCGAAAAATATATAATAGTTTAATTATTAATAAAGAAAAAATCTCAGAATTAATGTTTAAAATCTGAATTTTATATGCTTATATTTATTTTTAATAAAAATAATAATTATTAATCTAATATGATTTGGAGAATAAAATAACTATTTAATATTTATATATATATATTTATTTATTCTTTTATTATTATTATTATTATTATTTATTTTTTTCATTTTTTCATTTTTTCATTTTTTATTTTTATTTTATTTTTTATTTTTTATTTTTTTATTTTTTATTTTTATTTTTTAAATTAAATGTTAAAAATAAATAAATACTATTTAAAAAATAAATAAATAAATAAACAAATAAATAAATTAAAAATTAAAAATTATTTTATTTTTAATAATTATATGTTAGTTGATTCCAAAAACCCATAACATCAGTTACTTTATATTATAAATAATTTTAACGTTAAAAATAAAAAATAAAAAAATAAAAAAATTTAAATAAATAAATAAATAAATAAATAAATAAATATATATATATATATATATATATATATAAAATACTAAAACTAAATCAATAAACATTTAATAACTAAAATAAAAAAAATATAAAACATCTACAGTAGAAATATGAATAAAATAAGTAAAATAAATAAATAAATATTAAAATTATTGGGAATGAAGGGCAGGAATCCAGCATCTGCTGATAGTCCATCCATCATCTCTGTTGAGGTTAACAGGTCTCTTTTCGATTTCCAGGGCTTCTCTCAACTTGTAGTGGTAGAAATGGTCAATCTTCGCAAT
>CM076576.1:152991961-153074461 GCA_034641835.2 Pinus albicaulis | reverse complement strand
ATGTCATTCAAAAGGTAACGTAATCATTTATGATATGATGATTATTGGAAAAAGTAATGATATTTCCGTGATGGCCGTGGGCGGCCGTCACAATTAAGGCGGGGGAGGGGATATATCTTGAAATCATTGAAACAAAGTTGTAGTCATAAAACTCTATCAAATCCACATGCACCCAATTAATAACACAAATGCCAATGATGACTAAATCCAGTTGGAAAGAGCGTATGTTCTAGAACCCATTACTTTCCATAATGGGACATTTATGAAGAGTGGTGTGAGGTATGATTCGGTAATCTGTAAAATCTGTCACCTCCCATCAACCTCCCTGACTAAAGCCTTGTATCCTCATTGCAAACTCGTCACTTGGGATAAGCAGAGACCCTGAGAAGAAATAAGCAGTGCAGTGATATTATAGTGGGTTGAGCAGTAAGAAGCAAATTCAAAAATAACAGGAGGATCAATGGAGAAGCGGTCAGGCACGAGCCGGATTCTATGGACACCTTGCAAAATTTTCTAGAAGCCTACCATATATTCATAGATGCTAGATGGATTGATTATTTCCAGAAGCTAGAAGGCTTGGACGAGGTAGTGGCAATCGAATTTTCTCAGAATTTTAACAATAATCAGACCCGAGTTAGGGGCTTGCAAGTTGAGGTGACTGAAGAGGTAATTTCCTGAGTAAATACATTGCTATTAGAGGGATGAAGGTGGTTTAATAGAGAAATCAATGACCCCTCCTTGAAAGAAGACTTCCTAGAAGGAGAAGAAAAACTAGAGAAGAAAGGGAGAGGAATTGACAGGTTGTCACTCCCTCAGCCATAGGCAGATGTTGCCTTGGGTTTAATCAAATATATCACTTGTGAGGGAAGATCTATGATAGTTTTTAACTATCACTTTCCTCTACTTAATCACCTTCGACACTATCAAAAGATTAATCTTCCATTCTACTTATTAGGGAACATCAAACATATGGCGGCAGCAGTAAAGACAACAACACACCCAGAAGCATTGTGACCAATCATGGACTCATCAAATTGATCGTGTTGTATGCCCTAGGCCAGCAAGGAAATACTTGGTAAGAATTCAAGTGAAAGAGGCCAAGGACAAGCTGCGAGAATTAGACCACGACTTCAGGAGGAAGTCAGGAAGAAGCGGAAACCCAGACTCGTCCTGCCAAAGTCAGAATTGGGAAAGAACCTACTGATGAACCAATTGGGGATAGACAGCCAAAAAAAAGGGTGAAATTTAGCATACCCATAGAACCTTTTCCTACGGCCAGAAAGCATACAGAAGCAGAAGTATCAAAAGAAGAAAGGAAACCCTCCTCATCAGGTATGGACGAAACTCATGTCCTATTTTTAGAACTTGAAAATCTAAGAAAGGAAAATGAAGAATTGAAGCAAAGATTATCTGAGGGGAAGGAAATCTTGGTGTCTGTATGCACGACATGTTTTCAAGAACTAACAGCAGCGAGATATAAGGTCTATAGGGAAAACATCAGCCCAATGGAAACATAAATAGAACCGCAGGAGGTTGTTACACAAGAACCTGCTAAGGATATTGTTGTTACACAAGAACCAACAGTTAAAGCAGAGCCCACTGTGATAATTGACCTAGAGACCGATATAGAAGAACCTGTGGAGGCCACTACTATTGTAGAAGAAAAAAAAATGGACACAAAGGCCACTCTAGGTGGAAATTAAGGGGTTGATACACAAGAACCCACCGAGGAAGTTGTTGTTACACAAGAGCTAGCAGCAGAGGTGGAACAACCCCATTCAACAAAGGTTGTTACACCCATTATTGATGTTGATATTGAATGCAGAAGAACATCGGGTCCCATCTCGGAATGGAGTTCTGAGAAAATCTTGTTAATTTCTGAATTACAGAAGTGGAAATAGGAAGAAATCTCCCTTTGAGAGGGGATGATTTCACTGAAAGAACATCAGAGGGAGATAGACGCCTTACGTGAAAGATGGATGAAAGAAGAGTTGAAGAAAGGATGGGAGAATTATAAGAAGAAGTAAGCCCTGAAGAAACAATAGAAATAGTTGTTGTTGTTACAACAGCAGGTTCGAGATCTTACTATAGACAAGCAAAAACTTCATGATCTCGCCCTCAATTTGTTGGGGTGCAGGCGGCCTTCCCCATCCTATCCTATTTTTCTATGGGAACGTTACTTCCTGTTCCAGATGAAATCTGTTATAGAGGACAGACCCTATTTGTGTTCTTCCACTAGCACATTTTTAGATGTTTTTCGTGCCTCCGATTTTGATGAACAAAGCCTATTGTGTGAGTTATTCCTACACAATATCATTTTTGAGCATGTGAGTATGCAAATGGTTGTGACAGTATTCTCCTATATGGGAGATCTGCAGTTGCGAGATTTTGTGTCCTTCATGAAGAATCAGATTGAGTGGCATTTGGCCATCAAAACTATGGATGCTAATGAGGAGAAGATGGCATTATGGGTCTAAGCAGAACCAGGATGAGCCGTTGAGTTAAGGTGAGAATTCAAGAGAATGTTGGGTACTCCTGGGATAAAGGAACCGGATTCCACTTAGAGAAGAAGGATTGTGAACTTCTGCCTCAATCAGTTCTCAATGATGAAGAGTCGAGCCTTGACTGGGTGCTTGAAACGCACGTAAGCCAGTAGTGTTGAGCTACTGAAGGGGGACCCATTTGCATTCCAGAATTTCATGGTGGTTGTTACACATGTACCAGCGTATGCAAAAATAGTACAATCCCTTAGCGCTTTGTGGCTCAGATTGAGATTCAAGTTTCCTTTAATCTGGCTGTCAATTGAGGATTATCAGAGTAATTATGAAGATACAGCTGGCTCTTAGAGGTACAGGTCTATAGACGAAGATACAGCTGGCTCTTATGATCTCACCAATCGGCACCGGAAATATTCCCATGGGAGATGAGTTTGCATGAGGACATGCAAGTGTTTCAGTTGGGGGGAGATCTTGAGTGCCAGTTTTGCACACTTTTCCTACATTTTTTTCCCTATTTTTCCTCATGAGTATAACCAATGGGACTATCTTTGCCTCTTTTTCCTACCTTTCTATCCTAACTTGTGTTGTTTCACCTTATTTTCATTACTCTGCCGTTTCATCAATTATTATGATATATCGTACCTTTTTTATGACTAATTGAGGATGAATGTTTGGAGAAGATCTATGGTCTTTGTGTTGTCTTTCCAGATGTCATTTGTAGCACAAAATATCCCGAGCACGAGGCATACAGGATCAGTTAAGGGTGTGTTGTTACAACGAGCTTTTTACACCATGATGTTGTTACACTTTGCTGTTATAGACCCGCTGGAAAACGGTTGTTACAGTTGTACCACTGACTAGATCTCGTCAACTCCTGTTGCTGGCCTGTCCTCTAGCTGTTACGCTACAGTTGTGGTTTATCATGATATTTGTAGAAGTTATTAAGCATTTTATCTTTGGATAACAACCTCTGGGCAGTTTTGATTGTAATCTATAATTTTTCAGTCATACTTTTATTAAGAAGTGGTTATAACCATATGTATTCTATTTTGATTAGAATGAGAATCATAAGATTCTCATGACTGATCTATCCCTTGTTTTTCTGAGATGTAACCACTATATAGTTCTCGACCCTGGAGGTTGAAAGGTTAGCGGAGAACAAAATTATTTTGGCTCTATATTTTTTCTCATATTAATATAGATTATCCTATTATTGTTGTTAAATGCGTTATTCGATTTAGTTTCCATTAATTTCTTTCTCTACATGTGCCCTGCTAAGGAGGAAGGGTCATCCTTCTTAGCATGGATTGCAGTGATTAAGGTAGTTGTGTATATGTGTTTGTATTTTGGTTTATGTATCAGTAGAGGTGTTGTTTTTTTTTTCTTCAGCTGTGAATATATCCGCTTCAATTTCAATATTTTGTATGCTATTACACATATGATATTAGAGACACCAGCTGGATAATTGTTGCGTGGCACGCTAGAACAGATTAATTGAAGTGTGATTTGAGTCTTGTAGATCATTTTATTTCTGCATGAGTGATTTAGTTCCAACATTTAATTCAACAATGTTTTATTTTATTTGGAATTGCTTCTCATTGAGTGTATCAGCATACATAATGCAATTGTCATTGAAATAAAAGAACATCCCTGGATTGATAATTTATATGTATTATTTTACTAATTCAATAGTGATTAATACAGACCAAAATTTACAGGCTTCAGAAGCTCTTGGAACCTGTTCCAATGAGTTTATAACATCATAATCTCCCAAAAATGACTATTTTTTTGCTGTATATGGACTCCGGGTGCTCCAGAAATGACCCCAACACTTGTTGGCCTGGCCTTTAAAAATAGTTAAATGTACTAAAACACTTGTATATCACATTTTATACCTCTAAAACCTGAGTTCCTAGCATGCAAATTATCTAGGAATGAATTTTACTGAGCTCAGTTTGGTCGAAAATTGAGTGAGTTATGACCAAAACCAAATTTTCCCCAATTTCTCCTCCAAAACTGGTGGAACTTCTAGTTAAATTTCTAAAATTATAAATTCCACCATAAATGGTGTGCTCCTCTAAACCTTTCCCATTTTAAACTGTGATTATATTAGGTTTAATCCGTATTATGTGGGCGAATAAGTGCAGTTTACAGTTAAGCGCGATTAGCGCTAGCCTGTTGGATAAACATGTTTAAACCACGATTAGTCGTTAATTAATCCGTCTTAAAAAAATTCCACCACAGCTCTTTAGCTCCTGGTATTCTTCTTTTGGCCATATGGGAGGGAGCTAGCCCCCTCCAACCCCCAACCGTTGGGTTTGAAATCTTTAACAATGCGCGGAGTTGATAGTGGTTAAGAACCACATGGTAGAGGACTTGGTAAGCCGTGAGGCTGGCGGGCGGAAGGTTGTGGGTTCGACCCCCACTCTGCCATATAAATTTTTTTTCAAACAGAATTTACAAATCCACCATAAATGGTTGGCTTTCCAACTATAGCCTTACTCTAATTTTGGTTAGCGCTTCTCCAGATTTGGTTAATCCACGCTGAAAGTGGGTTTTCAAACTATATATATATATAGATATATATACAAATATATATATATATGTATATATATATATATATATATATATATATATATATATATAATTTCACCAGATCAACCCAATGTCCACACATTAGTATAATTTGACATTTGACCTCATAGGTTAGGAGATGTCCCACCATAGAGGATACGTGGCGCCCTCTGGTTGGGTTATACTCCAACCCTTAAAAAAAATTCAAATTCCAACTTAGGAAGAATTAGAGGTCATTGGACAATTTATTTCTTCGCTTAACCCATATGGCGAATTTGAAGATGCCACTTGTCATAGTGCCACTGGCTATAATCTAGAGAATATTCCCTGCAATGCTGACTATACCTGCCACATCATCACTGTACTTGTTCTGCTCATTTTTTTCCTATTTTGGAAAACGAACATTAGACAATAACTCAACCATACGAACTCGGATTTTGATGAAACGAGTTGTGCCAAAATCCTAGCAACGAACTCTATTCGGTAGTTCAGGTTTGAAGAAATTTTGATCACTTCCAATTTTTAGCTAAAACTTGAGCTTTAGATCATTCCTTCCCACTAGAAGCATTTTGGACCCAAAAATATATTATCAATTGTTCACCAAGTGAGGGTACAACTCCCTCACTTTTCCAATCTCCAAACATTTTTCCTTTGAACTATTTTTTCCTGTGTGTCCAACTCTAAGGTATTCAACATCCCCTCTTCTTGAAGTTCTGATTCTTTTGTCAAGTATGAGATATTGCTGAAGTTCATGAAGATATTCTAGCAAGAAATCATCTATTGATGGCAGCTAAATATGCTCTCCTTGGTCATCAATCAAAGGAGGCTCAAACAATCTCAAATTCTCAACATTAACGACATAATAAATTTGCATATAAGGAGGCAAATCTAGCTTGAATGCATTTGTACCAACCTTTTCTAGAATTTTAAATGGACCATAATAGATTGGTTTGAGATTTTTACCTTCCCCTTGCAATCTTTCCTTGCTTATGTACAACCAAACTTCATCACCAACTTGGAATTTCTGATCAACCTGATGTTTGTCATGCCTTGCCTTGTAGTTTCTTTGACTCTTCTCAAGTTGCTCTTGCATTGTGTGATGTACCAACTGAATTTGCTGAATGAAATTTCTTGTTTTATCTATGTCACTATGTCCATCTATAGAAACATATTTCTCAAAGATAAATTCCAATGGTGATCTTGGAAAGTAACCAAAACATGCCTCAAATGGCAATGTATTTGTGGAAGAATGTTTTTCTCGGTTGTATGCATGTTGTATATAGTGTAACTGTTCATCCCACAACTTGGGATGCTTACTACAATAGCCTCTTAGAAGATGAATAACAATTTTATTTAACACCTCTGTTTGACCATCTATTTGTGGATGAAATGCTGTACTTTTCTTCAACTTTGTATCCATCATGTCCCATAATTTTGACCAAAAATTCCCAACAAATAGAGAATCTTGACCACTTACAATAGAAGTGGGAAGACCAAAATGGATCCATACATTTTGAAAGAAAAGATTAGCAATTTGTTTAGCAGTAATGGTTTTCTTACATGCTATCAAAATACACATTTTTCTGAACCTATCTACCACAACATACAAATAATAATGATCTTTCCTTGGCATAGGAAGGCCTCCTACAAAATCCATTGAGATGCTCTCCCAAGGATGAGAAGGAACTGGAAGTGGTGTGTACAAACCAAGCTTCCTATTGCTAGGCTTACTTGTTGCACATAAATAACATCCTCTAATAAAACGAGAAACACTTTCATTCATGTGTGGCCAATAAAAATACCTTTGAAGATGCACTACTGTCTTGCCTACACTGAAATTTCCTGCAATCAATTATGTGTGCGCCTCCCTTATGATACGGTTTCTTTATCCCTGTGGTATACATAACTTTCCCAAGTGATACAAAAAACTGTTATGCACATGATAATCTAACTCTTCACTTTGGTTTCCCTTACTGAAGTTCTCATACACATCTTGAAAATCACTATCATTCACATACTGTTCAATGTAACTTTCATGCATAATAGAATTGTGCTTGAGAATAATAGCTGAATTTACAATAGGCATAGAGAGCATATAAGCTACCTTATTGTATATTCCTTTCTTGTACCTGATAACCAAGTGAAATTGTTGTAGGAACCCATCCACGTGAAATGTCTTGATTGTTGCAATTTGGACTGTGATTGTAAATACTGCAATGGCTGATGGTCGGTATGGATAATGGTCTCTATTCCCATCAAGTAATGCTTCCATTTCTTTACACTTTGTACCAATGCATATAACTCTTTACTATATGTAGGATATTTTGTCACAGCTCCATTAAAAGTTTCAGAATGAAATGAGATAGGCTTACCATGTTGCATGAGTACTGCTCCCATAGCATAATCACTTGCATCTATTTGGATCTCAAATGGATGTCGTAGATATGGAATTGCTAGTACCGATATCAAACTTATATTTTTCTTTAAAGCATCAAATGATTTATGCTGCAAATCTCCCCAATGGAAGACTTTCTTTATGCTTTTCAATGCATGTAACGGTGTTGGAATGGAAGAAAAATTAGCAATAAATTCCTCCAATACTTTGCTGCCCCTAAAAAGCTTCTTACCTCAGTAACTATGTTGGGCTTGGACCAATTCAAAATGACCTCAACTTTGGAAGGATCAATCTTCAATTCACCTCCTCCAATTATGTGTTCCAAATATACTAATGAAGTCTTACCAAATTCACACTTCGACATCTTAAGAAACAATTACTCTTTTCTCAAAACATCAAGTACCTTGTTCACATGCATGACATATTCTTCTCTTGATTTCATGAATATGATTATGTCATCTAAGTAAAAAATGACAAAGTCATATAGAAATGGTCTAAGTACATCATTCATCACTCTCATAAAAGTAGTTGGTGCATTTGTTAAGCCAAATGGCATAACTAACCACTCATACGATTCTTGTCTAGTCTTGAAAGCAGTTTTCCAAATGTCTTCTTCAACTATCCTAACTTGATGATAACCACTTCTCAAATATAACCTAGTGAAACACTTTGCATGATTTAACTGATCAAGCAAATAATCAATGCGTGGAAGTGGGTAGCGATTCTTTACCATGATTTTGTTGAGTGCACGGAAATCGATACACATTAGCCAAGTCCCGTCCTTCTTTGGAACCAAAAATATTGGAGAACCACATGGCGAAGTAGATGGGTGTGTGATACCGCTATTCAGAAACTCTTGGATTTTCTTCTTTATTTCCAAACTTTCCATGATTGACATCCGATACATACAAATATTCGGAAGTGGAACATCCTGCTGCAGCTGAATCTCACGTTGAATTACCCTCTTGGGTGGCAACCCCTTTGGTTCTTGAAACATCTCGCCATGATGACTTACCACATCAAACAAATCAGATTTCAATTTGTCATCACATCCTTCAAAAGATTCATAGTTAACATCTTCCTTTTTCTTGATCATAAGAAGCACAAAAATTTTGTTCTTGTTGGGTGGGGAAGTTGTGAGAGAGAACAGAAGATAGTACAGTGGATCTAATGTAGGTTTTGTATCTTCATTTTGCTAGATAATAGAAAGGAAGGAATGGCTATTCGGGGTGGACGTAGCCCAAAATGGGTGAACCACGTATATCTGTGTCTCTCTGGTTTTATGTGTTTTGTGTGCTTGTATTTTCCACATATTTTATGTGTTGCATTGCTCCATAATATATAATTTTCTAACAACTGGTATTAGAGCCGAAGGTATATTTGGCTGATAAACTCGCAGGAAAGAAGGGTTCCTGGTTCGAGTGGGAGCACTGGCGGACGATGGTAAGTTTAGGGTCGAGAAATTTAATGGCCAAAACTTCCCAATGTGGAAGATGTAGATGGAAGATTATCTGTATCATAAAGATTTGTACCTACCATTGAGCGGAAAAACAAAGAAGCTGGCTACCATGACAGACACGGAATGGAACATTCTCGATAGAAAGGCACTGGAGCAGTATGGTTGTGCCTTTCGGCATTATTCGCCTTCAATATTTTGAAGGAAACAACAACAGAGGGTTTGACGTAGACGTTGGCGAAACTATATGAAAAACCCTCGGCCTCAAACAAGGTATTTCTTATGAAACAACTATTTAATATGAAGATGTCGGAAGGTGGATCTGTTGCAGACCATTTAAATGATTTTAATATAGTTACCAGTCAGTTAAGTTCTGTAGGGGTAAAATTTGATGATGAAGTTAAAGCTCTATTATTCTTGTGGTCATTGCTAGAGAGTTGGAATGGTTTAGTAATGGCCATTAGTAACTCTGTCTCTGGATCTAGTACTTTGAAGTTTGATGATGTTTTCGGTGCTATCCTTAGCGAGGAAATGCAACGAAAAAGCTCCGGTGAGACATCGGGTGATGCTTTGAGTGCAACTTCTAGGGGAAGAAGAATGGAAAGAGGAAAGAGCTCGGGATATCGCAGTAAATCAAGGAAAGGCAGATCAAAGTCCAGATTGAGGATAGTGTGCTGGAAATGCGGAAAGAAAGGACACCTAAAGAAAGATGGTAGATCTCGGAAGGGGAAAGAAGGAGACACACAACAAGAAAACAATCAAGAAGAAAATGTGACAGGTGATGTGTTACAAGATGCTTTGATTCTTTCTTTCGAAAATGTTACTGATTCTTGGGTTGTAGATTCAGGGGCTTCATTCCATGCCACACTTGATAAGAAATATTTTCATGACTATGTTCAAGGAGATTTTGGACAAGTTCGTTTGGGTGATGATAAACCCTGTGAAATTGTTGGAATGGGTAAAGTTCTTGTAAAACAACAGAATGGAAACCAATGGCTACTAAAGGAGGTAAGGCATGTTCCAGATCTGAAGAAAAAGAAAAAATTCTATTTCAATAGCGATAGGGCAAAGAAGGTTAGGAACAACTTTTACAGATAGTTGTTGAAGGTCACCAGGGGTTGGGCCCGGTATTGAAAGGTTAAAATGTTACATTGCATTTATGCAATGCAGTATTTTTAATTTTGTTAATGCTTTAACTTCAAAGGAGCATATCCATTATGTAGCATCATAGGCTCAGACATGAGTGAGAACAATATTATGAATATTCTTCACTCAAGAAATTTGTTAGGTTTGAAGAATGTTGATTTCTCCTTCTCGGTGAAATTGTAGTTTATGTGGAAACAAAAAAGAGAGCCGATTTCTCGAGTTAGAAAGAAAAGAAGAGCTAAAATTAAACTGTACATGATATGGTTAATCATTGTATCATCTCTCGGTGGCTCTCGTTATTATGTTACTTTTATTGATGATGCAACTAGAAAAACATGGATTTATTGTATTCAGAATAAATCTCATGTATTTGATACTTTCAAGAAATGGAAAGCTTTGGTTGAGATTGAGACAGGAAAGAAGTTGAAGTGTCTCAGATCAGACAATGGAGGTGAATATTGCAGCAAAGAGTTTGATAGGTACTGTTCAGAGCATGGAATTCGCAGAGAGAAGACAGTTCTAAGAACACCACAAGAAAATGGTGTGTCAGAAAGGATGAACAGAACAATCATGGAGCGTGCAAGGTGCATGAGATTGCATGTAGGATTGCCTTTACAATTTTGGGCAGATGCTGTAGATACTGCTGTTTATCTAATAAACAGAGGGCCTTCAAGTTCTTTGGATGGTGGTATTCCAGAGGAAGCATGGACAGGTAAAAAGGTAAACTACTCTTTTTTAAAGCCTTTTGGTTGTGAGGCCTTTGTCCATATTAATAAAGAAAACAGAACAAAGCTTGAGGAAAAATCAAAGAAATGTACCTTTATTTGATATGGTGTTAATGATTTTGGTTATCGCTTATATGATTATGAAAATCACAAAATCATTAGGAGCAAAGATGTAATTTTAAATGAAAAGGTCTTGTATAAGAATCAGTTGCATGAAAAGAAATAGGACAAAGAAAGCAAGGAATACATGGTCCTTGATGAGATAACTAAAAAAGTAAAGGTGCCTGAAAATAATAATAATCAACAACCACAGTAGCAGCAACCACCACAACAGCAACAGGCACCTCAAACACCTGAAAGTGGTGTTAGATGATCTACCAGGATAAGTATACCCCCTGAATGATACTCTCCTTCATTATATTATTTATTTTTGACTGATTATGGTGAACCCGAATGTTATGAAGAAGCAATGCAGGTTGAAAGCAGGAAGAAGTGGGAGCTAGCCATGGAATAAGAGATGGAATCCTTAATGCATAACCAAACTTGGGACTTAGTGAGGTTGCCTGCAGGTAAAAATACATTGCAGAATAAATGGGTTTACAGGCTGAAGGAGGAAGATGGAGGAAAACAGAGGTACAAAGCTAGATTTGTGGTGAAGGGGTTTGCATAGAAGAAAGGTATTGATTTTGATGAAATATTTTCTCCTGTTGTTAAGATGACTTCAATCAGAACTATCTTAAGTCTTGTAGCAGTGGAAGATTTACATATTGAACAGTTAGATGTAAAGACAATATTTCTCCATGGAGATTTGGAGGAAGAGATATACATGCAACAACCAGAAGGATATGAGGTCAAAGGGAAAGAAAAATTGGTGTGCAGGTTAAAGAAGAGCTTGTATGGCTTAAAACGGTTCTGCTACAAGGCATTCTAAAATTTGACAAAATTTATGTCCTATCAAGGGATTACTTCACATGAAATTCCTGATCATCATGGTTTATCCCAAAAAAGCAAAATGATGACAGCCTATATTATATTGTTATCAGATGTAGATGACATGCTTTTTTATGTGGTTCAAGTGGTTCAACATGCAGAAATTGTCAAGTAATACAAAATTGTGGGCACCCATTTGGTAATGAAGGATTTGTTTCAGCCCATCTCGGTATGAGAATAACTAGAGACAGGAAAAATCACAAATTAACACTATCTCAGAATGAGTACATACAAAAGGTGTTGAAAAGATTAATATGCATTAAACAAACCTCAAGAAATACACTCTGCTTTTTAAAGTCATTGCATTTCAAACTTAGTAAGGAGATGTGCCCAAAGACCTAAGAAGACATGGATTATATGTCTAAAGTTCCATATGCATCAGCAGTTGGAAGCTTAATGTATGCAATGGTCTGCACAAGGCCTGATATTGCACATGCAATGGGAGTTGTAAGCAGGTACATGAATAATCCAGGAAAAGAACATTGGATGGTAGTAAAATGGATTCTTAGATATTTGAGAGGTGCCACAAATAAAGCATTATGCTTTGGTGGTTCAAACATTGCTCTACAGGGATATGTTGATGCAGATATGGCAAGTGACAGAGATAACAGGAGGAGCAATACAGGATATGTATTTATTGTAGGTGGAACAGCTATCAGTTGGGTTTCAAAAATCCAAAGTGTTGTTGCACTTTCAACAACAGAAGCAGAGTATGTTACTGCTACAGACGCTAGTAAAGAAATGATTTGGTTACAAAGGTTATGGGTGAATTGGGTAAGAAGCATGATATGGGCACGTTATACAGTGATAGCCAAAGTTCCATTCATCTTGCAAAGAACTCAGCATTTCATTCCAAGACTAAACACATACATCTCAAGTACCATTTCATACGGTCAGTATTGGAAGATGGAGAGTTGAAGCTGGAAAAGATACACACTAGCCAGAATCCTGCAGATATGCTAACAAAAATTGTAACCAGGGAGAAACTGAGAATGTGCTCAGTTTAAATTGGTCTTCGAGGATGATGATGAAGATGAGAAACAACCAGGTCCAAAGAGGAGTCATTGTCTAGCAAATGAAGTAGCGATGGAGTTGCTACAAATCAGCCTCTTTATTTTCCCTGCATTAACTAAAGAGATATTTAGTTTCTTGCGATGAGCTCTCACAGTATACTCCACTCCATATTTGATCAAATGATATTTGTTCTCATGATGATAGGGCACCTCTTTCTTTTCATACAAATATGGACTACCTAAGATAATCCCTGAAATATCAAGTGGTACAACATCTAAATCAACTTCATCAACAAATTTTGCAGTAATAGCAAATCTGAAAACACATTTCCTTGTCACCTGTAAATTTGCATTATTAACTATCCAACCCAAGAGGTATGGCTTTTGATGAGGTACAGTTTAAAGGTTCATTTTTTTAACAAAATCTTGTGCAATGATGTTTTCTTGTGACCCTGTATCAAATAAGGCATCAATTAATGTATAATTAGAAATTACTCTAACATGGAATAATTATATCCTTTTATCCTCATTTGAAGTGTTATTGTGACTGTTTGAGGTACTATAACTTGCAATCACTTCGTTTCCCTTGTTAGCCATGGCAGCTATCTTGGTTTCATCTCTTGAATCAGTTCCAAGATCTTTTTGTGTGGTCGTAGTCATCTTTTGTTTCTCTTTGTTATTCGGTTTCTTTCGTCTTAGTTCGGGATGTAATTTCCAACAATGAGCTTCGTCATGCCCCTCTTTGGAAAATTGTTTTCATGTTATTTTCTCCCCTTCTTGCTTCACACTTGCATTCTTCTTTCCTTCCATTTTCCTCCTTTCTCTTTTCCCTTACCCTTGAATGGCATCTTCTTACTACCATCTTTAGAAATGTTTTTACCCTGCTTCAAGATGCATGGCTTGCACACATACTTAATATAAGTTATTTGGGTTAAACATGAGAATAGTGTGTTTTAAGTAGGAATGTAGACCTCCTATATACTTCAAGAGTGTGTCTTGTGAATTTAAGTCTACTCCAAGTAATAAAGCCCTTTTCCTAAACTCTTGTGTATACTCTTGGACACTTTGACCTTTTAGCTGTCTAAATTTTTTTTTGACTCATTATTGATTTCTCCATATAGGCTAATGCATAGAATTTCCTTTTAATAGAAGAAATGAATTCGACCCAAGTAATCGAAATCTTACCATGGATGCGCATTTACTCTCGTGTATTTGCCTCCCACCAAAATAATGCTTCTCCTTCCAGCCTTAATAAAGCCAATTGGATTTTAATATCCTCTTATTGTAGATTTTGAATTCTACAGTAAATTTATAATTGACTAATCCAATTATCTATTTTTTTAGCATCAACTTCTCCATTATATGTGGGAAGTTCAAATTTGATGTCAAATTTGAGTAACAGAGTCTTACTTTTGGGATCTTGGAATGAGAATGGGTATGAGTTTTTGTAGTGGATTTGGAAGATGAAGATGTGGATGAGGATGATGATGATGATGGTAGTGGTGGAGAAGGAGGTGGTTTTCCACCACTGGCTTTTGAGCTCCTCTCTTCATCCTTTTTACTGTTTGAAGATTATTCTTTATGAGGGTGTTTTGAACCTTCTCAAGCTTCATTTTCCATAAAAACTTCATACATAAGTTTCACCATCCTTTGCATTTCTTTGAACTCCTTTTTGACATCCTCTTCCTCATAATTTTCATGAGCTCCCTCAAGCTCTTTTTGATTCAAGCTCTTTTTGATTCAAGCTCTATCTCTGTAGCTTGTATCTCTTCAACCACTTCAGCCTCTTGTGCTTCAAGTGTTGCCTTGAGAGGTCCTTAGGGTAAGGATGCTGCTATCTCAGCCTTCTTCCTTCTTTTCCTAACTTCTAGACTAGCTATCAGTTGCTTCCCTACTCCTCTCTGCAATCTCAATCTTGTAAGCATCAATAAATTTTCACTATTAAAAACTTTTCAAGTAGAACAAGAAAGAAACCTTGTGCTATGATACCAACTTGATCTAAAATTACTTACTAGTTAATTCTTTGCTAGTTTGATTTCAGATATAAACTTTTCTTTGCATTTTTTTACTTATCCTTCATGATTTTGTTTAAGAGCATGTGATTGGAAAACAATGTACTTAGTGAAATTATGAGTTTTTCATAAGCTTAAAAAGCATAATTTTAAATGACAGAAAAGAAGCAATAGTAAACATAACAAGCACATATAACAGAGCTTAACACATATAATTTTGATTAAGGAGTTCACCCCTCCTGAGCTACATCTCCTTGGTCCAGCTTGATAGTGTGACCTTTGTATTAGCTTCAAGTGTGCTCAAATTGTTGTTTCAAGCTTCAGACCCTCTTGGAACCTATTCCAATGAGTTTATAACATCTTAATCTCCCAAAAATGACTATTTTTTTGTTGTATATGGACTTCGGATGCTCTGAAAATGACCCCAACACCTGTTAGCCCTGGCCTTTGAAAATATTCAAATGTACTAAAACACCTGTCGGTCACCTTTTCTGCCTCTTAAACATGCTTCATTAAGTTCCTAGCATGAAAATTAGTGAGGAATGACTTTTACTGAGCTCAGTTTGGTCGAACATTAAGTGAGTTATGAACAAAACCAACTTTGCCCCAATTTCTCCTCCAAAACTGGTGGAACTGCAAGTTAAATTTCTAAAATTAGAAATTCCACCATAAATGGTGCGATCCTCTAAATCTCCACCATTTTAAACTATTATTAGATTAGCGTTAATCCAGATTAGGTGGGTGGATAAGTGTATACGGTTAAGCGTGATTAGCATTAACCGGTTGGATAAACACGTTTAAACTGCGATTAGTCGTTAATTAATCGGTCTTAAAAAAATTTCACCACAGCTATTTAGCTCCTGGTCTTCAACTTTTGGCCATATGGGAAGGGGCTGGCCCCCTCGAACTCGCAACCGTCGAGTTTGAAATCTTTAACAATGTGCGGAGTTGATAGTGGTTAAGAACCACATGGTAGAGGTCTTGGTAAGCCATGAGGCTGTCGGGCAGAAGGTCATGGGTTTGACCCCCAATCTGCCATATAATTTTTTGTTCAAACGGACTTTACAACTCCACATAAATGGTTGGGTTTCCAACTATAGCCTTACTCTAGTTTTGGTTAGCGCTTCTCCATATTTGGTTAATCCCCGCCGAAAGTGGGTTTTCAAACTATATACTATATATATTATAATGTATATATATATATATATATATAATTTCACCATATCAACCCAATGTCCAAACATTAGTGTAATTTGAAATTCAACCTCATAGGTTAGGAGATGGCCCACCAGAGAGGACATGTGGCGTGCACTTTTTGGGTTATGCTCCATGTTAGTATGAATCTTAATTCCAAGCGTACGAAAAAAAACCACTTTAGTTGCACATAACAAACAACCCTAACAACAAAGATGGCTGCCAATATCCTCAGATTTGTAGTTAGGCGATCAAGATAAATGATGCCAAAATCTAGATCTATGCATTAGAAGACATTAAGCAGTAGAAAAAACAAGATCTACTCCATGCATCCAATAGACAAGACAAGAATATGTTGAACGAATTTTGTATTAATGGCACCTGGGAGGAAAACACAGAAGGGTGTTACCAGTTCTCCTCAATGGGATGGGTTCTTGTAAGTCCTCAACACTTTAGATCTAAAACTCCTCTCTCTTGATGGTGTAGAAAACCCAGACAAAAATGGTAGAAAAATATGACTATGATGGTGGATCAATAGTCAGACCAAAAGTATAGATCCAGAGTGATCTTTAGGCAACAAAAGGTGCTAAATGAATGGGAAAACCCTTCTATTTATAACAAAATATTGGGTTAGTTTAGATATTGGTGCATAGCTAAAATATTATTAACCAAATCAAGATCCATCTTTTATGGAATATTTTATTATATTTTTTGGAGGGAAAATGAATTTGACTTGGGTCAAATCCCTTTATTTGTAATAAATAAATAAATAGATGATTTATTTATCATTTTAAGGATGTGGTTGAGTAATAATCAAATAAATAATTATTTATGGGTGATATAGTCATATCTAAAAAATAATATTATTTAAATAAGGTTTAAATAATTATTATTTAGAAAATAATAAGATAAATAATGATTTATCTAATTAATTTCCTTGCTTTGGGTTAAATATAACCAGGAATAATAATTAAAATGTTGTTTAACTAATTATTCCTTGACGAAAATCAAACAAATATATATTTATTTAATATTTCCTCGTGGGGTTTCCTGTTTAGACCGTAAACAACTTAATAATGGTGGTTTACTAAGTTGTTTTCACAGTGAAAGCAATTTTACTTAGGGTAAAATTGGTCTTATATGGTGTACTTGGGTCTATCTAATAATAATAGGTTAGATGACCAAAAAATGGTGTAATAGATTGCCCCCCAGCGTGCAAGCATTAGGAGCTAATTGTATGACCGAAGTACGTTGTAAGAACTCAATCACTAGACACCGAAGGGGAAGTCAGAGAGATAAATATAAGGTAGACTAAAGTGCTGAGAGGACTAGACCCTGAGGAGGCGAGACTTACAGGTGTGAAAAGTCTCTTTTATGAGTGAGTACTTATGCTATAGGTGGTAGGGCAGGCATACCTATGCCCGCCGAGACAAAGTACAATGAAAAATGTGTCCAGTAAACAAAGGACTGAACAAATTAGTACATGCTGGCATAAACATGAGCCAGATAAACATGATAACGAATCCCACATACATATTGTGCCTGGGATAACAGCCAGAACTTGTACAATAATTTCTCAGTACATGAGATACAAAATACAACCCAGATGCCCCTGTAAACAGGAAAGGGCTCTGAAAATATGACTGATACATGCAATCAAAGAGGCCCTGCAAGCGGATAAGGTGACATCATCAAATCTATGGAGATGCATCAAAGGCTGAAATGAAGAGATCATCCAGGCATGTGGGGGCTACATGTAGGGCCACCCCCTCGTGAGGGTTGAGACATCTCACACACACCCAGGAATCACCAGTCTAATCTGCTGCATCACTGAACCATCAAGTATACGGATCTTGATCATACTGAAAGGAGCTGGAGCTAAGAAACAATCAATTCAAAGGGTTATAAGGAGTCCCTTTGCCTGATCCTAGGCACCAAATCAAGAGTGGAAGTCGGAACCAAGGTTCATTGCCCTCCAGACCTGTCTTCTGGAATAAATGATTTGATGTCGACAGAAGGAGGTTCGCCATAGGTGAGGCAATAAGGGGTCCTCAAATACGACACAAGATAAAATAGTAGAGCGACTGACAAACGGACACCAGCGGTGATGAAATGGGGGGGACTGAGTAGTGGACATACGACTTCCCTTGTTAGAGCATAAAGGGCATGGATGACCTAGCAGTGACTGACACAATATCCGAGGGATAGGGGACAATGGGACTGGAGGCCATAATGTGCGACATGATAGAGGGACAAAGCAATGAAGGATGGAGGAATATAGCAGGATACAAAGGGACTCGAGATAGACTCCATGAATGCGATGATGGCTGAACTCGGATGCTCTAAACAAGGGCGACTCAATGGTGCTGCTAGACAGTAAAGGTCCAATGGGGAACCATAAAAACATGAGTACAAGATGGTAACTCATGAAGAAGATCGATATGAGTGTGGAAAAGTATGGAGGCAAAGTGGTGCCCCCAGTACAAGTGTTGCAAGTGAAGAAATTTGATTTTGAGGAGGGGTGAAGTGATGCTTCTTGGATAAAATTTGTCCCGGTGGAGTATCAAATCACTAAAAACTAACAGATACCCATTTGAGGTATTGGTGAGAGCTTTCCAACGGTATAGATGGTTCGTCAAACTGAGCTACATTTTGGCTGTAGCAGGCAAAAGAAAAATCAACGGTTTCTCTTTTAATAAGGCGTTTTCCCTCCAAATTCACTCATTTGCATGTGGAGCTGTGGTGAATGTAGAGAGGAGAGAAGGCCCTAAATCTTGCGGTGATTGTAGCAGACAAACCGACTATTAGAATCGAGATCTGTCAGTTGCAGGTAAGAGGCTTAACCCTACTCTTTCATTTCAGTGGATTGAAAGTTCAGTTTAGGTACCCAGAGCTCATGAACAGGCCAGGTCGCACTTTTTGGGGTCTATTCTGCGACCTATGTAGCAGGTACTGGGCAAAAAACTGTGACCTGTCAGAGAAATTGGGTTTCACTGTTGTTTTTGTATGATATCTGGGATTTTATGGTTGAGGGGCATAGGTTCCCCCAATCATGTTGTGGTCATGCCAAAATGTATTTAGAAAAAGGGTAATCTAAACACATTTTAATGATGTGGTGTGCCATTTGTTTTCGTTATGGTTATACAGTTTGAGAAAGGGAATGGAGGATTACCAATCTCTTTTGGTACTACATATATGAATCAAATGGACTTTAAGTTTCCAGGTTGGCATACATGGTGTCACTATTCCAAAGAGAGGATTTGGAGATAATGAACTAGTGTTCTCCTAGAAAACTCACAAGTTGGTCCAAAACAATGTCGAAGGGACTGGGTTTTTAATGTAAGATGAAGGAATGATGAGGGATATCATCCCTAGAGTGATCTGAAGTGATGGGACTCTATATTTTATTCTAAATGTGGAAGAATACTGGTACTAGAGTCGACAAAACCAGATACACTAAGAGAGTTGTAGAGAATTGCTTCTCTTAGTCTCTCAAATATGGGTGCCCCCTTACCCAAACATTGGGTGTCAATGTAATGGCCACAAGGTGTATGTGGTTTGAATGCATGGGTTCAATGTAAAGGGGGTTCGATAAAGTTAGTGGTGGTGGTTCCTTCCATAACATTGTCATCGTAATAGAAGATGGGGTGACTAGTGGGAGAAAAACCACTTGATGCGGTGAAGCTACCTGACTCATCATCATGAGAAGAGAGATTCACATGTGCATCATCACAGAGGGTGACAAAAGAAAAAGTAGATGTACGATCCACTGATGTTGTGCCCAAGGTGATCGCTGAAGGGAGGTCAGGCGAAATAGAAGGGGAAGGCCCAGGGGGGTCTTCCACCGAGGAGCTCATAGATGATGACAGGTAGTGGACAGTGGCCAGAGAATCTGTCATTTTGACATCTAGAGGGGGAATGTCTATGGGAGTGGATGTGTCCTCTGGTTTTGCTGAAGCAAAATGCACAAATAAGGGATTGGTGGACTCGTTTCGCTTGGCCTCGAATTGGAAAACTGTCGCTAGAGAGGTGCGAAAGTCCTCGAGGTGGGGACAGAGGTAAGTATATTTGCCACGAAAATCACACAAAGCACAAGGGTGAATTATGTGAAAATACTTGAGTTTCGGGACTGAATTAGGTACAGTGACATATACCTTAGGGATATCAGACTCTGGAAATTATTCGTTAACCATGGGCTTGAGGTGAGGCAATTCTAGACAGGTATGGGTGGCATGACCGACAAAATCACCCAAAGCACACTGGATAGTATGATTTGGCGGCCGAGGAGGGGTAGGGTTTGTCAGGGCAGCCTTGTCCTTTGATGCCCTCTTGCGAGCTTTGCCCTTCTTACCCGAAGCTGTCGCAACAGGAGATGGTTCCTGTTGAGGTGGCTGAGGCACTATAGCAGCAGGAGAAGTAATAGGGACTAGTTGAACCGGGGTAAAAGCAATATAAGGTTTGGGTTGACCAGGCGGGGTAGTGGCTGGGCGATCAAGGTACCAAACGGGAATCCCCAGGGTCAGGTTGGGAAGAGAGAGGGTAGTCATAACAGGTACCTTGTTCACTCTAGGAGGGGGAGCTAAGAACGGTATCTGACCGGAGGAGTAATGGCCAAGCGGGATGGCTCCAAGATGGTTAAGGCCTAGAGGAACCATTCCAGGAGGATAAAGAGGCTCATGAGTACCAGCTGTAGGTGAAGGGCCAGGAGGAGGAGGTCCAGAAGGCTGAATCGAAGGGCTAGGAGCAGACTGTGGAGGGCGAGGAGGCTACTACTAGTTGAAGTGGGCTGCTTGAGGGCAACCCGAGATGATTGCATCATGTAAACATTCGATGAGCTAGGATCAGAGACAGAAGGAGGGAGACCAGGGAATGTACGAAGCAAAGAGGAGTCCTTTTAGACTCCAAGTGAGACACTGGTTAAAGGATCAATGGTTTTCTTATTGCCCACTGAAGAGATGATGAACTCAGGGAAGGTTTGATACTTCGGTTCGTAATATGTCAACTGGTAAATGGTGACTATATTTCTGTTGTGAGGGAAGGGCATCTTGTAGTGAACCGTAGATGGGACAACAAACATCTCATAGGTGTAGCTAAGACCCAATAGAATGTTGTAATCTACGGGGGCATCAATGACTTCTACTTCAACGCAAACAGTCTTGCCCGCAAGAGTAATAGGACAATTGCAGAACAGGCCAATGGGCTGGGAGGCATGGCCATCCCACGCTCAGAGAGTGATCGTGGAAGGAACCAACTTAGGTGATCCGAGTTTCTTCCAAATCGAACTGGACATCACACAGGTGGATGGCCCCTCATCAATGATACATCGAGAAATGTTGGCGTTCTAGATTTTGATTAGGATTTGGAAGGCGACCGATCAACAATGAAGATGATCAAACGATCAACGGTAGGATCTACAACGCCCATGGCAGATAGTAGAGCTTTTTGTTGTGAAGGGCACGATTGGAGGAGTTCCAGCATTGAAATGGCAGCAGGAGATTGCACCAAATCATCTACTATACTATACGAATGGGCAGCTTTGCCGGAAGCAGCATTTCGACGTAGTGGTCCCTTACGGATCTTGGTATGAACCTCTGCCTTAGGCTGAGGGATATGCAAAGGACCATTAGGTGTCGGAAGAGGCTCTGTAGAGACTGAAGGAGGTGGCTCGGGGATAGACGTAGCAGGAGGGTTGTTGTACTGTTGGGACCGAGTCTGAAGATTGAGGTCAACGGTTATAGGTTGGTCAGGTTTCATCATGAGAAGCTAGTAATCGGAGGTACCAGATGGAAGAGGTTGAGTGGCCACTTGACCTTTCGGTAGTTGGGTAGCCACAAATACTTGTTGAGGGAAAGGATTAGTAAACACAGCCGCCTGACTAGGCGCAGCATTGGGAGGGATGGAAGGGGAGGCTTTCTATCCTCCCAATGCTGCTTGAGACTCCCACATCTGATTCATTTGTGGTAAAAGAGGAAAATTGTGTATGAGATGACTATAAACACCACAACAAGAACAAGGCTGGTTCATGGGAACAAGCCTGTTCTGCTTGGGTTGAGTGCCCTGTTGCTGGTTAGCAGTGTTAGGTGCATTATTTTGAGGATTAGGTCCAGGATTACCAGGAGTAGATTGATTTTGAGTGCCTTTCCTCGTCTCTTTGGAGGGAGGAGGATTAGTCGCACCCTGCTATGCATACATCTACCCCTAAGGGGGCAGTGGCTATTGTTGTGGGGGTTGAGAAGGCAAGGGAGGTGGAGGTTCTAATGCTGGAGGAGTTGGAGCACCAGGCTATGGATACCGATATTAAGGAGGTTGGGTAAGAGTGTTGTAAACAGGAGGTTGGGAAAAAATATGAGGCATGCCTTATCCTGGATACGTGCTACCGGGAGGGGGAAAGGTGCAGCAGGTGCTGGCCCCCCCCCAAGGAAAACCATAGCCCATGGGAGGCTGAGCGTATGGATTAGAGAAAGCTCCAACGATACCATCAACGGCATGAGATGCCCTCGGTGCATTGGCACCACCAAATCTGGGAAGATCAGGTAGAATGGTATAAAAATAACTCAACTGAGCGTAGATCAGGTCATATTTTAACGCAATTTGGAGAGCGGCTTCTTCAATTTGAGGAAAATGGGATGCGACATCTTTCCCGATAGGTGGAAAAAGAGATCTAAGGAACCAGTCCATGTAGACACGGTATTCAAAGGTAGGAGCTCGACATAGGCTCTTTCTTCTCCACCATTCCTGGACATGGTCGGATAGGTGGGTCATAGACGATTGATAGAAAGAAGTCAAGAATTCGGTACCAGTGTCATAATGAAGGGGAAGCTAGAAGTAAGATAGAAAATCTTGGGAAATAGTCGCAAAGGTGGTATGAGAGGAAGGGGCCTGATCAACATACCACATAGAAGCTTCACCTGTAAGCGTACGTTGGAACAACTTAAGATGGACAGAGTCATCGGTAATGGAGTTAGACGAACACCACATGTGGAAATATTGAACATGATTTGTAGGATCTTCTCCAGCAAGGCCTTCAAACTTTTGAATGTCAGAAGGGAGCTTCGTCAACATAGCAGGCCAACTAGCATCATGGTGTATAGGGTCATTTATTAACTGGTCAAAATCGGGAAGGCTGAGACCTACCATGAAGGGGAGCAAGGGTGCAGCTGGGGTAGTGTCTGTTGCGGTCCCACTAGTGGTATTCCCAGCATGAGGGCCGGGGTTACCACTAGCATTAGGTCCTGCACCAGACATGGTGAAGGTGACAAGGGGAGAACTAACGGCGGAATGATAAGGAGAACCCAATGGACTAGAAGAAAAGTCAGAGTTCGGAATCGGTGGAGGACTAACTCGAATCCTATGCGGAGGAGTAAGTCTTCCTACCGAAAACTGATGATGCAGGCCAAGAAGTCTTTGGGATAAACACCTTGGTGGTGCAATGATGATGACACAAACACGACACAAAGTAAAAAGAGACCGACAAGGGCAGGGAGGTGAAGGATCAACTGATTGCAATGTCGAAACAAGGGCAGAGAGGTGTAGGATCAATTGATTTCAATGTTTTAGAGTCTTTTCTTGGTGGTGTTAACCAAGCCCTTTTTCACTTAGGGTGTGTGTGTGAAGTGTGTAAATTTTAATTTTTAAACCCAGACGTTTGTAAAGAAAAAGAAAAAGTGTGTTGTATAACTACAAATAAACCAGCAAATGACAGTATATAAGCCTAGAAAAATAGAAAATAAACTACTAATAATGCAATAATATAAACCTAAGGAGGCGAGCCTCTCAACAAATAGTCTATAGGTGAGTAAAAAACTAATCAAAACACACTAAAAAAGCCAATAGATCTAAGGTGAGGAGGGACAGGGATCTAAAGGACAAAATCTACTAGAAAGTGGTGCAGAAATTAGCAACAAAAAAAAATGCTATAAAAGAGGTGGCAAAAGGCTATCTCCTTGAGGGAAATAGAGTGAACCCTAGAGGAAAACCCAAACAAAGCTAAATGAGGTGATTTGTAAGGATAAAAATCTGATTTGAAGCGGATCTGAAGGTGAGGTATCAGATCTGAAAAAAAGGCTGAAGACTCTGAAATTTCAAACAACCTACAACAACAAAAACTCTTCCACAAGAGGTCGAGGGTACTGAAGCCCTAGGGTCTAGGTTCCCACTTAGTTGAGAAAAATAGAACAAGTACAGGTCCAAAATGGGCGGAGACGGAGGTCAGACAACCCTGAATAGAGGGTCAGACAAACCCATAAAACTTTCAGAAAAATTCCCGCAAAAAGTCCAGGTCGCAGTTTTTGACCTGTTTTCAGTAGAGGTCCCAGTTTTTGGGCTAAAAGGAGCATCCTGAGGGTCTAGGTCACATTTTTTGGGCCAAAAAGTGTGACTTTCACTTCCAGCACTCTTGGCGGCAGATTTCAAAAAAGATTGTCGTCTCAGCTGCGACTGATGTCTGTCACCTGCGCAATAGGTCTGAAAACACACGGAAGTTAGAATTTTTATCGTTTTAGGGTTTTATAGGTTAAAAACAAACTCAAGAAAAGAAAAAACAAGAGGCTGAAGAGAAATCATAGGGTTTGAAGCAGTTGGATATGCAAGGATTAGAAAAATGACAGAGGTCGTAATTGTAAACCCGTTTGGAGTCGCTAGTTGTTAGTATGAATATTAATTCCAAGCATACGAAAAAAGACCACTTTAGCTGCACATAAAAAACAACCCTGAAAAAAAATATGGCTGCCAATATCCTCAGATATGTAGTTAGGTGATCAAGATAAATGCTACAAAAATCTAGACCTATGCATTAGAAGACATTAAGTAGTAGAAAAAACAAGATTTACTCCATGCATCCAATAGACAAGACAAGAATATGTTGAATGAATTTTGTATTAATGGCACCTGGGAGGAAAACACAAAAGGGTGTTACCGGTTCTCCTCAATGGGATGGGTTCTTGTAAGTCCTCATCACTTCAGATCTAAAACTCCTCTCTCTTGATGGTGTAGAAAACCCAGACAAAAATGGTAGCAAAATATGACTATGATGGTGGATCAATAGTCAAACCAAAAGTATAGATCCAGAGTGATATTTAGGCAACAAAAGGTGCTAAATGAATGGGAAAACCCTTCTATTTATAACAAAATATTGAGTTAGTTTAGGTATTGGTGCATAATTAAAATATTATTAACCAAATCAAGATCCAACTTTTATGGAATATTTTATTATATTTGTTGGAGGGAAAAGGAATTTGACTTGGGTCAAATCCCTTTATTTGTAAATAATAAATAAATAAATTATTTATTTATCATTTTAAGGTGGGCCATCCAAATACTAAAGGTATGTTTTCCATTGTGTAATTGGGTGCTTATGTTTATTTTTCCTTGGGCACTTTGGGCATGGATTATTGGGTGACTTGGAAGAAGGAAGGGTTTTGACTGTAGTCTTCTTCCCTCACCTTAAATGGGGGGTTAATTCTTAATCCTAGTCCTATGGGATATCCCCTATTTGCTTATATATTTAGGAAGGGAACTACTTGGGAAACCCCGATTTTGATATCACATTCTCGTTTTCCTATTTCTTGACTAATTGCTTGGAAAGCATTTAAACATGGGGATGGATAAAACGAAGTGTGGCACTTTTACACCCATTTATTATGCATTTGTAATCAAATAAATAATTATTTATGGGTGACTTAGTCATATTTATCAGATAATATTATTTAAATAAGGTTTAAATAATAATTCTTTAGAAAATTAGAAGATAAATAATGATTTATCTAATTAATTTCCTTGTTTTTGGTTAAATATAACCAGGAATATTAATTAAACTATTGTTTAACTAATTATTCCTTGAGGAAAATCAAACAAATAAAGATTATTTTAATATTTCCTCGTGGGGTTTCTTATTTAGACCATAAACAACTTAATAAAGGTGGTTTACTAAGTTATTTTCATAGTGAAAGCAATTTTTCTTAGGGTAAAATTGGTCTTATATGGTGTACTTGGGTCTATCTAATAATAATAGGTTAGATGACCAAAAAATGGTGTAACACTCCAACCCTTAAAAAAATTTCAAATTCCAACTTAGGAAGAATTGGAGGTCATTAGACAATTTATTTCTTCACTTAACCCATCTGGTGAATCTAAAGATGACACTTGTCACAATGTGACTGGATGCAATATGGGGAATATTCCCTGCAATGTTGACTGCACCTGCCACATCATCACTGTACCTTTTTTGTTCATTTTTTGCCTATTTTGGAACACGAACAACAGACAATAACTCAGCCATACGAACTCAGATTTTGATGAAATGAGTTGCTCCAGAATCCTGGAGATGAACTCTATATGGTCATTAAGGTTTGAAGAAATTTTGAGTACTTTCAATTTTTAGCTAAAACTTGAGCTTTAGATCATTTGTAAGTCTTAAATATGAAATTTAAATCTAGTACAGGAATATACATGATTCTTGGAATAGTCCAGGAATTAGGAGGTTTGCGAGGATAAAATAGAGGTCTAATGTTGTGGTTTTGAAGTAGGAAGGGGGTAAAAAATGAAGTATTTTAGCCTACCAACATCCTCCCATCACTAAGATGTTGTGTGTCCTCACACAAACTTTACCCGCTAACAAAATCAAAACAAGGAGCCTCCCTTCAATCCTAAACTTATATGCTGATCCCTACTTTCATTGTCTTCATCTTCTTACCTCGAGCCTTCTTGACTCGCTTGGTCACCTTTTTAAGACGTTTAAAGAACCTTGAGGATCAGAACTTCCATATCTTTACTTGTGTTTTTTTCTCCTTGATATCTTTTGCCAATTCTGTAATGTCTTTCTTCTGCACTATATCTTGATCCTTCATGGCTTGGTTTAATGCTTCCAAGCCATGAACTCGCTTCTCAAGCTCTTCTATTTGATTGTTCAGAAAGAGGGTGGAATTTTATGTTCCCAACTCTCTTGATGTAAGCATGTTTTATGCAATTGATTCTAAACATGTGCCATCATCACCAGGGTCAAAGTTATCTTGGCCACCTAGTTCCTGCATTTCAATATCATCAAGGGCTTCAGTGCCCAGAGCTTCAATGTCACCAAGGGTCTTGGAACCTGAAACTTCCATGTCACCAAGGGTCTCGGTTCCCTACATGTCCATCTTACCAGAGGATTTAGTACCCTGCGCATCCATCTCACCAAGGGTTCCAGTACCCTGCACCTCAAAATTATCGAGGGCTTCAATATGTTGCGCCTCATCGTCTACCTGACCCTCTGCCTTGTCTCTCCTTGCACTTGATGTCATTTTTATCTTCTTTATCTTATGAAGGAAGGCCAACAGGGGTATGTTGTCCTCCTTCTTTGCATAGCCTTCATTAACCAATGTATGAGCCATCACCTCATTGAGAACCAAGAGGTTATAGTTACCTAGTGAAGAAGGTGGTGAATTTTCCAACAATATCAGGGAGGTCGACTGCACATGGGCCTGCCACAAAGAGGAAGTACTTTTCTTAGCTGAGCTCCTGGTCATTAGTTTTTACTAATGATTGAGATTATTCTATAGATCGCTCCTTTGACTGCGTCGGTATTTCCTTGCTTTTTGTCTCTGTAGGGCACGGGGTCAAAGTCTTTGCTTTTCCTTTCTTGCTTGCATTATTTTTTTCGGAACGACTTCCCTGCACCTTGTCCTTGAAACTCCTTCAAATATTATTTCCAGGCCACATTTTTTACCTTTGGCTCCTTCTAAACTAAAATTGCGATCAACCTATGATGATACAACTTGAATGCAACCTGACTTGACTTCCCTCTTTGAACACATTTCACCATTTTCTCCAAGATCTTAAGCAGATAATAGGGGAAATTGATGAGTTATCCCAACTTAATATGTAACAACAAACGTATATGATACAGGAAAGTAAATCAATAACGATTCTCGTAGGTAAGAAAATTATGCAATATGTAAAGAAGGTCTTTCCATTTCTCGAGCATATCACAGTGTAGAAGCCATTTCTTCCAGTCCCCCTTTAGCTTCGGGTCGACCATGAATCGGTGCCACCGCTTCTTCTCAATATTCTCCTTCTTAAACGATTGTTCACCCACTGTTGCTAATCTTGTAGCCTAGGATATGGATTCTTTTGTGACCGCAAATTCTAGTGAGCCTACCTTGGCTCTTCTTCCATCAAATGTCCTAGCGAATTCTAGTGCCATGGCCATATCAAATCCGTCAATTTTTTGCAGAAATGGGAAAAACCTGGATTCATGCAGTATTGCAAGGTTGTTTCTATACTCAGCCATTTTCTCTATTTCCTTCATGGATAATGTTTCGATCCTTATGGGCACCTTTTTTGTTTGAATTCACCCCAAATATCTGTCTAAACCTCGGGAAAATATCACAATCAAGAATTCAAAGGGTCTATCTAGATATTTCGGATGGTAGAGCCATCCACCGACTGCGTTATTAGCCATCTTCCATTCAATAATGCTCCATCATTAAAATTACACCTTCGAGACAGATGCACACACGTATCGTTCCAAGTACAGGTAGGCAATGATGATTAGAAAAGGCAGAGGTTTAGGCAAGGATGCAGTGTAATGGTCATGCATGATCAGATTATGAGGTAAGGCCATCATTGACAGGCGATGAATTTTTTTCCAAAAATAGGTAAGTATTGGGTTTCGGGTGAATTGTACAATATACATTCACTTCATGATTCACATAAGGTGTACTCAGTAGTCATTAAAAAGATGATATTTCATAACATAAAATATCTTGTACTTAAATGATTTCTTCCTAAATTAGTAAATGATAAAACAAAGTTTTAACCATAATTCAAATTATTAGATGCCATGGTCTATCGGTGGTGCAGTCATTTTGTCTACAAAAAAGAATTATGAAACAAAGATAAACATTCCAGTGTGCATTTTTGCACCAGGTGTTCCTGCATTGTATTAAAAATTCTTTCACTGGGGCCATGTGTTTTCACATTCGGGCGTCCTCAACAGTGTGGATATTTGTACTAATTGTGCCTGCACTAATCGTGCTTGCAGTAAACCTGCCTGCACTTATACATGCTTGCACTGATCATGCCTGAGCCTGAACACACAGTCTTGAAGCAGGGATTTCTGTGGCATCGAAGAGAAAAAGGGAACCAAAAGAAATTCGGATAGAAAATAATTCATAGGTTGGATTAAAAAAATTGCTTGAATATACAGGGGAAGTTTTATTCGCCATTCTTTGGTGTTGAACATGCCTTCCGATCTAACTTGTGAGTGAGCATTAGATCCTGTAGTCGATCCATGAGGGTAAAAAGAAGTGGGAAAGGGGTAATTTCTAGAATGGGAAGGAATATTATGACAGGGATTCCAAGAGTGAAACCACCAAGAGGGATAAACTAAAAACAGATTTGGGAAAAAATATTCATGGGAAAAGAGGGAAACATGGAATCGGATAGGGATAGTTCTTTGAAGAAAGGGGGGGCGGTTCATTATGGTATTAAAAGAAGAAAAATAGCGGGGAATTACGAAACAGGAAGCAGAAGAAGGGAAAAAATTTACCTTTAAAATCTGCCTGCACTGGAGTTGGAAAAAGTAAATACAGTGGGAATTTAGCATTGCTTGAATAAAAATTTATGTGCCAACTATCCCAAACTTGGATAAGGGCTTGGTTCCTGCATTTGAACCTGCTTCTTCTTGGTGACAACCAGCACATATAAAAATAAAGAAACATTCCCTTTTTATTAAAATTTTGATCTTCCTTTCAGCATGCTGGTTTTTAGGTTGATCCTTCTGTAATCATGTCAGTCAACTGATTTTCATAATTACATAAAGAAGTTTTTTTTTTCTTTTTTCATTTTTATTTTTTATTTTTTATTTATTTTTATTTTTTGTTTTAGGAAAAGAAAGAATAATATTTTCAATAGGTTGGTGTTTCCACCAACCATCTCTTTTTTGGATTGCTATTGGACTTGTTGCATAAAACTTTCCTTAGCAAGGGGCTGAAAATATACCTTCAATCTATGCCCATTCAGCAGGAATACTGAATTTCTTCCATCAATAGTTTTGACTTCTACCGCTCCATTTTCAAACAATTTTGCCACCTCATAAGGTCCCATCTAGCATGTATGTTATTTCCCCTTAAAATATTTAAATCTAGAATCATAAAGGAGTACCCAATCACTTGGTTGGAACTTCTTTTTCCTGATAGACTTGTCGTGCCATTTCTTGCTTTATTGTGGAACCAATGTATTATGTTGAACAAAATCCCTTCTAAATTCATCTAAGTCATTCAACAATAGGAGATGCTACTGTTATGCTTGTGAGAGGTCTAGTCCCAACTAAACTGCAATCATGAAGGTCTTAATCTGGAATTATATCGGCAAAAGGAATTGTTTCCCGTATACCAACTCATATGGTGTGTGTCTTGTGTTGTTTCTCCAAGTGGTTCGATATTCCCACAAGGCTTTCAGTAATCTGCTAGCCCAATAATTTCTATGCATGTTCACTGTCTTCATAAGGATGGACTCAATTACATTGTTTATGGACTCCACCTTACCATTTTCTTGCGGGTGATATGGTGTAGATTTCCTGTGCTGAATTTTGTACTGCTCTATCACACCCTGTACCAAATTAGAAATAAATTTCGGTCTATTGTCAGAAAAAATCTCTCTAGGAACACCAAATCTAGTAAATATCTCAATACAAAGAAAATCAACCACTGTTTTAGTAGCAAAATAAACAGATTTAGCTTCTACCTAGGTTGTAACGAAATCTATGCAATCGAAGATATGCTTTTTATTTAATGATTTCAGATTTATTGGTCCTACAAAATCAAGACCATTTTTCAAAGGGCTCAATCATCAACTGACTACATAAAGGAATTTCATTGGTTTTATTGGGTTGACCCATTCGCTGACAGCTATCACATCGCTTGACATATTGTTTGGCATCCTTAAATAAGGAGGGCCAAAAATAGTCAGCTCATAAAATTTTATATGTAGTTCGCTTATTAACGAAGTGGCCTTCGCAAGGTTTGTCATGAGAATATTTTAAGATTTCAAGCACTTCTTCCTCTCTTACACACCTACAAATAATAAGGTCTGGCCCAATGTAAAAGAGGTCTCCTTGAACCCAAGAATATGCAGCACTTTTCTGTATAATATTTTTCTTTTCACGCGCAGATAAGTGAGATGTTGTTTTTCCAGTGACTGAATAGTTAGTTATGTTAGTGAACCATGGGGATTCTATTGACACAACAAAAATATGTTCGTAAGGAAAATTATCATCAACAGGAATTACTTCAACATGATTATTTAATCTTGAAAGATAATCTGCTACAATGTTAGATTTTCATGGTCTATCAACAATAGTAATATTAAATTCCTGCAAAAATAGTAACCACCTATTCACTCTATCACTAGTTAATGGTTTATTCATCAAATATTTTATCGCAAAATGATCACTATGCACAAATAATTCATACCCTGTAATGTAGTGTTAGAATTTATTAATAGCAAAAATTACAGCTAAAAACTCTTTCTCAGTGACTGTGTAGTTTAGTTCGGTGGGTAACAAGTTTTTGTTAATGAAGTAGATAGCATAGGATTTTTTGTCTTCTTCCTATCCTAAATATGTGCTAATGGCAGTATCTGAGGCATCAGAGGAAATGTGAAATGGCAGTGACCAGTTTGCTGCTCTCAAAACTGGTGCCTGTACTATTTTTTCCTTTAATGTCTCAAAAGACTGTTGGCAAGATATGGACAAAGAATACTCACTATCCTTAGCTAAAAGTTGAAAAAGAGGGGTATATATCCTAGATAAGTTCTCAATGAATCTCCTATAGTAGCCTGCATTTCCTAGGAAACCTCTCACTTCCCTTTGAGTTTTGGGTGCAGGAAGACTAAAAATAATCTCTATCTTTGCGGGGTCAACCTGGATACCTTTGTCAGAAATAATATGGCCAAAAACTACTCCTGCCTTTCACATTAATCTACAATTTTTTTCACTCAAGGCAAGATGAGCTTCTTGGAAACAAAGAAGCACTTTTTTCTAGATTTTTGAGGGTCTCCTGAAATAAATCACCAAACATGGAAAAGTCATCCATATAAATTTCCACACACTCAAGGTCAACAAAAATGGCCAAGACTGCCCTTTGAAAGGTGTATGGGGCATTACATAGGCCAAAGGGGAGCACTTGGTAAGAAAAGGTACCCCATGGGCATGTAAAGGTGGTTTTGTGTTGATCCTCGACTATGATCTCTATCTGGTTGTAACCACTAAATTCATCTAGAAAAGAGAAGTACTTCTTACCAACATGGGTATCAAGCACCTAATCGATAAAAGGAAGGGGGAATTAATCCTTAATAGTGGTTTTTTTCAATTCTTTGTAGTCAATGCAAATTCGCCATCTCCCATCTTTCTTCGAGGCATCCCTCCTGAATATATATATGGTGAGTATAGGTTTTAGGAGGGATGCCTTTCATATCTTCGTAACCCCATGCAAAGGCGTCAAGATGGTTTCGCAAAAAATTCACAAGCTGCTCTTGCTGGTATGAATCCAAGTCTGAACTGATATGCAAAGATTTTCCTAGACTAATCTCAACAGGATGGGTATTGGGATCAAGAGTACACAGAGGTCCTGCTAGAGACAGTGGTGAGGAAGGTTGGGAATCATGACTTTCCTGAAAACCTAGACTAAATATTTGGCTCAATGACTCAAAATTAGGCATGGTATCTAAATTTTTAAGGAAGTATTGTATCTCACCCTCCTGAGATGACTCAGAACAATGATGTAGCATGCATACTGACTAAGTCTCCTCGTCACTAATGTAATCTATCCACAAAGTGTCTTAGAGCTCCTGGATGGATCTAGCGGGTGGATATAAGGTGACCTTCTGCCTAGAATCTCTATGAGAAATATACATGTCACCATAACAACATCCAATTTAGGCATCGGTCGTAGCAAGCCATGGTCGTCCCAAGATCAAGGGATGTCCTCCCACAGGATTCTTTAGCTGAAGCACAATGAAGTCTATGGGATATTCCCAAGAATCTAATGAAATGACCACATCATCCAACACCCCTTCTGGCTTGATTTTAGATCTGTCTTCCAATTCAATCATGGTGGGAGTAGGACGAATATGGACCAACCCAAGTTGATCATAACATTAATGACTGCCCCTAGGTCTATAAGCACATTAGATATAAGGACATCATCTATCTGAACATACACAATAGGGTTTCTGAGGTCAGTATATTTTTCCATGTGAACACACCCCGTCATTAACTCTGCTGCTCTTCCAACAAATTGCATAGTTTGGGGTTCCAATATTCTCCTTCCTGGATTCTTGAGACATAGTTCCCTAATTATTTTCGTATAGATGTGGATTTCTTTGATATATTGGAGCAAATTTACCTTTATGAAAATATTCCTCAGCTTAGAAGCCAAACTAGACTCAGGAATGGGGTCATTCCTCTCCATAAATAGCCTCTCTGGATAGGGAGGCCAGTTTGAAGAGGATGGAAAAGGATCTGAAGGTACAGGGATGGGCTGATTGGTGAAATCTCTCACAGGATGGTCAGGAGTTTACTTCTCACCTTTCTCTTCAATAATCACCATGGGCTGCTTCTGCTTTTTTGAGGTCGCTAGCTTCCCTGATCTCAATTGGAGGTCATTGAATCCAACTAGCATAGACTGATAAGTGGATGGAGGAAGTGGGTTCATGGAATGGATATTTTTTATCGCTTTGATATTGAGGTTTGGTATAGGTTGGGTAGGTAGTTGAGGAGGTCAAAACAATGGAGGCAAAGGTAATTGTGGCATAAGCTGACTCAGCTTCGACAACGACGGTTGTGGAATTGGGTAAGGTGCATATGTAGGTGGGTATGATTGCATATGTGCAGGATAGGAATTGTGTGAATGGTTTGGCCCTCTCCATCCTTGTTTCCAATTGTGAGGGTTGTCCACATTGATATTTCTTCCCACGCTGCCAATGTTGAGAGTGATAAGTTTGAGGATAGGAATATGGATGTGAATTATAACTAAAAAAATGTGGTGGGAGTTCAAGATCCCTAACTTCACTCACATGAGGCTAGTTTCTTCGTGCTCCCATGGCATGCAATGACTCGGCTTCAGGTTTCCCTCCTTGAAATACAACTTTCAATCCAAGTATGGAGGGGCATTTTTCCATGGCATGGTTCTCTGCACAAATTGCACATTTATTAGTTCCTTTAACATCAAGAGGAACTTCTCTTAAGGGATGTTTTTTTACATTTTGGACAAAAAATAGACAATGACTCTTGTTCCTCTACAATTTTTTGCTGAAATTTCAAAAAGTATATCTTTTTGCTAACAGTATTCATTATTTCAATTTTCATGTTGTCCATTTTGTTCTCCAATCCAATGATCATAGCATCAGTAGATTTAGTTTTCTTATTTCTATTTCAAATTCCTTTACCGGATCTATATTGATTCCTTGATAATTTCGTGTACAAGTCACAAATTTGATCAAAAGGTTTCTGGGCAATATCCCCTTGTCCTAACAAATTTAAGTTATTCCTAGCATCATCAGTAAGCCCACGTATGAAAAAGGTCCTAATGATACTTAGATCAAATTTGTGCTTTGACCTTGGATGATATACAAAAATATTTCTAAGTAGTACTATACAGTCTCATCATCGTTTTGCACAATAGTAAAGATTTCATCTTGAATATCTCTAGTTTTACAATATTCCTGATATTTTGACAAGAACACTCTCTTCATTTGCTCTAATGAAGCTATAGTGTTTCCTCCTAGTCCCATGAATCAGCGTAATGTTGTTTCCTTGAGAGTTGCAGTAAACAACTTTAACTTCTGAGCATCAGATGAGTAATCATAGTTCCTACATAAAATATCAAACTCAAATAGAAAATAGTCTAGATCTTCGTGTACCTTACCATATAAATGAGGAAGTGATGATGGTGCAATATTATTCATTTGCACAACTATGTTAGGATCCACAATTGGAAATCCAAAGGTGTATTGTTCCTCATTTCCCTGGTTCTCGCCAGTTCCCTCTACACAGTCTTCATGGTCTGCCATTTTTGTTCCTCCAAGTGAACTACTCTCAATAGATTGAGATGGTTAACTATGGGTTTCAATATTCCCCTTATTCCCCTTCGTGGGCTGTGTCACACCTGGACTATTGTTACTAGAGTCCAATTATACAGTTCCTGCGTGATGGGTATGTGTTTGTTTGGACTTTCTGCCTACAAAAGAAGGCCCAATATCAGAAATAGTTTCAAATTTATCATTATTTACTCGCCCCTTATTAGACTCTGAAACCCTACCCCTTTTAGGCATTCATTTCAAAAGACGATAAAGCAAAAATTCAATAAAATGCTGCAAATTTAAAATAATTCAACACCTATAAATTCCTTCAAACAATATAAGCCCACTGCAAAAAAAATAATAGCAGACTTACCACTATTGTTGAAAATGGAAAATTCTTACCAATTCAAATCGCCTCCCCAAAAATGACACCAAAATGTTGGGTGCAGGAATTGCAGTTAATAAAAATACTTCAACACTTAATTGTCAACCTGGGGGTTTTGTAAACTTAGAGACAAAGCACAGTAAATGCCAGAAATGGTATGAGATTTTCCTATCTCTATTCCTACTTTAATTTCAAACTTGCAGAATAAAAAATAAAGATCACACAAAAATTTACACCAAAGAAATTCTAGTGCTGGAATATGAAAGAAAGTACTTTGCAAAGAAACCAATGAAAGGAAATTTTAAACTGCTACAAAAAATCCTAATTACCAAAGTAAAATTCTATGTTTATCTTTAGTATAGTTGTTGACATATTAACAATTGGGCCCTTGAAGAGATCTTCCTTCTTTAAGGATTTTCCTTCCCACACTAAGATGTTATTCCTATACTCCTGCAATCTACTTGCACTAGTACAGGCACAAGGCTTGTGTGTTGGAAGTATATTTTACACTTATACTGGAGATTTATGTCTTTATGTAGGGGCTCTCAACCTTAGGACTAGAGCACTATGTGCCTATATCAAGATATTGGTTCCTGTACCGTAACAGGGGTTCCTTTACCAAGTTTTCCAATTACTTTCAGGAAAAATTAAAGAGTGTGCTAACTAGGAAAATAATTTGCAAAGGTGAAAAAAACTTTGAAATAACTTCCACAAACAAAATAATGCTTCAACCAAACTGAACTTCGAAATGAAAATATACTTCGAAATAAAAATGAACTTTAGAAGCCAAAGCACGCTTTCTTCAATCAAGGAACTCTTTCATGCAGTCAATGAAATTATCTAAGTATGACAACATGCTTTATCCATGTAATAGTTACCCACATAAATCATATAAGCCTTTTAATATTTTTAACTCAAAAATGTTCACTTTAATAATTCAAAATGAGTTTTAATCCTTTCCTTAAAAGTGTAAAGTGCGGGTACAGATCAATGCATTGAAAAAACGTTCATTCTTTAATTACCAAAGCATCTTTAATCCCTAAGATTTTAACTCTTTATATTAAAAATACATCTATCTGATAATGAACACTCACTTGCAGAAATTGATTGAATCTCTATGAAAGAAAGGAATGAAAAAACTTTGTTGTGATGAACCAACAAAATCAAGTTGTAGAATTGTAAATGCACTAGTGAAGGAATAACATGCTTGCACGATGCGGTAGAAGTAAACTAAGATTTGGAAAAGGAAATTACTGAAGGTAAATCAAACTTAATTAAAATTCACACCACGAATTTTTCACACATTTACTATCAATGAAATAGAACCAGAAATCTTGTGAAAGAATTATGCATAAGCTTAATCCACACTTTGCATTTGAACGAATTCAACGTACACCTTTGATGAAACAAAAGTGAAAGGGAGAACGAGCTGGGTTGGCTGGGCTCTAGCCAACCAGCTCGTTTCCCATTTCAGGAAACTTGAAACTTCAGTACTCAGTGACACATCAATAAGGAATTAAAACATAGGATGAAAATAACATGGCATAGCTCCTTTGTATTAATTTCAAATCAACAAATGTATATCATGAGATCAAATCCAGCCCATAACTAGGGTGACAATAGAAAAACACAATTTCACTAGAGTTACCATATCATTGCTATCGATAGCTAATTTCTATCTAAAATCTACATTTTATACAACCTTTAGGCCTACGGCCATAATGAAATTACATATAGTCGTTCCAATCCTAGCCTTTCGGCTGAAATAAAATAACAATAGCATTACAAAATAAGCCTGCGGCTATAAAAAATTTCTAATCTAATCATTTGTCAGCAACCTAATCTCGACCATATCCCTGGCTTTCCTCCGCTCCGAGTCCAACTCAAGATGACCACAAATGAACACGACAAATTGGAACGAGATGACCGCATTAGGTAGTGATCTGTCATGGGAGTTTAACAGTGAGCGTTTGTGAATGGTGCACGAATCCTACCTGCACTCAACCATGCTAATGAAACGATTAATACATTTTCCTATCAAATAATTTAGGGGATAAAGTATTAGCTGCAAGAAATATTAAAGGCATAAAATATATTAAAATGATTAATTAAGTGCTTTGTAAAATTTAAATATGAAATATAAAGCTAGTGCATGAATATACATGATTCTTTTAATAGTGTAGGAATAAGGAGGTTTGTGAGGATAAAATAGAGGTATAAGGTTGTGGTTTTGAACATTTTTGAACTAGGAAGGGGGTAAAAAATGAAGCATTTTATCCTATCAACATATATATATATATATATATATATAAATACATACATGTTTTCAGTGTTTCCTAGTTCCTATTATGTTTTTAATATGATGTGATGTGAATTGAAAAATATTTGCTTTCGTTGAAAATGTCTATCTAAAATGAGATTAGCTAGGGCATCTGCTAAAGAGTTTAGATTTCTAGAAATGTGTTCATATTGTACGAAATAAAAATATGTTTCTAGAAGACGTACTCTCAAAACCATGCAAAGGATGGAGGGATTTATAACCAAATAGATATTTGCAAGTTGTAGTACTATGGCTTGGGAATCGAGTCTGATGACTAAACGAAAAATACCATGTGAAATAGCATTAGATAGTAGGTCAACCATTGCGCTATACTCAACGATGTTGTTAGTCAAGTGACCAATTAAAATCACTTGCATACTCACCAGCTCGCCATTTGGAGAAAAGATAGCATATGCTATGAAATATAGGTTACGAGTACTACGACTAGCACCATCAGCATAACTAATGTACGGTTAGAGACATGTTGACATCTTCAAACCAAAAGTAAACGGGATCAATAGAAATCGCCGGAAAATCTAAAAAAAAAACTGTAAACACACTCAAACACACCTATAGACAGTAATTACAAAGTGTACACTGTGTTAGCACTCCACTAGTTCTCTAAAGGTTGAAAAGGAGACCATCAAAGGTAACCAGAGACCACATGGACCTAATATCTAGCCCTACTAGTCTGAGAGGGATCTGTCAATGAGATCACAGCCAAGGATTGACTGTGACATGAAAGATATTAGGCTAGATATGATATTCTTAGGTAGGTTTTGAGAAATCTAGGGTTTTATGTTGGATCAGGGATGAAACCAAGTAGCTAGGTCTAGGGATCAAAGGTCTTACAAATGAAAAAATATAAAGGAGCAAGGTAGAAATGGATTTATGATGGATTTAGGGATTTTTAGGTATAGTGACAAGTCTGAAAATGTAGAGGGATTTAATGAGCATGTTAATTCATGAATTCATTAAACTGGAATCATAAAACAAAAGATGACATTTCCATATAAATAGAGCTAAATCAATAGAATTATGCCTATAAACTGTAAGAAAATCCATTGAAGATACAATATATGAAAAAGGAGCTATATATCATTCAATAAATACTATAATAGATAAGATACATTATCATAAACGCATTGCAAATGAATTCCCAGGTAATAGCTACAACTGCATCTTTTGATTTCTGAAAAATGAAAGTGAAAGTACAAGCTACAATATTACAATCCACTAATGTCCAACCAATCAAATGACTCTGAAAATGATAGATATAAACCAAAACAACATCTCCACATGATAAGCTCAACAAAACCCTAATCTCTAGTGGAGGTCAACCAATTCACCTCATCTTAGGAAAATAGATACACTTGACCAAAAATTACATTAACAAGCATGTATCTACCCTAATTTACCATTTACTAGCTCATTTTCATCTCATGAAATCATCATTCATTAATTACATTAGTCAAAAAGTCAAACTAGGTGAAAATTTATGTGAAAATTGCCTTTTGGAGAAAGCGTAGCGAAATTAGGAGAAAGCATAGCGAGCTAGAAGAAGTGTAGTGAGCTCAACAAATTGATGTTTGGAGGCCTTCTAAGTGTCCAAATCAGGATCTTAAGGTACCATTGGAAAGATATGGATTTTTTATACATGATAGGCTCATAAAGCACTAAAAAAGGTGGCTTCTAGCCCTCCAAATATTCAATCTCCCAAGACTACTTAGAAAGCATAGCGAAGGCTCCATAAATAAGGCAAAAGAGTGTTTTTTAGCATGTTTTGGGAATTTTGACCCCGCAAAAGTGGTTGATGTGGCCCAAACGTGAACTCAGATTGATGTAATTGTCAAGAGGAATCCAAAAATATTGATTTTTCCTCCATTGGACGCCCCCAACAAAAGCGTAGAGTGGCCCACGCTACGCTTTTTTGAGTATGACTAGTTTTTCAAATTTCCAATTTTGACCAAATTTCTCAAAAAAACAAAATTGCTCCAAAACTCGTCAAAATTGTTCTAAAGGTGCCTCATGAGGTATCTTATGCCACTAAAGAAGCATCATCAAGAATCTCCAAGTTATCATTCTCATTTTGACTTCTTAGGGTTGACTTCAGTTTGGCTTGCAATTGTTTGACTTTGACGTTACAAATTTTATTTCTTGCATAGCAATGGTCAACCATGTGTTTAAGTATCTTTTTGTGCCTATTTTCCTTTTCAAGGAGCTTCTCCAACTAAATTTTGACTTTCTCAAGCCAAAACTCCTTGTTTTCATTGATTTCCATGGCTATCCTTTCTTCAAAACTCAACTCTTCATCTGGTGGATTTTGATCTTTTTCCTTCTGTAATGGTTTTCTGAGACCCATGATTCTTGGTCTCTTCCTTGCCACCTATTGTTCATTCTTCTCTGAGTCTTCATTTTCAATCACTACTTTTCCTTTCACATCTGCAAACTAGCCTCAAACTGACTTTTCCCTAAAGAAAATTGTTTTGCCTTCAAATGATTGTTTTCTTGCTCTAGGAAGGAAATGATGAAATTATCCCTTTCCAATTTGTATTGGAGCTCCTTGATCTGAGCATCTTTTCTTTGATGATCCTCTCTAGGTTTTCATGTTATTCACTATCCTCCAAGTCTACTAGGTCAAATTCATGCTCATCGTCATGCATATATGTCTCCTGCTGTGAATGTAATCCCTGCTCTGATGATGTGGGCTTGGCCCCTTCCTTAATATGAGGAGAAAACACAAGCCTTCTACCTCTCTGATAGGTCTTCGTGACCTCAATCTTCCTTCTCACTAAAATGGTGCTAGGTGAGCCAACCTCCAGATGTCTAGAAGGTGTTGATGGTGCTGATGGAGTTGATGGAGAACTAGGGATAGTAGGTTGCCTAATAGAAGAAAAAAGGACATATGTCTACATGAAAGTGTCCCAAGTGATGTTATTCTACTCAAGCTAGTGTAAAACAATGATCTTGATCAGAGCATGGTGGAAGAGGTTGATTTCAAGACTAGTCTGCTTATGCTGTACCTTTTCTACAATATTTTCCAAAATTCTGTAAAGGTGCTAGGGAAAATTGAGTGGCTTTACCCCCGAGAAATGCATGATAAGTCTAACATGACACCCATACAATCTAGAAAATCTTCCCTCATAGGTGAAGTAATTCATGATTATCTTCATGAGTGGTGTGTACTTCTCAAGGAGGTGCCCAACAGGAAAAATCTTCTTCATGTGTCGTTGATGATGTCTTATGAGATAGGGATGATGGTTATGAAGTGCTAGATTTTGATTCTTAAACCAATTTTCACCATGATCAGGAATGCCTATAGCCTCAACTACTATATCATTTTATATAGTAAAATCAACCCTTGCAATCATTACTTTGTCCCTTTTGAGTTGAGTGCCAAACAACTTGGTCTATGTGGCATTGTATTTGACTTTCTCAACAAGTTGACAAAAAGGAAGACACCCTACTGCTTGAAAACAATGTTTGGAAAATGGCGTAGAAATAATTTCAATAGTGGTTAAGGGCTCATGTCTTATCACCTGGCCTCCTTTGTGATAAGTTTTCTTCTCCTCCATTTGTTTGATTGCAAGGGGGAAAACCCTAATATGAAAAAATGGGGAAAGGGAGAAGAGGGATAGGATGAGTGGTTAGGGAAGGGAGGTGAGAGTGGTAAAATTTAGGGAGATGGGTAGGGCTCTTAAGCAACTTTAGGAAGTAAAATGGAGTGAAATGGGCAATGGAAATGAGCTAGGAAATTATAACACAATCCTAGCTAGGAAAACTACTCAAAATGGAAAAATCGGGCTAGGGTTTAGGCTTTGGGAAATGGAAATGAGGGGATGTGAAGGTTGTGAGGGATGTTTTAGAGTGTGAGGGAGGTTAAAAAGTCTATGGGAGAGTACATTTACCTTGTTAAACTTGAAAAATAGGGCTAGCCACTAAAACGTGGCATAGAAGCCAATGTAGGGTTTTCACACCAAAATTATGAAATTGAGCTGCAAGGAGGGGTTTTATGAATGTAACTTAGTTGTCCATAGATGCTTGACACATTGACAACCTTCAGAATCCTTAAGAAATATATTTTATGCCTCCACGAGAGAAAACGACATTTTTAGGAAAGCATAATGTGGAGGGCAGAAAGCGCAATGTGGCTGCTTTTGGCACCAAATTCATAGTGTTTTGGCTTGAACTTGGTGATGGATGAGAGCTATTCTTGAATGAGTTGAATGGAAAAAATGAGTTCAATTTTCCTTTTATAGCTTGTGGTGGTCACTTTTCTTCATGGTAGTGGGATCTCCCACTACATGTCCTTTTCACTTTGTTATTGAAAACTTGTAGCTTTGACACTTTCTTTGCAAATTTAGGAACATGATGAAGTTATTGCATATTGAAACATAAATTACATTTCGAAATCAAAATTTATTGAACAAATTTACCTATTACCACTCCTACAATTTACCAGATTTTATGCATGGAATGACAGATTTGATGACCAAAACCCTAATTACCTAATGGAGACGCTGAATTAAATGAAATCATGATGGTGATGAATGAAGTGATAATGATGACATTTGAATGACAGTACACTCAGTTGATTGATGACAAGGGCCAGCATATAAAATTTTGAAAGGAGTGGAAATAGTCCTAGACCTACTACCTAATGACTAGAATTTTATTTGAATACCTAATGAAATGACAAAAAGTTGCCTATGATACCCTAACAAGACATGATAAGTGCCCATTTGATCACTGGTGACAGGTTGTATAGACTGACACTAACACAATGCATGACATAAATCATAGTATTTTTTTATGTACAACCCATTTCTAGGTTGCACTAGTGGAACTAAATTGAAATATACCAACTCAAAGGCCCCTTTTGCAAGGACTCACAATGCAAGGAAAATACCATCTAGCAGATGTTTTGAGGAACCCCACAGAAAAATACCCCATACATCCATTTCTAGCAGAGGTTACTAGAGGAGGTTGGCAGGTGGAGGGTTTTGCGGATGTTTTCTGATCGATGTGCTTATCATTAAACGTCACCTCGATGCTCTGCAATACTAAAAGCACCAGTCGGCACAAAAACATTGGCACACCAAACACCGTGCACTCCATACACACCTGCCCGGTGCATTGTATTATTTTATAGCACCGGTGCATCACACATCTTCCACGTCGATGCATTATAAAACACCGTGCCAAAACTGAAACCACCCAGTGTGATAGAACGAAACCTCACTGGTGCATCATAAAAAAATGTGCCAAAACACAAACTCACTAGTGTGTTTGTGAGAAATAGCACCAGTGCACCTATAAACCACGCGCACCGGTAAAGGGTTAAATTAAAAAAAAATTATGGCAAAAACCTGAATTTTTCATTTTACTAGTGCTCCTGAGCTCTCAATTACCGGTGCGTGCTCTACCATAGAACACACCGATGTGCACAAAACATTGGCACATTGGACAGAGTGCATGACGTACACACCCACCCGGGGCGTCCAATTACGGTAACACATTGGTGTTTCACTAATCTTCCACATCGGTGCATCATAAAACACCGCGCCAAAACAGAAACGTGCCGGTGCGTTCTTATCAAAGAGCACCAGTGCGCCGCTAAAACACACGCATCAGAATGGCGTTAAATAAATGAATAAAATTTAAGGCCAAAAAACCGGTGCTTTATGACTATTCCGCACTGGTGTTTTACGAATATTTCGCCCCAGTGCACCATCAAAACAACGCACCAAAACTGAAACATGTTGGTGCAGAGTTTGAGAACTGCCCAAGTACATTTTAAGCAACGCGCCAAATGTGGCACCATCCGGTGCGCTAGTAAGTAAGCGTACCGATGCACCTATAAAACCCCGCGCATCGAATCAGGGTTAAATAAAAAAAAATTACGGCCTAAAAACCACATTTTTCACTTTCTTCAGTGCTCCAGAGCTCTCAAGCACCTGTGCCATTTCCCATTCTCTAAGCCGCCCTGACATCGGTTCTCTCATTAGACCCATTGCATGCACTCCTGCTTTGCATTGGCCACCAATCTCCAGCTTGCATTTTGAAAAATGGTGGAGAAATTTTATTTTGCAAATTTTACAGCCAATATGCCTCCTCAACGGTGAAATGTACAGGTATTTTTCTAGTTTTTCCATAGTTAAGCCTTTTAACGGATTAGAATTTGAAATATCCATTAAAAAAAAAAAAATTGTCGCGTGGTGCGCCTGAGCCATTCAGCTTGCACCGGATAGCGGTGCTGCCTATAAAATTTATAGGCCACACCACCACCGGTGCTAACGATATTCACACCATTTCCTGGGTGGTACCGAAAGTCGCCCCGCATAATTTTAAATTAAAAAAATAAAATGCAGTGCGCTCATTTAGCCAAGCGCACTGTTGACCAAGGGAATCCCAGTGCGGTGCGTTGACGATATTATCCACCCCAGTATATGTCAGCGCACCGTGTTCTTCATTCCAAGAGGGTTAACAGTACAGCCGGGTAAAAGACCGCATCGTTGACTATGTAATTGTCATGAAGTCGGTGTGTTGACACAACTATACACTCCGGGGTGTATATTTCAATCAGCGCACCACTATTATGAACCTAGATTTAGTCAACGGTGCTTGAAAAATAGACAATTGCACCGAAGCTGGTGTGTTGTATTTCATTAGGGGCACTGGGAACGGGATGCTACAAACTTAAGTTGCACCACCCCCGGTGCATGACTGTTTTTGTGGCGCACCAACTGGTCTGTTTTTTTTTTTCAAAATATATATATATATATGTATATTCCTAAATACATGTCTGTTTTAATAAAAAAAAAATATTTAATATGTGAATGATTCAGAGAGAAGAGGAGGAACAACAACAACAACAGGCTGAATAGTATGACATGATTCGCCAATGGGAGGCCTGAGAGAGGGAGAGAGATGCATATCCTTAGCCTATTACAACAAATACTCAAGGGATCCTTAGGCAGGTAGGCCTCCTCAAGTTCTATGAGGAGGCTACTTCCCTAAAGGCCCATAGTGTGTTTTTGAGATATCTTATCCACAGGTGGAATTCCCACTGACAGGCTTTCCAGGTTGCCCCTAACCAGTGGTACACACCCACTGAGGAGGATATTTATTTTATTACAGGACTATCGAGGAGAGGGGTGGATTTTCCCTCATTTCCAGACGTGCCAACTGGTTGTGTAGTAGGGAGTCAGTTATTTTAATCCTAGAGATACATTGGAGCACATGTACTATCTCCTTCAGAGTTTCAGGTACCTGGAGGTTAGTTACATATAGGTGCATTTGGTAGACATGACATGCAATGCCTCTCACTTATCATTTCGACCATTTCGCACAACACCAGTGATGAGCAACGCATTAGTTGCTTGCTTTTATATTATGTTTATTCTTTAGTACAACAGCCACAACTTGTCAGGTGGTCTACCATTTTTTTGTGGCATTTTTGTACGACCTTAGATAGATGTCGTGCTCATGCACAAGGGAGGGTCAACTTCCCTTTTGCTTCAGAGCTGTTTTGTTTATCTTTTGAGAGGTTTCCAGAGATGAGACCTAGTTTTGTTCGACAGCCTAATACACCGATGTTTGAGGCTCGGATGCACATGTGGGGGCAGATGATGCCCAAGAGGGAAGACACTATGTTTCCAGCTAGGATATCACATGATGCACTAGACTTACTAGCCAGTGTTGACAAGCTACATCCCTTCATTTTGGTCCCATGTCCTTATGTTGGATTAGATTGGTGAGGGTGTCCCAACATCCTCTTCACATATGATGAGCTACTAGATGATAGAGGTAATATTACTGTTTTATTTATATTTATTCTAACATGTTCTTTAACTTGTTTTTATTAAATTGTGTAATGAAATTGTCAAACTATTGTTGTGTACTTGTATATATTTTGCAAACATTGGCTCTTTTGATGGCGAGGAGATTCCAGATCCACCACATGATCCAGGTGTCGATCCTGATGACGATCAAGACATGGCCAATGCCGAGGATGATCATGATCAGGATGAGGCTGGTGTAGCAGAGAGACATGCCCTTGCTCATGGTGCACCGGTACCGCCTTTTGCTAAGCACGGTCGACCTGAGACTAGATATAGGATGGAGTTGGGCAACCAACTTTGTGCATTGATTGTTGATGCAGGCATCAGGCTCGCTCATTACAGAGACATACATGTCGATGATAGGTTGTTCCTGATGTGGAGAGGCATGCCGCGTGACATGTACGGCCTGATGCGGCATGTCGTAGGAGCTATGAAAACTATTACGTGACTGAGGAGGACTGTCCATAGCTATAAGTGTACTAGTTGAGTCACGACACATGATAGATAGTCAGCGAGCAGTGACTCACATGCATCTCATGATTGTTCACCTCGCGCCACACCTGATGAGGATGAGGCTGATCCACTAGCAGCATCTAGCAGTCATCATGGAGATGAGGCTGGACCATCGGTCATGTCCAGTCAGTAGCCTACAGCGCCATCTGCCAGTACTAGTCATGATCATGAGCAAGCTGGATCATCGACTGTCGAGGCTACACTATTGACTGAGCAGGCCTCCATTACTACTACTTATATTGATGTTGTACTAGTACGACTAGTTGATGCATCAATCAGTACTAGTGATCATGATCATGAGCAGGCTCGACCAATAACTGTCGAGACTGCACCCTTTAATGAGCAGGCCTCCACTTGTACTGCTATTGATGTTGTTATACTACCACCAGCTGATCCATGACATTTATATTACAGTTGTATATTTTTAACATTATTCATTTACATATATATATATATGATCCATGTATTTTATGTTCATGTTACAATTCTACTTAATTTACATGTTGGTGATCATCATGACGTGACGCATATTGTTAGGTCATGTTAGATATGTTCAACTAATGTTCAGCTCGTAGATAGATGTGTATATGTGATAGCATGAGTTATTTGACATGAGATGTATATTTGATGTTTGTGTGTGATGATGTTAATATATAATGTTAATTTGATGTTTGAATGTGTTTTTTAATCGAATATGATGTTTGTACGACGGTTATCATGATCATGATGATGTTTATTTTTTAATTTAATATTAAATGATCATGATATTTATTAAATATTATGTTGTGATTGTAATTGAAATTTAAATTTTAATTGTACATAAAATTGTAAAATTGTATTTGTATTTGTACTAATTGTAATTTTAACTGTAATTGTGTGTAAAATATTTATTAATGTAAAATTTTAATTGTAATTGTAATATTTAATTTATTGTGAAATGATTGTAATTGTATATATGAAAAATGGTAAAATTGTAATTCTAATTCTAATTGTATGTAAAATTCTAAAATTGTATTTGTATTTGTAATTGTAATTTTAATTTAATTGTATGTGAAATATTTGTAAAATTGTAATTGTAATTGTAAATGTAATCGTAAATGTAATTCTATGTAAAATTGTAAATGTAATTGTATGTAAAATTAACATTCTAATTCTAATTCTAATCGTAATTCATGTATGTGAAATTAATTTAAGATTGTAATTGTAATTGTAATTGTAATTGTAAATGTAATTTTAATTGTAATTGTATGTAAAATATTTGTAAAATTGTAATCTTAATTGTAAATGTAATTCTATGTAAATTTGTAAATGTAATTGTATGTAATATTAAAATTGTAATTGTAATTCTAATCGTAATTCATGTATGTGAAATTAATGTAAAATTGTAATTCTAATTGTAAATGTAATTTTAATTATCATTGTATGTAAAATATTTGTAAAATTTTAATTCTATTAATGTGAAAATTTTAATTGTATTAATGTGAAATGATTTTATTAAAATATTTAAATTTGTAAATTTGCAAATAATTGTAAAATAACAAATCTAGAATAATACAAATTTTTGTAACATAATAAAGTTTAGAAAATAATGAAAATAAATTCATGTACTTTAGAATTATCATTATTTTATTATTATCTTACATACAAAAAAAAGAACTTTATACAGTTCAATTCGCTTAGCATCATAACACGCAATGGTGCGTCGTATTACAAAGATGCACCGGTGCTTCCCAACTCTTCCGCACCAGTAACGAATAAACGCAAATAAAAAAAAAACACAACTTTAATTTCTTTAAGTGAAAAAAAAAGCGGCAATTTTAAAAATGGGCGGCAAAATATTTTCAAAAATATAATTTCATAAAATAATTCTTTAAATACAAAACACTTTTCATTATTTCACTATTTTTGCTAAAAATTTTAGCCAGATATTTGTAGGAGACAAACCTGGAGCAAGAGAGCACAAGGGCACTGTGGAGCAGTGAAATACATTCAAACAAAAGTATTCAAACAATCAGAAACCAAACCTCTCGTGATTCAAACCCTCTATCATAGAATTTCAAACCATCTCGTGATTAAATTTGATTATTTTTTTTACTTTTTTCTGCAGTTTTTTTACTTTTTCTACAGTTTTATCCATTTTTACCCTAAACCCTTCATTTTTTTTGTTTTTTCCCTTTCTTCTCCCTGTTTTTGTGATTTCAGAATTAGGGTTTTTCATTTTAGATTGACATCCAACCCATGGGACGACTTGCATAGTCGGATCCCAATCCATTCGGCCATTGCGTGAATTTTTTGGAAAAAAAGGATTTTTCTTTATTAGTGCACCTTGCGCACGCTACTGCACCGGTGCGTTGTATTATACAACGCACCATGCAAGTACTGTGCAGTAAAAAAATTGAAAACATTTTTTCTAAATCCGTGCGCCATATCTGAAATAGGGCACTGATGCTCCATGTAACGAGGATAGCACTATACGGTGTATTACACTGTTTTTGCGGTGCATTTTTAAGACCCCATGCACCGTACGGTCTATTACACTATTTTTGCGGTGCGTTTATAATACCCAACGCATCGTACGATCTATTATACTGGTTTGTGGCGCCTTTTTAATATACCCATGCATCGGCTGCGGTGCGTACCTCATGAAAGGGGCACCGATGTCTTGAGATTTATTTTCTACTTGAAAATTTGAGAATTTATTTATAAATATATTAATGAATGATATGGTATAGGTTTCAGATTGATAAAGAAATGACTAACAAGAGATCATGTAACAAAAATACTATTAACACATCAAGAAAAGAAAAAAAAGCAAGTTATTTGTAAATTATTTATAAAAAATATTATTTTTGAACTATATGTAAGTTTAACTAATATGTATTTTTTACTGTGTATCATGCAGAGCCACAAAATGACGAAGCTCGATATGATTATTTCTGATCTAGGACCAGAAGAGCGTAAAATTTTAATGGAAAAATTGCAAAAGGATGAATCAGGTGAATGAAAAAATACTATCGATCCAATATGAATTTCTTTTTTTAATTATCATTAATAATATACTTAAAATTATTAGATAACATGTGTCAAACAGTCTACTAATTCACATCTATTTAATGTTCTATAGGGACCAACAACTCAGAAAAGGAATGTTGTTCTAAGAAAAGAAAAAAATAGAACATGCAAATGAAAATTAATTGTTCCTTAGCTCATTTGGAGTGGTGCTGGAAGTTAACGAAAGGGGGGAAAACTTTTACAAAAGTGATCAGAACTGGATCAAGGACCTAAGGATTAGCTCAAATTTAAAAGTTACAGGATTGGGTTGAAACCATGATGGTTGCATAGGTCTTGTCTTCCTGATTTCGGCACCGCAAATTGTTAGAAAAACGGACACCGTATGAAGAAGTTCTTGCACTTTGAATGCCGAGTGGGTCTGATGGAGCACGGAGGGGCCAACCCTCCTCCCATGGAACCTCATCATATGACCAATGTGGGAGCTTAATGTTAAGAGAACTTAAGGAGCCTAATATTAGGTTTAATATTTAATTAAGCTTCAATTAAGTGGAATTTAATATGGCGGAGATTCTAGAGGCGCTCCCAAATTTAGGCGGACTTCCACTTTTAGTGGAGTTAACTGGTAGTTGCCCCACATTTAGCGGAGGAATTTGGAGCAAAGTTGTTTTGGTCATAACTCTCTCATTATTGAACCAAATGGAATGCAATTTTAGTCAATTTTAGGTCTCTTGGACCTTATGAAGACTTTCGGATAGGTTTCAGGTCGATTGGAGGTGATCTTCAGTAGCTTTTGCTTTAGGGAAGATGAAGGAGCCATCAGGGCCACCATTAGATAAATTCAGTTTGAGGCCTAGCTAGGGGAGTTAGAGTCCTTTTTCAAAGTTACAATAGTCTAAATTGGATAATTAAGATGTTCTGAATCTGATGAAATTGTTTGTAGAGCCTTTAGAGAATGTTTGAAATCTAAAAAGCTTCAGTAAAGTTCCAAGGGTCATTAGTGCCAGCTTTTGCCAGCAGTAGCGCAGGGCTTAGAAAGAGCTGTTTGAGACCATTTGTAGTGAAACAGTGGTCATTATTGATTTAAAAAATAATTTTGAATCTATTTAAAAAGGTTGGAGCAAGTGTTAAATACTTTTAGAGGTAAAAAATTCAGCAGAGAAGTTTTCCTTGACCTAGTGCCAGGGGTGCCGATAGGTGATTGAGGCGAAACCGGAGCAGCCGGAGGCTATTTTTGATGAAAAAAAACTCTATATTGACTATTTTAGTCATTTTGGAACCAATGGAAGTGGTTTAAAATTTTTTTGAGAACTTCTAGAGCTCGAAAAGTGGATGTGAAGTTCTGGGCAGCCTTGGGCAAACCGTGGAGGATAGCCTATTTTGGGATTGCAGTGCTCAATTTAAGCAATTTATGAGTTGTTATTTGATGTATGATGTGTATTGAATATAGCAGGAGTTTTTTCAGTGACAGAAACAAAATTCTGAGGGAGTTTGTGCCATTTAGAAGCTCAGAGTAGCTTAGTGCACCGACAGAAGGAATCGTGTCAATAAGAGCCTAAAGCTGTTTTCAGAGTTTGTACAACCATTTGAGGGATATTCATGGTATTTTAAGTCCTTTGGATCATTTTTTTATTCATTGGAATTAAGTATTTACTTTGTAAAAAAAACTTACCATAATCTCAAAGAGTTGAGTCATGATGACAAAACTCAAAGGAGAAGTAGCCCACGAGATTTCGGGTGAACTCCTAGATTAAAATTGTTGTTGTGTTTGAAATTTTATTTACTACATTATTTTGTTGTAATACATGTTAAATTACAGCAAGAACAAATAAATTTAAAACACATAAACAGTAAAAATTCATACACCACTTTCAAGTAAATAATTTCGCAAAATTGTCAAGTACAAGCTAGATCATTTTAATTAAAATTGAGTGGTAGGTTCTTGAAATCCATACAAGTTATCCTGACCATTTTCAGATCAGGATGGTATCAGAGCACTTGGTTTCTTGATTGACATAGAATTTTCTTGCTTGTATAGCTTGAAAGGTGTTTAAATAGTGTAAAATATTGACTGTTTTACTATTTGCAAACTTATTGTTGTTTGAGTTTGCTTGAGATTTGGGGATAGCTACTGATTAGCTAAGTCCCGGAGAGGAAAAAAAGGAAGAAAAGGCATGAAGGCATCTTCCTTACCCCAAGGGACCTCTAGATCACTTTTGAAACAAACCCTCTTGACGATTGCTTGTTAAGAAGCTCATGGAGTTTGTTTGTTGTTTGGCTGCTTGAATAAGAGTTTGTCTCTATAGCCATTTGGTTAAAAAAGCTTTGTAATTTTTTTTGAAAAGCTTTGAGAACTTTCTTGAAGTTAATTTTTTAATTTACATCATAATTAAAACTTATACAAGTGAAGTTTCCTCCTTCACAAGATTCTTCGATGATGATATGAAGCGTGACTTTATTATATTGAAGGACACGATGGTGCAGATTTTGTTTGAGGATAAACAAGAAAGCACTGAACTTCGTGAAAATTTGTTTGCCATGAAGGAAGAGAAGGAAGAAATTATTTAAAGATTGCATGATATGGAGATACAGATCCATCAAGCCCAAGAGGCTTTGACCAAGAAAAATCATGAGGAAGAGGTAATCCATTCTACCTTGTCTTCAGTTTCCTCATTAGAAAGATGTGTTGGTTCTTTCAAAAAACATACAAGGGAAATAATGTCAAAATTAATGATTAAAATGGGCTATGAAGGCAAGGGATTAGGTAAGCATGCAAAATGCATGGTTGAACCTGTTCCTGTTGAGGAACGACCCAAGAATCTTGGCCTTGGTTATGTGCAATTTAATGGCGAAGAATCCAAAGCCATGAAGGCATGTGAAGCTATTTCAAAGAGAAATTTTGTTCCAAGTTATAAGATGAAAATATGTCAAATTTGTTTAAAAGATGATTGCCATTGCTTTAAGCCTTTGTTGCAGCAAGAAGATGGTAGACATGCAGCTTATGGCAAGCATGCAAGTTTAGAAATTTTGATTGTGTTTCTATAAGACATGATAATTTTTCATGCTTAAATGGAAGAAATATTTTTTGTACATATTGTGGTCGATTTAACCATGATGTTTCGAGATGCTGGATGAGGAATAAAGCATACAAGAAGCAGATGAGACAAAGACAACTTTCAAAGAAGGTGCATAAGTTTTGCACATTTTTCCAAGAGGACAAAAATATTGGCAGAAGTGGAACTACGGATTCCATTATTGATGAGGTGATCATGTCTTATTGGAAAAATCCTCAAAATTTTATTTGCTCAAAATTGGTTGGAACCTGAGCGATGGGATAGGCCTTCGTGATAGGATCTCGGCGCCGTGAACGGCACTCAAATCCATTACTGTATTATAGGTTATTGGGTGATTTCAAAGTGCAATAACTCCTTCATACATTAACGGATTTGAGTGCCATTCACGGCACCGAGATCGTATCGCCGAGGCCTATCCCATCACTCAGGTTCCAACCAATTTTGAGCAAATAAAATTTTGAGCATTTTTCCAATAAGACATGATCACCTGATCACACCTCCCAAATGGGAAGCTTTTGGACCCACAAAAGCTCTCTGATTACATAAAATGAAGATGAGGAGACTGATTCTCCACTCTTCCAACTTTGAACCACTAAAATCCTCCGATAATTATCAATTGGAGCTCTATAGTAAACGATGAATTTTCCTCAATTCATCGGACAACATTGTTGTTCACTGAGCATGATGAAATTTGAAATCCAGGTGAACATGTTCATACCTATGCAAAAATACTTTTTCTGTTAACGACAAACTCAAAGAAGATCAAAACAAGATTCACTTGCCTACTTCTATATAGCAACTGAAAATACGGTTAAATCCACTTCATTAAAATGTGCAACAAAACTTATTTTCATTTGAACAAGAAAAATTATCATTCTTTGCTGAAACATAATCAAATTGATCATGTGAATGATTATACCTCTTTTTCTGTATGGAATGTCCATCATTTTTGTCTTCGATAGACGATGAACTAGTAGAGGAGACAACTTTCCTTTTTAGACTTTCATCAATGTTCTTGTCTTGAAAACTGTTTGAACTAGAAGGCTTGTCATAAGAGACATGTTTACCCTCTACTTGCTGCAATGATGGCTTAAAACAATGTCAATCATCCTTAAAACAATTTTGACATAAATGCATTTGAGAACTTGGAACAAAGGTTCTTCTTGGCCTAGACTATATGGTCTGGGGTGACTTGAATTCCCTTGCCATAACACGCACATACCAACACTTGTCACCACAACTGAAATATGTTCAACCATGCCTTGTGCATGCTTGCCCAAACCTTTTCCTTCTTGATATCCCATCCTAAACATTAGTTTGGACCCGATGCCTCTTGTATGTTTTTCAGAAGAACCAACACACTTTTCAATGGAGGAAATTGAAGACAAGTTGGAATGATTAACCTCTTCCTCAAGAATTTTCTTGGAAAAAGCTTCTTGAGCTTGAAGGAGTTGTTTCTCCATGTTATGCAACCTTTGGAGAATTTCTTCCTTCTCATCCTTCATAGCCAACAATTGTGCATGAAGCTTAACTCTTTACTCTTTATTCAATGATCCTCAATGAGAATCTACACCATGTCCTTTACCTTAAAGAACTAATTCTTCATGTAATCATTGAATAATCTCGTGAAGGAGGAAACTTCACTTGTAGAAGAAGTTGACATTATGTAAATGGTCAAAATAACCAAAAGGAACTTCCAAAGAAAAGTCCTCAAACCTTTCAAACAAACGACAAGCTTTTAACCAAATGTCAATAAAGACCCCTTCTCATTCAAGCAGCCATAAAACACAAACTATTGGAGTTTGTTTCCAAATATTTGAGGAATTTTCTTTGGAAGTTCCTTTTGGTTATTTTTACTATTTACATAATTTCAACTTCTTCTACAAGTGAATTTTCCTCCTTCACAATATTCTTCAATGATGACATGAAGAATGAGTTCTTTAAGGTGAAGGACATGGTGCAGATTCTCATTAAGGATCAAAGAGAAAGCATTAAGCTTCATGCACAATTGTTGGCTATGAAGGATGAGAAGGAAGAAATTCTCCAAAGGTTGCATGACATGGAGAAACAACTCCTTCAAGCTCAAGAAGCTTTGTCCAAGAAAATTCTTGAGGAAGAGGTTAATCGTTCCAACTTGTCTTCAATTTCCTCCATTGAAAAGTGTGTTGGTTCTTCTGAAAAACATACAAGAGGCATCAGGTCCAAAATAATGTTTAGGATGGGATATCAAGAAGGCAAAGGTTTTGGAAAGCATGCACAAGGCATGGTTTAACCTATTTCAATTGTGGAGTGACCCAAGAATGTTGGTCTCAGATATGTGCAGTTTTATGGAAAAGAATTCAAATCCTTGAATGCATGTAATGCAAATTTTAAGAGAACCTTTGTTCCAAGTTCTCAAATGAATTTATGTCAAAATTGTTTTAAGGATGATTGCCATTGTTTTAAGCCATCATTGCAGCAAGTAGAGGGTAAACATGTCGCTTATGGCAAGCCTTCTAGTTCAAACAGTTTTCAAGACAAGAACATTGATGAAAGTCTGAAAAGGAAAGTTGTCTCCTCTACTAGTTCATCATCTTTCGAAGACAAAAAGGATGGAAATTCCATACAACAAAAGAGGTATAATAATTGAAATGATACATTTGATTATGTTTCATCAAAGAATGATAATTTTTCTTGTTCAAATGAAAAGAAGTTTTGTTGCACATTTTGTGGTGGATTTAACCATGTTGCTTCAAGTTGCTGGTTGAAAAAGAAAGCACATAGGAAGCAGAAGAGGCAAGGTGAATCTTGTTTTCAATCTCCTTTGAAGTTTGATCATTGTAGAAACAATTTGTTTTCTGCAAATTATAGTTGCTGTTCTACAAATTTCAAGAATTTGCATCATGACTCAGTCAGTTTTAGCAATGGTCGATCAATGAATTCAAGGGAAAATTTATCATTTTATGAGAAGCTCAATTTGATGAATTCAGGAAGATTTCAGTGGTTCAAAGTTGGAAGAGTGGAGAATCAGTCTCCTCATCTTCATTTTCTGTAATCAGAGAGCTTTTGTGGGTCCAAAAGCTTCCCATTTGGGAGGTGTGATCAGGTGATCATGTCTTATTGGAAAAATGCTCAAAATTTTATTTTCTCAAAATTGGTTAGAACCTGAGCGATGGGATAGGCCTCGGTGATACGATCCTAGCGCCATGAATGGCAATCAAATCCGTTACTGTATGAAGAAGTTATTGCACTTTGAAATCGCCCAATAACCTCTAATGCTGAATGGGTTCATGATTTTTTTTTTCTAAGTAAAACTATTATATTAACAGATAAAAAATATTTACAGCAAGCCAGAGCTTGAACATTGCCCTATGCAGTGGCATTTGAACATAAAATCCTGAGGAGCACTGCCTTGAAGTAGGGAAACCAGTTCCAAAACAGAATTCACAAAAAAATCCCTCGCAGGGGAAATATAAACATCAGTTTTTGGATCCCATAGCTGATAACAAGCTGTAAGGTAGGCGAGATAACAATATAACAAACTGATAACAAAAACATTGAGACAGACAAGAGCAGACCCAGAAGAGAGGGCCGAGCCAGAGCACAAAAAGTAGTAGGAGAGGGTGGAACTACTCATCGGGATCTTCTTGGATGACCCTGCACCAGAATTCATCAGGGTTTCCATCTGCATCATACAGGTCCTCAATTGAATGGATAACTTTCCCGATCGAAGGAGGAAGCATCCCTCCGCTAACGAGATCAGCAGTGTTCCACTTCGGGCACATGAGACCACCATCAGTCTGCCCCTCGCTCGCTTGACCACCAGCATTTGGCATCACGCTCGCTTGATCGTCGGCTATCTGCATCCCGCTTGCTTGACCTTCAGGCATAGAGATATCCTTCGTCTGCCCCTGCTGGGCAGAGCTTCCCAATCCCTGCAAATTCAAATTAACATTGTGCATCGACCCTGCCTGCAAGTCAGAGGACGAGACAAGACCAGAAATGGGATCCACATTTTGAGGTTCTTCCAGAAAGGCAATCGTGATGGAGGCAGTGATAAGAGGACGGTTAAGAGAACTGAGGAAGGAGAAACACGCCTTGTGATTCTGAGCAGGGGGAGGAGAGGGAACGGGGGTGCCAAGACAACGCCCAGAGCGAAGCCTACATCCACGAGGAGCACTAGAATGACTATCATCATAAGAAGAAGAAGACGAGGTGGTGCTAGGAGTGAGCGAAGGACGACACAACCAGCCACGTGAGGATCCTCTGCGGCATCACATTCGATGCCGGAGGTGCGGCATGATAGCAGAGTCTATGGGGATATTAGGAAGAGGAGAAATAACCTACTCAGGGGCTGAGACCAACTTGTTAGGAAGCAATAAGAAGGACGCGTGCATGCAATTTCCTACGAGAGAGAGGTGAAAGTTGTTGCCGAGGTCAAGACAACGGTTCAAACTGCTTCTCAAACCAGTTGACGTTCGCTTGAAAGGAATACCTACATCTAGAGAAAAGTTCTAAGCGATTGGCATGGGAACATCCGCCATATCAATGAAATTATCCATAATATCTCCAGAGTACCTAAGAATCCAGAGCCGAGGACCTGCAATTAATTTACCAGAGGGCCGGATCATTTTACAATGCTGCGAATCGTTTCGAAAGTCGGACAGAGGATTGTTACTAGTGCCAGGCATAAATGCCATAACACCACACACAGCCAAAATTAAATAACCATCGTCCTCCAGCTCGCGGGGTGGCAGGTGGCGCTCAAAATTACTCCACCCCCATCCCATCATCTTAAACTCTCGCCTCTCCACCCGCATCCGGGGAATGGGTTCATGATTTTAATGGGGAGAAATATTTTTAATATATTAAAGTTTAATTAATGTTTTATATATATTAAAATTTTAATATTTTATTTGATTTAAAAAAAATCATATATTATATTAATATTTTTTTTATCTATATTAAATATTGATTAAAAAAAATATATATATTAATTATATTAATTTAAAATCCATATTAATTAAAACCCAAAGTATAATGTTAAATTTTAATTGTCATATGGTTATAAAATGTCACGTGGCTACGTGGTGAGCGGAGTTAAAAGTTTAAGCTTCGGGGTAAGCCCCCCCTTCCACATGACTTCTCGTCATGACTAGCGGCAATCAAACCGGCAGACGTTACGTCAAACAATTTATTTTTAATGCCGCAGTTCGTTCACATGTCCGAAGGGTTAGGGTCACATCAAATGCTAACCACCCAACTAGTGGGAAAGCTGGCGGAGCGTGCCAATTTAGGCGGACCTCTAAACTTATCTGCAGTTAACCAAAGTTGGCCCACTTTTTGTGGGATTTTTGCCTAACATTGGACAAAAACTTCAGTTGGACATAACTTGGGCTAGGAGAATCCCTTCTGAGTGAATTGTTTTTTGATTTTGGGTCTCTTTGAACTTCTGGACTCAATGGAGCAGGTTCAAAATCTAACAAAGGTCATCTTCAGAGGTTTAAGCATCGAAGAAGATGAAGGAGCCATCAGGGCTTGGAAGGAGAAGGCTGTGTATTGGACTGTGTTTCTCTGTTTAAGGTAAATGAATAGAAATTCTTAGCTATTTCATACCTTTTTTAATATTTTTAAATGGTTTACAGAGCCTATTAATAACATTAGAAAGCTGAAAAGCTTCATTTAAGTTCTAGAGGCCATTTTCCAAACAGAGTGTGTAGGCAAAACCAGAGCAGCTGGAGGCCATTTCTGATGAAAAAAAACTCTATCTTGACTATTTCAGTCATTATGGAACCAATGGAAGTGGTTTTATATCATTTTGAGTACTTCTACAGCTCGATAATTTCATGTGAAGTCGTGGGCAGCCCTGGGAAAACCGTGGAAGAGAGCCATTTTTGGGGATGTTGTGCTTAATGTAAGCAATTTATCAGTTGTTATTTGATGTCTGATCATTATTGGATGCATTAGTAGTGGTTTCAGGAGCAGAAACATAAATCTGAGGGATTTTGTGCCATTTAGAAGCTCAGAGAAGCTTAGTGCACCGACAGAAGGATGTGTGTCCATGGAAGCCTAAAGTTGTTTGCAAGAATTGAACAACAATTAAAGGGATTTAAAATGGTATTCCCAGCCCTTTGAATCATTTTCGTATTCATTGTGGTTAAGTGTGGAGCTTGTAAAATAATTTAAGTACCTTAATCCTAAAGAGTCTAGTCATGTTGACGAATCTCAAAGGAGATGTAGCCCAAGAGTTGGGGTGAAATCCTATATTATATTGCTATTGTGTTTTGTTATTCTATGGCTGAATTATGTTGCTGATATACATGTTAAGTTTCAGAAAAAAACAAATAAACTTAAAACACATAAACAGAAGAAAAGACATACACTTCTTTCAAGAAAAAATTACGCATAATGTCAAGTTTGAGTAAGGTCATTTTAATTAAGTCTGAGTGTTTACTTCTATTATTTCTTTAGGCAGAGTCTGTAAGAGGGCCAGGTAGCTTATGGATTCATCCTTTATTTGAAAGGTGACATATCTGTTAAATGCCCCTACAGTCTATCTCTGTATTAGAAATAAGTAGTTCTCACATTTTCAGATTTAAAATTTGGAGTCTTTGCACTCATTTACATAAATGAAAATGGATACCTTGCACCCTTTTCAAGTACATTCCATTTTCAGATCAATTATCGATGTGAAAATGGAAGATTCACATGAAGAAGAGTTACAGCAGCAAAATTCACCTTGGAGGTGGCTTGGAAAGAAGTGGATGGACTTCTTAACACAGTAAGAAATACTCCTTTGTACATATGCAAATTTCAGTTGTATGCATGTATTTCTATTGAAAAGTCTGATGCAAGATTGCATATAAATGTGGTTCAGTTGAAGAAATTTCTTTTTTGTTGCAAAATTTCGCCATGGAGGTGTAAAATATGAGTATGATACTCACTTATATTGCATAAATATCTTTTAGTTCAGCTCTTATATTCACCCACATGTTTTTTGGATTATGTACTTGTTGGTACTTGAAAGGAAGAGTTGAAGGTGTACATGTGCATGGAAGTTGTATGTGTAAATAGCAAACTGTAAATAGGTTCATTGTACATTGATACATGCACATGTGTTTCTCAAGATGTATCATGTTGTTTATCGACTTGTGTCGATTATGTCGCACATGCTTCTCGACTTGTATCGATTGTGTTGCACACTTTATACATTGATTTTTTGTCAATTGTATAGCACATTTTATGACAACTTGTTGTTGATGTCGCATGTTGCATGACTTATGTTTAAGCCACCTTGGATCATTGATCAAGGCAGCGATGTTCAGATTCCTTCTGCAAATTTCTCACCAGAAATTTTCTGAGTGAGTGCAAGAAAGGCAGCTCTTGGCAGGAGGATAAACGCATCAAGGAAGGGAAGTGTGAATTTCTTTCTAGTTGTGGTTAAAAGTCACTAGCCATGCAAGGCAAGTGTTTGGAGGCTAAAGAGAAGAGGGTGAAATACTCTCATTTTCTGTATAGATCAGTTTCAGTAGCCCAAGAGAAATTTTGGGGTCCAAAAGCTTCTCATTTGGGAGGTGTGATCAGAACTGGATCAAGGACCTAAGGATTAGCTCAAAATTCAAAGTTACAGGATTGGGTTGAAACCAAGATGGTTACCTAGGTTGCTTCTTCCTGATTCTATCACCACAAACGGTTCGAAAAACAGACACCGTATGAAGAAGTTATTGCACTTTGAATGCCGAGTGGGTCCGACAGAGCACAGAGGGGCCAACCCTCCTCCCATGGAACCTCATCATATGACCAGTGCAGGAGGTTAATGTTAATAGTGCTTAAGGAGCCTAATCTAAAGTTTAATATTTAATTAAGATTCAGTTAAGTGGAGCTTAATATGGCGGAGTTTCTGGAGGTGCTCAAAAATTTAGGCGGACTTCCACTTTTAGTGGAGATAACTGGCAATTGCCCCACATATAGTGGAGGAAATTGGGGCAAAGTTGTTTTGGTCATAAAACTCTCATTATTGAACCAAATTGGATGAAATTTTAGTCGATTTTGGGTCTCTTTGACCTTATGAAGACTTTGGGACAGGTTTCAGGTCTAATGGAGGTGATCCTCAGTAGCTTTTGCTTCAGGGAAGATGAAGGAGCCATCAGGGCCACCATGAGACAAATTCACTTTGAGGCCTAGCCAGGGGATTTAGAGTCCTTTTTTAGAGTTAAAATAGTCTAAATTGGATAATTTAGATGTTATGAATCTGATGAAATGGTTTTTAGAGCCTATAGTGAAATTTTGAAGGCCTAAAAGTTTCAGTAAAGTTCCAGGGGTCATTAGTGCCAGTTTTTTCCAACAACAGTGCAGGGCTTAGAAAGAGTTGTTTGAGACCGTTTGCAGTCAACCAGTGGTAATTATTTACTTAAAACATCGTTATGAATCTATTTATAAAGGTTTCAGCAAGTGTTAAAGACTTTTAGAGGTCGAAAATGTAGCAGAGAAGATTTCCTTGACCCAGTGCCAGGGGGTATTGATAGGTGATTGAGGCGAAACCGAAGTAGCTGGAGGCTATTTTTGATGAAACAAAACTCTATATTGACTATTTTAGTAATTTCGGAACCAATGGAATGGTCTCAAAACATTTTGAGAACTTCTAGAGCTTTAAAAGTTGATGTGAGGTTCTGGGCAGCCCTGGGCAAACCATGGAGTATAGCTTATTTTGGGATTACAGTGCTCAATTTGAGAAATTTATCAATTAATATTTGATTTATAATGTGTTTTGAATACAAAAAGAGTGGTTTCAGTGACAGAAACAGAATTATGAGGGATTTTGTGCCATTTAGAAGCTCAGAGTAGCTTAGTGCACCAACATAAGGAATCATGTCAACAAGAGCCTAAAGCTGTTTTCAGAGTTTGGACAACAATTTGAGGGATATTCATGGTACTTTAAGTCCTTTGGATAATTTTTGTATTCATTGGAATCAAGTATTTACTTTGTAAAAAAAACTTATCATAATCCCAAAGAGTTGAGTTATGATGACAAAGCTCAAAGGAGATGTAGCCCACGAGATTTCGGGTGAACTCCTAGATTAAAATTGTTGTTGTGTTTGAATTTTTATTTACTGCATTATGTTTTTTTCATACATGTTAAATTACAGAAGAAAAAAAATGAATTTAAGACACATAAACAGTAAAAATTCATACACCACTTTCAAGTAAATAATTCCACAAAATTATCAAGTACAAGCTAGATCATTTTAATTAAAACTGAGTGGTAGGTTCTTGAGATACATACAAATTATCCCGACCATTTTCAGATCAAAAAGTTCGAGGGATCTAGTGGAATGAATGTATAGATGTTATTTCCACTTACAATACAAAAATCAATCCAATGATTCCAAGAACAAAATTTTATCTAAACTACATGAAGAGTTTCAAAAGAATTGGTCAATGAGACATGTCAAACTTTTAATAGCAAAAATGTACAACAACAAAAATGAAGGAATGAAAAAGTAATATTCCTTTAAATGTTTGTCTAGAATGATTTATAAATATCACTTTGTTATATTTACTTTTCATATATCAACATAAAAATTAAATATTTTATTGTCATGTTACATTTTCAGGAAGATTATGAAAATCTCAAAAGATGAACAAGCTGATATTAGAAATATGCCAGTAGGAATGTCCTAAAAGGTGTTCAAGGAGATGGTCAAAGAAATGGACAAAATTGCATTGTAGGAGGAGCCATCTCAACAACAACGTGCTTCAAATGTGATATATAATCATTGAATTTTCCGATCAATAGGTATAATAAATAAACAATTTAGCATTAAATATTAATTTTCAAGAATTTTCTTGCAGAAAAGAAAAGAAAATGGAACCCATTCAACACATAAAATAGGACGACAAGGAAGAAAAGAGTTGATCTCTAAGTTTGTGAGTAATTGCTACTTCCTTATAACAACTTAACTAGATTTCATTTTTGTATTTTTTAAGTTGTTTTAAAAAAATCATCATTGAATGTCTTCAAACAGGTGCTAACATACAAAGAAGAACCATCAGGTGAATTGATTGAAATTGGGTTAAATATGGGTTGTGAGTATATGTTGGCATATCATAATTTAATTGTGGAATTTGTATGCATTTATCGATCTTGTTTTACTTAGCTCTATCTATAATTAATAGAAAAAAAACATCTTTTATATTAAATATATGATTTGTTATGGGGTATAAAACTTGCAGGAAACAAAGTATGGAACTGTGCCAACAGATGAAATTTTGAAAGATGGCATGGTACATGGTTTTGAAAGAATGTGTATAGTTTATGAGTCAATTGTTGCTATGGTATGTCATTTTTCTTTTCAATTTACATTGATGTATATTATTTAATATTGCAATTTTCATTATTCTCACCAATGTATATACACTCATTTTAGTTTATTTTTATGTTTGTAGATGGAAGTTAAAGAAGAAGAAAACAATCAACGTCGTGAACACAACATTCGTGAAAATAACCCCAAGTCATGGAAGTAGCTCTAGCAGTAACAATAGTTCAAGCAAAGAATGATGATCACTATGTTTGGATATCAAAGCAAGTCGTTTTATTTTTTGAAATATGTCTATGAAATCAAACATTTTGTTTAATGTAATGGACATAGTGTCCCAATTGAAAGAAAAAGGGATACGAATATTAACTGTCCCATTTTGTATGATAAAGATTGTCTTATTCATATATATTATATATATAATCATAAAATATGTTTTAATTTATTCTATTGTGTTCTCCATTGTCGTTCTCAAATGCACTAATAAAAATTTAATTCATATGAATATTTTTATAAGATATATATGAGTCGACTTTTGATGAATAATGAATTTTAAAAAACCACAATAATTATGATATGATATAACAAATTAATCCAAACATCACATTCAAATGCATTAATAAAAATTTAATTAATATGAATATTGTTATAAGATGTGTCGACTTTTGATGAATAATAAATTTAAAACAATCATAATAATTGGACTGTCACAGGTCGATGTTTCTAAAAAAAAAAAATGAAAACCGATGCGTGTAAGTAACTGTCTACCGGTGCATTTATGTGTCTATACGCACCGGTGCAATTGTACGATCTATGGGCACCGCACAAATACCGATACTAGTTATAAATATCGATGTGTTTGTGTGATACTACGTACTAGGGCATTTATGTTTCTATAAGCACCGCTGGATTTGTACGATCCATGGGCACCACATGAATACTGACACCAATTATAAATCTCGGTGCCTTTCTGTGATACGGTGCACCGGTGCATCATAAAGGTATACGAATTGGTGCATTGATACAACCTATGGGCACTGCACAAATCCCAAGACCAATTAGAATGGCCCCGTGCATTTTATGATCAACAATACGCCCAGTGTGGTTTTACACCTAAACGTCCCAGTGCGTTTTTACACCTAAATGTCCCAGTGCTTTCGTTTGACTGAGGAAGCCCCGAGGCACCATTTTCATGTACACACCGATGCGTTAAATCCAGAGTAGTGTACGGATGAAAAAACATCCATAATAACCTTCGACCGCCCATTTTTTTAGTTGTGTTGAGTTTCCGTTAAAAGCTCCGCCAAAACCTCCGTAACCATAAATGAATGTTGTAGAAAATGATTTTTTGACAATTTTGGCCAATTTTATAACACTAAAAACCTCCTTTATAACCTCCGCTAGAGGGTCTTTTCCTTGTAGTGTCACTTGACAATGTATGGGCCCAACCACATAGGTTGGACCTTTCCTAGACCTAACTTATCGGCCTCTTGGTCATATAAGAGATTTAGGTCTCCTTCTGAGAAGACTTGAGCCTTGAAACTTTTTTCATATTTCCCCTTGACATGTATTTTATGAGCTTCACTAGCTAAAGAAGCATCACATCGGTTTTCATCAAAACAAGTCAAATGTAACAGGCGTTCCTCCTCTACAAAAGTGGCAGGAAGAAGTTAGAGAACTAGTTTCAATGATGGAATTTCATAGTCGATGGGGAGGATCGCATTGAGACCATAGACCAAATAAAAGGGTTTGAATCTGGTAGCAATCCTTACTGAGGTTCAATATGCCCATAAGGTTGCATAAATAAGTAGGTGTTAGTTTGATTTATGGACCCTACCATGCATTGAAGCATAGTTTTAAGAACTTTTTTGACAAGCTCAACTTTTCCATTAACCTGTGGATAGTAGGGAGTGGAATTTTCAAGCAAAAGTCCCAACTTGGAAGCTATTTCAGTCATCATATGATTCCAAAAATGATTTATGCGATTCGTAACTATCATTTCTAGTACACAAAACCTATAAATAACGTGATTTAAATTATGCAGTCATCTCACTGGCCCACTTAGTTAAATAGTCAATAACGACAATAATATAACCATACCCCCTAGCCGAGTGAGGGTTACATGTCATGAAGTCAATGCCCCATTTTTTAAATGGAGCAATAATGATCACAGGATGCATAGGAGTAGGTGGAGCATAGATATTTTAATCATAGATCTAGCACGCATGAAACTTCTCGACAACGATGATGTAATCACAAAAGATAGTGGGCCAAAAGTAACCAACACGTTGGATATTCTACGTGGTAGTGTGACTAGATAGATGTCAGCCACATGCCCTTAAGTGTCATTTGTTAATAACTTTCTCAACTTCCTCTAGAGTGAGGCACCTCCATAAGATCATATCAATACCATGACAGTAAAGGGTGTCATCAATAATGATATAATTTCAGGATTGGAATCAGATACATCATTGCTCATAACGAGAGGTATTAGGCTAGAAAGTTTGGGTCTAGAGATAAATCAATAAATCTCTATACCAAGATTCAGATGATGAAATCAAAAGCATTGATGCGTCAGGGGAAGAATCTTCAGATGTAGATTCAAAATCAGGGGAAGGGAGTTCGCACATACGCTCAGCAAACACTAGGGATTTATTCAACTTGGATTTGATGAACTCCAAGTCGAACCCTTGGAGAATAAAAATCTACATAGAGTACTTAGCCCCCAAAAATTGACATGAAAATATATATGCCATAGGGTTGCAATCTGAAACAAACATAGCTTTCGTAAGCAAGATGTAATGGAAAAACCTTTGGATGACTTGAACGACCACCAAAGCCAATTTTTCTACGTCGGTATATCTAATTAAGTATAATTAAGGTTCTGACTCAGATTATAAATGGTTTTTTCAGTCCCAATATCTTGTACTTTGACCAATACCATTGCTATAGTAGAAATGACAATAGCTAAGTATAGGAAATAGTCGCGCTGATAATCAGGGGGTATAAAAGAGATGCCTGAACTAGCACATCTTTCAAGGCATCAAACAGTTTCTGAGAAGCATTGTCCCAATGGAAGGGTACCCCTTTCTTCAGTGAGCAATTAAATCCTTTCTCCAACTCAACGTAATTGGGGAAGAATATCTATAGGAAGTTAGATTTCCCTTGGAATGTTTGTAACTAAACTAGAGAGGAAGGTGCATTCAAGTCCAAGATTTTTTGCACTTTTAGAGGATCAATATAAATTCCTTGTTTTGAACTTAAAAAACCCAAGAGATGACTAGAATAGACACAAAACATACATTTTTGCGGGTTAATTCATATTTTATAGTGTCTGCAACTGAGAAAGATAGCTCGAAGATGCATCGGGTGATCAACCCAATGTTTGGATTGAGCAGTGATATCATCCAAATATGGTTGTATGATGTGTTTATATCATGAAAAGTGTAATCCATTTCACGTTGAAACATGGCACCCACGTTATTCAAGCCAAATGGGAGCTTTAGATAAGAAAAAGTACCCCAACGACATGTAAATGTAGTCTTATTTTGGTCTGTCGGGAGAAAGTTTATTTTATTATAGCCCAAGAACCCATCTAGGAATGAATATATCTCGCAGCCAATGAAGTCAGAAAAAATATGGTCGATAAAAGGGGTCAGATAGTTTTCCTTGGGAAAAACGTGATTCACATCTTCATAATCAACACATACTCGGATCATACCATGTTTCTTCATGACAGGAACAAAATTTGATACCCAATCAGTTAAAGGAACGAGTTATATGAAACCAACCCGAAGAAGATTTTCAACTTCAGCCTTGATCCTGATAGCCTTCTTAGTATATGAATTAATCTCATGTATGCCTATATTTGGGTCAATTACTAGAATTTATTCATAACTCCATGCAATGGCATCCAAAAACTCATGGAAAAGGGCTCTATAAATTATCTGAATTTGAATGGTAGTTATTGTTGTGCTAATTTCATTTTTAGATATAAAACTTATTCATTGATCTTATGCTTGATGTGCAAGTTCTCTTGTTTCTTATGTGTGTCAAAAGAGGAATTAAAACTAAATTTTATGAGTGTTTTTGAAAGCATAAAGCATGAATTTAAACTGTTTAACAATAAAAACATAAATGACAGGAAACCACAGAAAGTGATACAATAAAACAGAGTTTTTATGAAGGAGTTCACCCCTCCTGGGCTACATCTCCTTAGTCCAGCTCCATAGCTTGGGCTGTCATATTAGCTCAAATTTGCTCAAATTTTTTTTACATGCATCAAATGCTCTTGGAACCCATTACAATGAGTTTAAAACATTGAAATTTATCATAAACAACTATTTTTTACTCAATTTGGTTATTGGATGCTCTGGGTATGGCCTTCCCTCCTGGTGGCCCTGGTTTCAAAAATATTCACGACAAGAAAAACCTGTGTAGATGACCTCTTCTACCTCTGCAACCTATTCCAATGGCCCCAAAAGATCAAAATATATCTAGAATCACTATCTTTGCACCCAATTTGATAAAAAATTGCCTCAGTTATGGAAAAACCAATTTCCCTGCAATTTCTCCACTAATTTTGGAAAATATCCAGCTAACTCCCCTGAATGTGGAAGTCTGTCGGATTTGGCGCCCTCTGCTAAAAATGCCACGAGTGTAAATACACAGTTAAGGTTAAGATAAGTGCAGATTATGTTAATTACACACATATTTAATGCGCTAATCATGCTTTTCATTTAGGCCTCAACGCTTGGTCACGTAGTAGTGGACGAATGGATCGGGGACTGGCTCGCGGGGTTGGCCCCCTCCTCCACCCATTGGCGTGGAGCCTCAACGTTAAATACATGCGAAATTGATTTAATGAGCAACATAGATCGTCTATTGGTATAAACTGTAGGTGGTATGGGGGAGGTCGTGGTGTTGACCCCGACCTCCGCCCCTCCTTACGCATATATATTTTTGTTGTGATATACATATAACTTGGACTTTGGTTAATATACTTCGGCTATGAAAATTACATGTGCCCTTGTTTAAAACCTTGGTTAATACATTACAATTGTGCCAACCATATATGCCATGAGGATGGGGCATGTGGTAGCCCCTGGTTGCACCACGTAACCCCTTCCCATTGGCCTAAAAACTCCACCAATATAAAAAAAAATAACCCTGCACCTTAATAATTGAAATTCAACCTTAGATTAGGAAATAAAAAAAGTTTCAATTCCTAAGCATCATCGATGAATTCAGCTATGACACTTGGCACAGTCCCATTAGACTAAAAACTAAAGAGGATTCCTAAATGCTGACTGGGCTGCCATGTCATCAACCTGTACCTATTCTGCAAATTTTTCGCAAAAAATTACATGTTTTGAACAGCGATCAACAAATCATAACTCCTTCATCTAAACTCGGTTTTCAATGAAACAAGTTTCTTTGGATTCCTTGCGATGTGTCACTTATTGTCATTCTAGTTTCATTCAATTCTAAGCACTTTCATTTTGAGCTAAAATACTAAGCCTCTGATCATTCCTCCCCACCAGAAGCCTTTTGGACCCCAAAATATCTCTTGATTACTGATTATGTGGATGAAGGGACTGTTCTCTCACCCTTACAGTATCTATTCATTGAAATTTTCCTAATTTAATCATTTGGAGATTTTCACAAAAAGTCAATTTTCTCCTTGATTCTTGCGACCTTCTCTTGTTGTCATTGACACCGTCATGCTGCAATATTTTTGAATTTGTAGAACAACAATATATTTTTGCAGAAACCATCTTGTTCTTACCTTGGTCAACAATCAAAGAAAACTTACAAACTTTCTCACCTTGCACACTGTCACCATGGCTATTTTTAGCTGCTTTTTCCTTGTACTTGCATCGACACTTGACCAAGTATCTCTGCCATTTCCATGTACCTTTTGGAAACCAGAAGTAAGAATTTGTGGAACCCATGCCTTCTTTTCCAAGCTGATTTGTCACTTTCTCTTTGACCTTTGAACCCTCTTGCATCGACATCTTGTTTCCAACACCGCTCAACACTGATGTTGAGTACTGTAATTGTTTTCCACCATCTTTCAAAGGTAAACTGTTAACATCTTGAAAAAAATCATTACAATAATAAGCATCTTTTTGAAAAGTTTGATTCAATATATATCTTTGTTTGATCATCAACAATGTCAAGTTCTGACTTTCATTCACTATCCTCTTCATTTCACTTGCATGCATAAGAGACAAACATGTCTTCTTCTTATGTGCTATAATTATGTACTCAATACCATCCTTAAAAATTCTAATGACGGTGAAATACAACTTTCCTATCATACAGATAAGGACTTCCAAATACAATACCTGATATCTCAAGATGTACCACATCAAGATTAACTTCATCAAGAAAGTTTGAGTTAATGGAGAATCTTAGTAAGAACTTCCTTGTAATCTGCAAGTTTGCATTCTTGCAAATCCAAACCAAAGGATATGGTCTCAGATGTCTAATAGTTTCAAGGCCTAGTTGCTTAGCCAAATCTTCAGAAATTAAGTTAGCCTGTGACCTACTATTAAAAGGTGTATCAATCTTGGTATGTTTAGAGACAACTCTAATATGGAAAATTTCTATTCTTGTATCTTTATCATGAGTATCATTTGAACAATTTGAAGAACTAGTGCTTGCAACATGTTTACCTTTCAAACCCATGGCTGTAATTTTTGTCTCATCTCCTTAATTTGACCCTAAGTCTTGTTCAACTATAGAAAATATTTTCCCCTTCTCTTTGGCTTTCAGTCTGTTTGGTCTCAATTCTGGATGAAGTTGCCAATAGTGGTCTTCATCATGGCCAATCTTTGAACAATTTTTTCATGTGAGTTTTTCCTTCTCTCTTTTTATAGAGTTATTCCTTTTTCCTCTTCCATAAAATTTTCCTTTCCCTTTACCCTCACTTTCACTTTTCTCGACTATGCCTTGTTTTCCCCTTGCCTCTAAGTGTGTGGTTTGTACAAAAACTTCATCTAAATTTCTTGGGTAAACATAAGGATAATATTATTCAAATAGGAATGTAAACCGCCAATGTATTTCAAGAGTATATCTTGGGAATTCAAATTTACTCATAACAACAAAGCTCTCTTTCTAAACAAATGGTTATACTCTTGAATTGTTTGACCCTTGAGTTGCTTAAAATTTTTCCAACTCATAATAGATTTGTGCACATAGTCTAATGGTTAAAACTGTCTTTCAATGGAAGAAATAAACTCAACCCAAGAAATGGATATCTTACCATGAATTCACATTTCCTCTTGAGTCTTTACCTCCCACCAAACTAGTGTTGCTACTTTTAGCCTTAATGAAGCTAATTATATATTTATGTCATCCTCTTGTAGATTCTAAATTATGCAGTATAATTCCAATTGAAGGATCCAATTATCTAACTTCTCTGCATTTACCTCACCATTGTACATGGGAAGTTCAAACTTGATGTCCAACTTGAGTAATGGAGTTTTTCCTTTTTTAGATTTTGAGTGAGTGTGAGTGGTCTTTGTGGTGGAGGTGGAAGATGATTCAGATAAAGATGATGAGGATGATGAAGATGGTGGAGATGGAGGTGGCTTTCCTCTACTGCCCTTTGAACTATTCTCTTCATCCTTCTTACCATCTGAAGTTCCTTCTCCTAATGGAGGCTTAGAATTTTCTCCTGCACTTTTTGCAATGAATGCTTCAAACATGATTTTAACCATTGTTTGAATGTCCTTGAAGTCTCTCTTGATATTATCCTCTTTTGAATTTCCATGAGTCTCTCCAACACCCGAAATAATGGCTAAGGATTCGAGTTCAACTCCTGATGCTTGTACCTCTTCAATCAACTCAGCTTATTGTACACCTTATACCTCTTCATTATCGGCTTCTTGAGACAAAACTTGAGGTTCTTCAAGTGTAGCTATGAGTGGAATTTTGGGTGAGGATGATGCTCCTTTACCTCTCCTTATTTTGGTCCTAATCTCATGACTTGTAATAAAAAATGTCCCTTCACCTTTTTGCAACTTTAACCTTGTCAACATCACAAAATAGCAACCATTAACTTGCATAAAACTTCAAGCAACTATCAAGAAAATAATCTTGCCTTTCAACCAAGGCTCTGATACCAACTTGATATGAATTTAAATGTTAGTTATTTTTGTGCTAATTTATTTTTCATATATAAAACTTATTCACTGATCTTATGCTTGATGTGCATGTTCTCTTGTTTCTTATCTGTGTCAAAAGAGGAATTAAAACTGAATTTTATGAATTCTTTTGAAAGCATAAATCATGAATTTAAATTTTTGAACAATAGTAACATAAATGATAGCAAACCACACAAGTTGATACAATAAAATAGAGTTTTGATGAAGGATTTCACCACTCTTGGACTACATCTCCTTGGTCCAGCTCCATAGCTTGGGCCTCTGTATTGGCTCAAATTTGCTCAAAATGATATTTACATGCATGAAATTCTCTTGGAATATGTTCCAATGAGTTTAGAACATTTAAATATATTAGAAACGACTATTTTTTTACTCAAGTTGGTTACTAGATGCTCTGGCATAGCCTTCCCTCGTGGTGGCCCTTGTTGAGATTCAACAAGATGATGAGCTTAGTGAAAACCAGTCACCTTCACTAAGTGGGCCCACATGCTATTTTTAGGTGTAAGTCTATTTTTAGACATGGTGATCATATTTCAGAAGTTGCAGGATGCTATTTGTGGATGGTTGGTCAAGTTGGAAAAATAGATGAAATTCTATTTTTATAATATTGGGCAAAGTCTATTTATAGATAGTCAATCTAAAAATAGAAGCGTTGATTATTATTAGATCTTAATACTAATTAGAATCTAAATATCAACTTATTCTCTTGGAGTACTTAATTTCAGTATACAAATTTGTCAAATCAGTGAGTTGAAGGAATTACACAATTCCTAGGGTTTACTGGTGGTTCAGGCATGGACAACTCAGTTAGAACTAAACTGGCAAAGTTATGACGGAGTTGGAAGAGTAGTTCATGGAGTTGTTATTCATTTTAACTCATTTAATGGAGTTAAACTCAATTGAGCTAGTTGTATCTAGTCTAACTGAATGATACACTAGTGAGAGTGGAGTGAATTAATTAGTTAATTAATTCACAAATAATAACTCATTAATCAACTGAACAAATACAGCAGTTAACTACAGTGCATGTCAGTTCTAGTGGAGACCTAGTGGAGAGGTAGGTGAAAGGGCAAGATGGACTATCCGTTGTGACTATAGTGATGCATTGATTGCACCAAACACACATTGGAGTTGTCAATGAGGATTGCACAATGCAAGCAAGGTAGATTCAAATTCATTCAAGGGTCTTCTTCAGCAGGGATTGCGCAGTGGAGGCAAGCTATCAGGTGGCAAGAAATAAGTGCATGGATTTGCAGATTTCTTCTGATTAGTCTGTGACGATTGATTGTACTGAGAGCTTGATGTACTAATCTTTGTATGAGATTGTTACATGATATTCATGATACATAAAATATGATATTTGGGGTTTTTAGCTTCAGGATTTCCCATTAAACAAATGCTTTATGTGCGATTGTTTTTATTGCTTCATGTGTTTGCAATTGAGTTTTTAAATTTCCACAGAAGATTAATAGTGGAAGGATTCTGTATTTAGCAAGAAGATAAATATTGTTAAATTAGAAGAATATCGATATATATATGCATCTTTTATATAATTTCTACATGGCATCAGAGCAATGTTAATTCTTGAAGATTGCAATTATGAAGAATTGTTGAGTTTGTGCTGGTGGACAATTCGAATTTGCTGCAAAAATTCTTGGTGCGACAGTTGAGTACACATTGAAATTTCTTTCAATGGGTTCCGATTGGAGTATGCCTTTGTGGGAAGCTTGAATTACATAGCCTGGAAGGATAGGATGGAGGCAGTGCTAGAAGATAATGTATTGAATAAGTTCATCGATAGCGATGTTCCTAAGCCTGGTTCTAGCGATGCTGCATTACTTGATGCATGGAAAAAGAAGGTAGCAAAGACAAGAATAATTATGTTGGAAGGTGTGAAGGACCATATTGTGTCAAGCCTTCACAGGAAATCCACTCCATTTTGAATGTGGAAGGCTTTGACAGATTTGTTCCAAAGCAGCAGCAACCAAAGGAAGTTGGCGCTGAAAGATAAGCTCTGAAAAATAAAAATGGGGAAGGGCGACAGTATTCCAAAATATCTCACGAAGTTTGTCCAATGTATGGATGAACTGGGAAGTGTGGGGATTACTGTTGATGATGATGAATTGATGATCTTGGCTCTTCTTAGGCTTCTGAAGAGTTTTCATAGCTACGAAGACTCTGTCAATGGACGAGAGACACTGCCGGGATGGGAGCGAATTTGGTCGGATCTTATGCAGGATGAGATAAGGAGAAGTAACAGGGATGGCTCTTCATCAAAGAATGAAGATGAAGAGAATTACGCTTTGGCTGCCAAAGCAAGGAAATTGAAGGGGAAGAAATTCCCTTCAAAGTCTGAGGCTAAAGGCAAGAAGCAGGATTTGTCCAAGGTGAAGTGTTTTCACTGTCACGAACATGGGCATTTCGCCACTAACTTCCCACGGAAGAAGAAGAACAAGAAGGTTGTTGGAGATGTAGCTGCAGAGGCCTTAGCCTCGCGATTTGAACTTGATTTATTTTTTATCACATGCTTGGTTTCAAGCTCAAATGGATCGGTGTGGTATCTTGATAGTGGTGCGTCTTTCCATATGACGGGAGATAAGGAGTTGTTTAGTGACTTGGAGGAGAATGACCTCCAAATGCATATAGAGATGGGCGACGATGGTTGATACAATGCGACTAGCATTGGGAGCATTACCTTTAAGACGGATTCAGGTAATCCATTTCTGTTGAAAGATGTTATGCATGTTCCAGGTCTGAAGAAGAACTTGGTCTCGGTCGCAATGTTGGAAGACAGAGGTTATGATGTTGTTTTCAGCGAGGGAAAAGATTTCCTACGACATAAAACAATGAGTCAAACCAAGAAGATATGGATTTGAGTTAAGAATCTCTACAAGATGGAGGTAGATGGTTGCAGAAGAAGTGGTGAGCCGGGATGAGGGCGGATTATGGCATAGGATATTGGGCCATCTTCACCATGGTGCTTTGAAGATTTTGAAGCAGATTTCTATTGAACTTCCCAAGGCTAGTCTTGCACAGTCAGATCAGCGCAAGAGATGTACTATGGGTAAGTTTGTGAAGACCACCTTTCATGAGAAGGAGAACCATGCTTCGATGATCCTGGAGAGAATTCACACAGACATGTGTGGACCTTTCTCGATTGCTTCAACAGCAAAAAAACAAGTATTATGTTATATTTGTTGATGAATATTTTTGTAGATGTTGGATCTTATTCATGCAGAAGAAGAGCGAAACATTCTCAAATTTCTATGAGTTTAAAGCATTGGTGGAGAAGGATTCGGGGAAGCAAGTGAAAGCTCTACGGAGCGATAATGGTGGTGAATATATCTCGGGCGAATTCAAAGACTTCTGTAGCAAAGAAGGAATTCGAAGAGAACTCATAGTGCCTCATGACCCACAACAGAATGGGGTCGCGAAGAGGAAGAACAGAATGATCGTGGGTGCTGCACGAGCTATGCTTGAGAGGGAGCTAGACTTGCATGAAGAAGAGGAACCGCCTGTTCCGAAAGATGAACCTCTAGATGTGGATCAGCCACAGGAGGAGATTCATGGAGTGGAGGAGTCCACTCATGCAGAACCAAACATCATACAAGGCAGAAAGCGTACCACAAAAGCTAAGAGACTGAAGCTTGATGCATCACAGAATGTAGGAGTCCCTACATCATAGCACATACAGAGATAGTCACTTGACCGATTTACTGGATACATGGCTCTTATGAGCAAGTGTATCGTGACAGAGCCATCTTCTTTTGAAGAAGCAGTGGAGGAGCCCACATGGGTAGATGCCATGGTGGAGGAGTATGACTCCATTGTCAAAAACAGTGCTTGGGAGATTGTTCCAAGGCCGATGGGAAAATCAGTTGTAGGATCAAGATGGATCTACAAGGTAAAGCAAGTTGTTTATGGGAGTGTCGAGAAGTATAAGGCAATATTTTTTGCCTAGGGCTTCTCACAGATCGAGAGGATTGATTATGAAGAAACCTTTGCACCTGTCACACAGTATTCTTCCATAAGGACCATCCTTGATCTCTCAGCGCAAATGGGTTAGCACATTCATTAGATGGATGTGAAGATTGTGTTCCTTAATGGGATCATTAAGGAAGAGGTGTACATTGAGCAGCCTGAAGGATTTAAGATCTTCAGTAGCGAGTCGCATGTGTGCAGGCTCAAAAGAGCGATGTATGGGCTGAAGCAAGCACCACATGCTTGGTACACACAGATCGACAGTTATTTCACTGGACTTGGCTTCACCAAGAGTGAGGCAGATGCAAACCTGTACCAAATTGTGGTGGAGGGTAAGTTTTTAATCATTGTTCTTAATGTTGATGATTTAATACTAACGAGTGATGAGAAGTTGATACAATCATGTAAGGAAAATCTCGCAAAGGAGTTTGAGATAAAGGATTTGGGCCTCCTTCATTATTTCCTTAGATTGGAAATATGGAAATGGGAAGGTGAACTATTTGTGTCTCAAGGAAAGTATGCCCAAGAGATACTTGAGAAGTTTCACATGCAAGGCTGCAAGCCTATTGATACTCCTCTTCCAGGAAATTGGAGGAAAGAGGATGCTACATCGACATAGGTAGTGGATGCCATTGTTTATCAATAGTTGGTGGGTTTTCTCATGTATTTAGTTAATACAAGACCGGACATATGCTATGCAGTGAACCAGCTTTCACGAGCGATAGTTAAGCCTACATTAATTTAGTGTGTCCTAAATTGCTACATTAATTTGTCAATCTGGGATTCGTAAGCTGACGAAGTGTGGCGCACTATATGTGAAAGATAACCTATCTCTTACATTTTTGTCATTTTTGGTTTTTTTTCTTTTTATCTTGGTTGGTTTCCTAATGAAAATTCTAAAAGACAAGTATGGTTATGATTGTTCAAGGCAATGTTGTCCTTTATAATGATTTACCAAAATTTCAAACTTCAAAAGGATTTTGAAACATACAATGAGAAAATTAGTTCCTAAAAGGAAATGAAATGTGATACTATCCTAGTTAAACAAACAGTGAACTATTGATCATGAAAACCATTACCCTTGCTGCTGTCTAAACACAAAAGAAACTGTTACTCAAAGAAAAGATTGCAAGTAAAGTAAAACTAAAATCAAATTACATCAACTCATATTCTGACCCCTCACCATTATCTCAGTCTGATCTCAATCATAAACAACTTTGAGAAATCGATATCTAAATTGCAGAAAATAAAATAATATCAAATTACACACTTCATACTAATCCCTCACCATTAGTCTCGCCATGGCTTTTATAAATCGAAAATGACATGAGTAATTTAATATCTATTCCTAAGTGTAGTAACTAATATCAAACTATACATTCATACTTCAATCCTTCATCATTGTCTGCTATGGCTTTTTAAGTACACCCAAAATGACAAGAATGTATTTCTTTAATATCTAATCTAACTACTAAAGAAAATGTGCAAGACTGAAATAACAAAACAGTGCTGGAATTAAACAAACACTAAGAAAAGGAAATCAGTAGAAGGAAAATATTGATTCCATGTCATTAGTCATTATGAAAAAGATGTGCAAATGCCCGGGCTGCCTATTGTAATCTGAAACAAGAACACTGATAAGTTAACGACAACATAAACCATAAAAGATTATGGACAGAAGTAAAATGTAGATTATGGACAGAGATGAAATGTAAATACCATGAAAGATGTAATCTATATATACATGAATGACTATGGCACAATGAACTTAAAGAAATGAAGCATGAAACTATACAGTAGTACACAAAACCTCAGCGTCTGCAGGGGCCCTCTGCACAGACCTCGGGAAGCATCTTTCAAATACGAATTACGCTTTTGAACAAGGTCTTCTCATATATTAAAATGCAGTCATAACAGAGAAACAATGTCACCGCACAATGGCGATACAATTACATTACAAAGCTACAAAAGATCTAATCTATTATGCGTATGAGAACGCATTATTTATAACAGAGAGAGATATAACTAATTCCCTAAAGTCTGCGCTGAAGGAAGACACGTGAACCATTACGTCCAGAGATTTAGCATTATGGTCACCGTGAGGAGTAAATCTATGGAGAGTGGATGTTGGATTCAGATTATGGAGCCGTTTACAGGTGTTGATGTGCCTCCCGTGTTTTAGAAACGGCCACGCAAATCTCCACGTGATGAGAAACGCAGTTCGTCACCGTGGGACCTCTGGGTTTCGCTGACCACCACTGGCCACCTTTGACCACAACCTTCGAGATGAATTTGACCGAGCCAATAGGACATGATCCATGTCCACGTCATTTTGAACTTGCCCATGTGGGCTGATTTTCCTGAAGACACCTGCAACATAGACTTTTACAAAATGGCTGCGGAAAGTTGTAGCAACTGCGGAAAGTGACAAGATTCCGCAGCTAAATGAGCAAAAATCTAAATCAAACAGCAGACACAAAACATAGTTAAAAACCATTTTAAATTCTCTTTTATGATTAATATGCAATGATATTGATGACTTAGAAGGTCCAGGTGAATGGAAAAGGTCTAGGAAGGTGTATAAGAAAGATGCAGATTTGAGACTCAACATACCCCCATCCTCATGCAACCAAAATTTGGATAATCCTTTTTCAATTCATATGCCTTGACACTTCATCCAGTACATCCAGTCCTCTCCTCTTCTTCCTTGGTGCTGCTAACATCCTAGGCTTCTTCATCAAGCATCTGAATTTGATATTAACCAATGTTCTACTTAACTTCCTTATTTCTTCTTCAATTTTCCGTTCTTTTTCCTCGCCATAGTCCCGTATGTAGCATGGTATTACCAATGATCTTGTCCAAGTTTTCTTGTTCCTTCAATGCTCATTTTTTCATTTTTAATAAAATATTTAAAACCTCCAATTCAAAGACTTCTTGTTTCAATGATTGGACTAGATCATCTTGTACTGTGTGAGGCTGCGTGGATGAAGTACTGGGACCCGTGGCTGCTTTTTCTAAAGATTCTATATAATTATACACTTCTTGCCGCTTTGGGTCTATCTCACTTTGGGTCTATCTCTGGTGTTGTTTTTATTGGGTATCGTCCTCAAAATGCCGTGAGAGAATTGCCTCTTGTACCTGCTGAAAAGGGCTCATGTCAACGTCTCTGGCTCAGAATGGAGATGTGGACTATGGTTGTTCTGGGATCTATCGTATGTTTCTTCTCCCAAATCAATAAAATGGGGTCCTTTTGTTTGGGTTTTCCTCAACTTCCCCTTAAGCCTGGAACTTCTTCTTACACGTTGTGGACCACTGTCTTTTTGTTTTTTTTTTCCTTTCCCTTTCTTCTTGGCTATAGATGACTGTTCCTGAAGGTGAACTAGTCTCTCAGATAACACTTGATGATCTTCTTCTGAAGAAGGAGTTTGATGCATAGCCTCAATGCTTTTCCTCTCTTTTGATTTTATTGGCTTTTTACCCTTGGTTTCTTCCTTCCTCCTTTTTGACAGTCTCTCTTCCCTACTAATTCTTTCAACTGTAGTAGTAGGAGTACTTTGAGTTTCTTCATTTGTTCTTTTTCTCCTACTCCTTCTTGATGTACTGCCTTCAGGAATCTCTTGGGGTTCTTCAAAGAAATTTCTAATCAAAAATTGTTCCCATGTGTTCTTTTTCTCTTTTAGCTGTTTTTCAATCAAAATTTTCACAAGACCATGGTGATATAAATGTGGTTCCATGTCCCCTAAATGCTTCTGAATGGTCACAGACATATTCTTCAAACTATTTAATAAAAAGTATGGCAAATTGAGGGTATGGTTGTCTATAAAATTCATCAGCAATCGGGTATGATACATATACATTGACCCAAAACGGCCCTCACAAGTGATAAATTTTTGAATAACTAGCAGCAAATAGTCCACTCCTCTTTCAAAGCATGAACAGGAATTCCCCTTTTAAAAATAGTTACATCCATACCTGGGTTACGTAGGATTACTCTCCAGGCTTCATCGCTAATACTCTTGTTTTTGAACTAGCGTTCACCTTCTTGAGGAAGTTCTGTGGTAGCTGCTATGGATGCCTAATTCACCGTAAATTTGAGGTCTCCAATCTCTACCTCTAGGCCATTGAAAGACCTTGTAAAAGCTTTTGTCACCTCTTCATGGTAGCCTCTAAACCTTTGGATAAACCACAGCCACTTTGCCTTCTTCAATATATCCCTGACTTGCGGGTATCATTCCATGAATTTAGGTCCTTCTGGTTCTGTTCTCAACAACTGACCCATCCTAAAAACTTGTCTGCGTGAGGAGGGTTCAATGGAGGTAAGACGGCTGAATGAGTGGAAATGAGCACGACGACTGTAGGCAAATATCATAGAATGGGTGTACAGACTGTAGCGTAATAGAGAACAAATGGGGTGAAGCAGAACAAAGAAGGGTTACGTGAGCTTAGTGGAAATCCAGCTGTGATTAATAGAACAATAGGAGGAGTATAACACATCCACCATTGTTTAAAATTTGTGGCCGAGAGGATATGTAAGCACGTTTATACAACGGCTAATATTTCATGCGGCCGAGCAGCTTTATCAAATCCCACCCTGTTTTCCACGGTGGAGTATCGGAGTATGACTGAAGATCGGAGGCTTGATTATGGACCGTTTGAAAATGAATGCAAGAATTATGGGCGGATCATATAGAGATCGTGGAGTGGTTATGGAGTTTGTCAACACAATCATTGCACATAATGGATCTATGGTTCATAACTATGTAAAAATGTGTTTTAAATGCTATTTGAAATAAATTTTACTCATACCTTGGAATTCTTGCCATTTTACCTTGGTCTTCAATTAGTTGCTTCTCTTTTGATGTCTTGAATGCCCCCTGTCTTTATAATATGTCTTCATACCTGCATTTGATTTCTTGATTGTGAAAATACATTTGACTGTACATTCTTTTGAAAAACAGAGTGGTAGCTGCAGAATCTGCTTCTGGCTGCGGAAACTGGTGTCAGCTGCGGAAACAGATGTCAGCTGCAGAAACTGACACAGCTATTATTTGGGTGAATGGAAATAGATGGATGATAACTGACTGAATGAAAATAGTCATGAAGGAAAATTTTATTGGTGAAATGAAATGAAGTAGATGAAATGAAGTGAAATGGAATGAAGTGAAGTGGAATGAAGTGGAATGGAATGAAATGGAGTGGGTGGTCACAAAACTTGTGAAATGAAAGAGAGATTTTTGGAAAATATAGGGTGTCAGGTGTCCCTGATTTTCACCCTACATTTTCTGTATAAGACTGCCAATCAATGATTGGTTTTCAGGCTTATACAACAATTTATTTTTTTATTTTTTTTCAACTGAAAAGAATAAAGGCTAGGCTGGTGGAGAAGAAGAATTCTTCTGTACCATCCTGATTGCAGAATTTTCTTGAAACATTTTGACAAATTCCTCTTTTGAGAGTGGCTTATGATAGACTTTTAATCTGTGGCCATTCACAATAAGAAGAGTTTGAAATTCATCAATGGTCTTGATTCTTACCGCTCCATTGCTAAAGATCTTGTCAACCTCATATGGCCCAAGCCAATGAGTCCGAAATTTTCCTTTAAAATCTTTAAACTTGGAATCAAATAACAATTCCCACCCCTTCTTGAAACTTCTTCTCTTTGATGTATTTGTCATGCCATTTAGCTCTTTGATATTGAACTAGATTAGTTCTTAGAATTTCCTCTTGTCTGATCTCATCTAGCTCATTCAACTGCTCCATTCTATGCTTTTGAGCTTCTGATAAATCCATCCCCAACTGAATTGCTATCTTGAAGGTCTTGACTTGGAACTCAATGGGGAGCAGGACTTCTTTCCCATAAACAAGTTCATAGGGAGAATGTCCTGTTGTATTTCTCCATGTAGTTATGTAGGCCCACAAGGCTTCAGGAAGCCTTTCTGCCCAATCTCTTCTATGTAGATGAACATTTTTGGTGATGATACTTTCAAGAACTTTGTTTGTAGACTCCACTTGACCATTTGCTTGCGGATGGTAAGGAGTAGATCTTCTGTGCTTGATTTTGTATTCTTCCATCAACTTCTCCACCAAGTTGGATGTGAATTGGCTTCCTTGATTTGTCACAATTTCTCTTGGAACACCAAAGCGAGTAAAAATATCCTCATAAAGAAAATGAACAACTGAATTTTCAGTAGCAGATACTAATGCTTTAGCTTCTACCCATTTAGTAACATAATCAGTACAAACCAATATATACTTTTTTTGCTTAGATGGTGGATTAATAGGTCCAATGAAATCTAAAGCCCATTTTTCAAAGGGTTCGATGAGTACCTGTGTTTGCAATGGCATTTCATTTGAAAGGGTAGGTTTCCCTACTCTTTGGCAGCTATCACACCTTTTGACATATTGTTTTTCATCTTTGAAGAGGAAAGGCCAATAATATCCTAAAGAGAGGATTTTATAGGCTATCCTTTTGTCTGCAAAGTGTCCGCTGCATGGTTCATCATGACATGCCTTAAGAATATCAGGCATTTCATCTTCCCTGACACATCTTCTGATCACAAGATCTGGCCCTGTTTTGAACAATTCGTTAGAAATCCATGAATATTTTGAACTCTCCTGAATAATTTTTCTTTTTTCACTTGGAAAAAAATGTGAAGGCAGTTTCCCTGTAACCAAATAGTTAGCAATATCTGCATACCAAGGAGTCTTAATAGTTACTGCAAACAAGTATTCATCAGGAAACTTATCCTCTACAGGAGAATCTTCTTTAAAATTCTGAATCCTAGACAAGAAATCAACTACTGTATTTTGTTTTCCTGGTCTATCCAACACAGTAATATTGAATTCCTGCAAAAGTAAGAGCCATCTTGTCACTCTGCCATTAGTAACAGGTTTGTTCATTAGATATCTAATTGCAGAATGATCAGTATGAATAAAAGTTTCATAGCCTGTTATATAATGTCTAAACTTATTAATTGCATGAACAACGGCTAAAAACTCTTTTTCAGTTACAGTATAGTTCAACTCTGTGGGAGTCAAATTTTTACTGGTATAGTAAATGGCATAAGGGACTAAATATTTTTGACCCAACACAGCTCCTAGAGCTGTATCTGAAGCATCTGTAGAAATATGGAAGGGGAGTTTCCAATTTGGTCCTCTCAAGATAGGTGCTTCAGATATTCTTGTTTTCAAAGTTTCAAAGGCTGATTGACAATCAGGATCCCATTTAAATTCACAGTCTTTTGTAAGAAATTTGAAGAGTGGAGATGCTATTTTAGTGAAGTTTCTATAAATCTTCTATAGTAACCAGTAAATCCTAGAAAACTTCTAACATCTCTTTGACAATTTGGAATAGGTAACTTGGAGATGACTTCAAATTTTGATCTATCAACCTTAATCCCATCTCCTGAAATATGATGTCCTAAAACAATACCTTCGGTAAACATCATAAAGCATTTTTCATGGCTTAATGAAAGGTTTGTTTCTTTACACCTTATAAGAACTTTTTCCAAATTTTCTAATGCCTCTTCAAATGAATTACCATAAACTGTAAAATCATCCATATAAACCTCTACACAATCATGGATTAGATCAGAAAAAATTCCTAGTATTGCTCTTTGGAATGTTGCAGGTGCATTACATAACCCAAAAGGAAGCACTCGGTAGGCAAAAGTTCCCCATGGACAAGTGAATGTGGTCTTATCTTGATCTTCAGGTGCTACCTGAATTTGATTATAGCCACTAAAACCATCCAAAAATGAAAAGTACTTTTTACCTGCTAATGTATCTAATACCTGATCGATAAAAGGCAAAGGAAAGTGATCCTTCAAGGTTGCTTTGTTCAATT
>CM076576.1:152823435-152991861 GCA_034641835.2 Pinus albicaulis | reverse complement strand
TTGTCAGGGGGAGCCCTAGTATAATGCATTTTTGGCATTATGATGGTTCTGATATATGATCTCCCTTGAGGTCTTTCTGGTTTTGGTCATGAAAAGTCATATTTGTAATTTGATGAAAAGGTCATGTTGAGACCCATGATGTAAATTTGTAATATTCGATCATGCAAGGACTTGTCAAAACTTGTAAACCCACTTGGTTGGGTAGTTGAGTCTCTTATGTAAATCCATTTGGATGGATCTTTGATGTATGTATGAGTCTTTGGTGATAGGAAGGTCATAGAGTCATGTACTTCATTGAAAAATATGTTTGAAGATTCAGCCCTTGTGTTGATTGATCCTACTGCTCCTGATATCTCAGGGAGGAGGAAGGGAACAAGAGAGAATGGTGTCAAAGAATGGGGAGAGTGACCTGGTGTTCTATCTGCCGTGTGATCAAACACCATCGAGGCTATCAAGCTCAAAGGGGATATTGTTGGCAATATGATGCGGAGGTTGTCTGATGGCAACCCACCGAATGCAAAAGATGAAGACATGAGATTGTTGTAATGTTGTCCTTGATGGCAATCCACCTGATGAAGTCATTCTTGACTTGATGGACTTGGTAAATGATGTAAATCTGATGTATCTACAGTGAGTACAGAAGGTAATGAAGAAAGAATTTCAAGATGTTGACCGTGACAGTGAGTAGTCTCTGCTGAACATGGATTGTTTGAGAGAAGTCGCGTATGCACGTGGGAAACAACGTGCCAAGTCGCGTATGGGAAAAAGCGCTCATAAAGTGCAAAACCAGGGGTAACCACCATGGTATTGACTCATTGTATTGGGTAATGATTCGTCTAAATGACCCCGTCCAAGAATACCATCGGAAGTAATGTGGTTTTGGCTCATGGTATTGAAAAAGGGTAAACCGAGTAAATATAAAGGAATTACTGGCAAATCAATGCAGGGGATGTCTGAGTTTATTTGGAATACTTTCCGAAGGATATTCAGGTGCAGGGTTACAGTTGAATGATAGATCTGAATGCATGATGCACCAATGATGAAGAAGGGTATCTAGATCTAAATTGCGCCTATTTGCTAAGATTCATTTATGGAATAATAGATTCAGACAGGTTGATATCTGCTCAATTAAAGGGTAAAAACTGTGTGATGGTATCTGTTCTGAAGATTCGCAATGACCTAAATGTCCGAAGAACCACACGCTAGTTTGCCGTTAGTAATAGTATAAAGGAAGATACGGGGCCAAGCCATAAGCTGTGTGCGCTAGTGAAATTAGCTCTCGTAATATGTATATAGAAGTATACACTTCAACCTCGAGATAGAAGAAGATATGTACGTCAGATCAAAGGAAATGAGTGAAATGAAAGAGCGATGCAATCTAGGGTTTGTCAAGCATGGCAGGTCAGTTCAATCGGTTTCCCATCGTGTTGCCGCTATCCGTATTCTGGCGCGCTTTGGAGTTGTCGGGCCAGCTTCACCCTCTCACGCACGAATGGTAGTGGACCTTGGGGCAGAAAATTGATGAAATCCGTCCAGGAGCGTCGCCGAGGGTTGTAGCCTTCAGTCAGGGGGTTGTAGCTCCCTTCCAGGAGAGGCTGGTAAACGAGCGCAGGTTGGTGCCTGCGTACTGGTATGAGTCTGCGCCAGTACATATGTTGTAATATGTTTTCTTTATAATAAAATATTGAAGGCTGAGCAACGGCAGCGGTGGTTTTCTCCCGACTTGGGTTTCCACCTAAAATCCTGGTGTTCATGTGTGATGCTTTGTGTGATGGTTTATTCTGTTCTTACTGCACATGTTTACTGTTTATTGAACATATGATGAATGAATGATAGAATGATAGAAGAATTAATGACATAATTAGATCTCTGTGTATACGCGAGTTTCATAAAGGGTATCCGTGTATATACGCGAGTCTGTATCAGGAAAGTAGCGTATGGGTTTTAGAAGCAAGAAAAAGTAAAAGTTTCGAATATGCAGTAAATACTGATTCACCCCCCCCCTCTCAGTATTTTTCCCAACAATTTCAGAGCTAGAGCTAGGAAGGGATTCAATTCCATTCATAACTTTTACTACAAGCTATTAAGATTTTTATTATTGTACTCAATGATTAAACTATCAGAATGTAACGAGGCTATTATCTTCCTTAAATGAGCAGACATACTCCATTTTACTGATTTATTTCCAGAGAGCTGGGCTCCTGGGTAAGGGCCCAACCCATGTGCCTCAAATTCTCTGCTGTTTTCATTCTTTTCTTTCTGTCATTTAGCTAGTTTTATTTCTGATATTTTCATTGTTGTTATAGTTTACTACTATAGATTTGTAAATTTTTGTAGATGTTCTATGCTTGATGCAACTTTACTTTATACTCGATATCAAATAGCAATCACATAAACATGAAAGTAAAATGCCGATAGAACATACCAATAGATCGATGAAAGACAAGGCAAAGATACACTTAACTTGATCAGCAAAGTATATGTGTTGTGGTGCGTTACAACGATAAAAAAGATGCTTCAACCAACAAATTCTCCTCATGGTTAGCCAACCAGAATGTGTCACACAACCCTCAAGACATCTCTACAATAGTCAACCCAAAAGTCAACAAAAGTCAATGTTGTCCAGTCAACGGTCAATGCAAAACAAAAAAAGCAGAAGGTCAATGCAGACAAGTCAAACTCAATGTTGAGCCTCGATTTTTGTGCCAAAAAATGTAGACTGTAGAGATCAAATTTTTGGGAGATGTTCAGGTCAAGTTGACCAAGCATTGACCAAAGTCAATGCTGGTAAAATTTGTGTTGAAAACCCTATAACATATCTGAAACCCTACCTGATGTTTTTCCCATGTGTGAGTGAAGAGAATCCTCCAAGTGTGAGATCAAACCAATCATATGTAGAGAGAAAATGTGTGATGAGAGATGATGAAAATGACCTCCAACGTTGACCAATATATATCCATCAGTGAGGGTGTGTGACACATCTGTTGGGGCTTGAAACCTACATTTCAGTTCTTTCCGACCTTGAACATAAGTGGAATCAATTCAAAATAAATGTTCTGTTCATCGGATCAAGATGATCTTTAGATCGATCATGCACCTCTCCGAAAGAGGAATCCAATAAAGATATTAGCATCATCATCTGAGCATCACAACATGGAATTTGGACCTAGTTTCCCAAAATTAACACTCCCTCTTAACTAGGGAGAACTCCATCCACCTGTTCCATTCAAAGATCGCGCATCATCCCGCTATAACTTGCTTTGTTGGCTTCTTTATTTTAGAACAAAAGGTGAGTAAAAAATATATCACTCTTAGCTGATAAAATCAACTCAGAGGTCTGAAATCTCTATAGGACTCAAAGGAGTCACATACCAACCCAAAGTTGGTTTAACTGACTCGAAGTCAGTTGGAGGTCCGAAACCTCACTAGACTTGATCTCAGATTAAGTGGTTGGACACGTGCCATTCTAGACATAGAGAGTACGGAAATATCTGATGTGTCCATCAGTCTTGCTACTGGTCTCTAGATTTTCCCACCTCATTGGCCAAGATGAGAGGTAATTCCCATGAGTCTGAGACTTCATGGGTAGGATGCATACAGGGCATAGATCAAAGAGAGGTGAACCAACTCAATATCATAACGGTGGGGCAGAAGCACACCAACAAGGTTTAGGAAGCCTAGCCCTGTGGTTGCTTATAGCTCCAAGAATCTATCCCCAAAGCCCCCGAAGCTCCCAGAGCTCATCGTCCAACAAGACCCTTAGCATAGAGTCATTCCATGATTCTAATATTCTGATGAAAGGTTAGGAACTTGACCTTCCCCAAGGGATTTGTGAGAATATCCGCGACTTGCTCATAAGTTCCTATATGATCAAGCCTTATGGCACCTCGCTATACCATATTCCGGATAAAGTGGTACCAGATATCAATAAGCTTGAATCGATCGTGGAACACAAGATTCTCTGACAAACGAATCCCACTCTGGTTATCATAAAGGAAAATGGTGGTATCTAGCACATGCCTGAAAAACTCACTGAAGAGCTTTTGCAACCAAACAACTTCACAACAGGCCATACTCGCTGAAATTTATTCGGCCTCAGCGATGCTCAAAGCCACCGGCTTCTGATTCCTACTCATCGAATATATCGAAGTAGACCCAAGTGTGAAGGAGAATCCATATGTTCTCTTGCAATCCACCACACTATCAGCCCAATAGGCATCAGTATATCCATGGAGTCTCAAACTCCCGATAGTGTATCTCAGCCCATGGTTTATTGTGCCTCGAAGATATCTCAACAGATTCTTGGCACCAACCCAGTGAATGTGATGAGGATCAACCATGTGTTGACTCAAAGTGTTCACTGCAAAACATACATCCAGATGGGTGTTCACTAAGAACATCAGGGCCACTACAAGTTGACGATACTTGGTAGGATTTGCTAGCACGGGCCTAACAATGTTTCCACTCAACTTCTTAAATTTGAGCTCCATTGGTGTCGACATGGACTTACAGTCCACCATTCCAAATCTTTCCAGAAGCTTCAAAATGTATTTTCCTTGAGAGAGGAAAATCTCGCCAGGTCTCTGCCAGACCTCCAGGCCTAAGAAGTAATGCATCAGTCCTAGTTCCTTCATCTCAAACTCATAAGCGAGCTCCCTCTTATATTGATGAATGAGAGGGTCAGCTCCTGTCATGAAGAGATCGTCCACATAGAGAACCAGAATGAGAGGTGTTTCTCTATCAACCTTGAAGTAAAGGTCCAAATAAGCATTAATACGAGTGACGCCGAGATTCATCAAGTAGCTATCTATCCTCTCATACCAAGCCCTAGGGACTTGATTCAACCAATAGAGGGTTTTCTTCAATTTGCATACATGGGTGTCTCTATCCTAGACTTTGAACCCCAGAGGTTGCTCCACATAAACCTCTTCCTTTATCGAACCATGTAGAAAGGCGGTCTTCACATCCATCTGATGAAGATTCCATCCTTGCATAGAAACAAGGGTAATAATAGATTGGATGGTGGTATATTGGGCCACAGGTGCACATATATCATCATAATATACACCTTCCTTTTGAGAGAAGCCACGGGCAATGAATCTTGCCTTGTAATTTTCAACACTACCATCAGATCCATGCTTGATCTTATAGAGCCATTTCGAGGTGACAACAAATTTTTCTTCCAGTCTTGGAACCACATCCCACACATCATTCTTCATAATGGACTCATACTCTTCGTGAATAGCAACCTTCCAGACTTGATTCTTTACTCTTCTTCAAATGATTTAGGCTCAAATTTTATGATTGTACTCATGGCTTCTAGATACCCTTGGTATATATTTAGCTTCTTGCTTTCACGGAATGGCCCCCTTGGAGCCATATGTCTCTCAGCATCCTTGAGAGTATCCTTGAGCCATGAGGGTCTTCTCTTCATTGAAGGAGGTGGATCAATAGGATCCATCGGTTCTTCAACATTGAGCATCATCTAATCTTTTGGTTCTTCCTGATTCCTAGATCTTACATCATGATCTTCCTCAGAGCTCAAAACATTTATCACTTTCTTGAGGGAAGCATCTTCATCAAAGGTAACATCGTGGAAAATTTCCACTTCTCTTTGACCAAGAACATAAACTCTATAAGCCTTCGAAGTTTCACTGTAGCCCACAAACAGTCCCTTCTTCCCAGAAGCATCCAACTTGCTTCTCTTCTATTTTGGTACATGAAAATAAACAGGACATCTAGAAACTCTAAAATGTAAAACGTCAGGTTTCTTATGAGAGAATACTTCTTCGGGAGTTTTGGAGTCCAGAGCGGAATGTGGGCATCGATTTTGAATGTACACAACAATGTTCGTAGCTTCTCCCCATAGAAACTTTGGAAGACCTTGGTCACATAGCATGGCACATGCAACTTCCACAATGGTCCTGTTCTTTCTTTCGGCAATGCCATTGCTCAGGAGGATATATGGTTGTGGTCTCCCTCTTTATGCCAGCTTCTCTGCAAAAGTTACTGAACTCGTTCATCTCAAATTCAGTGCCATTATCGGTCCTCAAAATCTTGATCTTCTTCCCTGTTTGATTTTCCACCAAGGCTTTGAAAGTACGAAACCACATGAATGATTCATCGTTCTTCTTCAAGAAGTATATCCAGGCCTTTCGAGATAATTCATCTATAAACGTTATGTAATAAGAACATCCTCCCAAATATGTCACAGGCAGCATACCAGACAGATCAGAATGTATCAATTGCAAGACATCAGATGTCTTTATGACACTTGAGGGGAAAGGTCCCATTATATGATTTCCTTCAGCATAACCCTAACATACACCTTCATGATCATTTTGGAATTCATGAATCCCTATCACCACCTTCCTTGCTTCAAGAAGGGTTTTATAATGAAGGTTTCCAAACCTCCAGTGCCATAGTTCGGTTTGACGAATAGTATCACATGTCATAGCTCCCAGTGGACTTCCTCCAACCTAATAGAGTGTATCAACTCTAAACCCAATTGTAAGAGCTTCCTTGAAACTCTTCTTCCATATGCTTACCTTTCCATCGACGAATGCCACATTGAAGCCTTTGTCTTTCATGGCCGAGATAGGCACAAGTTTTTTATTCAAATCAGGTACATATAGTACATCTTTCAAGCGAAGGACTTGACATTGAGATAGATGGAGGGTCACAGTCCTTGTCCCTTTCATGGGATAGTTGGCATTATCTCCAAGTATAATTTTTAGATTAGTATCCTTTACAATCAAATCAAAAAGCACTTCTTTAAACCCAGTAAGGTGCCTTGAAGCACCACTATCAATCAACCAGACATCCATGGTGTCGGGTGGAGATGCAGCAGAGAGGCCAGATACAAGAATGAATTCATTTTCTTATCATCAGCAACATTAGATTCCTCATACATGGAATTTCTTGATCTTTTGAAAGGTTTCCCATTTCCATTGCGACCAGAGGGAGCCTTCCTCTTTCCTTTGAACCTGTTGTTCCTTTGATTTCCATTCCTCCTGTTGTTGTTGTTATCATCATCCCCAAGAGAATCCTTTCTATTAGGGAATTCTATAGCACAGTGGCTAGTATTGTTAAATGTGTAACATCTTCCTTTTTTCCCTTGGGCCCCTGCTCTTCCATGGTTCCTCGGATCACCATTGTTCTTCTTCTAAGAACGAGTGGTGAAGGCAACATTACCTTCATTTTCATATTCTATTAGGTCCCTATATTACCAGTATAGTCCCTTATTGTTGTTAGTGTAACCCCATTGTTGTTATTATTGTACCCCTGTAACCCCCATATTGTTATTATTGGCCCTTAAATTATCATTGTTAGGTCAGCTAGGATTACATTGTGGCCCCATGGACTCCTATATATAGAAAGGAGGTTTTGTAATTTGTATCATCCAAGAATTTTTCATTCATGTAATGTATTGGAGGTTTCCCCCTCGAAGTGGCTTATTTCTAAGGCGTTGATATCTCTTTTCTTCTATTTTTGGTGCTGGTTTCACAACATTTGGTATCAAAGCTTTGGATTCTAGGGTTTCACTGCTCCAAACAAGTCATCGTGAAATTTTCACTATAAATTTTCTTCTACGAAGGTTCAGAAGCGGAAATTTTTAGAGTGCGAAGCCGAAATCCTGAAGAACATCGTTGCAAAATTTCAGAGCTTGGTTCGTAATATTTTCAGAGATATGATCTGTGGAAGTTAGGGCTTTTTGCAGGCTCCTGAATTTCACTTAAATAGGTCATCATGGAATTTTTGCTATAGCTTGTATTCTACGAAGGTATAGAAGCTAAACTTTTTTGAGCACGAAGCCGAAATCCTGCGGAACATCATCACAAAATTTTAGAGCTTGGTTGACAATATTTTGGGAGATATGATTTGTGGAAGTTAGGTCTTTTTCAGGCTCTCGAATTTCATCTCAAAGAGGTGATCATGGGAAAATATTCATAACTCTCTCTCTGAGCATCGAATTGGAATTCTATAGAAAGTGATTGGAAGTACACGGACTATAGTTTCCTGTCTATAAATTTCAGATCCAAAGGAGGAAACAGTGACACGTGGCAAGTCGTACAATTTCACTCTACTGAACGAGTCCATAATTAGGTCATTATGGGAGATTGGACATAAATTTGTGTTGAATAATCCAAATCAATTCAGATCTGTGGCATTTGAAAGATGCTTCAGAGGACTATACAAGGCTGAATTTCAGATATTGAGGATCTGCAAGTATAGAGATAAGTTGATTTCAATATTGAGCTCCTCAAAGGCAAGTAAAAGGTGTGTATTTTTTTTTGAATTGCGTAAGTCTTGTTTGAAGAATCAAGTTGAATTGATTCCAAGGGAATATTGTAGAATATATTTCAGCATTGGATTCTCAAGTGGCCCCTAAAAATAATTCAACACCCATTAAGCCTTTAGAAGGCTCTACTATGACTCATGAAGACGAAGAATGGCAACATGACATATCAAAATTACAAGAGCAAGTGCAACAAATTTCGCTCTCGCAAAGAGCAAAAAAAAATGACATGGAAGTTTTGAAGAAAGGCATGGAAACTAAGATGGATGGTTTGAAGAAAGGCATGGAATCTAATATGGATGGTTTGAAGAATGGCATGGAAGCTAAGATGGATGGCATGGAAGCTAGCATGGAATCTAAGATGGATGACATGGAAGCTAAGATGGAAAACATGAAGAATGATCTAAAAGCAGACATGGAAGGCTTGACAAAGTTGATACAAGAAATGTTTCCTAATGGTGAAAAGATAGTAGAGGAAACTCATGATGAGAACAAAATAAATGTTAATCATGATTTCATAAACTCTATTGTTGGAGGGAAGAACCACCATATTCCAAAAATGGATATGAGGAAGTTTGATGGAAAGGATCCTGTAACATGGATACTACAGATGGAGCAATATTTCGATCTCAATAATGTGCAAAACACACAAAAGGTATGCATTGCAACTTTACATTTAGAACAAAATACATTTGTATGGTATCGATGGCTTTGCTCCCGTAAAAAAATTGTCACTTGGTCATTTTTTACGGAGGAAATGATAGCACATTATGAGGATACAAAGAGCAACACCTTCTTTAGCCAATTGATAAATCTCAAACAAAGGGGTTTAGTGGGGCAGCACATTGAGGACTTCCAAAAATTGAATATAAGGGTAACTGATATTCCAGAGGAACACAGGATTGATCTCTTCATAGGTACTTTAAAGGATAACATCCAACATGAATTTCGTGTTTTGGAACCTGATTCATTGGAGAAGGCATTCAGGTTGGCAAGAAAAATTGAATGTAAAATTATGGCGACAAGGAAGCCTACCACTCACTTCTATAAAAATGGAAGTGTTGCTACTCCTAGATTTCCACAACCTACAAGGTTGACACCACAACAATTGGAAGAAAAAAGAGCAAAAGGGCTTTGCTACAGTTGTGATAGCAAATATACTAAAGGTCATAAGTGTGCTGAGAAGAAATTATTTTACATAGATTGTGAAGAGGAAGAAGAAAATGAACAAGAAGAGGATATACACTAGGAACCAACCCTAGAAGAGGAAGAAATGAATCTGACCATATTGTGTAATGCATTGGCAAGAATTATCACTCCTCAAACTCTCAAGATATAAGGACAAATCAAGAAGAAAAAGGTAATAGTGTTGATTGATTCAGGTAGCACCCATAATTTTATTCATTGTAAGGTAGCCAAGGAATTAAATTGTTTCCTATACCCAACACGAGAATGTCAAGTGATGGTTGCAAATGGAGGAACTATAAATTGCTCTGGAAAATGCCATAATATCAAGCTAACCATGGGGGAATATGTATTGACTAGTCCAATGCTTTCCATTCCTATGGGAGGTGCTGATGTTGTACTAGGAGTACAATGGTTACAATATTTAGGGACGGTAGCTTTTAATTTTCAAGAACTTTTCTTGAAATTTTTTTCAGAAGGAAAGGAAGTCGAATTACGGGGTATTGAAGGGAAGCCAGGAAGGATAATAAGCTCTAATTTCATGAAAAAGCTTCTAAAGAAATAACAACGAGGCGTAATTGCACAATTATGCTCACTAGAAGTTCCGACATCAAAATCATTTATTTCTACAGATCTCCAACAAGTCTTGGACAATCATTCCAAGGTGTTTGAAACTCCCAAAGGACTCCCACCTATTCGTGATCATGATCATGCTATTCATTTGATTCCAGGAAGTGTTCCTCCAAATATTAGGCCTTATAGATATCCTTATGTCCAAAATAGAGAAATTGAACGTATGATTGCAGAAATCTTAGAGGCGTGTATAATTCAACCTAGTCAAAGTTCTTTCTTTGTTCTTGTAGTATTGGTACACAAGAAGGATGGATCATGACACATGTGTCCGGATTATAGGGAGCTCAATAAGCTCACCATTAAAGATAAATTTCCCATTCCTGTGATTGATGAATTATTGGATGAATTACATGGAGCAATTTATTTTACCAAGTTGGATGTTTGTTCAGGATATCATCAAATTAGAATGAAGACTGAATATTTTCCGAAAACAACATTTCGAACTCATGAGGGTCATTATGAATTTTTTGTGATGCCTTTTGGCCTTACCAATGCACCTTCTACATTTTAAGGGTTGATAAATTCCAATTTCAAACCCTTCCTTAGAAATTTTGTGGTAGTATTTTTTGATGATATACTAATCTACAGCAGGTCTTGGAAGGATCATGTTCAACATGTTGACAGGGTGCTCAAACTATTGCAGGAGAAACAATTATATGCAAAAACATCCGAATGTTTCTTTGGAGTACAAGAGGTGGAATATCTGGGTCATATTGTATCTCACGAGGGTGTTAAGGTAGACCCTAACAAAATTAAAGCCATTAAGGAATGGAAAGTCCCCACAACCATAAAGCAGTTGCGAGGATTTCTCGGGTTAACATGGTATTATCGCAAGTTTGTTAAGGATTATGGGAGAATATCAGCACCTTTAACAACATTATTGAAGAAAGATGCATTTTCATGGACTCCTGAAGCAACTAAGGCCTTTGAACATCTTAAAGAGGCAATGTGCCTAGCACCGGTCTTAGCTACGCCAGACTTTACAAAAACCTTTATTGTGGAATGTGATGCCTCAGGAAATGGAATTGGTGCGGTTTTAATGCAGGAAGGAAGACCCATTGCTTTTGAAAGTCGTCCAATCAAAGGAAAGTATTTACAGAAACCTATTTATGAGAAGGAAATGTTAGAAATACTGCATGCACTAAAGAAATGGAGAACTTACCTAATGGGAAGACACTTCAAGGTAAAAACTGGTCATGATAGTCTTAAACACTTTTTGGAACAAATAATATCTTCAGAAGAGCAGCAAAAATGGGTCACAAAGATGTTGGGTTATGACTTTGAAATAATCTACAAAAAAGGGAAGCTAAATGTTGTTGCGGATGCACTCTCAAGAAAGAATGAAGAGGTGGAAGCATTTCTTTGTGCCATTTCTATTATCCAACCAGATTGGATAAACGAAGCAAGGGATGAATGGAAGAAGGACGAAGAAGTGTGGACACTCATTCAAAAGTTGCAGCAAGATCCTAGTACATCTGATACATTTAGTTGGAAAAATGATTCCTTATGGTACAAAGATCGCTTATATCTTTGCAAGAATTCCCAATTAAAACAAAAGATTCTTCTGGAATTGCACACTTCTCCTTTAGGAGGACACTCAAGATTTTTAAAAACTTACCACAGGGTGAAGAAAGAATTTTTTTGGGATGGCCTTAAATCTGATATTCAAAAGTTTGTGGCGGAATGTTTGGTTTTCCAGCAGAATAAAGTGGAAACAATTAAGATCCCAGGACTTCTACAACCTTTATCCATTCCAAGTCAACGTTGGGAGGAAATTTCAATGTATTTTATCACAGGTTTACCTAAGTCCGAAGGAAAGAGTGTCATCATGGTGGTGGTTGATAGACTTACCAAGTATGCACACTTTTGTGCATTATCTCATCCATTTAAAGCAAGTACAGTTGCTACTACATTTATGGACACAATTTAAAAGCTACATGGAAACCCAAGGGTTATTGTGAGCGACAAAGATCCCATTTTTACTGGAAATTTTTGGACGGAGTTATTTTCTTGTTTGGGTACTCAATTAGCTCATAGCTCATCTTATCATCCTCAATCTGATGGTCAAACTGAGATAGTAAATAAATGTTTGAAAGGATATCTTCGTTGCTTTGTATCTGATAAACAAACACAATGGGTCAAGTGGTTACCTCTCGCTGAATGGTGGTATAACACTTCCTTCCATACTGCAGCAAAAATGACCCCATTTATGGCACTTTATGGATATCATCCTCCATCCATCACATCATCTTTAAGGGAAAATTCAAAGGTTCAAGCAGTGGAAGATCACATCGAGCATTAGCAAGAAGTTCTCCAACTCTTAAAGGATAACCTGAATTTGGCACAAAATCGAATGAAACAACAGGCAGATCAACATCGTAGCGAGAGAAGTTTTGATGTAGAAGATTGGGTATTTTTACGGCTACAACCATACAAACAAATGTCCCTCAAGCAAGCAAAGAAGGATAATAAATTATCGCCAAAGTACTATGGTCCTTACAAGGTGTTGCAAAAGATTGGTACTATGGCATACAAATTGGAGCTTCCTGCTTCTTCACGAGTGCATCCAGTTTTCAATGTTTCATGCTTAAAGAAGGTTATAGGTGAAAATATTCCAGTTCAAACAATATTGCCAGAACTTGATGAGGAAGGAAAAATCATATTGGAACCTGAAGCGGTCACGGAAACAAGAACTCGACAACTACGGAATCGATCAATTTCAGAGTATCTCATCAAGTGGAAGAACATACCCACTGAAGATTCTACATGGGAGGATGAGAATTTTATACAGAAGCACCCAGAGCTACTCAAGCGTTGAGGACAACACTTTTTTGAAGGAGAGGGGCATGTTAGGTCCCTATATTACTAGTATATTCCCTTATTGTTGTTAGTGTAACCCTCTTATTGTTGTTAGTGTAACCCTCTTATTGTTATTATTGTACCCCTGTAACCCCCATATTGTTATTATTGGCCCTTAAATTATTATTGTTAGGTTGACTAGGATTACATTGTGGCCCCACTAGGATTACATTGTGGCCCCATGGACTCTTATATATAGAAAGGAGGTTTTGTAATTTGTATCATCCAAGAATTTTTCATTCATGTAATGTATTGGAGGTTTCCCCCTCGAAGTGGCTTATTTCTAAGGCATTGATATCTATTTTCTTCTATTTTTGAAGCTGGTTTCACAACATACTCCATCATTATTATTTTCTGTTGAGTGCATCTTGACGATACTTAGTCAAAATCAGGAATCACATTATTATTGAGAATGGTGGCGATGAATACATGCCATTCAGAGGGGATACCTCCAAGTGTAGTGAGAACCATTTCTCAACCAACTATTGTTTCCCCAATGGAAAGAAGGCTATTCCTGATCTCAGTCAACTTTAGAAAATAAGATTGAATGGATTCATCCTTGCCTTTCTTAAGATTCTTCAAATTGTTCTTAAAGAAAATGACTTGATTTGCATTGTTGGCTCTAAACATATTGACCAAATTATCATACATCTCCTTAGATGTGCTTAGCTCAGAGATGTAGGCAACCAGACTCTTATAGATGGAATCCTGGATGATCAGCTTTGCTTTGATTTCCTCTTTCTTATACTTTGTCTTGGTGGAAGTAGGTGCAGATGATGGAGGCTCTTGGATTTTACCCTGCACATAGTCCATGACATCTAGGTCTTCCAAGAGTAGATCCAAAGACATTTTCCAAGCATGAAAGTTAGAATTTCTAGTCAACTTTTCATCAGCTTTGAAACCATTATAATTTGAGGTACCCATGTGTCCTTGAAAAATGCTACTTCTTCAACGATTGCTCTCAATACAAACTTAGGATTTGCCTTCACCTTAGTTCTGATATGATGTAAATTTCTGTAGATGTTCTATGCTTGATGAAACTCTACTTTATACCTGATATCAAATATCAATCACATAAACATGAAAGTAGAATGATGATAGAACATAACAATAGATCAATAGAAGACAAGCCAAAAATACACTTAACTTGATCAACAAAATATATGTGTTGTGGTGCGTTACAAAGGTCTACAGGATGCTTCAACCAATAAATTCTCCTCATGGTCAACCAACTAGAATGTGTCACACAACCCTCAAGACAACTCTATAACAGTCAACAAAATTCAACGTTGTGTAGTCAATGGTCAATGCAAAACAACAACAGCAAAAATTCAACGCAACCAAGTTAAAGTCAACGTCCAACCTCGGTTTTTGTGCCAAAAAATGCGGATTGCAGATATCAAAGTTTTGGGAGAGTTTTGGGTCAATTTGACCAAGCGTTGACTAAAGTCAACATTGGTCAAATCTACGCTGAAAACCCTATAACATATCCAAAACCCTAGTTGTTGTTTTTCCCACATGTGAGTGAAGAGTAGCCTCCAAGTGTGAGTTCGAACCTATCATATGCAGAGAGAAAATGTGTGATGAGAGGTGATGAAAATGACCTCCGATGTTGACCAATATATATCCATCAATGAGGGTGTGTGAGACATCTTGGGGCTTCAAGCCTACATTTCAATTCTGGCCGACCTTGCACATAAGTGAATTAACTCAAAATAAATGTTCTTCTCATCAGATAAAGATGATCTTTAGATCGATGTTGCACCTCTATGAAAGAGGAATCTGATAAAAATATTGTCATCATCATCTGAGCATCAAAACATGGAGTTTGGACCTAGTTGCAAAAAATTAACAAGATTTAATCTGTTTATCTATGTTGTAGAATAGTTGTTGAACTCCATAAAACTATGAGGCAACCTTCCCTTCTCATCTCTGTCGATAGAGCTCAAGGAAGGTAGACCTTCTCGTATAACAAAAATTATTTATGTTCATCATTCGCTGCTTCTCAAATTAGAGTAGAGTGAAATAATAGTTTCAGTCTTTCTTCCACTCCGTTATCACGCATTTTGTCTATTTTTTCATGCATGAATACGTAGGTTTGATTGCAGGAATAAGTATCAATAGTGCCAGAGAAGTTCATTAAGCTCTTATGCTTCATTTTCCAATTCCTCTCCATCTGTGTTATGTTTCTGAACCTTGCTGTTGTGCCTCCATTTCCCTCCTTTTGCTCTTCTTATTGGTTGTTGCACCCTTTTTATTCACAAAAAACATTAAATTTTTTCCCTCCACCTTTCTTCCTCGAAATTCTCGCTATCACATTTCACATTTCACAATTTATATCCCATCGCATTTCACGTTTCGCAATTTCTATCCCATCGCATTTTTTATTTCACAATTTCTATCCCATCGCGTTTCACATTTCATAATTTCTATCCCATCGCATTTCACATTTCACAATTTCTATCCCATTGCATTTCACATTTCACAATTCCTTTTCACAAGAACATTTCAGAATCTCCATCTGCTCTCCATTAACATTTCCCCACTCCGAACTTCGATTGCGATATTAACGGACTCTGCTGCCATGTGACCCACCACATTTCGCAACCTTTTCCCTTTTTCCTTTAGACTTACTACAATACCTTTTCGCAATCGCATTTCATAATCTCCATCCGCTCTCCATTAACATTTCCCCACTCCCAACGCCGATTGTGATATGATTAAAGCGCTCTGGCACCTGTTCGACCTCCACATCATCTGACTTATCGCATTTCGAATTTCACTCCACTGTCCCGTCACATTTCACATTTTGCTCCACTGTCCCATCGCATTTCACATTTTTCAGTTTCTTACCCGTCACATTTTGCATTTCACAGTTTCTTACCCATCGCATCTCGCATTTCACAATTTTGGCATTATCGCATTTCACACTTCACACATTTCGCTTCCGCTTTGTCACTTCCGTCCCATTGCAATTCCACCATCACACTTTTCAAAGCCTCCCTCTCCAAATATTTTTTTGCGATATCATAGGGTTTAGTGAAATCTAAAGCCCTCTTTCCACCTCTAAGCCTTGTCACATGTGTTAAGCCTTCCATTAGCATATTTAACCCTTTTTTCCTCCAAATTGTAATCAACACTTTTTCAATTAAAAATTAAGTCATGGATAGCTGCATAGATAGAAGCACGTGAGATAGAGCATAAGATAAGTAGGGTGTGTTTAGCCAATTGGCCAAGTTAGGTGTGTTTTAAATTATTTTCTTTTCTACCATTTCTTTTCAACAATTTAAATTAGATTCATTTTCATCATTTCCTTCCTACAATTTAAATTAGTTTCTTTTCTGCCATTTATTTTTAGCTAGTTAAATTAGTTTCCTTTCCGTCATTTCCTTTTTGAAATTTAAATTAGTTTCTTTTTTTCTATTTCTTTTCAGAAAGTTAAACTAGTTTCCTTTCCTATCATTTCTTTTCAGCAATTTAATTTAGTTTCCTTTCTGCAATTTATTTTAGTTTCATTGAAGTATCACAGGCTTCATCGAGAAACCCTAGAATTAGCAGCATTTTGTAGAGCGGAAGAGTATGATATGAGTAGAATGCATCTACTATGTATATAGCACTGTGACCTCCAAGTTTGTGTGAACCTCGGGTTGATAAAGTAAAGTAGGCCAACCCCTAGAAATTGCAACACCCTTGGTATAATACTAGGGCTGACCACAGGCAACATAAAGCATTAACAATGTGGCGGAATTGCGATGCGATATATTGCATCGGGGTATCGAAATCACAAGACCCAACAGGAAACATAGAATGATTTATAGTGGGGATACGATCTGCGATGATCTGTGATCTACGATGCGATCTGCGGAGATTTAAATGCACTTAACCCCACTTAAACACCACTTATCTTAACATTAATCACATACTTATATTGGCAGCACCTTTGGCGGACGCTCCAAATTTAGCGGAATTCCACATTTAGTGGTGTTAAATGTCTGAATTCCAGATTTAGTGGAGAAATAGTAGGAGAATTTGGTTTTGCCATAACTTTGTCAAATTTAGACCAAAATGGGCCCAGGAAGAGTCATTATTGGTAGATTTTGATGTTTTGGAGCCATTGGAGTAGGTTGCAGAGGCAACAGGAGATTTTAAACAAAATTTTTGCACAATTGAAGCTAATACAAAGGCCCACACTATGAAGTTGGACTAAGGAGATGTAGCCCAGGAGGGGTGAAATCCTTCATCAAAAACTTGTGTGTTTGTCTCAGTTATTTTTTCTTGCTATGTTTTATTGTGTTACTGTTCAACATTGAGTTTCCATGCTTTTAAGTTCATGAAAAACACTTAATCTCACCAAGTTCAATGAATTTTCAATCATAAACACATGTATAAACCCTTGTATGATAAGCAAACCAAAGCACTTTCATGTTAATTCTGAAACTGATATTAGCACAAAATTAAATAAAAATCAATTTCAGATCATTAGCCCTAAGGAGACCCTCCAACAGTCAGAAAGGTCAAAGGTTATGAAAAAGTTGGATTTTGGAGTTTTCTACGAAATTTCCAGTACATGATTGTTTTAGTAGTCAACTTAAAGTTAAATTTATGACCAAATGAAAATGAATTTTTGAAATATGAAGGAGGTGTTTCTTCATCACAAGCCCATATACACAACCGTCTCTCAATTTTACCAAAGCCATCAGGGTTTCGAAATTATGCACTCATCTTTGAGGCCTATTTTTCAGAATTTTCACTACCCAGATTTGTGTAAAATTTTTAAAATTTGGCTTGGAAGAGGTCTAGATCAACATCCACATGGCATGATGACACATCACCAGTCCAGTACAATCAAAAAATTAGTTGGTTTCATTTGATAAGGGTTATTAAAGGAATTTGTTGAGCTATTTAATGAAATAATAGTCCTTTTTGTATTCAAATACTTCCAAACATAAAATATCCCTAGGAGGTCTCCAAGTGATGTAATCCTATTTGAAATAGGTCTCTTAGGAAGGAATTTGAAGCTATCAAGGTGGAAAACCATCTTTATGAGACCTAACTCTATAAATTTGGGAGTTTTGGAGTTTGAAAGGGTTGGAAGGTCACGAGAAGGCTATTATGTAATTTTTGTCTATCAAGCCAATACATAGTTGCGACAGTTGTCTTTCAGACCTGAGATTCCTTTGGAGCTTATATGTTTGTGTCTTTCTATTTTATATATTTTTATCAACTTCATAATATCATGATTACTTGGAATTCATAGTTTTATGCTCCAAATTCCTTCATGTACTATATTTTTGTTGAAAAAGGTTATTTTATAAGCTCAATTGCCTCAACTTCCATAAATTGAATTTGTTTGTAATTGAAGTCCAGTCGCTGACTCCATGCCCAATAGTATCCTTCATACACTCTTCCCCTTGAAAAATCACTTAAAACATAAAAATATTTAGCCATCTTCATTATAAGCTTGTTTCTTGAAAATCTTACCTTTTTCTTGAGAGATCCCTCTCTGATTGGAAGGGCTAACTTCCAATCGATAGTGGTTTGAAGTAATTACATTAATTTGATTGTTGAACAAACCAATTAGTCCCAGTTTGGTGATAAAATTTTGTTACATCTGCCGGGAGATTGAAAGTCATATCATCCTAGGTGATTCTTGTCAAATGAACTGAGCTCTTCAAGGTAGCATGAGATCAGACAATTTGAAGGTTATACTTCTACCTTGGTGACTCCATTCTTGAAGAATTCAGAAATTCATAGCATCATGGTAATACTACTAGGAAATGAGAGACTTAGATGCAGCTAAAATTTCTTCAAGGTATGAAACTGTGGACTTTACAAAAGTTTATGGATTTCCAAATCTTTTGCCCAGGGATGCATATATTTTAAGTATTGGCCCTAAATTTGATGGAGAAGATTTAAGCTTGACTTTAGAGCATGTAACAAATTTTTGTGACTTTACTGAGATCATTAGATTCAAACAAGAAGATGTATTCATTAGGCTTTTATATGATTCATTTCAAGGAAAATTTAAAAGCTAGGTTGAAAGGTTACTTGTTAGATATATTAAATCATTTTCATTTTTCTGGCTTATTTTCTTGGAAACATGGATGGAGAAGACAGAGTTTGTGACTGGCTCTCTTTCCATTCAGGAGTTCACAGGATGGAATGATATGTGCTCTGATGTAGAATTTGGTGAGAAATTTTATTCATCACTGTCTTTTTATTTAAAGTCATATAAAGGAAATCCTGAAAATAAGATCATATTTTTAGATGAATTGGCTCGTGAGCTTGAAAAAGATATTGAAGATGCTGAAGCTCAAATTCAATATTATCATTTTAATGATCATATGCAGCCTATTGAAAGTTTTCTCCAGCCAAAAAAAGCAAAGGATCTATTGTCTTTTGACATGAATATGGAGAAATGTTTCGTTTAAAAAAATAGATTTGATGACAGCTGAAAATATTCATCAAAAAGATCATATCTTTATTGATCCTGTAGCAGACTATATGGAGAGTTTTTCCATCCTGAGTTTTTAGCCATGTCTTCACTATGAGAAATAGATCCATTGTTAGCTTCCATTATATTTTCCAGTTTTGATTATGTTGGTGCATAGTCAAGCAATCCTTTTATTTCAGCAACTACTTGACTGGCTTCACTGGCATTTTTGTGTCATTTGATTCAGTAGTTTCTCAGTAGTATAGGGTAGGTAGGTGTATGTGTGCATAAGCTCAATTATTTCGAGCATATTTTTAGCATGTACAGATTTAGTTTTCATCTTGGATTACAGTTTGGTTTGGTTGCAAACAATTCAAAGTTGTAGGTGTGGATGATGTCTTCAACAAGTTTGAGGCTAAGGTGAAGGCCATAAAGACTTGGAGAGGACATAATCAAAGTTGTAGTTTTCAGTTTTCAATAAGGAACTGGAGCTACTAGTTCTTTGCTGCACCACAGGGGCAAAACATCCCCATTGGAGCCACTGTTATCCATGATAACAATTTGGTTGGTCTTAAGTTAATTATGTTGATTCACTTAGGGTTGAAAAGGGACATTTGAATTTTTAATTTTTAAAAAATGTACATATGTGGGGGTCTTCAAGGTCATCATTAAGGTGATAGGTGTCAATGTCAAATAAAAATCCAAAAAATATCTCATGCATAAGTGAAATTGGTCATTTCATGTAAATTTGGCACTTCTAACAATTTCCGCAGAGAATTCAGTGTAAACTGGTCAGAATTCGCTACGAAACTGCCTTATCCTATGTTTTTCCATAATTATGAGATTTTTGTCTTTTTGGGGTAGACAATGCATGTAAGGAGGTAGCTGAGTCATCAAATGAGATCAGGAATATCATTGAGCCATTTGTTTAAGAGGGAAGCTCAATAGTCAAACTCCATGTGGATGACAACTCATCAAGTCAAGAAAGCATGCCAACTCATCAATTGAACAACTCACAATCTCAACTTAGGTTTACAAGGTCTTAACTCCAGTGTATCAGTTGGCTAACACCTCAGCATGTCAGTTTGGTTTGATAGAGATGGTACAAGTTGAATTGAAGAAAAGGGTCTTAAAATGATTATGCAAGATATTTGATAAAATTTTGTCTTATAATATCAGAACCAGGCATATATAGGGAAGTAAATATTTTTTTGGGGTTAGAAAGAAAAATTGCAAAATTTTTGTGAAACTAGGCAAGTTTGTAGCGAGCTCCAGGCTTGAGGCTGAGTTTTCGCTATGAACACGCTGTAGAATTCTTTAAGGAAAAATTCCCTAAAAATATCATAATAGGGGTAACTGAGGCCATGTATTTACCTCATTAGCCCCAAGGAAGACCCTCCAATTGTTAGAAAGGTCAAAGGCTATGCAAAAGTTGGATTTTGGAGTTTGCTACGAAATGGGCACTACGAAATTTCTTGTACATGACTGTTTTAGAAGTGAACTTCAAGTTCAATTTATGACCAAATGCAAAAGAATTTTAGAAGTCTAAAGGATATTTTCTTCAGCACAAGCCCATCTACAAAAACATCTGTCGGTTTTTTCAAATCCATCAGGGTTTGGGAATTATGTACTCATGTTTGAGGCCTATTTTTCAGAATTTTCACTAGCCAGATTTGTGTAAAAAAATTAGAATTCATCTTGGAATAGGTCCAGATCAGCATCCACGTGGCATGATGAAACATCAACAGTCCAGTACAGTCAGAAAATTAGTTGGTTGCATTTGATAAGGTTTATTAAAGGAATTTGTTGAGGTATTTAATGAAAGAAGAGTCCTTTTTGTATTCAAACTCCGCCAAACAGAAAATATCCCTAGGAAGTCTCCAAGTTATGTAATCCTATTTGAAATAGGTCTCTTAGGTAGGAATTAAAAGATAGCAAGGTGGAAAATCATTTTTATGTGACCCCACTCTATAAATGAGGGGTTTTTGGTGTTTGAAAGGGTTGGAAGGTCATGAGAAGACTATTATGTAATTTCTTTATATCAAGCTAATACACAGTTGTAGCAATTGTCTTTCAGACCTGAGATTCTTTTGGAGCTTATATATTTGTGTCTTTCTATTTTATATATTGTTATCAACTTCATAGTATCATGATTACTTGGATTTCATAGTTTTATGCTCCAAATTCCTTCATGTGCTATGTTTTTGCTGAAAAAAGTTATTTGATAAGCTCAATTGCGTCAGCTTCCATGAATTTCATTTGTTTGTAATTGAATTCCATTAGCTAAATCCATTAACAATGGTAGCCTTTATACACTCTTCCACCTGAAAAATCACTTAAAACACAAAAAGAGTTGGCCATATTCATTATAAGCTTATTTCTTGAATATCTTACCTTTTTCTTGAGCGAGCCCTCTCTGATTGGAAGGGCTAACTTCCAATCCAAAGTGGTTTGAAATAGTTACATCAAATTGGCTATTGAATAAACCAATTAGTCCCAATTTGGTGATAACACTTTATATATATTTTAAAGTTGTCTAAATATTTCCTTACATGGATATAAAAGGAATATAACTCCACATGGTAAAATAGATGGTTCCTTATATTAAGAAACTCTTTGATGATTGCACCCCATAATACATTTTTTATAATAACTGTCTTATTTTTGAATTTAGAATGCTACATGCAATTCTCATACCTTAGTTTCCATTCATATGTATCATCCATATTAGTCAACTTTTTTTTGGTTATTGGTAATGCACCTTTTCTCATTTTTTGAGGTTTTTGTTCTTTATTTCTAGATCCACTTTCATCTTCCTTGCTATCAACCTCCAAATACTTCTAAAATACTACATCTTCATCTAGTTTCTCCATTTTATTGTGTACATCGGTAAAGGATGAATATTTTGTGCCTAGATTTATATTGAAACAAGTGTGTGATTTTGAGATAAATTCACCTTTACATTTTATAGCTCTTCGATTGCATCCTATAGTAGAAGAGTAAAAAATAATAACAATAGCGTTGACCCGCTACAAATATCTAACAAATTCACGAGACAACAATTCTCAACATATAGATAATTAAATTATTTCTCAACTTGTTTCTTATCTCTAATTACCTATTACACTCGAGGGAAGGATAGGAGGTTGGTTTACTTCTCGAGATTTTATATTTCCTATTCCTTTCGCTAAAAGGTGATGATGACTTCTTTTGTTGCGCATAAATCTTTTGCAATAAACATTAACACAACTTTAATCTTGCACTTATGCTCAAAGTTAATGGAGTTTATGGTGATTTTCACGAATTGCATGTAATTTTTTAAAACTTCCATTGTTATTCAATTTTTCATTCTCTCAAGCTACTTTTAGGCACTTGTCATAAACTAATATGTTTCCAAACATTGAAATCTTGATATTAATTTTAGGTGACAAATTAAATGTTTATAACTAATACTTGGTGCAACCTGCACAATGATAATTAATACTAAGAGAGACTATTAAGTGGTAGATTAACCAGGTGATTAGTGGTAAATATCAAAGTTTAATAAATTTATCCTCCCCTTTGTAAATTTCCAAACTTCTTAATAAATATAATAAGGCTTATTCGACCTAAATGCAATCATATTACTCTGTGATGACCATGCTTAAGATTCTTGAGGAATTCGAAGGCTTCTGAATCCTTTCTTGGTATCGAGCAATGAAAAAAACCCTTATCACAACTGGAATGAAACCTCCACTTTGGAGTTATCATCCTACATGTTAACATAACCAGGATGCAATAGATGAATCCACTATCATGCCTACTGATAGGCAGAATTACAAGCCAAGCCATGGCTAACACTTCTCTATGAACTTAGATGTACCAACATCATACTAAACCACATCACATATCCCACACAATATTATCAGATCCATTGATCAAACATTCATGGAAATGTCAATATTCCTTTACCAAGAAAGATGGACAATAGCCTGAAATAGCCAAGGATCCATGAAATCCATAACATTCCAAACAATGGAAAACAAACACAATAATAACTTAACTTTTTCACATCAACATCCTTACAAGACCATGTAAGTATCTATGTAACTTAGGAACATATTAGTAACCATAGGGATATTCTAGTCCCTCAAAACCATGAAAAAATCACACATGCATATTATTAAAGAAAACCATGAATAACACATTCATTCATGAAAAATGATGATGCATTCATTATTATAGCCCATAATCATTCATCATTCACAATGAAACATGGAAATATAATTAAATGCATTTGTATGTATAGCTTGAATGACTAGAAACAGAGGGATGGAATTCAACTCTCCATGCAAACATAGGCCAATTATAGTGTAATATTTGTTGTATTTGACCACCCCAATCCATATTCAAAGTCTAAAGAGTTAAGTGCTCAAGGGAAATTCAACAATACAAGTTAATAGAATCACACAGGGAGACGAAGCACATAGTATCTCCACTTGGTGACCTAGGGTCTAGAGCACGCGGTGTCTCCACATTAGGTATCTAGAGCACTTGGTGTTCCATATACAACCCTGTAGGGATCCAAGACACTCAATGTCTCCACAAAATAATCACTACAAGAATCTAGAGCCTCAAGTATCTCCACCTGCTTCACACTTAAGGAACATAGGGCCCACAATACCTCAACCTTTTATGGCCATAAGAATCTAGAGCACACCATGTCCCCACCTAATAAACTCCATAGAAATATAGAGAACTTTGTCTTCAATTTTTAAACACCAAAAGAAGTCCTAAAGTAAATGACGTCTCCACCCATAAGGTAGGAATTTGGAGTCCTTTGTGACTTCAAAATCTCAACACAACAATTTGTTTTTACACCACACTCCTCAATGTGCTTCTAAGATTATGCCTTTGCTGATATTTCTTAACTTTATCTAGTGGGTTCACATGCACTAAATTTGTGTTATATTAATTTTCCCAACACAAAATACCTCTCTCCCCCTTCCATTACATACTCCCTGGGGATAAGGGATGTATGGAATTTTCATCATTTATTGCAGGTTTTTCATTCTCTTCAATTCTTGGACTAGTAGGCCATAAATTCATCAAGGATATTGATGACAGAATAAATTATGCAATGTCTTGGGTTTACAAGAAAATATTCCTTTGTCCTATGAATTTGTGTCCACTCCTCTTATCCTACTCATCAATTACATTTCTAGATTATTTTACATGAAATACAATTCATAGTGACATTTACACGAGGGATAACAAAAGGGCTATCATAGTTGCAAATCAATATCACTTACACCATTTGTTTTCCTAGTTATATATTTATATGCATTAGATTCTTCCTCATATTTTCCATTTACTTTCTTTCTTTTCTTATCCCTATTTTTATCTTTACTATTTTCTCCTTCTCCCTCATAACATGGGGTCCATGTTAGATCCCTATATTACTAGTGTAGTCCCTTATTGTTGTTAGTGTAGCCCCCTTATTGTTATTGTTGTACCCTTGTAACCCCCATATTGTTATTATTGTGCCCTTGCATTATTATTGTTAGGTCGGCTAGGATTATATTGTGACCCCATGGACTCATATATATATAAAGGAGGTTTTTTCATTTGTATCATCCAAGAATTGTTCATTCATGTAATGTAAAGGATGTTTCCCCCTCAAAGTGGCTTAATTATAAGGCATTGATCTCTCTTTTCTTCTATTTTTGGAGCTGGTTTCATAACATTTGGAATTATAGCTTTGGATTCTAGGGTTTCGCTACTCCAAATAGGTCATCGTAGAATTTTCGCTATAGCTACTTTTATACAAAGGTTCGAAGTTGAATTTTTTACTACGCGAATCCGAAATCCTGAGGAACTTTGTGTCAAATTTTCAGATCTTGGTTCACAATATTTTTAGAGATATGATCTATGGAAGATATGGTTTTTGCAGGCTCCTGAATTTCATCTAAAAGAGGTGACCTTGGGAAAATTGTCATAACTCTCTCTCTCTTTGAGCATTAGATTGGATATCTGTAAATAGTAACGAAAAGTACATGGAATGTAGTTTCTTGTGTATAAATTTCAGAGCTGAAGGAGGAAACAATGACACGTGGTACGCTGTACAAGTTCGCTCTATTGAACCAGTCCATAATTAGGTCATTGTGGGATATAGGGCATAAATTTTCCTTGAAGAATCCAAATCAAGTTAGACCTGTGGCATTCGAAAGAAGATTTAGAGGGATACTACAAAACTGAATTTCAGATATTGAAGATCTGAAATCATAGAGATAATTTAGTTTCAATATCAAGCTCCTTAAAATCAAGAAAAAGGCGTGTATGTTTTTTTTCAAATTGCATAAGTCTTGTTTGAAAAATCACTTTGAAGTGATTCCAAGGTCAGATTGAAGCATAGATATCAGTATTGGGTTCTAAAATTACCCCTAAAAATAATTCAACACTCATTAAACCCTCAAAATACTCTACTATGACTCATGAAGAGGAAGAAGTGCAACATGATATATCAAAATTACAAGAGCAAGTGCACCAAATTTTGCTCTCGTAAAGAGAAACAAAAAATGAAATGGAAGTTTTGAATAAAGGCATGGAACCTAAGATGGATGGTTTGAAGAAAGGCATGGAAGATAATATGGATGGTTTGAAGAATGGCATGGAAGAAAAAATGGAAGACATAAAGAATGATATAAAAGGAGACATGGAAGGTTTGAAGGAAGGTTTGACAAAGTTGATACAAGAAATGATTCCTAATGACGAAAATATAGTAGAGGAAACTCATGATGAGAAAAAAACAAATTTTAATCATGATTTCATAAACTATAATGTTGGATTGAAGACCCTTTCAATCCACCATATTCTAAAGATTGATATGAGGAAGTTTGATGGCAAGGATCCTGTAATATGGATACTACAGATGGAGCAATATTTTGATCTCAATAATTTTCAAAAGACACAAAAAGTACGCCTTGCAACTTTATATTTAGAACATAATATATTTATATTGTTTCAATGGCTTTTCTCCCATAAAAAAATTGTCACTTGGTCAATTTTTACGAAGGAAATGATAGCATATTATGAGGATACAAAGAGAAACACCTTCTTTATCCAATTGATAAATGTCAAACAAAAGTGTTCAGTGATGGAGCACATTGAGGACTTCCAAAAATTGAATATAAGGGTAGGTGATATTCCAAAGGAACACAGGATTGATGTCTTCATAGGGACTTTAAAGCACAACATTCGACATGAGGTTCGCCTTTGGGAACCTGATTCATTGGAGAAGGCATTCAGGTTGGCAAAAAAAATTGAATGTAAAATTATGGCGACAAGGAAGCCTACCACTCACATCTATAAATATGGAAGTGTTGCTACTCCTAGACTTCCACAACCTACAAGTTTGAAACCAAAACAATTGGAAGAAAAAAGAGAACAAGGGCTTTGCTACAGTTGTGATAGCAAATACACTAAAAGTCATAAGTGCTATGAGAAGAATTTATTTTACATAGATTGTGAAGAGGAGGAAGAAAATGAACAAGAAACTTCAAAAGAAGAGGATATACACCAGGAACCAACCCTAGAGAAAGAATAAATATGTCTGACCATGTCTTGTAATGCATTGGCAAGAATTACCACTCCTCAAACTCTCAATATTGAAGGGCATATCAAGAAGAAAAAGTTAATAGTGTTGATTGACTCAGGTAGTACCCATAATTTTGTTCATTGCAAGGTAGCCAAAGAATTGAATTACTTCCTATACCTAGCACCAAAATGTCAAGTGATGGTTACAAATGGAGGAACTATAAATTTCTTTGGAAAATTCCATAATATTAAGCTAACCATGGGAGAATATGTATTGAATAGTCTAATACTTTCCATTCCAATGGGAGGTGCTGATGTTGTACTAGGAGTACAATGGTTACAATTTCTGGGGACGGTAACTTTTAATTTTGAAGAGCTTTTCTTGAATTCTTTTCAGAAGGAAAGAATGTCAAATTACAGGGTATCGCAGGGAAGACGAGAAAGATAATAAGCTCCAGTGTCATTACGAATATTCTAAACAAATAAAAACGAGGCGTAATTGCACAATTATGCTCACTAGAAGTTCCAACATCAAAATCATCTATTTCTCTAGATCTCAAAAAAGACTTGGACAATCATTCCAAGGTGTTTGAAACTCCCAAATGACTCCCACCTCTTCGTGATAATGATCATGTTATTCATTTGATTCTAGGAAGTGTTTCTCCAAACATCAAGCCTAATAGATATCCTTATGTCCAAAAAAGTGAAATTGAACGTATGATTGCAGAAATGTTAGAGGCTGGTATAATTCAATGGAGTCAAAGTTATTTCGCTGCCACAATAGTATTGGTGCACAAGAAGGATGGATCATGGTGCATGTGTCCGAATTATTTGGAGCTCAATAAGCTCATTATTAAAGTTAAAATTCCCATTCCTATGATTGATGAATTATTGGATGAATTACATGGATAAATTTATTTGATCAATTTGGATCTTCATTCAGGATATCATCAAATTATAATGAATACTCAAGATATTCCGAAAAAATAATTTCGAACTCATGAGGGTCATTATGAATTTTTGGTCATGCCTTTTGGCCTTAACAATGCACCTTCTACATTTCAAGGTTTGATGAATTCCATTTTCAAACCCTTCCTTAAAAAATATGTGTTAGTATTTTTTGATGATATACTAATCTATAGTAGGTCTTGGAAGGATCATGTTCAACATGTTGACAAGGTGTTCAAAATATTGGAGGAGAAACAATTATATGCAAAAACCTCCAAATGTTTCTTTTGAGTACAAGAGGTGGAATATCTGGGTCATATTGTATATCACGAGGGTATTAAGGTAGACCCTAAAAAAATTAAAGCCATTAACGAATGGAAAGTCCCCACAGCCATAAAGAAGTTGTGAGGATTTCTCGGGTTAATAGGGTATTATCGCAAGTTTTTTAAGAATTATGGGAGAATAGCAGCACCTATAACAACATTATTGAAGAAAGATGCATTTTCATGGACTCCTGAAGCAACTAAGGCCTTTGAACATCTTAAAGAGGCTATGTACCTAGCACTATTATTACCTATGCTAGAATTTACAAAAACCTTTATTGTGGAATGTGATGCCTCATGAAATGGAATTGGTGCTGTTTTAATGAAAGAAGGAAGACACATTGCTTCTGAAAATCGTCCAATCAAAGGAAAGTATTTACAGAAATTTCTTTATGAGAAGCAAATGTTGGAAATATTACATGCACTAAAGAAATGGCGACCTTACCTAATGGGAAGATCCTTCAAGGTAAAAACTGATCATGATAGTCTTAAATACCTTTTGGAACAAAGACTATCTTCAGAAGAGCAACAAAAATGGGTCACAAAGATGTTGGGTTATGACTTTGAATCATCTACAAAAAAGGGAAGCTAAATGTTGTTGCAGTTGCACTCTCAAGAAAGGATGAATATGTGGAATCATTGGTTTATTCCATTTCTATTATCCAACTAGATTGGAAAACCGAAGCAAGGGATGAATGGAAGAAAGGTGAAGAAGTATGGACACTCATTGAAAAGTTTCAGAAAAATCCTAGTACATTTGATGCATTTAGTTGGAAAAGTGATTCCTAATGGTACACAGATTGCTTATATCTTTGTAAGAATTCCCAACTAAAATAAAATATTCTTTTGTAATTGCACACTTCTCCCTTAGTGATCAGGAGATCAAGTCTTATGCTCAAAAATTAAAGTGCTCGAAACAGGTCCGAACCTGAGTGACCGGAAAGGTCTCGTTGTTTCGATTCTGGCACCACGAATGATTCGAAAAACCAATGTATGATGAGGAATATATCACGTTCTGTTCTTTTTCCCAAACATCACAATTTTGGTGACTGGATGCCCAGTTAGCATGTAGGTACAGTCATCAAGAATATACTTGGAATATTATATTTTTCTCCACAACTAATAGGATGGTGCTAGGTGGTATGTTCTGAGCCATTGGATGTTGGTGGTACGGTTCAATTTGGACCATTCGAAGGTTTTTAATTACCCAATGGTTGAGCAACATGTGGCAAGCCCGCAAGCCATCACATGTCCTCATAATGGTTGATTATTTTTTCTTATGGAGCTCCAGAGGTTTGAACAACCGACCTCCTGCCCACATCAAAGAATGTTTATCAACTCCCCTGCATATTGCTTCTTAAAAATGTATGAATTTCATTTAATGTTATGATTTAATGGTTTCAAGGTTGGGGGCTTGGGAGGCAAGCCCCCCCTCCATGCGCCCAAGAGTTAGGACCATAGGCTTAAGCCTCTCTGCAACGGTTCTAGAACTTAACGAATACCATATTTGTTGTTCACGTGTGATTTAAACCATAACATTGTTTAAACCAACGACTTTCCAAAACTGTAAAATCTGGCGAAATCTCAATGGTCACATGGTGGAGTTTGGTAATGGTTAAATGTGATGGTCGTAAGAAATGTAAACTCTGGTGGAGGTCTAGATTGTTCACATGATATGTGATAAACCACGACACTAAATGTTTATTCCGCCAACAAAATCCGACTACTCTGCAAACTTATCACATGCAATAAGTGACATTTAACGTTTCCCCACGCGGTTAGAGTTAAGTGCTCCAACACTCCGGGTTCAATGTTACCATAAGTTGTTACCATAATTTCTGCATGGGGTTTCGCCAGCAGTTGCAGATACCAAGTGGTTTGGGTCGGCATGTGGCCACCCAACCACCCAAGTTTTAAATATCACGGTTAGTATGCGGTTTCCGACTGGCAGGAATACATGGAAACACCCTAATTTTATGGATTGTATTAAAATTTAACTTAATTTAACTACTTGTCTCCACATTTAGTGGAGATTTTATAGCTAACATTGGGAAAAAGGCATGGATAGGTCAATTTTCAAACAATTTTTGTGAAACAAGAGTCTACTTTGACTAATTTGAGCATTCTGGAGCCATTGGTGCAGAGAAAACAACCATTAGAGGCCTGAAAACATAAGTAATTTACAATTTTGAGCATAATGACAAAGAGGGACATGCCATTGGGAGTTGGACAACAGATGTATCCTAGGAGGGGTGAACTGCTTCATCATGCCTACTATGTAAAACTTATGTGCGAATGTTTTTCTCTATTATGCACTGTTGTTCAGTGTTTTTAAGGCTTATTTACATGCTTAAAGTTCACTAATTCATCTAATTTTCATGGTTAAAACTATTTTTCCTTAAGAAAACATATGGAGACAATTTTTACATGTTTATTTAACTGAAAGGACACTTATCATAGAAAAACTAATACACTCCTTTTAGATCAAGTTGGTATGAGAGCTAGATTTTTATCTCTAGTGTTTTTATGTGCAAGGATTTGTTAACTGTTTGCAAGGGTTTTCATGCTTACTAGGCTGAAGCTTAAGAGAGGAGAAGGTAAATTGGTGGAAGCAAGAGGTTCTCAAAGTGAGCCACAAAAAAGGAGGGCAAGATTTCCACATTCTCCACAACCTAAAACACCTCCAAAAGAAGCAGAAGCAACATCAAGCATGCCTCCAGGAGAAGAAGAAATCCATGAAGAGATGGATCCCAAAGAGGAAGAAAGAGTGTACAAAAAAGCATTTCTTGACTTAGCTAAAATGGTGAGAGTCCTTTATCAAGAAAGGAATTATAAACTAGAAGAGGAAAGGTCCAAAATTCACAAGGAAGGACAAGGATCATCAGGATGCCACAATGATGAAGATAAATCCAAGAAGGGTAATGGAGGAAATGGAGGCAGTGGAAAGTCACCCTCATCTTCATCTTCATCAACCTATACTTCATCTTCAGTACATCAGCGATAGAAGTCGAAGAAAATGGGTAAAAGTCCTTTTCTAAAATTTTATGTTAAGTTTGAATTGCCAATGTTTGATGGTGAAGTTAATGCAGAAAATATAGATAATTGGATTAGGCAATTAAAGGTCTATTTGAGAATCCAAAATTTTCATGATGATGACACCAAAATCCAACTAGCTTCTTTGAAAATGGAAGGTGCAACACTTTTTTGGTGGGAAGCCAAGACAAAGGAGGAGATCAAGAAATATGGTAATATTATTTTATCATGGACTCATTTCATTTCTGTAATAAAACAAAAGTTTTATCCATTAGCTCACATGCAGAAAGCCATAATGGACTGGAAAAATTTTAAATAATTGAAAGGAAAAAATGTACAAGTGTATACTCAAGAATTTAGGAGAAGATATCTTTTATTAGGAGTATATTTACATAGCCAAGATACTTTGCTCAAGTATATAGGAGGCTTACATACCTACCTAAGACATACAATCCTCATGTTTAACCCTACAAGCCTAGATGAAGTTTTTGTTCAAGCCACACATCTAGAGGTGAGAGGAAATCAAAACTTAGATGGGAATGAGGAAAATGAGTTTAAAGGCAAATGGAAGAAAAAGAGAAATGTAAATACTAGAAAAGGGAAGGGAAAATTATTCTGCAAACATTGTTCTAAAACTAGCCATGATGAGGACCATTCTTGGAAACTTCATCCAGAGTTGAAACCAGAAAGTTTGAAGGCCAAAGAGAAAGCCAAGGAGAAAGACAAAACTATTGCAATAGCTGAACAAGACCTAGGGTCAGATTCAGGAGATGAAACAAAAATCATAGCTATGGGACTAAAGAACTTCAAAGGGAAAGAGATTGAAAATAAACCCAGTTCTAGTATATATAATTGTCACATACAAGCTCCAAATGAAGAAAAGAGAATTGAACTCTTTCATGTGAGGGTCATTTCCAAACATACCAAGGTTGACACATTGTTTGACAGTGGGTCACAAGAAAATTTAATCTCTGAAGACTTGGTCAAGAAACTTAATCTTGCGACCATTCCACATCTGAAACCATATCCACTTGGTTGGATTTGTAAGGATGCAAATTTATAGGTTTCGAAGAAGTGCATGTTGCACTTTGCAATAACTACACATTTCATTGACACGGTTGAATTAGATGTTGTTCCACTTGATATAACAGGTATGGTGTTGGGAAGTCCTTAATTGTATGACAGAAAAGTAATCTTCCATTTCCATGAGAACAAATACCATTTATTCAAAGATGGCAAGGAGTACATTATGAGAGCTCATCGCAAAAAACTAGACACTTCTTTAGTTAATGCAGGGCAGATGAAGAGGCTCTTCAATGCAAGTCAACTTGACATTGATGATGATTAAACAAAGAGAAGTTTTACATAACCCTTTTCAAAAAAATGCCAATGTATGTAATGATTTTTTTTCAGTTTGAAAGTAGGTTGTCTTTGAAAGAAGATGACAAGAAGTTGCAACATTCGTCATTGGTGTTGAACGGTGCTGAAAACAAAGCATCGGTGCAAGAAGTTGCAAAGGTCCAAGAGAGGGAAAAGAAACTTGACAAAGAAGGCACAGGATTTATAAATGTTCATTTCTAGTTTCAGAAAGGCATGGTACAATGGAAAAGAAACTTGGTCAGGATTCGACACAAGTTCAAGGCTAATTCAACAAAAAATCGCCATAAGGATAGGATGTAAGGTGAGAGTAATTCCAATTTTCCCTTGATTATAGAACAATGTATAAACATGAATTTTACTACAAATTTAGATTGTTTTTCTGGAAGTTCAGTAAATATGCAGCATGACTATGTCAAAGTTAGGAATGGTTGGTCGATGGGATCAAGGAAAATTTCTTTTTTTCATGAAAATATCCAATTAATGAAATTAGGAAAATTTCAACGAATAAAGATTGGAAGAGTGGGGACACAGTCTCCTCATCTTCATGTTCAATATTTCAGAGAGCTTTTGGGGTCCAAAAGCTTCCCAATGGGGAGGTGTGATCAAGAGATCAAGTATTATGCTTAAAAATGAAAGTGATTGAAATAGGTCCAAAACTGAGCGACCGGAAAGGTATCGTTGTTGCGATTCCGGTGCCGCGAACGGTTCGAAAAAATGATGTCGTATGAGGAAGATATCACATTCTGTTTGATTTCCCAAACAAAAAAATTTTGGTGACTGGATGCCCAATCAGCGTGCAGGTACAGTCATTAGGAATATACTTGGAATATTCAGTTTTTCTCCATAGCTTATAGGATGGCACCACGTGGAATGTTTTGAGCCATTAAATGTTTGTGGTATGGCTCAATTTGGACCGTTCAATGGTTTTTGATTAACCAATGGTTGAGCGACATGTGGCAAGCCCGTAAGCTACCACATGTCATCAGAATGGTTGATTAATTTTTTTTTATGGAGCTCCGGAGGTTCGAATAACCGACCTCCTGCCCACATCAAAGAACCTTTACCAACTCACCTGCATATTGTTTCTTAACAATGTATGAGTGCCGTTTAATGTTATGATTTAACTTTTTTAAGGTTGGGGACTTGGGAGGCCAGCCTTGAAGGGCCAGCCCCCCCCCCCTCCACATACCCAAGCACTAGGAACACAGGCTTAAGCCTCTTCACGACAGTTCTAGAACTTAACAGCTACCATATTTTTTGTTCACATGTGATTTAAACCATAATGTTGTTTAAACTGACAGCTTTCCAAAACCGTAAACTTCGGCGAAATATCAGTGATCACATGGTGGAGTTTGGTAATGGTTAAATGTGAAGGTTGCAAGAAATTTAAACTTCGGCGGAGGTCTAGCTTGGTCACATGATATGTGATAAACTGCGACACCAAATTTTTTATTCCGCCAACAAACTCCAACTACTCTGCAAACTTATCACATGCAATAAGTGACATTTAACGTTTCCCCTCACAGTTAGAGTTAAGCGTTCCAACACTCTAGGTTCAACGTTACCATAAGTTGTTACCATAGTTTCTGCATGGGGTTCCGCTAGCAGTTGCAAATACCATGTGGTTTGGGTTGGAATGTGGCCACCCAACCACCCAAGTTTTAAATGCCACAGTTAGTATGTGGTTTGCGACTGGCGGGAATAAATGGAAATGCCCTAAGTTTAGGGATTGTATTAAAATTTAACTTAGGTTAACTGCATGTCTCCATATTTAGTGGAGATTTTCTAGCTAACATTGGGAAAGTGGCATGGAGAGGTCAATTTTAGACCAATTTTGGTGAAACAAGAGTCTACCTAGACTAATTTGAGCATTCTGGAGCCATTGGTGTAGAGAAAAAATCCATTAGAGAAATGCAAACATATGTAATTTACAATTTTGAGCATAATGACAAAGAGGGACATGTCATTGGGAGATGGACCAGTAGATGTAGCCTAGGAGGGGTGAACTGCTTCATCATGCCTACTATGTAAAACTTATGTGTGAATGTTTTTTTTCTGTTATGCACTGTTGTTCAATGTTTTCAAGGCTTATTTACTTGCTTAAAGTTCACTAATTCATCTAATTTTCATGGTTAAAACTCTCATTCCTTAAGAAAACATATGGAGACAATTTGTACCTATTTATTTAACTGAAAGGACACTTGGCACATCAGAACTAATACACTCCTTTCAGATCAGTTAGGAGGACAATCAAGATTTTTAAAAACTTACCACAGGGTGAGGAAATATTTTTTTTGGGATGGCCTAAAATCTGATATTCAAAAGTTTGTAGCGGAATGTTTGGGTTTCTAGCAAAATAAATTTGAGACAATTAAGAACCCAGGTCTTCTACAACCTTTCTCCATTCCAAGTCAACGTTGGGAGGAAATTTCAATGGATTTTATCACAAGTTTACCCAAGTCTGAAGGAAAGAGTGTCATCATGGTGGTAGTTGATATACTTACCAAGTATGCACACTTTTGTGCATCATCTCATCCATTTAAAGCAAGTACAATTTATACTGCATTTATGGAAATTGTAAGCGACAAAAATCCCATTTTTACTGGAAATTTTGTTGAAAACTCAACAAGAAATGTGTGTCTAATTTAATTTTCCGTTAATTAAATTGGACAATAAATTGTAATATTATCTCATAACCACTTGTAATAGATAACTGAGTGTGATAGACTCAATTAGCTCATGAAATTCGAGTTGAGGGTGGTTGGTTAGGCATGTAGAGTGATTCTATTTTTTTTAGAGTCCAAGTTGATGTTAATGTATTAGTTTAATCAATGGGAAATCAGTTAACTCAATTAAGTGAGTAAAGTTAGTCTAACTAGTTGTTACTAATTGTTGCACTAGTGAGAGGTCAATTGAATTAAATCATATTTAATTCACATGCAGTGATCTATCAAGTGACTGATGATTTACTATTAATAGCTGCATGCATGTCAGTTTTGATGAAGACCCAGTTGAGAAGAGGTTAAAGGGATGTTATCTATCATTTGTATTATTTGTAAATTTTCAGCATGCAATTAGACAACCATAGGATTTCCCATAATGTATTGCGCAATTTTGGAAGGTTGAATTTCCTAATTAATAGGGATAATTTTTTATTAGAATTGCGCAAGCAAGGCAGGCTGAGCAAAGGCAGGAATTTTTTTAAGTGTTGGTTGATTTTATCCAGATTAGTTTGAGATAGTTGGTAGAGTGCAATAGACTCTTGTGAGAAGAGTGCATTATATTGTTTCATGATTCCTTGGTTGATTAGACAATAAATATAGAGGGGTTTTGAGCAACAAGCTTTCCCTAGGAAAAATACCTGTGTTGTGCGATTGATTTTCTTCTTTCTCTTACTTTGTGTGATTGTGCGATCATGTTTATTTTCCGCAAATATTGTAGAACGATTGAGTATCTTGTTTTAGTATATTACATGATTGGATTGAATCCATTGGTATACATATTTTTTGTATAATTTCTACATGGTATCAGAGCACTAGAAATCACTATAGTAGAGAAGAAATTTAGTATGTGTTGAACAACATTCGAATTTACAAAAATATTCTTTGGTGTGATAGGCGGATCAAGATGAATTTCAATGGATTAAAATTGGAATATGCACTTTAGGGATGTTCTAATTATATTTTTTGGAAAGACAAAATGGAGGCAGTTCTAGAGGACAATGGGTTGAAATAATTTATCGATAGTGATATTCCAAGGCCCACATCAGCAGATGCCGCTCTTCTTGATGCTTGGAAAAAGAAGGTTGAAAAGGCAAGGTGGATCTTATTAGAGCAAGTTCGATATCACATTGTCTCAAGTGTCCATGGAAAGTTGAATCCATATGTAATGTGGAAGGCCTTGACAGATTTGTTTCAGAACAACAATGATAAAAAAAATTGGCACTTAAGGACAAGCTTAGGAAATTGAAAATGGAGAAAGGCGACAGAAATTATGAAATACTTGACCAAGTTCATCCAATGTCGAGATGATCTTGGAAGTGTTGGGATTACTATATCGGATGATGAATTGGTGAGCCTAGAACTTCTAGGCCTTCCCAAGAGCTCACATATTTATGCCAATGGGAGGGAGAAGCTACCAGGTTGGGAGTGACTTTGGTCGGATTTGGTACAAGAAGAATTCACGCGAAATACTAGGGATGGATCCTCATCCAAGACATATGATGAGGAAAATTGCGCCTTGGTTGGTAAGGCAAAGAAGGGGAAGGGAGAAATCCTATTCCAAATCTGAGACCAACAAAGAATGCAAGAAGCGTGACATGTCCAGAGTTAAATGTTTTCACTGTCACGAGCATGGATATTATGCCACTAATTTTCCACATAATAAGAAGAAAAACAAGAAGGATTTAGGATCTGTAACGGGTGATGATTTGGCCTCATAGGTCAAGTTGGACTTCTCACTTATTGCATGCATGGTGTCTAGTGTGATGGGATCAGTGTGGTACTTAGATAGTGGTGCATCTTTCCACATGAAGGGAGACAAAGAAATCTTTAGTAGCTTGGAGGAGAAGGATCTTCAGATGCACATCGAGATGGGTGATGATAGGAGGTATAGCGCTACCGGGATTGGTATAGTTACTTTCTAGAGGTAGTCAGGTAAATATTTCTTATTAAAATATGTCATGCATGCACCAGGTTTGAAAAATAATTTAGTTTCAGTTGATATGTTGGAGGATATAGGATATGATGTGGTTTTTAGTGAAGGGAAAGAATTCCTTCGTCACAAAGCCACATGAAAGGTTAAGAATATTTGGGTTCATGTGAAGAACCTCTACAAACTTGATGTAGATGGTTGTGCAACATTGATGAGTAAATAAGACAGAGTGGTGAGCTGGGATGAGGGTGATTTATGGCAGAGGAGATTGGGCCATATACACCACAATGCTTTGAAGGTCATGCAACATATTTCTATGGGGCTTACAATAGGTACTATTGCACAAATAGACACATGCAAGGGATGTACCATAGGGAAGTATATAAAGGAAACTTTTCACGAGAAGGAGAACCGAGCAACATACATCCTTGAGAGAGTTCACTTAGATGTGTGCAGACCATTCTCTATAGCTTCTACAACAAAGCACAAGTATTATGTGATTTTTTTTAATGATATTTCTAGAAAGTGTTGGATCTACTTTGTGTAGAATAAAGATAATATGTTCTCAAAATTTTGTGAGTTCAAAGCACTAGTTTAGGAAGATATAGGGAAGCACATGAAGGCTCTAAGGAGTGAAAATGTTGGTGAGTAAATCTCCAATGAATTCAAGAAATTTTGTGCCAAAGAAGGAATTTGGAGATATTTGATTGCACCTCATAACCCGCAATAGAATGGGGTTGCAGAAAGAAAGAACAGAACAATTATGGGTGTAATACAAGCTATGTTACATGATCAGGGCCTGTTGGCCGGATAAATCGATCTCCCTAGTGTCAGAAGACAATATAGGAACAAACAAACAACTAAGTTTGTCTTTCTATAAATATATTCATTTTACAAATAAATGCTATAAAGGTGTCGATCCTACCTTAGATCCAAATTCTTATTTGTAGTCGTAGTGCTTCCGTCGCATCAATAATCCTTCTGTCGCAACAAGAGTTCTTTCGTCGCAACAATAATTCTTCCGTCGCAACAAGAGTTCTTTCGTCACAACAATAATCCGTCCGTCGCAACAGAAGTTCTTTTATAGCAAGAAAGTGTCGTCCTTCGTCACAACAAAGTGTCATCTTTTGTCGCAACAAAGTGTCATGTTTCATCGCAACAAAGTGTCGTCTTTTGTCGCAACAAAGTGTCGTCTTTTGTCGCAACAAAGTGTCGTCTTTTGTCGATCTACAATCACAAACAAGAAAATATTAAATAGCACCTGTATAAAAAATAATTATAAAACATACCTATCATAGTGATCAAGGAATCTATGAAATAAAAAATCGAACGATAATTTATTGAGAAAAACAAAACTTGATTGTATTAATCTTAAAATAACAGAAGAACCTTACAACCTTAGCCTTGATGTTGAACAAGCCTTCCCGGGGTTCGACGCAGGAGTCTCCTCTACTTTGATAAGTATTGCACTCTTCCTCCAGGAGCACATAGAGGTATGTGATCTTTCCTCTCAAAATATCAGCAGAAAGAAGTCTAAATCTCAACAACACTTCAACTCAATCACACACTAAAGCTTGAACTCCCTTTGAGGCTACCGAATGCCTCCTTTTATAGAGCAGATGAGGAGGTTAGGGTTCAACCTTTGAAGGGATAGAATCCTCCTTCAAAGGGATAGGCTCCTCACATCAAGGGATTAGTTCCTTAAGGTGTGGGATACATGCACCTTACTAAAGTGTACTCATCCCCAAAAAATCTCATCTAGAACCTTCTAGAATTGACCTCAAATCAGCTTTTTCACTTTAGTTTCTCACTTTTTTGACTTTGAGAAGGGTACGCAGGAATTACAAGGGAAAACTGCGTTCTGGAACGTAGGTAAGCAGTGTATTACCTGCGTACCCAAGCCAGGAACGCATACAGGCTTCATGTTACCTGCATACCCAGGGTTTTTGAGCTTTTTAGGGTTTTTTTTCTCCTGTTTTAAGGCTTGACATGAGGAGTAAAGGTTGTAAGACTTGTAGAGGAGGTCAGTATGAGTGTTAATGAGCTCATACAGTCAGTAGAATATCAGGTTGACAGTTTTTAAGTGCAACAGATTTCCCCCTAAAGTGCGAAGTCTGGAATAGATGAAGATGAAGTCTGTTATATATGAAGAGTGAAGTACTTTATCATTTCAAGGATCATCATGTGGACACCCCAGTCGGAACCCGTAAAAATATTCAATGCAAAATATATATATGTAAACATATCATCACTGAGGTAGGAATTCCCATACTCAGATCAAAACTAACTAGAAAACTGATTTAAACTATTCTGATACAGGAATGATTTTCAATACATCAACAGTATAGACGTGTGTAGACACAGTATGGACGCAACCATCTATTTATGAATAGTCCACTGTATAAATGAATAAAAAAAATTCCTTGCAGCCTGGATGGTAGAAACTAGATCTAGGGTCTTGATTTCTGCTTCTCGAACTAGTACGATCCTATCCATGTGAATAAATGTGTCGAAGTCGAACATGGTAGAAACCACTTGATTGCCAGTCAATAATGTAAACTGTTAACAAGTGTGAGAGTAACCACTAGTAATTTCAATGGATCTCAAAGTACTCAGTACAATCCATGAAATGTGAATGAATGAGCTGAAGTCGAACATGTCACGGAATCATTCGATCGAAGGTCAATGATGCAACCCGTCGTTGAAGGTGAGAAACCTGCCATTGAGGCATGCAGATTTCAAGGTACTGATGATTTTTGGATCAACTTCCTATATAATGAGCTGTCGTCGATAGAAAGTGATCCGTCATAGGCAAGCCCACAACACGAAATCATAGATCAAGTTTTAAAGAAATATATTGGCAAGGACTGACTCAGGGATGGTCAAAATGGATGACAGATATTTTGCAGATGAATGGTTTATTTGAATTGTCCTCTTGAACACGTAACGACACTGCAGATGGTTTGGTGACAATTGACCCAAAGCTAATACCGAGAAAACGGATGAAGACTTTCAATATGGTTTGATTAACTGTTAGGAAAAGGATTTCCCAACCCAGGTGAACAAAAGTGTCGTGTTCAAGAGTGGTTAACGGTTTTTCGAATAATCAAAAGATAACAAACAGGTTCATTTTTCTCCCTTTTCCCCCACCATTTCTGGCAAGTACCTCTTTATTTTTGACAAGCTTGAGGAGGATAACATTTGCTTGTTTATAAGCTCATCCTTCGAATGAGTCCAACTTAGTTTAAAATTTGAACCCTAAGAAGGAGTGGTTCGTTCCTGTTTAAAATATGAACATGTCCTTTACTGTTAAATTTTAACGAGTCCAGTATAGGAGAAACTCAGTGTTTTTCAATTTTAGGGAGTCAAAAGAAAAAAATTAGGAAAACTCCATGGGTGTAATTTTTCATAAATTTAGTCTCTCGAGGCCGAAAAAGGAAAAAATAATGCGGGAGAGAACTCTATTGACCGTAATTAGTCAACGCATGCCTTTTTCGTAAATAGTCCACTTCAGTCCGTAAAAGGGATAAACTTATACTGAAGGGATGATCATTCATTTATTTTAACGAGTTCAAATAGTCAAGTGCTCGGCAATCTTTTCATGTTTAGAGATTCTGAAAAAGGCTTAAAAGAGGACTCCAATGTTTCGCTTTTTCGTAAATTTTTGAAAGAGTCAAAAAAAGTGATAAAAGTATGCTCTTGTGGTTGACTTTCAATTTAATTTACAAGCAGGAAAAGATGGAAAGAACTCAGAATTTTCATGTGTTTTACGAGAATGAAAGATAGCAAAATAATCTCGGGATTTTCATGAGTTTAACTAGTCTTGAAAATAACCGAAATTGACTCAAGATAGGTTTCATTTTTACAAAAGCTTGAAACAGAAAAAATATGCTTCAGAGTGGTTTCATTTTTACACAATCTTGAAACAGAGAGAAAACTGTGCTTGATGCCCCCTAAGCGTAACTGCTAGAGCGCATGCCCCCCCAGCTTAATTTCATTCAACTAAGTACACTGCTGGTAATTAATAGCTGGATGGAATGAAGGTTCATTTACGAGATCATATGAAAGACCCGACCTAAAACTGTAAGAAAATTATGCAAAAACTGAAATAACTAACCTAAATATATGACTTAACATTTACGAGATCTAGTCAAAGACTCGACTCAATTAGGGGAGGATTTGTTTCATTTTTTAATGAGCTTGACACAGGAAAATAACTATGCTCATGGCAACGTGTTTCATATTTTAAGGAGGTTGATACAGTAACAGGAACTATCCTCTTGATCCATTGATTCATTTTTAACAAGGTTGCCACAGTAAAAGGAACTTTCCTCATACCTGATTCATTTTTTTACAAGGTTGACTCAGTAACAGGAACCATCCGCAGAAACTACTTATTTCTAATTTATTAATCTACTCTCTACCATCTACCTACTGATTCATTTTTTAACGAGGTTGACACACAATTTAGCCCCTGTTAGCCATCAGTATTTTTTACATGTTAGTGATGACTATATCCATAGTTGAGTTTTCTAGAAGCTGAATTCCATGTGTCAATCTGTCATCTAGAAAACCCTCATAAAAATTTTTTCGCCCTTTTACCTTTCAGTCCGCCCTTGTCAAGATTAAAATCCATTATCACTATCTTTTCTAGCTTCAGCCCTCCTAGTCTACCCATCGGCTCCAAAAGCAAATCCAAATCTGTTTCAAAAGTCTCCCCTATGTTAGGAAGTGGCGCTTTAAGACATTTCACCCTTGGCAACCATCAAAAGGCCAAAAAACCTTCATCTACTACAGACCAACCATGACTGACCTCCCACTCTGCAAATAAAATTGACAAACAGCTCTAAGTCGCGCCACTTATATCCTTAGGTCTCAGCACTGCATAAACCACAGTCTCAAGCTGATTATTAGGAGTTTTACAGTGTTTTATGGATTCTACAAAGACAGGAAATATCACTCTGTCTCAGGAGAAAATTCTTGAATCTACAGTTAGAAGAACAGCTGCTTCTAAATGTAGCATCAGCCTAAGATATATCTGCAAAACAGAGAGTCAATCACAAAGGTCTTGCAGCCTATTCCCAGCATGAAAATCACAGCAAGAGAAAGACACCACTGTCTCAGCAAACTGGTAAATTGTCATGGCCCATAACTTCCTTCATTTACAAGTAGAGGGTTAGGGTGCCTCCTTCATCTACAAGCAGAGGGCGCTGGCTAGTATTGACTTTGAGGATTGCAAAAGTCCAGGTTTGCTTTTTATTGAACAGTGAAACAGAGATTATAGGTTTTATGAATGAGAGTGATGATCATAACAGGGATAGAGTCTGAAATATGCAAGTTCAAAGGAAAACAGACTTTGGTCTGATAAAGGAAGGTCATTTGAAGTTTCAAATCATGTGAATTGTTAAACTTTAGAAAGGCATATCATGAGTAAAAACAATTCTAATCATAGGAAGCTTGTTTTCCCCACAAGACCAAATTGAAGAGATGCTGACAGATCATGTCATCACACAGGCAGAAGAAAAGTTGTTTGTTGTTCAAAGGGTGCTGACCTCCATAGTCACAGAGATTATCTTTCAAAAATTTGTCATAAGTTGACTAAAGCAAATGATGACATTTCAGTCACCCTCAGAGTAGTGCAGGGAGACAGTGACACTTTGGCTAGGGTTCTTCTGAAGCACAGTGATGATTGCAAGAAGAGGTGCTAGTATTGATGTTTTTCAAGTTGTTTGCTTACCATCATATCCAAAGAAAATATTTGTCAACAGGTTTGTCAAACAATCTTCAGATACTTTGCCTAGTGAAGGGCCTCCTTTGTTCATGAGCAGATGGCCAAGGCATTGAATGTTTTTGAAAACTGATTGGTCAAAAGATGTAGTGAAAAGAGACAATGAAAGAAAGCAAAAAGCTTTACACAGGTAAAAGATGGTGTTTATGTTTCAAAATGCATTACCCATAAGAAAATGTCTTTCAAAATATACATCATGATAGACAGGAAACAATATGAATATGTATGCCATTGATACAAAAAGGGGGAAGTTTCCTTAAGAGAAGGGGTCATCCCACTATCACATACCAAGAAGTCTAAAGGAGCACTTTTCAAGTAAACAGAGAGATATGGTATGAAGGGATGCAGCCAAAATATGGCACTTACAATCAAAGAAGGAGCGCATAAATCGCCTGGAAGCAGAAATTATCAAACAAGTTAGAGGACCACAGGCCATCTCCTGTTAAGTAACAAAACAACTTTCAAATGCTCTTTGACACATTCTGAATGGTTTTTCCTTGTTAAAATATCACCTAAAGTGTCGAAGCAGTGGACAGGTTTGAAATTATGGATGGTTCTGTTACAAAGAAAGATCACTGCACTATTAAGAAGAAATGATAACTGTTTTTCAAGAGCCCTATTTTTCCTGCTTCATATAAAGTTCCCTTTCAGAATATGCATCACAAGTGATGGAGGCAATTTGAGTTTTGTTCCCAAAAGGACATTATAAATAAGTATACCAGTTTATGAATAGACAAAGAAGCGGTTTGATAGATTGTCAGTGTTTGGGAGTTTGAAACAAATGCAACTTTCTCATTATTCAAAAAAGGACAGAGATCTCATAAATGATATAAGCAAAGAAGTATGTTAAAAGGAGGCGCTTTTCTCAAAACAGAAGACCATGATCAAGTCCAAGAAGACCAGCAAGTTTGACACCTGCATTAGAGAAAAGGTTGAGCTTTGCATCATAAATATCACCAGCACCATTAAACATAGTGGCAAAGATGGTCGAAAGGTTATTGAAATGATAAGTTCAATATTACTAAAGAAGGTAGTTTCCCCATGAAACAATTCGAAACACCCTGCTATTTCATTTTCAATAAAGAAAAAATATTGGAAGGAAATACCACTGTTTGAAAAAGAGACTTTGTTGTGTTAAAAGGCCAACTGTGAGTTCTTTTTTGCATTGCAAGTAAACGATGAAAGTGACCGTTGGAGAATTTGAAATAACATGTTAAGGGAGTAAGGTCGAGGGTTATCTTCTCATTTTTCAAACTGCAGACAGAGCTCTATATCGCCCTTAGCATCAAAACAAGAAGTTCGGGTCAGATTTTCATAAGTTTGCACCGTTAAACACAGCGCGACGTGCCTGGAAACCCGTGCGACGCGCCTGGGAGCGTTTTTCAATGAGCAGTTAGTGTAGGCGCGACGCGCCTGTACAGTTGCGCGACGCGCCTGTACACGGCGCCCGACCCCCGACCCGACAGGCCACCCGGGTGGTGTTTTTGTGTGCCACTCTTTCCTTGAAAAGTTCTGCGCATGCTTGAAGACCTCCAGAGCTGCCTCCGACGCTCCACAAGAGTTTTGCCTCGTATCTTGAGGTATTTGCACACTTTGACCCTAAATTTTGTGACTGCTTGTCGATGATTGAAGCCAAAAATAAGGTTTGAAAACAAGTTAAGTTAAGTGTTTGCATTCAAGAAGGGATAAAACTTTTCTGAGTTTGGGATAGCTCATATTCACCAACAGAGGCCTATCCAAACAGGTCACTCCTTCTTGTTATTTAAGACCTAGTATTATCCTAAAAAAACAGTCAATTTTTAGCAAAAGAGCAGTGTTATCCAGTTGGGGGTGTTTTGGATCAGAACCCTATTGTTAAAGGCAAACTTCAAATTAACTGACATGCACATTTTGGTGAGCTGCATACGAAGGGGTTTGATGTTTTGATCTAAGGAAAGCTTAATTCACTGTTAAAACTGCTACAAATTTTCACAACACTGCACGCAGAACTTCAAAACTCTGTCATTATACCAGAAAAATAGGATTGTTTGCTGTGTGAGTTTTCAAGGTGTAAAGCTGTAATAAACTGTTGGATGTGTCATTTAAAACACCTACAGGAAAGAATATATGATGGAAATAAGAGCAGTGTTTTGCTTAAAGAAATTTTTTGTTTGAGAGATCTTAACTGCTACTTCAAAAGAAGCCTCTAAAAAGGCAAGAGGAAGATTTTGTTATAGAGACAGGGCTTAGGTCTAAAGAAAAAAATTTCACACTGTTCTCAAAACATTGCCACATTATTAAAACAGTGAAGTGCACTCAGAAAAAGGGTTTTTTGACAAAGAGCTGTTTATAAGTTGAAAGACCACAGGGTAAGGTTGCTCCTGCTCCTCATACAAAGACAGTTTTCACTGTGTAGCTGCTTGATTGACTTTGGGTGTTCATGCTTGTTTGATAAGTGGATGTTAGGTGGAACAAAGGATTTTTTCTACAAAGGCTAGGGTTACATGTATAAGGGGCCCTTGATTGTTTTAAAAAGAAAACTCACATAGCTTCTGCCTAAAAACTTTGTAGTCTTTTAAAAGATCTATCATCTTGGCTTAGGACTATGTCAGTGACTGTTTAATTGCATTAGGGGTTGTTTTCACATATGCAAGTTGGTTGACTGTTGGCACACTTAGACAAGGCAGGTTTTGGAATAATTGGAAAATACAATATTGATCCAAAATACAAAGATGTGTTGTTAACTTCCAAAAATTACCAAGCAGGGAAACTTTGACATTGTATACATCCTGCCTCATACAGTCTGTCCTTTATTCCACTATATTACATCATATTGAAAGGTTGTTGACTGTGATATTCACAGATACAGGTGTGTTGATTGGCCTCTAACAAAATTCACAAGAAGAGTGATTTCTTAACACTGTGTACAGGAAATTTACACAGCAGTCTGCCTCCTTTTTACTATATGGTGCCCTATTGAGATATCTGCCTGGCTGAGATATATTCAAGGTAGAAGGTCATTTTCTAAAGAGAGAAGAGGTTGTGTATTATAAAAAAACTTGTTGCAAACCATCCAAATCACATTGTTTATTGTCAAAGCAGTAAAGTGACACAGTTTGATTCCAGCAGGGCATTTTACACACAGTGAAGGCAGTTTGCCTCTTCCAAAGCATATTCAGGTTAAAATGCCTCCAAGGCAAGACAACAGGAGCGGTCCACATAAAATATATGAGCCCATCTCTACAGAAGAGATTAATGCTCATCCATCTGTACTTTTCAACTTCCATGAAGTAAGCTGCCTTGATTTCTGCCAGAAGATAGAAGAAGTCAAGAGTTTTTCACCATTAACACACTTGTGCGCCCTGAGATTCAAAGAAAAACACTTCCAAGTGGCGGGTCTTGATTTCAAAATTTCTCCAAGGTATGTGTCCAAGGCCACCAAGATCCCGTATCATGGCGAAAAATGGTTCACACAAGCTCATCTTGACTTAGAGGATTACAAGCCTTTCATCAAGCCTGAACATAGAGAGGCTGTCACTGCTATTTTTCCTTTTTCATATCTCCTTGACAGCTATGCTCCTCTTATGAAAGTCATAATGAAATATTTCACTTGTGAAGGGAGGTTTAATCAAATTTATGCCTACCATGTCCGATTATTGATGCATTTTACCAGAAGCAGGCTACTAAACCTCCCTTACTTTTTGTTCAAGAGCATAGAGAAGATGGCATCTACTGTCCAGAAGAAGGCCCCACCTCTGCAAATCCCTTCCCTTTTTCATCATTCTTTGATCAAGATTATCTTCCTACACCAGCTAGAGAAGAAAGAGGTTTCATGGGATTTATTCATCAGCCATCCAGATTTTGCTACTGTTCCTCCTGCCCATATTTCTCCTACTCAGCCTGTCCATCGCCCAGTGCCTTTGTCCAGTAGGCCTACTCCTAGAAGGCTCAGGATGTCTACAGGACAGTCAAGTCAACAAGAGGAAAGAGATGAGTAGCAGCAGTTTGATGATGAGGAACAACAGCAAATAGGAAGTGAAGGATAGCAGGTCCAAGATGAACAGCAGTAGTTACAAATTGATGAACAGCAGCAAGTACAAGTTGAGGAACAGCAGCAGACAGTAGATGAGGAACAACAGCAGGTGCAAGATGAAGAACAACAGGTTGGGCAGGAAATTGAGACACCTCTTGAGCCACAAATTGGACAAGACATTGATGAAGAACAACAAGCTAATGTTGGCGAACAGGGGCAGCCAAGTGAACAACAAGAGGAAAACATCCAGCAGCCTCAAGAAGAGCAGCCAATTCAAAAAGATGTCAAAGGTAAATCAGTTGTTACTCCTCCTCTCAAAGTAACAAAGCTCAGCACAGCAAGGAAAAGAGGGACTAAAGCTGCCACCCTAACAGTGACAAAGATTGTTCCTAGCGAGAGGAAATCGCCAAAAAGGACACCTTCTAGCATGCCAAGGAGGAAAAGCGCCAGATTGGCTTTCAAAGGTAAAAGCAAAGTTGGAGAAAGTACAAAGCATGGAGGTAAATTATCTGTCATCCCTATCCAAAGCGATGACAGTGATGATGAGGCTCGCCTTCTTGAAAATATCCTAATCCATAAGGAAGGGAAAATTGAGGCATTAGAGGAGGATCTTCAAAGGGCAAGGAATTTCAACCACTTCTTGGAAATTGAAAACAAACAGATGAATGTGCACACAGCTGTTCATGAGGCACGGGCGATTAAGTATAAGAAAGAGGCAACAAAGGCCCAAACGAGGATATAAGAACTCATTGGTGAGTTTGATGATGAAGAGGAGGAATACCAGCCTAGGTGGGAGAGGCCTAGGACCATCGGGCTTAAAAGAGCCTTGGAAAAGCAGAGAGCAGAAGAGCAAGCCCAACTCCAAGCCTTTCCTCTCACTACACTCCTTGAGCAGGAAATTGAAGAAAACAAAGAGGCTTGGATTGAAAGAGCTAACAAACATTTGGAAATGAAGCTTGAGAGGGAAAATAGATATTTAGAGCTGCAGAGGAAGAGGACACATCACTTCCAAAAACTGAATCAGTTTGCCCGACGCAAACTAAAGGCAGCCCAAGAGAAATTGAAGATGGCAAAGGGGAAGCGCCTAGCACGGAAAGAAGGGAAAAGCATATCATCCCTTGATATTTTGGCCTCATCTTCGGAGCATGTTGCTATGGACCCTTGAGGGTCATGCATGCCAATTTTGGGCCTTTTTTGGCAACTTTTTGTTTTTTGGCATTTTTTGGGTTTTTGATCGAAAACTCATAATTTCGCCATTTCAGTTTGAGGTTTTGCCAAGGGAGAAGGATGATACCGATGGATGCAATAATTCTATGAGCAGGTCCCCAGCGATTTTCAGAGCATTCGGAGATCATTCGCCCCCTCAAATTGGCGAAAAATTCCCTCTTTTTGCACATTCTGCCTGCCATATCAGCAGTCTGCTATTTCCTGGTTTTTTACACACAAGTATAGTTTTGGGGAACTTTCAGGCATCATATTGAGATGATTTTAGTTGCGCCAGAAACTAGACACAGAGAGCTTTCCAACGAGCTATCATGAGCCTCGTTTTGACATCGGGAAGGCTACCAATTGCCTCCAGCAAGTCAGGGGACCTTTTTCAGACATAAATATGAAGTATTTTTGTAATTTTTGAACCTCAAAAATCTGCGTTTCCCAAATGTGCGTTTAGCTATTTTTATACTTGGGAAATGATGTAAAGTCAATATAATTTCCATTTTTAGTAGTTTTTAGATATTTTATGGGATATTTTGTGCCTTGGGCTTTGCAAAGCCTCAAGGACAAGTTTAGATATTTTGACTTGGCCAATGGGGTAGCTAGTTGCTCCATGAGGTTTTCCTTCCTCAGGCCTATTTATTCCATGGGTTTCATTGTAAAACAGAGGCTGAACTTGAGAGAAGAATTAATGCATTGGTCTTATGAGCTTTGAAGAACATACTTGTGTTATGATTTTTGGACTGCCTCTTGGATGCTTTTGAGGAATGATGAAGGATTGTTGATGGATTCCATGACATGGTAGAATGATATAGTTTTTCTTGCTTTGTTGTTGTCTTCTAGTTTTCATCCATAATACATGCTTCTTGCTGCTATAGATCAGTAGAGATTAGTTTTGAGATATGCCCATGGAGGCACCTCAAAATTCCTGAATCTTCATAGCTTGATGTTTTCTTCTTCCTTAGTTATGCTAAAGAATTCTTAACTGCTCTTCAGTAACTAAAGGATAATGTTTGCTAGTTTTATTCACAAGTTCTATGTATGTTGAGTAGGATGTATGGTGTTCCCTGTCTACCTATAAGCTGTCCATAGTTCTGTCCATAAAATTTTCTCTTTGACTGATTAGTTGATCATCTTGTTGAACCAAGGAGGCCTAGTCCCGATCTAGCCCTTTGCCTAAAACTATGAAAGCTTGTTTGTCAAAGTGCCCAATGACTTAGAGACTATGTTTAGGCGTTCTGGCATAGTTTTATGAGTGGTTAGTTTGTCTTATGTGTTTTCCCCAAAGTCTGATAGCCATTTCCCGAAGTTAGAAGGTCTTACACTTCTATGCATGGCTGGAATGTTTGATTTCTATGTATAAATTAGCTCATAGTTGCATTTAGCATGATTAATGGCTTGCTATAACATGTTTATGTCTGCTATCAACTAGTTACACTTGAAATCCCTTGTCTTTCACCAACTTGTTGTCCATTTAACCCATTTTTCCCAAAGATCCCTTCTACCGTGAATCAAATCGGCCCTATAGCAGCCTTACATCATCATCTCATAGCTTCCTTGACCTGTTTGACCCCATAGCCCAATTTATCTACACCTTGTTATCCAGTTTATGTCTTTGATCAGTTTTATCCCTCACGAACTTAGAAAACCCCAAAAAATCAAAAACTCACTTCATAACTAGCCTAATATCAGAACACCATAAGCAAACACACCGATATCTTTTGCATATAATAGAGAGAGCCCTCTCTCAGTCTAGGAAGGCTAGGTCCTTGGGCTCCAAATCTTGGTTTGATGTTACATCGTCATTTGGCTTACCAATCGGCCAAATCACAGGACTCTAACAGCCCCCACCCCCCCAGCGAATGAGGGGGAAATGTTTTTGCAAAAAGAAAAGCAAAAAGATGGAAAATTGTGAAAAGACTAAGACAAACCTCCAAGTAATGACCAAAGGAAATCAAATTAAGAATTTCTCAAAAAAGAGACTCAAAACACCCAATTAACTTAATGGAGATTGATGAGATGAAAAATTTGCTGAAAGAAACTCATAAATAAGAGATTTTCGACAGAAAAAATACAGATTTGGGTAGATGCTAAGAATCCGAAATCAAATCTAAACTAAATTGAAAGATGAAATCTAAGTTTTTCAAGACTTTAAACAGGGTCTGCAACAATGTGCGGTCCCCAGAAAATTTCAAGAAAAACAAAAAAGACTTCAAAAATTTTCAAATAAAAGTAAATCTAAGTTACCCAAGCCCGTACAAATCAATCAAAAATTATAAAAAATCATTTTCTCAAATCAAAACAAAGGAAAATCAAAAGAAGTTCTTTCCCCAGTGGAGTCGCCAATTTGTTGGCTGGATAAATCGATCTTGCGGACAAGATCGATCTCCGTAGTGTTAGAAGACAATATAGCAACAAACGAACAACTAAGTTTGTCTTTCTCTAAATATATTCGTTTTAAAAATAAATGTTATGAAGGTGTCGATCCTACCTTAGATCCAAATGCTTATTTGTGGTCGTAGTGCTTCCGTCGCATCAATAATCCTTCCGTCGCAACAAGAGTTATTTCGTCGCAACAATAGTTCTTCCGTCACAACAAGAGTTCTTTCGTCGCAACAATAATCCTTCCATCGCAACAAGAGTTCTTTCGTCACAAGAAAGTGTCGTCCTTCGTCACAACAAAGTGCCGTCTTTTGTCGCAACAAATTGTCATCTTTTGTTGCAACAAAGTGTCGTCTTTTGTCGCAAAAAAGTGTCATCTTTTGTCGCAACAAAGTGTCGTCTTTTGTCGCAACAAAGTGTCGTCTTTTGTCAATATGCAATGACAAACAAGAAAATATTAAATAACACCTATATAAAAAATAATTATAAAACATACCTATCATAGTGATCAAGGAATCTATGAAATAAATGATCAAACGACAGATTATTGAAATAAACAATCGAACGACAATTTATTGAGAAAAACAAAACTTGATTGTATTCATCTTAAAATAACAGAAGAACCTTACAACCTTAGCCTTGATGTTGAACAGGCTTTCCCGGGGTCTGAAGCAGGAGTCTCCTCTACTTTGATAAGTCTTGCACTCTTCCTCCAGGAGCACATAGAGGTATGTGATATTTTCTCTCAAAATCTCAGTAGAAAGAATTCTAAATCTCAACAGCACTTCAACTCAATCACACACTAAAGCTTGAACTCTCTTTGAGGCTACCCAATGCCTCCTTTTATAAAGCAGATGAGGAGGTTAGGGTTCCAACTTTGAAGGGATAGAGTCCTCATTCAAAGGGATAGGCTCCTCACATCAAGGGATTAGTTCCTTAAGGTGTGGGATACATGCACCTTACTAAAGCGTACTCATCCCCAAAAAATATCATCTATAACCTTCTAGAATTGACCTCAAATCAGCTGTTTCACTTTAGTTTCTCACTTTTTTGACTTTGAGAAGGGTACGCAGGCATTACAAGGGAAAACTGTGTTCTGGAACGCAGGTAAGCAGTGTATTACCTACGTACCCAAGCCATGAACGCAAGCAGGCTTCATGTTACTTGCGTACCTAGGGTTTTTGAGCTTTTTAGGGTTTTTTGTCTTGTTTTATGGCTTGACATGAGGAGTAAAGGTTGTAAGACTTGTAGATGAGGTCAGTATGAGTGTTAATGAGCTCGTACAGTCAGTAGAATGTTAGGATGACAGTTTTTAAGTGCAACAGGGCCTACTGTTGCATATATGAGCAGAGGCATGCAACACAATGGTATTTGTGTAGAACCGTAGTCCTCATCGGATACTTGGCATGAGTACACCAGAGGAGGATGTTTCTAGTAAGAAAATTGATGTTTCATATTTTAAATTTTTTTGCTCATCTGTCTATTTCCATGTGACCAAAGATTCCAGAAAGAAGATAGAAACAAAAATAGAGATTGGGATATTTGTGGGGTACACTAATATTCCCCACAACTATCGGGTGTATTTTCTGAACAGTAGGATGATAATTGTCAGACAAAATGTAAAATTTGATGAGGAGAAAGAAATGCGATTTTCTTTTGAGAGGGAGCTTGATTTGCATGCAGATGAGGAACTCTTGGTTCCAAATGATGAACCTCAAGATGTGGAGAAGCCACATGAGGAGGATCATGGAGTGGAAGAAATAACTCATGCAGAGCCATCCACCAGACATGGTAGGAGACACACCACAAAGGTTGATAATTGAGACTTGATTCGGTAGAACATATAGGAGCATCTACATCATAGTGCAAACAGAGACAATCACCAGACATGTATACTGGATACATGGCTATTATGAGCAAGTGTATTGTGACAGAACAATCCTTTTCTGAGGAAGCACTGTAGCAACCAACTTGCGCTGACGCCATAGTTGAGGAGTATGACTCCATCGTCAGGAACAGTGCATGGGAAGTGGTCCCAAGACCAGTCAGGAAGTCAGTGGTTGGATCTATATGGACCTATTAGGTGAAGAATGCATCAGATGGGAGTGTGGAGAAGTACAAGCCTATATTTGTAGCCCGGGGATTCTCACAGGTTGAGGGGATTGACTATGAGGAGACTTTTACACCAATTGCATGATACTCATCGATTATATCTATCCTTGCACTCTCAGCGCAGATGGTTTGGAAGATACATCAGATGGATGTGAAGACGAAATTTCTCAATGGAGTTATTTAGGAAGAAGTGTACATTGAGAAACCATAAGGTTTTGAGACCTTTGATAGGGAGTCGCATGTGTGCAGACTCAAGAGAGAATTGTATGGGCTGAAGTAAGCATTGTATGGTACACCAGGATTAACAACTATTTCACTGGTTTGGGCTTCACAAAGAGTGAAGCGGATGTGCGCCTATACCATATTGTGGTTGATGTTAAGATTTTGATTATCTTACTTTATGTAGATGATCTTATTCTGATAGGTGATGAGCAAATCATAACTTCTTGGAAAGAGGATCTTGAAAGAGAGTTTGAGATGAATGAGATGGGACTCCTTCACTGTTTCCTTGGTTTGGAGATATGGCAGCGGGATGGGGAGCTATTTTTTTCTCAAGGCAAGTATGCAAAAGATATTCTGAGGAAGTTCCACATGGAGAGATGTAAACCCATGGAGACTCCTCTTGCAAGAAACTAGAGGAAGGAGGATGCTACTTCAGGTGAGGTAGTGGATGCTACTGTTTACAGGCATCCTGTGGGTTCACTCATGTATTTGGTGAACACATGACCACACATATGCTACGTAGTTAACCAGCTTACTCAAGCTATGGTTAATATGACCAAGCTCTTTTGGAAGGCGGGGAAGCATGTCTTGAGATATCTCAGGGGCACTACAGAGTATGGATTATGGTACAGACTGACAGAGGGAGTGAAGCTTCAAGGCTTCACCGATGCATTTTGGTTAAGCAATCCATCAAACAAGAAGAGCACATTAGGAGGGATCTTCAAAATATGATCGACAATAGGTTCTTAATACAACAGGCAAAAGAGATTAGTTGCACTCAGTTTAGCTGAGGTAGAGTACATGGCATCCATTCAGGGGTCATGTGAGGCCATCTGGATGAGGAAGATACTTGTTGGTTTGTTTGTTCATCATGTGGATCTGATGGTGATACATTTCGATAACCAGAGTTGCATAAAGCTCTTGGTTAAACCAATATTCCATGTCAGGTCTAAGAATATTAACATTCGGTACCACCTCTCAGAGATTGTGTTCAGAGGCGCATTATGTTACTTCAGTACATTCCCATGGAGAATCAAGATGCAAATATTCTGACGAAGGCACTTGCCAAGAGAAAATTCGAATACCACATAGGCAGGATCAAGGTAGCTGATAATCCCTTTCTTGTTGAGAGGGAGTTTTGATAAGTCAATAAGAAATGTGTGTCTAATTTAATTTTCCCTTAATTAAATTGGACAATAAATTGTAAACTTATCTCATAATCATTTGTAATAGTTAACTGAGTGTGATAGACTCAATTAGCTCTTTAAATTTGAGTTGAGGGTCATTGGTGAGGCATGTAGAGTGATTCTATTTGTTTTAGAGTCCAAGTTGTAGTTAATGTATTAGTTTAATGCATGATAAATTAGTTAACTCAATTAAGTGAGTTAAAGTTAGTCTAACTAGTTTAAGGTCAAGTGAATTAAATCATATTTAATTCACATGCATTGATCTCCCAAGTGACTGATGATTTAATATTAATAGCTGCATGCATGTTAGTTCTAATGAACACCCAGTTGAGACAAAGGATAAAGGGATGTTATCTATCAGTTGTTTTATTAGTAAATTTCCGATGCGCAAATAGACAACCATAGGGTTGCCCATGATGTATTGCATAGTTTTGGAAGGTTGAATTTCCTAATTAATAGGGATCAATTTTTCTTAGAATTGCACAAGAAAGGCAGGCTAAGCAAGGGAAAGTGTTGGTCGATTTTGTCCAGATCAGTGTGAGACAATTGGTAGAGTGCAACAGACTCTTGTGAGAAGAGTGCATTATATTTTTTTATGATTCCTTGGTTGATTATATGATAAAGATAGAGGGGTTTTGAGCAGCAAGCTTTCCCCAGGAAAAATATCTGTGTTGTGCGATTTATTTTCTTCTTTCTCATACTTCGTGTGATTGTGCAATCATGTTTATTTTCCGCAAATATTGTAGCAACATTTAGTATCTTGCTTTAGTATATTACATAATTAGAATGAATCCATTGGTATACATATTGTTTGTATAATTTCTACAATTTTTTGGATGGAATTTTTTTCTTGTTTGGGTACTCAACTAGCTCATAGCTCATCTTATCATCCTCAATCCAATGGGAAAACTGAGATAGTGAACAAATGTTTGGAAGGATATCTTCATTTTTTTGTATATGATAAACAAACACAATGGGTCAAGTGGTTACCTCTCGTTGAATGGTGGTATAACACTTCCTTCCATACTGCAGCAAAAATCACCCCATTTATGGCACTTTATGGATATCATCCACTGTCCATCACATCATCTTTAAGAGAAAAATCTAAGGTTAAAGCAGTGGAAGATCACATTGAGCATTAACAACAAGTTCTCCAACTCTTAAAGGATAACCTAAATTTGGTGCAAAATAGAATGAAACAACAGGTAGATCAACATCGCAGTGAGAGAATTTTTGATATAGGAGACTGGGTATTTTTATGGCTACAACCATGCAAACAAATGTCCCTCAAGCAAGCCAAGAAGGATAATTAGTTATCGCCAAAGTACTATGGTCCTTACAAGGTGTTGCAAAATATTGGTACTATGGAATACAAATTGGAGCTTCCTGCGTCTTCTTGAGTGCATCCAATTTTCCATGTTTCATGCTTAAAGAAGGTTATAGGTGACAAAATTCTAGTTCAAACAACATTCCTAGAACTTGATGAGGAAGTTAAAATCATATTGGAACCTGAAGTAGTCATGGAAACAAAAACTTGACAACTACGAAATCGATCAATTTCAAAGTATCTCATCAAGTGGAAGAACTTATGCACTAAAGATTCTACACGGGAGGATGAGAATTTTATACAGAAGCATCCAAAGCTACTCAAGCATTGAGGACAACACTTTTTTGAAGGAGAGGGGCATGTTAGGTCCCTATATTACTAGTGTAGTCCCTTATTGTTGTTAGTGTAGCCCCCTTATTTTTATTGTTGTACCTATGTAACCCCCATATTGTTATTATTGTGCCCTTACAATATTATTGCTACATTGTCTCCTATGAAATTACTTTTATTCCAATAAATTTCTTGATATCCTATGGCTTCTTTACCATTTTCAAAGTGAACATGTTCTATGTGTTATTTTATGGATAGTTAGCTTTCAACAATGTTGCAATTAGTCTTCAATATTTTATTTCTTGGACAACACCCTTCTTCTGGAGTTTGCTACTATTTTCTGGCTCAATTATACCTTTGCATTCATTAAATTGTTGTTGCAATGGCACCAATAAATGACACCCAAAGGGGGCTTCTCATTTTATTTTACCTTAATTAAATTAGAAGAGAAACTGTAATTTCATCTCATAAAAAATTGTATCAATTAACTAAGTCAGAATGACTGAGTTATCTTAGTAAATTCGATTTGAGGGTAAGAGAGGAGGAATTTAGAGTTCTCCCATGATTAAGGGCGTCTAGTTACAATTATTTGTGAGTTTCAATTATTTAACTCACTAAATTGAGTTAAAATCAGTTTAACTAGTTTTAATTGAGAGATGAGCTAGTGAGAGGTCTAGTGAATTAAATATAATTTAATTCACAAGTAGTGATCAATGAGTTAACTGATAATTCACTATAAATAGTTGTTGCATGTTAGTTATAAGTGTGGTCCAGTTGAGACCGAGGTTAAAGGGATGATAACTATCAGTTGTATAATTAGAAAATTGTGTAGGTCAGTTATAGAGTCATGTGGAGGCCATGGATGTATTGCGTAATCAATTCTTGGGAATTTCATATTTAATAGGGAAAAAATTCCTCCAAGAATGTTGTGAGAAAGGCTGGCTGAGTAGAGGCTGAGAATTGAATAAGCGTTTGACTCATTTTACCTAGATCAGAGTGAAACAATTGGCAGAGTGGAGAAGTTTCTCGGTGAGAGAAAATAATTGTATTGTTTCATGGTCTTGAATTTATACAATATACATATAGCAAGGTTTTAGGTAGTTTCATTTACCTAGATACATCTTGCGTTGTGTGATTGATTGTATCTATCTCTTACTTGTTATGTGACTGTACGATCGTGTTTTTTTTTTCTAATTATAGAGGGATTTAGTATTTTTTTAATATATTACAAGATCAATTTGAATCCTAGTGTTAGATTTATACATGGTATAAGAGCACCATGAATCAAAATAAGAAGAGAAGAAAAAAGTTTGTTTTGATTAGGTTTGAATTTTTAGATTTATTCTTCAGGATCCAACAATAGGTCAAGATGTCTTTCAATGGCTTGAGACTCGAATATGAACTCGAAGGAACTTTGAACTACATAGCATGGAAGGACAGGATGGAGGAATTTCTCGAGGAAAATAGACTAAAGGATTTCATAGATAATTATACCCTCAGCCCACAGCAGTAGATGCTCAAATTCTTGATGCATGGAACAGTAATGTAGCAAAGGCGAGAAGGATCTTGTTAGAGGGAGTTCGAGATCATATTGTCTTGAGTCCCCATGTGAAGGTGACTCCATATAATATGTGGAAGACCTTGACAGATTTGTATCAGATTAAAAATGACCACAAGAAGTTGAAGTTGAAAGACAAACTTATGAAGATAAAAATGGAGAAGGGCGACACAATCCAAAAATACTTGAAGAAGTTCACTCAGTGTTGAGATGAGCTTAGAAATGTTGGGATAATTGTTTCCTTAGATGAATTGGTGAGCCTAGATCTTCTAGGACTTCCCAAGTTGGCATAGCTACCAAAAATATATGAATGGGAGAGAGAAGATACCATATTGGGAGTGACTATGGTATGATATAACAAAAGAATAAATTCAGTGGAGCACCAGATATGGATCCTCATCAAAGATTGATGATGAGGAGAATTATGCCTTAGCTTGAAATGCGAATAAAGGAAAAGGGAAGGCGTCCCATTCCAAATTAGAGTCCGGAAAGGTAGGAAATAAGTGAGACTTGTCAAAGGTAAAATGTTTCAACTGTCATGAGCATGGACACTATGCCATAAATTTTCCACAAAACAAGACAAACAAGAAGGCCTTAGGAGGGGCAGTAGGTGAAGCACTTGCTTCATAGTTTGAGTTGGATTTCAATCTCATCGCATGCATGGTGTCATTGGTGATGGGTTATGTGTGGTACATGGATAGTGGAGCTTCATTCCATATGACCATCAACAATGAATTATTTAGTAGTTTGGAGGAGAAGGATCTCCAATTGCACATCGATATGGGTGACGATGGGAGGGATAATGGTACCGATGTAGGTACAGTTACCTTTTAGAGGGAGTTAGGTAATTCACTCACATTAAAATATATAATTTATGTTCTTGGTTTAAAGAAGAATTTGGTTTCTGTTAGTATGTTGGAAGATCATGGCTATGATGTGATATTCAGTGAAGGAGAGGCATTCCTTCGTCACAAAGCCACAAGAAAAGTGAAAATTATTGGGGTTCAGGTAAAGAACCTCGACAAACTGGTTGTAGAATACTGCGCAACACTGAGTACTAAAGCAGATAAGGTGGAGATTCAAGACATCGGTGAGTTATGAAACAATAGGTTGGGCCATCTACACCACAACGCTTGGAAGATCATGCAACATATTTCTACAGGACTTCTAAAGGGTGCACTTGCGTAGAGATACACATGAAAATGGTGTAAATTGGGAAAGTATACCAAAGTAACCTTTCACAATATAGAAATCTAAGCCAAGGCAATCCTTGAGAGAGTTAACTCAGATGTGCGTGGACCGTTATCAACAAATTCCACCAAAAAAATAGATATTATGTGATTCTGTGGATGATTGTTCAAGAAAGTGTTGTATTTTCTTCTTAAAGAAGAAATATCAGATGTTCTCTAAGTTTTATGAGTTCAAGGAACTTGTCTAGAAAGATACATGGAAGAAGGTGGAGGATCTGAGGGGTGAAAATGGTGGGGAATACATCTATAATGAATTCAAGAGATGATAGTGGTCATAAGAGATGTGAAATTCGATGAAGAAAAGACCATATGATTGTCCCTTGAGAGGGAGCTTCAGTTGCATGCAGTTGAGGAGCTCTTGGATTAAAAGTATGAACCTCAGGATGTGGAGCATACAAAATCAGAGGAACAGAGAGTTGTAGAAACCATTCATGAAGATCTATCCACTAGAGATGGAAGGAAGCGCACCAAAGAGGCTGACATATTATTGCTGGATGCACGGTTAGAGAAGGTCTGCATAGCGGTACACTAGATACATGGCTCTTATGAGTGGAGGTATTGATATAGAACCATACTCTTTCAAGGAATCAGTGTAGTAGCTAATGTGGGTTGATGCCATGGTTGATGAGGATGACTCCTTTATCAGAAACAATGCATGGGAAGTTGTCGCAAGGCAGGTAGGGAAGTCAATTGTAGGATCCAGGTGGGTCTACAAGGTGAAGTAGGAAAAAAATGGGAGTGTGGAGAATCACAAGGCTAGATTTGTGGCTAGAGTGTTCTCTCAGGTGGAGGGGCTTGACTATGATGAAATATTTGCACCAGTTGCAAGGTACTCATCTGTTAGATCCATCCTCGCACTCTTAGCGTAGATAGGATGGAAAATAAATCAAATGGATTTAAAGACAACCTTTCTCAATGGATTTATCTAGGAAGAGGTGTTGAGCAACTAGAAGGTTTTCAGGCCTTAGACATGGATTCACATGTGTACAGACTCAAGAGATCATTGTATGGGCTGAAGCAAGCACCTCGCAGTTGGTACACTAGGATCGACAACTATTTCACTAGGTTGGGCTTCACCAAGAGTGAAGCAGATGCAAACCTATATCATACTGTGGTTCATGGTAAGTGTTGAGTCTCAAATTTGCATCTTTCTTATACACCTTTCTAGACCTTTTCCATTCACCTGGACCTTCTAAGTCATCAATATCATTGCATATTAATCATAAAAGAGCATTTAAAGTGGTTTTTAACTGTGTTTTGTGTCTGCTGTTTGAATTAGATTTTTTCTCAATAAGTTGCGGAATCTTGTCACTTTCCGCAGCCATTTTGTTAAAGTCTATATTGCAGGTGTCTTCAGGCAAATCGATCCACATGGGCAAGTTGGAAATGACATGGACATGGATCGAGTCCTATTGGCTCAGTCGAATTCACCTAAGAAGGCTGTGGTCAAAGGTATCCAAGTGGTGGTCAACCGAAGAGTCCCACGGTGACAGAACTCTGTTTTTCATCACGTGAAGACTTGCGTGGCCATTTCTAAATCACGGGAGACATATCAACACCTGTAAATGGTTCCATAAGCCGAATCCAACAGCCACTTTCCATAGATTTAATCTTCACGGAAGCCATGATGCTAGATTTCTGGACGTGGTTGTTCACGTGTCTTCTATGAGCACAGACTTTAGGGAATTAGTTATATCACCCTCTGTTATAAATAATGCGTTCTCATACGCATAATAGTTAGTTCTTGTAATGTAATTCTGCTGTAAAGAAAGCCACTGTGCCGTAACACTTTTTCCATTGTTATGACTGCATTTTGATTGTATGAGAAGACTCTGTTCATCAGCGTAATTCGTGGTTGATAGCTGTTGTCCGAGGTTTGTGCAGAGGGCCCCTGCACACGCTGAGGTTTTGTGTATTGCTGTATAGTTTCATGCTTCATTTCCTTATGTTTGTTATGCCACAGTTATTTATGTGTATATATTACATTTCTTATGGTATTAACATTTCATTTCTTTCCATAGTTTTTCATGCTTTATACTATTGTTAACTGATCAGTGTCTTTGTTCCAGATTACAGTAGGCAGCCTGGGCATTTGCATATAGTTTTATGATGACTAATGACATGGAATCACTCTTTTCCTTCTACTGATTTATTTTTCTTAGCTTTTCATTCCAGCACTTTTTTATTTATTTCAGTTTTGTACATTTGCTTTAACCAGTTAGATTAAATATTAAATTTCTCATGTCATTATCAGTTACCTCCGAAAGCCATAGCGAGACTAATGGTGAGGGATTGAAGTATGAGTGTGTAGTTTGATATTAGTTTATTTTTCTACAAGTTAGATATTAAATTTCTCATATCATTATCAATTACCTTCGAAAGCCATAGCGAGACTAATGGTGAGGGATTGAAGTATGAGTGTGTAGTTTGATATTAGTTAATTTTTTCTGCAAGATAGATATTAAATTTCTCATGTCATTATCAGTTACCTCCGAAAGCCATAGCGAGACTAATGGTGAGGGATTGAAGTATGAGTGTGTAATTTGATATTAGTTTATTTTTCTACAAATTAGATATCAGATTGCTCAAGTTGTTTATGATTACCTCCGAAAGCCATAGCGAGACTAATGGTGAGGGGTCAAAATATGAATTGATGTAATTTGATTTCAGCTTTACTTTACTTGCAAATCTTTGGATTTCTTTGAGTACAGTTTCTTTTGTGTTAGACAACAGCAAGGGTAATGGGTTTCATGGTCAATAGTTCACTGTTTGTTTGACTAGTATAATGGCACATTTTCATTTTCTTTTAATTTTGTCATTGCATATTTTAAAATCCTTTTTAAGTTTGAAGTTTGGGAAATCATTATAAAGGACATCATTGCCTTGAACATTTATATCCATACTTTTATTTAAGAATTTCCATCTCACATTAGGGAACCAACCAAGATAAAAATAAAAAAAATAAAAACGACAAAAAGTAAGAGATAGGTTATCTTGCACATATAGTGCACCACACTTCATCAGCTTACGAATCTCGGATTGACAAATTAATGTAGCAATTTAGGACACACTAAATTGACCAAACATTTTGCGCCGTTGCCGGGGAAGTGTAACTAGGTAGCCAATTTCTTAAAAAATATATAAAATAAGGGAAAACTTGATAACTTCTTGAAGTATGCTCTCCTCTTGCACCTAGTGTGATCTGGAGGATCAGAAAAGAGAGTTATTGGTTCAATAATTTCTTAAGTATGCTCTCTTCTTGCACCTAGTGTGACCTGGAAGATCAGAAAGAGAATTATTAGCCCAACTTAAAAAAAAATAAAAATAAAAATTACATGCATAGAGCAAGAGATTCTAGGGGAAGGTTTATAGCTAAAGCCAAGAGTTCGATTTTCACAACCCCATCTTCTTCAAGGCTTAGAAAAGATTCACCACCATCTACCCCTAGCCTTAAGATTCTTGGAATTCAAGGAGCAGCTGAATTAGAGGATTCTCCTGTACCACCTGCTAAATCTCATTTAGAAGAGGACCCTTTCTTTACTTCTACAGGAGAGTATATTGTAATCAAAGAAATAGAATCACCTGAAGTAGAAAAGGAAGAGACTCCCTCTCATCCTCCATTGATAGAAGAACTAGAGGACTTTGAGGACTCTAAAGAAACTATCATGGTAGAGGAAATAATAGATGGATTCAAAGGTAGAGGTAGAGGTAGAGGAGGAGGAAACAATGGAGACAACAATGGTGGAGGTGAAGGTAATAATGGAAGAAATAGGGAAGGAGACAACTTGTTTGGATTCCCTATAGTTGATGAGGAAACTCATACAACGATGAAAAACATCTCACCATCTATCTTCCCTAACTTTTATGGATTTCGAAGTGAGGATCCTGAAACATTTCTGTTTGAGTTTGAAGTCGTGTGCTGAACCTATGACTATATGGAAGACTCTGAAAAAATCAAACTGTTTCCTTCAACATTGAAGGGAGCCGCTTTGAAATGGTTCATGGGATTAGTCACCCAATCTATTAGGACTTGGAATGATATGAAACAAATTTTTTTGGATAGATACCTAGACTATTGCATGCCCACCAATCACAAGGATGAGGTATTCAAAATGGTGAAAAAAGAAGATGAAAATTTGGAGGATTTACTTGAAAGATTTCAATACAACCTAAAAAGAGAAAATATGAACAACTTAGATCAGGAAAATTTGAAAGCCCTTCTATTAAAAGCCATCATAGATGAATGGATAGATATTTTAAACATGATGGGGAAAGGAGACATTTCTCAACTTCCACTTTGTGACATAATAGAACTATGTGTCCATCTCTCAAGGGGAAAATCTAAAACGGGAAAAGGGCCTAAAGATCCTTCTCTTATCAGGGCTAACAAATCTGCAACTGGATTAGTAAGTAGGGTAGAGATTGGCAATATTCTTGATGAATTCAAAACTGATATCCTAGGGAGCCTTAGTGAACAACTAGACACCCTTAAAATTCAAAACAAGCAGAAAGCAGAAATAGATGCTCTAGCCATCTTTTGTTTGAAATGTAGGAAGAAACATGCTTTAAGGGAATGTCCCTTGGATGCAAAATTTGTAGAAACATGTATTATTTTCTCAGAGAATCATGAGACCAAGGATTGTCCTTCAATTCCTGGACTCAAAGCTATATTTCAAGAAGATCCAAATTCAGTAGAATCTCTCTGTTTTGTTGCAAGAAGACCTTGGCAGGGGCAACAAACTCAAGGGTTTAACAACCCTATGAATTCTCAACCCCCACCAAATTGGAATCCTTGGCAACAACCTTGGCCCCAACCTCAAAATCCATATCAGTTATGGGTACAAGGTATGCAAAATCCTTATGGGAGATTTGCTCAATTTTATCAATATCCTCCATCTTTTCAAAATCAACAAGCTCCACAACTCCCAAACCCAAATCCACAACTTTCATTGCCATTTCCACAACAACAATCTTCTCAAAAAAATCCAAATCCTCAACTCATGCTTCCATTCCAACAAAATACAAATCAACTTCCAGCTCAGCCATTGCCAAATCCTAACAATAAAAATCCTCAGAATACTTACATGATAGAAGGACAAAAATTTCCTACCTATATGATTGTTCCTCTCAATGATGTACAACTCAGGTCTGGTAGAGTTTTAGAAAAAACTTCTATAGATGTCCAAGAGCAAGATACCTCTAAGGAGGACTCTCTTAAAGCCAATAAGAATTATGAGGAAACATCTCTTCAAAACTCGAACATTCAAAAAGAGAAAGAAAAGTTAACACCCACAACTCCTATAGTTGAGCAACCTGCATCTTCATCCACACCTCCTTTCCCTGAAAGATTACAAATTGATAAAGGGGTGGAAAAACAAATCTTGTTGCCTAACTATGATTTTCTAGATGAATTAAAAAATGTTTGTATCAAGATTCCCTTGCTACAAGCCATTAGAGAGATTCCTATTCTAGCAAAAACAATAAAGGAGTTGAGTCTCAAAAGACCGGGAAGGAAACTAAGAGATACAAGAAGAATCCACCTGGTAGGAAAAATTGCAGATATCATGATGGGAAAAATTACCATGCAGAAGTATGTAGATCCAGGTAGTCCAATTGTCAAGACACATATAAATTGGATAGAAATTCCAAACACATTGATTGACTTAGGGGTTGCTATCAACATTATGAGTAGACAGACTATGGATCAGCTAAAACTTCCTAACCTTCTTTTTACACCTACTTTACTGCAACTTGCAGATCGATCAATTATTAAACCAGATGGTGTATTAGAAGATATTTCAGTCTCCTTAGATTCTTGGGAATATCGAGTAGATTTTATGATTTTGACTCCCAAGAGTAATCTAGGAGGGCACCCACTTATCTTAGGAAGACCTTGGCTAGCCACAGCTGATGCTTTCATTAGTTGTAGATCTGGGGATATGTACATTTCTAATGGTAATTCGACAAAGAAATTCAATTTGTATCCTCCAGAAAAAGCAATCACAGAAGTAGGGGATAATGAATGGGTCGATGATGAGGACACTATACAACCTGTCTTTACCATTTCTGAAATCAGTGAGGATAATCAAATTCTGAACACATTAGAAAATTTTGAGACATCTTCAGAATATGACCCCATACAATTTCAGTTGGAATCTGACATAGAATATTTATCATCAAGACAAATGTCTCTTTACTCTATGGAAGAGTTTGGTAGTTCTACTATTGAGATTTTTCCGGGAAAAACATTGAATATCAACAAACATTTGGAAAATTCACAACAAGAAAAACTAACCAAAATCTTGCAAAAATATTCTACTGCATTTGCATGGGAGTATAATGACATGAAAGGTATTGATCCTAAGACTTGCATCTATCATATCTATATTGAGGAAAACAATAGACCAATCAGACAACCTCAGAGAAGGATGAATCCAAATCTTAGGGAGATAGTGAAAGAAGAGCTCCAAAAACTACTCAATGTAAACTTCATTTATCCAATTTCAGATAGCCGATGGGTTTCTCCTTTGGTTATAGTACCTAAAAGGAATGGTAAATGGAGGGTATGCATTGATTACAGGGAATTGAACAAAGCAACTTTGAAGGATCACTTTCCTTTGCCTTTTATCGATCAAGTATTAGACACATTAGCAGGTAAAAAGTACTTTTCATTTTTGGATGGTTTTAGTGGCTATAATCAAATTCAGGTAGCACCTGAAGATCAAGATAAGACCACATTTACTTGTCCATGGGGAACTTTTGCCTACCGAGTGCTTCCTTTTGGGTTATGTAATGAACCTGCAACATTCCAAAGAGCAGTACTAGGAATTTTTTCTGATCTAATCCATGATTGTGTAGAGGTTTATATGGATGATTTTACAGTTTATGGTAATTCATTTGAAGAGGCATTAGAAAATTTGGAAAAAATTCTTATAAGATGTAAAGAAACAAACCTTTCATTAAGCCATGAAAAATGCTTTATGATGTTTACTGAAGGGATTGTTTTAGGACATCATATTTCAGGAGATGGAATTAAGGTTGATAGATCAAAATTTGAAGTCATCTCCAAGTTGCCTATTCCAAATTTTCAAAGAGATGTTAGAAGTTTTCTAGGATTTACTGGTTACTATAGAAGATTTATAGAAAACTTCACTAAAATAGCATCTCCACTCTTCAAATTGCTTACAAAGGACTGTGAATTTAAATGGGATCCTGATTGTCAATCAGCCTTTGAAACTTTGAAAACAAGAATATCTGAAGCACCTATCTTGAGAGGACCAAATTGGAAACTCCCTTTCCATATTTCTACGAATGCTTCAGATACAGCTCTAGGAGCTGTGTTGGGTCAAAAAGATTTAGTCCCTTATGCCATTTATTATACCAGTAAAAATTTGACTCTCACAGAGTTGAACTATACTGTGACTGAAAAAAAGTTTTTAGCTGTTGTTCATGCAATTAATAAGTTTAGACATTACATAACAGGCTATGAAACTTTTATTCATACTGACCATTCTGCAATTAGATATTTAATGAACAAACTTGTTACTAATGGCAGAGTGACAAGATGGCTCTTACTTTTGCAAGAATTCAATATTACTGTGTTGGATAGACCAGGAAAACAAAATACAGTAGCTGATTTCTTGTCTAGGATTCAGAATACTAAAGAAGATTCTCCTGTGGAGGATAAGTTTCCTGATGAATACTTGTTTGCAGTAACTATTAAGACTCCTTGGTATGCAGATATTGCTAACTATTTGGTTACAGGGAAACTGCCTCCACATTTATTTCCAAGTGAAAAAAGAAAGATTATTTAGGAGAGTTCAAAATATTCATGGATTTCTAACGAATTGTTTAAAACAGGGCCAGATCTTGTGATCAGAAGATGTGTCAGGGAAGATCAAATGCCTGATATCCTCAAGGCATGTCATGATGAACCATGCGGCGGACACTTTGCTGACAAAAGGACAGCCTATAAAATCCTCTCTTTAGGATATTATTGGCCTTCCCTCTTCAAAGATGCAAAACAATATTTCAAAAGGTGTGACAGCTGCCAAAGAGTAGGGAAACCTACCCTTTCAAATGAAATGCCATTGCAAACACAGGTACTCATCGAACCCTTTGAAAAATGGGCTTTAGATTTCATTGGACCTATTAACCCACCATCTAAGAAAAAGAAGTATATATTGGTTTGTACTGATTATGTTACTAAATGGGTAGAAGCCAAAGCATTAGTGTCTACTACTGAAAATTCAGTTGTTAATTTTCTTTATGAGGATATTTTTACTCGCTTTGGTGTTCCAAGAGAAATTGTGACAGATCGGGGAAGCCAATTCACATCCAACCTGGTGGAGAAGCTGATGGAAGAATACAAAATCAAGCACAGAAGATCTACTCCTTACCATCCGCAAGCAAATGGTCAAGTGGAGTCTACAAACAAAGTTCTCGAAAGTATCATCACCAAAACTGTTCATCTACACAGAAGAGATTGGGCAGAAAGGCTTCCTAAAGCCTTGTGGGCCTACAGAACTACATGGAGAAATACAACAGGACATTCTCCCTATGAACTTGTTTATGGGAAAGAAGTCCTGCTCCCCATTGAATTCCAAGTCAAAACCTTCAAGATGGCAGTTCAGTTGGGGATGGATCTATCAGAAGCCCAAAAGCATAGAATGGAGCAGTTGAATGAGCTAGATGAGATCAGACAAGAGGCAATTTTAAGAACTGATCTAGTTCAATATCAAAGAGCTAAATGGCATGACAAATACATCAAAGAGAAGAAGTTTCAAGAAGGAGATTGGGCATTGCTATTTGATTCCAAGTTTATAGATTTTAAAGGAAAATTTCAGACTCATTGGCTTGGGCCATATGAGATTGACAAGATCTTTAGCAATGGAGTGGTAAGAATCAAGACCATTGATGAATTTCAAACTCCTCTTATTGTGAATGTCCACAGATTAAAAGTCTATCATAAGCCACTCTCAAAAGAGGAATTTGTCAAAATGTTTCAAGATAATTCTGGAATAAGGCTAGTGAAGAAGAATCCTTCATCTCCATCAGCCTAGCCTTTGTTCTTTTCAGTTTCAAAAGAAAAAAGAAAAAAGTATAAGCCTGAAAACCAATCACTGATTGGCAGTCTTATACAGAAAATGTAGGGTGAAAATCAGGAACACCTGACACCCTATATTTTCCAAATTTTTTTTTTCTCTCTCTCTCTCTTATTTCACAAGTTTTATGACAACCCACTCCATTTAATTCCATTTCATTCCATTTCATTCCACTTCATTCCACTTCATTACACTCCACTTCATTTCACTTTACTCCATTTCATCTATTTCATTTCATTTCATCAATAAAATTTTCTTTCATGTGTTAGTGTTCAGCAGCGGAAATATGAAAATAAAATGTAGAACACACAGTAGAAACACACATAAAGACAACAGATTTTTAACGTGGTTCACCCAACCAATCTGGGCTACGTCCACCTAACAGGGCATCGGCAATCTCATTAATCAACTGCAGAAATACAATAGCAGAGTTTCTCATTTGCTCAGTTCTTCCTCACAACACATTCCTCATTATGCACACTTGCCTCTACGGGCTTACATTTTATAGCTGGAAATGGCAACAAACTCATAAATTCTCTCACAACAAATATAGGATGCATTAACTCCTCATCAGAAACTGATGGAGCCAATGTAGCAACAAATCCTATTGTTGTCATCTACATGAGATTTTCCTCCAGATTTAATTAAAAATAAGAAATAAAATCTCAACAATCTCCACCTTGACAACAATTAGCCTGATACCCTGTTTCATTATTATTTTTATCTTTTCTGCAAGCCAAGAGAAGCCAGACACCATCGTAGCTTCTCTAACAAAACTGGTTTCATGAACATGTCTGCACAGTTTTCCTTTGTATGTACCTTTTCAAGAGAGACTCCCCTTTCAATGATAACCTGTCTTACAAAATGGTATTTGATAGGTATATGATTTGATTTACTATGATAGGCGGGATTTTTAGCCAAGTGAATTGCACTTTGACTATCACAAAATAACTTGATGCTGTCCTGCAACCTACCAAACTCACCAAAAAAACCTTTCAACCAAACTGCTTCTTTGCAAGCATGCGAAGCAGCTATGTATTCTGCTTCTGTAGTGGATAAAGCAACAATGTTCTGTAGCTTTGACATCCAGCTAATAGCTCCACCTGCAAGAGTAAAGACATACCCTGAAGTTGACCTTCTCTTATCCAAATCACCTGCAAAATCAGAATCAACATATCCACAAACATATCCACTGCTTCTGTTATAAGTGATACAATAATCACTTGTGCCTCTCAGATACCGAAGCACCCATTTCACTGCTGACCAGTGTTCTTTTACTGGATTTGCCATATACCTGCTGACAACCCCAACTGCATGTGAAATATCTGGTCGAGTACAAACCATCGCATACATCAAACAACCTACTACATTGGCATATGGAATCTGAGACATATATTCCTTTTCTTCATTAGTGTTAGGGCATAAACTTGAAGAAAGATTAAAATGGGAAGCAAAAGGGACTGAAACAGGCTTCACATTGTTCATACCAAACCTCAAGAGTATCTTCTCAACATACTTCTGTTGTGATAGCCACAGCTTACCACTGCTCCTGTCTCTAAAAATCTCCATGCCCAAAATCTGTCTTGCTGCTCCTAGATCTTTCATATCAAACGTCCTAGCCATCTGAGCCTTTAAGTTGTTGATCTCTGTTATTCTTTTGCTTGCTAAAAGCATATCGTCAACATACAACACTAAGATAATGAGCATGCCATTACTTAATTTCTTAAAGTAAACACAATGATCATATTCACTTCTTATATAATTTTGACTCATCATGAAAGAATCAAATTTCTTGTACCACTGTCGAGGCGACTGCTTCAGACCATACAATGATTTCTTGAGCTTGCAGACAAATTTCCTGTTGCGATTTTGAACAAACCCTTCCGGTTGTTCCATGTAAATTTCCTCATCTAAATCTCCATGTAAAAAAGCAGTTTTAACATCTAGTTGCTGTAATTCTAAATCAAGTAAAGCAACTAATGCTAATACAATCCGAATTGAAACAATTTTCACAACTAGTGAAAAAATCTCATGAAAGTCAACGCGTGCTTTCTGAGAAAAACCTTTTGCGACCAGCCTTGCTTTGTACCTGTCTTCTGTATCATCAACACCCTTCTTCAATTTGTAAACCCACTTACATCCCACAGTTTTTCTGTCTTTAGGAAGTTCTACCAGATCCCATGTGGCATTCTTCGCTAACGCCTTCATCTCGTCCTTCATAGCCTCTTTCTACTTACCACTATTTGAACCTTCTATAGCTTCCTGATAGCACAAAGGTTCATCATCGTTAGCAGTTAACGCAACTGAAGTAACATAATCGTCATACCTTTTAGGAAGTCGTCTGATTCTTGTAGACCTCCTTAAAGATGTTTCTAGTACTTCCACAATTTGCTGATTATTATCTGTAGGAACTTCTTCATGATCAGCATCTGAAACACGTTCATGATCTGCATCTGAAACTTGTTCATGATCTAAATCTGAAACTTGTTCATCTAGACTATCATCAGTATTTGAACTGGTTTCAAACTGAATGTGTTGAAGCTGAGGTACATTATCCTGTTTCAATTTATCATCTACATCTGGATTTTCAAGTGAGGATTCATTAAATTTAACATCTCTGTTAATGATGATCTTGTGAGTAGTAGGATCCCACAACCTGTATCCCTTAGTCCCATCACCATATCCAACAAATATATATCTTTTTGATTTAGGATCTAACTTAGAACGCTGATGTTTCGGAACTAGAGCATATGCATCACAACCAAAAACTTTCAGTTTAGAATAATCACATGGATAACCTTTCCATACCTCTTGAGGAATTTTGCATTCTATCGCAGTTGATGGTGATCGATTTACCAAGTAACAAGCTGTAGAAACCGCTTCTGTCCACAATTCCTTCTGCAAGTTGGCATTACTAAGCATACTTCTTGCTCTCTCTAAGAGAGTCTTGTTCATGCGTTCAGCAACTCCGTTTTGCTGAGGAGTATATACAGTGGTTTTATGTCTTTCGATCCCAGTGTCCTTGCAATAATTATCAAATTCCTTTGAAGTAAACTCACCACCATTGTCGGTTCTTAAACATTTAATGGTTCTTCCAGTGATGTTTTCAACTAATGCTCTAAATTGTTTGAAAACTGTGAATACATCAGACTTCTTCTTTAACATGTAGACCCACACTTTTCTAGAGAAATCATCAATAAAAGATACAAAATATGACGATCCTCCATATGAGGTTATAGGAGATGGACCCCAAACATCAGAATGGATATAATCAAGGATTCCCTTACTAGTATGTTTTCTAGTTTTAAACTTCTGCTTGCTTTGTTTCCCAAACAGACAATGTTTGCAGAAATCTAACTTAGAAGATTTTAAACTAGGAAGTAACTTACGATCAAATAAAAATTTTAATCCTCTTTCGCTCATATGGCCCAACCTTTGATGCCATAAACGAATAGAATTACTGTCGTTTTCAGATACTGTAGAAGCATGATCTGACTCTGTTCTTCCTTCTAACTGAAAAATATTTCCAACCTTCTTTGCTTTCATTACTAGTAAAATTACTTTATAAACTTTCATTACTCCACCTTGAATAAAGGTTTTATATCCATTAGTGTCTAGTACTCCTAGTGAAATGAGGTTTTTTCTTAGTTCAGGTACATGTCTTACATCAGTTAGAATTTTATTTGTCCCATCAAACATTTTAATCTGGACGCTTCCAATTCCCACAACATTACGAGGCATCATTTCCCATATAAAACACTCCATCATTGATTGATTTATAAGTTTTAAACCACTCTCTATGAATGCACATGTGATTTGACGCACCAGAATCTAACAGCCAATGTTGATCATGATTAGACAAACTAACTGATAACACTTCATCACTCATACCTGAAATCGATGCCGAACCTGTATCTGTCGTGTTTGCTTCTTTCTTCTCTATTGAAGAGTCTCCTTTGGATGTTTGTTGTCTCTTCCAACAGTCCTTCTTCAAATGTCCTGATTTGCCACAAAACTAACACTTTACTTTACTCTTCTTCCCTTTCGATTTTGAACGCGAGTTGTTGTGCTTACTGAAGTGTCTTTCTTTGGAACGACCTCTGACCATCATTGCTTCTGATGTAGAGGTTTCTGAATTTGACCTCTTCCTTGTTTCTTCGGACAACAAAGCTCCAACAACATCATCAAATTCAAGGGTTTCTGATGAACTAAGACTTACAGAAGTAACAAAATGATCCCATGACTCGGGCAACGAGCATAATAAAGTTACAGCTTTATCTTCAGATTCAAATTTTACTTCTATACTTTCTAACTGCACCAGGAGAGTATTAAAGGTATTCAGATGATTAGTTATCGTCGTACCTTCTTTCATGGGCAAGCTGTACAACTGTCGCTTCAGAAGAATCCTATTGGTTAAGAATTTTTTCATGTACAGCTTTTCAAGCTTTGACCACAAACCAGCAGCAGTTTTCTCTGACACAATGTTAAACAAAACATCATCCGCCAAACACAGTCAAATGCCGCTCAGTGCTCTTTCATCCAGATCACTCCATTCATCATCTGTCATGGTGTAAGGCTGTTTGGATTTTCCCAACAGTGCCTTCACCACGCCTTGTTGCACGAGTAGATCATACATCTTCACTTTCCAGATCTCGAAGTTGTTTTTGCCATTGAACTTCTCAATCTCAAAACGGGCACTTTGTGTTTTTGCCATTTTTAGTAGCTCGTGTCACAAAATCTCCAATTGCAATTTTTTAATAAAGAATGCCCTTAAAAAATATATATATATCCTTCACCTTTATAAAATGCCTTTCCTCTTAATTCCATGTGCAAATGGCAATTTAATAAACATTATAAAAAGGCTTTTAATAAAATCGATTTATTTAAAAAACACATACCAAATCGAATTAAAAAAAGCTCTACAATCCACTCAAATCAAATCGATTCATCACAACCTTATGCCCCACATCGATTATGTATATCGATTTGCATATATATATGGCACTTCATATAAATCGATTTGCATATCTTTTTTAAAAGAAACAAAAATGGCACTTTAATGAAAACATTTTTTTTTTTTAAAGGTTCAAAGGTGGCACTTTCAGAAATCTTTAAAAAAATAAATAAATTTGAATTCACCTTTCAACGCTGCTTTAACGCAGCCTTAACCAGCCAGAAAACAACCTTCTCCAATACACCATCCGCTTTTCAAAGCCGCCATGCTCCGTCAAGTCAAATTCCCACGCGGACAGGCCGATACAGGTTGTATGAATTAACTTGCATAAGACGAAGTTCTCAACGCTCATCAAGAACTGGCCTTACGGACTCTCAACAGGCCACGACGCATGGCGTTGGATTCACCACGGTGCACAACGTCAGCTTAGTCAGCTCTTTCGATTGCAAAAAATTCACGCATTGTAACAAGCTTACGACTCTGCTCTCTGCGCACTGTAACAAGTTTGACTGCTCAACTTGCTCTGATACCAATTGTTAGTGTTCAGCTGCGGAAATATGAAAATAAAATGTAGAACACACAGCAGAAACACACATAAAGACAACAGATTTTTAACGTGGTTCACCCAACCAATCTGGGCTACGTCCACCTAACAGGGCATCGACAATCTCATTAATCAACTGCAGAAATACAATAGCAGAGTTTCTCATCTGCTCAATTCTTCCTCACAACACATTCCTCATTATGCACACTTGCCTCTACGGGCTTACATTTTATAGCTGGAAATGGCAACAAACTCATAAATTCTCTCACAACAAATATAGGATGCATTAACTCCTCATCAGAAACTGATGGAGCCAATGTAGCAACAAATCCTATTGTTGTCACCTACATGAGATTTTCCTCCAGATTTAATTAAAAATAAGAAATAAAATCTCAACATCATGACCATTTTTATTCAGACAGTTATCATCTATCCATCTCCATTCACCCAAATAATTGTTGTGTCAGTTTCCGCAGCTGACACCAGTTTCCGCAGCCAGAAGCAGTTTCTGCAGCTACCACTCTGTTTTTCAAAAAAAAAAAAATTGTACAGCCAGATGTTAGTTCAACAATCATGAAATCAAATGCAGGTATGAAGACATATTACGAAGACATGGGGCATGCAAAGACATCAATGAGGAGCAACTGATTGAAGACCAATGAAAAATGGCAAGAATTCCAAGGTATGAGTAAAAATTTATTTCAAATAGCATTCAAGCACATTTTTACATAGTTATAAACCATAGCTCCATTATATGCAATGATTGTGTTGAAAAACTCCGTAACCATTCCACGATCTCTATATGATCCTCCCATAATCCTTGCATTCATTTTCAAACGGTCCCATAATCAAGCCTCAGATCTTCACTCGTACTTTGATACTCCACCTGTAATGATGAAACGTGGTTGATTTGACTACGGCTTCTCTTAGCCGCACAGAATCCGTAGCCGTTGCATAAACGTGCTTGCATCCACTCTGCAGCCACCCAATTTTCAATATTTCTAGATGCGTTTTAATCCCCCTACTCTTCTATTGATCTCACGGCTGCATTTCCATCATGCTCACATAAGCTTTCACCCCATTTTATTCTCTGTTCTGCTTCATTCCGTGTACCTATTCTCTGATATCCGCTTACAGTCACTGGCCTCCCTCACGAACCCTGATCATTTTTTCCGTTTTACCTCCGTTAAAACCCTCTTCACGCAGACAAGTTTTAAAGTACAGAAGAAAGGATGGGTCAGTTGTTGAGGACAAAACCAGAGGGACCCAAATTCATGGAAGGATACCCGCAAGTCAAAGATATATTGAAAAAGGAAAAATGGCTTCGGTTTATTCAAAAGTTTAGAGGCTACCATAAAGAGGTGACAAAATATTTTGCAAGGACTTTCAATGGTCTGGAGGTAGAAATTGGGGACCTCAAATTTATGGTGAATGAGGCATCCATAGCAGCTGCTACAGAACTCCCTCAAGAAGGTGAACGCTGGTTCAAGAACAAGAGCATTAGTGATGAAGCCTGGAGAGTGATCCTACGTAACCCAGGTATGGATGTAACTATTTTTAAAAAGGGAATTCCTGTTCATGCTTTAAAATAATAATGGGCCAGTCTACTATTGGTCATTCAAAATTTTATCACCTGTGAGGGACGTTTTGGGTCAATGTACATGTATCATACCCGACTGTTGATGAATTTCCTAGACAACCAGGCCCTCAATCTGCCATAATTTTTATTAAATAATTTGAAAAAGATGTCTGTAGCTGTCCAAAAGCATCTGGGGGAGGTAGAACCACATTTGTATCACCATGGTCTTGTGAAAATTTTGATTGAAAAACAGTTAAAAGAGAAAAAGGACACCTGGGAGCAATTTTTAGTTAGAAATTTCTTTGAAGAACCTCAAGAAATTCCTGAAGGAAGTACATCAAAAAGAAGTAGAAGAAAGAAGAAAAATGATAAAACTCAAAGCGCTCCTACTAACACAGTTGAAAGAACTAGTAGAGAGGAAAGACTGTCAAAAAGAAAGAAGGAAAAGACTGAGGATAAAAATCCAATAAAATCAAAAGAGAAAGAAGCATTGAGGCTGTGCATCAAACCCCTTCCTCAGAAGAAGATCATCAAGTATTTTTTTGAGAGAATAGTTCACCTTCAGGAACAATCATCTATGGCCAAAAAGAGGGGAGAAGAAAAACAAAACAAAAGGAAAAAGACAGTAGTCCACAGTATGTAAGAAGAAGTTCCAGGCTTAAAGGAAAGTGGAAGAAAACAAAGACAAAAGGACCTCATTTTATTGATTTGGGAGAAGTAACACCTGAACAAACTCCTGTTGGCCATAGTCCATCTCATTCTCAGTCAGAAATTGAACATAGTCCATCTCATTCTCAGCCAAACGTTGAACATAGTCCACCTAATTCTCAGTCAAACGTTGAAGCTAGTCCTCAAGACGTTGACATGAGCCCTTTTCAGCGAGATTTTGAAGACAATTCTCCTCCACAGCATTTTGGGGATAGCCCAAGGAAAACAACACCCAAGATAGATGCAAAGCAGCAAGAAGTGTATGATTATATAGAATCTTTAGAAAAAGCAGCCACGGGTTCCAGCACTTCATCCACTCAGCCTCACACAGCACAAGAAGATCTAGTCCAATCATTGAAACAAGAAGTCTTTGAGTTGGAGGTTTTAAATAGACATATTAAAAATGAAAATGAGGCATTAAAGGAACAAAGCAAATTGGACAAGATCATTCATGACAATACCATGCTACATCTGGGACTATGGCAGAAAAAGAACAAGAAATTGAAGAAGAAATGCCAGAAGTTAAGTAGAGCACTGATTAATATCAAATTCAGATGCTTGATGAAAAAGCCCAGGATGTTAGCAACACCAAGGAAGAGGAGGAGAGGACTGGATGTACTGGCTGAGGTATCAAGGCATATGAATTAAAAGAGGATGATCAAAATTTTGGTTGCACGAGGACATGCAACACCTTCACAATGGGGGTATGTTGAGTCTCAAATTTGCATCTTTCTTATACACCTTTCTAGACCTTTTCCATTCACCTGGACCTTCTAAGTCATCAATATCATTGCATATTAATCATAAAAGAGCATTTAAAGTGGTTTTTAACTATGTTTTGTGTCTGCTGTTTGAATTAGATTTTTGCTCAATAAGCTAAGAAATCTTGTCACTTTCCGCAGCTGCTGCAACTTTCCGCAACCATTTTGTTAAAGTCTATATTGCAGGTGTCTTCAGGCAAATCGAGCCACATGGGCAAGTTGGAAATGACATGGACATGGATCGAGTCCTATTGGCTCAGTCGAATTCACCTAAGAAGGTTGTGGTCAAAGGTAGCCAAGTGGTGGTCAACCGAAGAGTCCCACGGTGACAGAACTCTGTTTTTCATCACGTGAAGACTTGCGTGGCCATTTCTAAATCACGGGAGACATATCAACACCTGTAAATGGCTCCATAAGCCGAATCCAATAGCCACTTTCCATAGATTTAATCTTCACGGCAGCCATGATGCTAGATTTTTGGACGTGGTTGTTCACGTGTCTTCTATCAGCGCAGACTTTAGGGAATTAGTTATATCACCCTCTGTTATAAATAATGTGTTCTCATACGCATAATAGTTAGTTCTTGTAATGTAATTCTGCTGTAAAGAAAGCCACTGTGCCGTAACACTTTTTCCATTGTTATGACTGCATTTTGATTGTATGAGAAGACTCTGTTCATCAGCGTAATTCGTGGTTGATAGCTGTTGTCCGAGGTTTGTGCAGAGGGCCCCTGCACATGCTGAGGTTTTGTGTATTGCTGTATAGTTTCATGCTTCATTTCCTTATGTTTGTTATGCCACAGTTATTTATGTGTATATATTACATTTCTTTCCATAGTTTTTCATGCTTTATACTGTTGTTAACTGATCAGTGTCTTTGTTCCAGATTACAGTAGGCAGCCCAGGCATTTGCATATAGTTTTATGATGACTAATGACATGGAATCACTCTTGTCCTTCTACTGATTTATTTTTCTTAGCTTTTCATTCCAACACTGTTTTATTTATTTCAGTTTTGTACATTTGCTTTAACCAGTTAGATTAAATATTAAATTTCTCATGTCATTATCAGTTACCTCCGAAAGCCATAGCGAGACTAACGGTGAGGGATTGAAGTATGAGTGTGTAGTTTGATATTAGTTTATTTTTCTACAAGTTAGATATTAATTGCTCATGTCATTATCAGTTACCTCCGAAAGCCATAGCGAGACTAATGGTGAGGGATTGAAGTATGAGTGTGTAGTTGATATTAGTTTATTTTTTCTGCAAGATATATATTAAATTTCTCATGTCATTATCAGTTACCTTCAAAATCCATAGCGAGACTAATGGTGAGGGATTGAAGTATGAGTGTGTAATTTGATATTAGTTTATTTTTCTGCAAATTAGATATCAGATTGCTCAAGTTGTTTATGATTACCTCCGAAAGCCATAGCAAGACTAATGGTGAGGGGTCAGAATATGAATTGATGTAATTTGATTTTAGCTTTACTTTACTTGCAAATATTTGGATTTCTTTGAGTACAGTTTCTTTTGTGTTAGACAGCAGCAAGGGTAATGGGTTTCATGGTCAATAGTTCACTGTTTGTTTGACTAGTATAATGGAACATTTTCATTTTCTTTTAATTTTGTCATTGCATATTTTAAAATCCTTTTTAAGTTTGAAGTTTGGGAAATCATTATAAAGGACATCATTGCCTTGAAAATTTATATCCATACTTGTCTTTTAGAATTTCCATCTCACATTAGGGAACCAACCAAGATAAAAAGAAAAAAAAGAAAAACGACAAAAAGTAAGAGATAGGTTATCTTGCACATATAGTGCGCCACACTTCGTCAGCTTACGAATCCCAGATTGACAAATTAATGTAACAATTTAGGACACACTAAATTGACCAAACAGTAAGGTTTTGATTATTGTACTTTATGTCAATAATATTATACTGATAGGTGATGAGAAACTCATAAAGTATTGAAAATAAGATCTTGCAAGAAAATTTTAGGCGAAGGACATGGGGCTCTTGCACTATTTCGTTGGATTGGAAATATAGCAAAGAGATGGCGAGCTATTTGTATCTCAGGTAAAGTAATCGAAGGAGATTTTAAGGAGGTTCCAAATGGAGGGAAGAAAACCCATGGACACTCCTCTAGTAGGAAATTGGAGGAAGGATCATGCCACTTCGGGTGAAGTGGTGGATGCTACTATTTACAAGTAGCTTGTGGGTTCACTCATGTATTTGGTGAATACACAACCTGACATATGCTACACAGTTAAACAACTGAGCCAAGATATGGTTAAGCTTACCAAGCTCTTTTGGAAGGTAGGCAAGCATGTGTTGATACATATCAAAGGCACTACACTGTATGGATTATGGTATAAAAGAAAAAATGGAGTGAAGCTTCAAGGATTCACTGATGTAGATTGGGCAGGGAATCCATCTGATAGGAAGACCACATGAAGGGGCATATCCATCATATGATCATCAATAGTTTCCTAATACATCATGAAACAAATATCAATTGCACTTAGTTCAGCAGAGGCAGAGTACATGGCGGTCAGTCAGGCATCGTGTGAGGCCATCTGGATGAGGAAGATACTTGTTAGTTTATTTGGTCAACAACTAGATTTGATGGTGATACATTGTGATAACTAGAGTTGCATCACTCTGGGCTAATCCAATATTCCATGGCAGGTCCAAGCATATTGATATTTGGTATCACCATCTTAGAGATCGTGTTAAGAGGTAGATTATGTCATTAGAGTACATTCGCATGGAGGAGTAGGATGCAAACATCTTGATGAAGGCACTGACAAGAAGAAAATTCAAATTCCGTAGAGATAGGATCTTGGTCGTAGATAATCCCTTTCTTGTTGAAATGGAGTGTTTAAATGGCACCCAAAGGAGGCTTCTAATTTAATTTTCCCTTAAATTGGAAGAGAAACTGTAATTTCATCTCATGACAACTTGCATTAGTTAACTAAGTTAGAATGATTGAGCTAGCTTAGGAAATTCGAGTTGAGGGTCAAAGAGGAGGATTTTAGAGATCAACATGATTTAAGGGGGTGTAATTACAGTTATTTGTGAGTTGTTATTAGTTTACTCAAGAAATTGAGTTAAAATCAGTTTAACTAGTTCTAACTAAGAGATGAGCTAGTGAGAGGTCTAGTGAATTAAATATGATTTAATTCACAAGTAGTGATCAATCTGTTAACTAATAATTCACTATAAATAGTTTTTTCATGTTAGTTCTAAGGAAGGCCCAGTTGATATTGAGGTTAAAGGATGATAACTATCAATTGTATAATTAGAAAATTACACAGGTTAGCAATAGAGTCATGTGGAGGCCAAGGACACATCGTACAATCAATTGTTTGGAATTTAATAGGGTGAAAATTCCTCTAAGATTGAGTGAGAAAGGCTGGTTGAGTAGAGGCTAAGAATTGGTAAATTTTTTGACTGATCTTTCCTAGATCAGAGTGAGATAGTTGGCAGAGTGCATGAGTTTCTCAATGAGAGAAAAGCATTGTATTGTTTCATGCTCTTCACTTTCTACAATATATAGATAATGGGGTTTATGCAGTGGGATTTCCCTAGATACATCTTCTGTTGTATTATTTATTGTCTCTTTCTCTTACTTGTTATGTGATTGTGCGATCGTGTTTTGTTTCCACAAATTATAGAAGGATTCAATATTTTGTTTTAGTACATTACATGATCATTTTGAATCCCAGTTGTTAGCATAAATTCTTAACGCAAATGTATGAAAAGAGTTCACTTTAGCTGTGCATGACAAACAACCCTAACAACAAATATGGTTGCTTAAATTCCTTAGATCTGCAATATATAGTTAAAACAAATGCTGCTAGAAACTCGATCTATGCAGTAAAAGTAGTTAAACAATGAAAAGAAATAAGAAATTCTCCATACATCCAACAAAAAAGACAAGATATAAATAATTTTATAAGTATTATAACACCTGGGAAGGGAAAAAATAATGATGTTACAAGTCCCCCTCAATGGGATGGGTTCTTGGTTGTCCTCAAAACTTCAGATCCAAAAGTTTTTCTCTCTCGATGGTGTAGAAAACCCAAAACATGTTGAAATTTATGGGAGCTCAAGAAGCGAGAAAATTGTTCAAATTTAATACAAAATATGTATTTCCTGGATTCTCCTTATCTAAAAATTATATGCCACTGTTAAATACAAAATCACTTCTACAAAATCTTTGCGGAATTTAAAACGCAATCGCTAATAGCAATATCATGAAGAAATACCAATCACACATAACACAAATAATTTACTCCCGAGAAAGCATATAGCTAAAACCCAAATATCTTCTATTATGTATTATATGATGGATCATGAAAAAATTACATACAAAGCTCCAATCCAAGAGCTCTCAGTACAATAGCTAACTGTCTCACACTGTCATACAAAAATTGGCAAGTTCCTTAGCCAATTTACTGTCTCGAGACAAACTTCCTCCATTGCGCAATCCCTGATGGTCAAAAACCTCTGAATGAATGATGTTGACCTGCCTTGACTGCGCAATCCTCATAGGCACATCCAATGTGTGTGTGGTTTCATGTGTGCAACCGATAATGTCACAACTGATAGTCAATTTGTCCCTTTCACCTACATCTTAACTGGGTCTCCACTAGATCTGACATGCATGTAGTTAATAGTAGTAAATCTTCAGTTGCATGTGAGACCATTTATTGTGAATTAATTAATAATTAATTCATTTGATCTCTCACTAGTGTATCTTCAGTTACAACTAGAACAACTAAGTTTAACTCACTTAATTGCGTTAAACTACTTTACAACTTTCATAACTACACTTCCAACTCTCTTACAACTTCGAATCACTCAATTACAACTAAGTCCACTTGCATGTCCCACCAACCTACCACTCAAATCAAAATTCATATAGCTAACTGATTTTCCACTTCAGTTAACTATTCCCAAGTGGTCATTGAGGATAGATTATTGTTTATTGTCCAACTATTATTGAGGGATAATAATAGTTGACATGCATCTATAAATAGACATGAAATCTATAAATAGAACTTGCACATACATCTAGAAATAGACCTCATCTATAAATAGAATTTTCTCATGCATCTATAACTAGACATCCACCTAAAAATATCTTGTGTGGGCCCCACCTAGTGTAGGTGCTTAATTTTCACTAGGATCAAGGATGTTGTTTCTGGATTGCAATTTCACTGTTTCTTGTTGCAAAATTCAACATTCCCTCTCAACAAGAAAGGAATGTCTTTGCATGAAACATGCAACTCCATGCATGTGCCCTGTAACCTTTGCATACAAGATTTCCGAAACTGAATAGCCTCCAAACAACATAATGAGTATAATGCATCTTTCATCAAAGTCTTCTGACTTCTACTGGTACCAACTGCACATGTCTTCTATATCCACTGTGCTATTGACCTCTGCATCCATGCACTCTACACTTGCTGTCAGCTCTGATCCGCACTCCAGTATTTGACACTGTTAGTTTGATTTCATGTCCTCCCGACATATGATTGCATCAATCCAACTGATCCTGCTAGTGCTGCTCTGTGGGCTCCTCGTAGCCAGGTTTGATTCATGAGATCCACACCATCTCAATGAATCCTGCCCAGAAATTTCTTCTTGGGATTATCCATGCATGTCATCCCACCTCTCATTTGGTGGTATAGCTGCATGTACTCCCTCTGCTCATCTGGCACAAAATTTCTCTTCATGAGTGGTTGCTCCCACTTCGTGATCATCATCTTATGGCTCCTCCACATCCCGAGGTTCACTCTTACCTGCATGCAAATCCAGCTCCCTCTTAAGGCTCAATTTCATGGATTTCTCACACTTCTCAACAATAGGAAGCTCTGTAGAAATCCCATCTACATCAAATATATAGATATTCTTAACTCGAATCCCAACCTTCTTGGATTTCCCGATTTCTTTGTGTCGCAGGAAAAATTTTCCTTCACTAAAGACAACATCATAGCCTCTATCCTCTAATATTGCGACTGAGACTAAATTTTCTTCAAACCTGGTACTTGCATTACATATTTTAACTGAAAGAGTTTACATGACTCCATCTGAAAGGTAATGGTACCAATGCTAGTCGCACTCTATCGTCCATCATCGCCCAACTCAATATGCATCTGGAGATCTTTCTCCTCCAAGTCACTAAAAGGTTTCTTATCTCCTGTCATGTGAAAGGAAGCACCACTATCCAAGTACCACCTCAATCCCAATGCACTTGACACCATGCATGTGATCAATGAGAAGTCAAGCTCAAATTGCGAGGCAAGAGCCTCACCAGCTACAACTCTAGCAACCATCTTGCTCTTCTTCTTTTGTGGACAATTTGTGGCAATATGTCCATACTCGTGATAGTGAAAACACTTCACTTTGGACATGTTATGCTCCTTTCCATCTTCATCGGCCTCAGATTTAGAATGGAATTTCTTCCCCTTCCCCTTATTTTCCTTGGTAGCCAAAGCACAATCCTCTTCATCATAATTCTTTGATGAAGAGCCATCTCTATTGTTCCACCTGAACTCCTCCTGCACCAGATCTGACCACAGTCATTCCCAATCCAAAATTTTTTCTCGTCCATTGACAGAGTCTTCATAACTGTGCCAACTCTTAAGAAGTCCCAAGAGATCCAAGCTCACCAAATCATCATCAGAAACACTTATTCCTACACTCCCAAGTTCATCCTGACATTGGGAAAACTTTGTTAAGTATACTAGAATAGTGTCGCTCTTTTCCATCTTGATCTTCCTGAGTTTATCTTTGAGCACCAATTTCCTATGGTTACTGCTGCTTTGGAATAGATCTGTCACAGTCTTCCACATATCATATGGTGTGGCTTTCCCATGAAGGCTTGAGAAAATTCAGTCTTGTACTCCCTCCAACAAGATGCTCCTCGCCTTTTCCACTTTCTTTTTCCATGTATCAAGTAATGCAACATTTGTCGAAGTGGGCTTAGGAACATCATTGTTAGTGAATTCCTTCAAGCCATTATCTTCGAGCACCGCCTCCATCCTGTCCTTCCAAGAAATTTAGTTCGATCTTCCCTCGAGTGCATACTCTAACCTTAAGCCATTGAAATCCATTTCGATGTTAACTCAGTTGTAGCACCAAGAAAGTATTTCAGTAAATTCGAATTCTTTCCACAACAAACTCAAATCTTGCTTCAAAATTGCAATCTCCTGTGCTCTGATACCATGTAGAAATTTAATACAAAATATGTATAGCCTGGATTCTCCTGATCTAACAATTATATGCCACTGTTAAATACAGAATCGCTTCTACAAAATCTTTGTAGAATTTAAAACACAATGGCCAATAGCAATATCATGAGGAAATATCAATCACACATAACACAGATAATTTACTTCAGGAAAAGAATATAGCTAAAAATCCCACTATCTTCTATTATGTATTATATCATGGATCATGAAACAATTACATACAAAGATCCAATCCAAGAGCTCTCACTACAATAGCTAACTGTCTTACACTGTCATACAAAAATTGGCAAGTTCCTTAGCCAATTTACCGTCTCTAGACAACATACCTCCACTGCGCAATCCTTGATGGTAAAGAACCTCTGAATGAATGATGTTGGCCTGCCTTGACTACGCAATCCTCATAGGCACATCTAATGTGTGTGTGGTTGCATGTGTGCAACCGATAATGTCACAATTGATAGTCAATCTGTCCCTTTCACCTAGATCTGAACTGGGTCTCCACTGGATCTGACATGCATGTAGTTAATAGTAATAATTCTTTAGTTGCATGTGATACCACTAATTTTGAACTAATGAATAATTAATTCACTTGATCTCTCACTAGTGTATCTTCAGTTACAACTAGCACAACTAAGTTTAACTCACTTTACTGAGTTAAACTACTTTACAACTTTCATAACTACACTTCCAACTATGTTACAACTTCAAATCACTCAGTTATAAATAAGTCCACTTGCATGTCCCACCATCCAACCACTCAAATGGAAATTCCTATAGCTAACTCATTTTCCACTTCAGTTAACTATTTCCAAGTTCTCATTAAGAATAGATTATTGCTTATTTTCCAACTATTATTAAGGGATAATAATAGTCAACAAGCATATATAAATACACATGCAATCTATAAATATAACTTGTACATACATCTATAAATAGACCTCATATATAAATAGAATTTTCTCATGGATCTATAAATAGACATCCACCAAAAAATAGCCTGTGTGGGCCCCACCTAGTGTAGGTGCTTAATTTTCACTAGGATCAAGGATGTTGTTTCCAGATGCTAATTTCATTGTTTCTTGTTGCAAACTTCAACAAAATAGTAGCAGCAATGATAATGATCACATCGCGAAAATGAAAGTGATCAAAGTGAATAATGAATGGAAAACCCTCCTATTTATAACAAAATATTCACTTATCCTCGATAATGGCGAATAATAAAATATTATTAACCAAGATCTAGATATGCTTCGAATATTTTAATGTATTTTTCTGGAGGGAAAAGGAATTTAAATTGGTTAAATACCTTTATTTATAAATGTTAAACACCATGTTAAAGCACACACATGGTGTATGAGGAAGAATAAACACACACACAAGAGACTCAACTCACAATGAAGGATAAGCGTGAGGTTTTCTTGTTTTCCATTATAAAAAGATGTACATTTATAGTAAAATGTGTGACTCTTGGTTTCACATTCCAAGGTCACTTGGACTCCATTGTGACTTTTCGCATTCCACACCTACCCATGTAGGATTAGGTGTTCCAACATCCCCCCTTAATCCGAAGGGGTATGTGTGAGTCCAAGAAAAGAGTTGTAATACAAATCTGCAAAGTATACATGGCAACACTTGGGCTGAATCAACTCTCTAAAATGTTGGAAAAAAGAGGTGGTTTAAGGATGACCACCAACACTGGAACACAAAACTTGTTGCAGTTCCCAGAACTCTTCCAAAACTGGCAAGAAGCTGAAGGCTTCTGCTGGAGGAATTGTCCCTCGTAAAAAAGGGAGACCTTCAACCTAAAATAAGGGAGGTCTACTACCTGTGATGGTTTTAGGATTACCAACAACTCTGGAATGCTTGAAGCATTTTCTGGAACTCAACCGAAGCTGGCAAAAAGCTGAAGGCTGCTAAGCTGAAGGCTTCTGCTAGAGGAAGTGTTCCTTATATATGAAAGGGAGACCTTGGACCTAAAAGAAGGGAGGTCTACTACCTGTGGTGGTTTAAGGTTTTCCACCAACCAAAGATGATGGTTAAAGGTTGTCCACCAATCGAAGGCATGCTCATGGGCATCCGTGTCTCTGGCTACATCTCTAAATCTGGAATGACTAATTGTGGCTCAGGCTCACTTGAACTGCTGGCTACAACTTTGAACATGGAATGAGAGATTGTGGCTCAGGCTCACTTGATCTGTCGTCGAAGCTTGTACATGACCACCATTTTCCCCCCTGTCAGGGACAAGGTGAGATGATGGAAAAAACTCAACTGCAAGTTTGCTCAATATCTGTGAACAAGTTCTGACATGTGTCTTAAACATCTTCTTGGCTGCTGATGCCCATTGCCAAGAAGCGATCCATCCAAGATGAATCTTGGTTCTTGCAGGAGGCTTGTTTCTGAAGCATCTGTCTGAAGAATGGGTGTGCCGACCACAGTGCTTGCATGGATGAAGATCAAAACAATGATCTTTCATATGACCAACTCGATCACAGTGTTGGCATTTCTCAATCTGTTGTTGTTGTGGAATAGGATCTGGAACAGCTGCAGGTGAACTGTCATACATGAATCCGGCACTCTGAAATATGATGGGCTTGGTGTAATCCGGAATATGAAAGGACACATCCTTGTCATATCCAAGACCAGTTCGGTGCTTGTTGTGGACAAGCTCTTCCCAAGGTCTGATGATGGGCTTAGGAAGTGCAGGCTGAGTGGCTGCATCTGCATGTAAATCTGCTCTAGTACAAGGAACTGAATGGGAATCAACTGGAACTTTATCTTCTTTCTTCTGATGAGAGTCCTTCACAATCTTCTGAACAGAAACAGGTTCAGAATGGTGACTCTTTTGCTGAAGTTCATCTTGTTGAAGCTGAGTTTCCAACTGCAAAAAATCAATCTTTTCATGTGCATCTTGCAAACAACTCTGAATGTTACATGTTAGCCATCAATATTTTTTACATGTTAGTGATGACTATATCTACAGCTGAGTTTTCTAGAAACTGATTTCCTTATGTCAATATGTCATCCAGAAAACCCTCCTAAAACTTTTTTTCGCCTTTCTACCTTTTCAGTTCGCCCATGTCGAAATCAGAACCTCATTATCACAATCCTATCTAGCTTCAGCCTTATTGGTCTGCCCATCATCTTTAAAAGGCAAATCCACATCTGTTTCAAGAGTATCCCCTATGTTAGGAAGTGGCGCTTTAAGACATTTCACCCTTGGAAATCATCAAAAAGTCAAAAAGCCTCCATCTGCAATAGACCTACCATGACTGACCTCTTACTTTGCAAATGAAATTGACAAACAGCCCTAAGTCACGCCACTCATATCCCCTAGATCTCAGCACTGCATAAACCCCAATCTCAAGCTGACTATTAGGTTTTTCACAGTGTTCTATGGTTTCTACAAAGGCAGGAAATATATTTCATCTCATGGAGTAAATGTTTGAGTTTACGGTTAGAGGAACAGCGCTACAAGTGTAACTTGAGCCTTTAGATATGTACGCAAAAACGAGAAAGCTACTCATACGGACGCCACCCATTTTTCCGGCATAAAATCACGATGAGAAAAAGGTCACCTTTGTCTCGACCATTTGGTAAGAATTGTATCGAGCCCGAAAATCCTTCATTTACAAGCAGAGGGTTAGGGCGCCTCCTTCATCCATAAGCAGAGGGCACGGGCCAGTATTGACTCAGAAAGTTGCAAAAGTCCAGGTTTGCCTTTACTGAAACAAATGAAATAATATCTTCAGGTTTTATGAATGTAATTGATGGTCATAATAGGAATGGAGCTTGAAATATGCTAGCTCAAAGGAAAGGAGAGTCTGATTGATAAAAGAGATCATCTGAAACTTTCAACTCATGTGAATTATTGAACTTTAGAAAGGACTTCCATCAGTAAAACATTCCAATCATAAGAAGCCTATTTATCCACAAGATTAAATAGAGTAAATGCTGACAAAATGCCCTTACACAGGCAGGAGGAAAGTTCTTGGTTTTTCAAAAAAGCACTGACCTTCATAGTCACAAAGGTTATTTGTCAAGTAATCTATCATGGGATGAACAAGCCAGATGATATTTTAGTCACCCTTAGAGCAGTACAGATAAACAGTGTCACTGTGGCTAGGGTTTCTTCTGAAATACAGTGATGCTTGCAAGTAAAGAGGCCAAGATTGATGTTTTTCAAGTGGTTTACTTACCATCACCTTCAGAGAAAGGATATGTCAGACATAGTTGTCAAAAAGCCTTCAGATACCTTACCTGATGAAGAGCCTCCTCCATATATGAGCAGATGGCCAAAGCCTTGGACATGGTTTAAGACTGATTAGTCAGAAAGATGCAGTGGGAAGATGCAAAGGGAGAGAGCAAAGGTCTTTCACATAGGTAAAAAGTGGTGGTTATGCTTCAAAATGCATTGCCCATAGTAAAAGATCTCTCAAAATACACATCATCATGGACTGGGAACATTATGATTATATATGCTATTGATGTCAAAAAGGGGCAGTTTCCTTAAGGGAAGGAATCAAAAAACAATACACGGTCACATGCCCAAAGTCCAGAAGGCCTTTTCAAGAAAGCAGAGAATTATGATTTAAAGGGAAATAGCCAAAGGATAGCACCAACATTGTTAAAAAACAATAGCAGAGATAATATAGATGTGCTTGGGTTATTTGTCAAAGTTTAAAGGCTCGGAGTTAGTGTCAAATATTCGGGTTTATATATTAAAATGACAAACCCACTGTTTTAAAACAAAACAGAGTAAAAAACCAACATTTATTTTCCAAAGTTAATGACCGTTGGAGATTTATTATGACATAAAATCAAAGGGTAAGTATGATGTAAAGATTTCATTTTCAAAACTAAAACCACCCCCGTGCCTCCCTAGCACCGAGAGAAGGCGTTTCTGGTCGAAATAACACAGTCTGCACCTTTTTTGCCTTTGCGCGACGTGCACGGAATTGTGCGCGACGTGCACAGGCGGAAATTTTACGGAGAGGGGCCCTTTGTCGGCGCGACGTGCACATGGTGGCGCGACGCACACGGGAGAACCGCCGGAGCCACCGAACGGCGGGCGGAGCAAGCATTGTATGAGCGACGTGTTTTCTCCGGAGAGGGTGCGCGCGGTGACCAGTGTCCGGTGTTTCTTTCAGCCCTTCAAACGGGTGTTCATCGAAAATTAAGTGTTTCACACATTCCCCATTGATTTCAAGGTTTGGATAAATGACAAAAGTTTTAAAAACCCCGAGACTTTGTCATTTGGTTAAAGGCAAAAGGAAATAACAGACTACACGGTGAGCTGGAAGTAATTGCAATATGACAAACGGCCGAATTTGTCATTCAAAAAACACATATAGAGATACGGGGTTTTAGAGGTTGAGAACCAGTTTGTTTCATTTTCAAATCGATCTAAGGGCAGAGTTTGTCTTGTAAAGGGCTGTGTTTTGATTAAGAGGAGACTTTCGTTGTAGGAATACAGACTTGATTCTGAAGAGAAACCTTTCACACTGTCATCCAAACGTTTCCACACTACTAAAACAGTGAAGTGCACTCAGTAAGGGGGTTTTGACAGTCTTGTTGTTGAAAGAGAAACCTCATATAATCTCTGTCTAAGAGCTTGATAGTCTTCTAAAGCTCTGTCATTTTACCCCAGCCCTGGGTTTTTACTGTCTAGGCATATGTAGGATGGTTTGCTAGAGATACAAATGGTTGAAGGGTGGCACACTTATACAGTGTGAGGTTTTGATGTTGAAGGCCTCCTTGAGCAAGGATTTTTGGTGTATTGATTGACATCAGAGATTTCAATAACAGAGTGACTGTTGTCATTTTCTCACAAGCACACCTTTTTAGCAAACTGCCCCCCTGTTTCACTATATTTTGTCACTACTGTGAAGAATTGGTACGGAGATCTTGGTCGAAAGAACAACGAGGGCAGAGGTTTTTGATGGTTGAACTCTAACATCAGAGACAGGAGCATAGATTTATTGATAGATCTTTTGAACCCACAAGCAAGGGTGTGTTTCCTAAAAAGCATAGTGCACTGATATGTCACCTAGCCTAGTTCTGCTTTTCTTTCACCGAATGGTGTCATTTTGAAGAGTTGTTGTTGTGATATGTTTCGAGGGGAAGGTCATTTCTGAAGAACAGGGTTATCAAAACACTTATCACAACAAGCCCTTTCTAGAGATCTGCCCCTATTTCACTGTATTTCACTACTGTAAGTTTGTTGACAGAGAGCTTCCAAAGATGACATATTGAAGGACGAGAATTGTTGGTATTGCATTTAACATTGAGACGAGAGGCACGGAGTGTAGTGTTGACCTTGAAATTCCTGACGAAGGTGGTTTTTCCTAAAAAAGCAGATTTGTACGTGATTTTTACACCTAAACTAAGGTACGCCTTTTCCTTGCACTATATTGTATTATTACGAAGATTTGTTCGGAAGGCTTCCCAAAGGTGACAACACATTAAAGAGAGCGAGTTTGTTGATGAGAAGTTAAACATTGAAGCGAGAGGTACTAAGAAACGAGTTCATCTTGAATATTGGTCTTATATATGCAAAATGTAGGGTTGGTTGATCTACAGCAAACTCACCAAGAGGAATGATTGCTTAATACTACATACGGGAAATTTTATACGACATATTGTCTCATCTTTATTGATGGTTCTATTGAGAATTTTACATAGGCAAGGGGGTGTATCCGAGTTGAAGAATTTGTTTTTAAGAAGTACAGAGGTGGTTTATTCAAAGAAAATTTGTTGCATTTCATCCAAACCACATTGTCTAATCTGTCTAAACAGTCAAGTGACTAGTCTCAATCCAGCGGAGCAGTTTCTTACAGTAAAGGCAGTTTGCCTCTTCCAAAGCTTGTTCAAGTCAGAATGCCTCCAAAGCGAGATCACAAGAGCGGTCCACATAAGAGATATGAGCCTATCTCAATAGAAGAAATCAATGCTCACCCATCAGTGCTTTTCAATTTCCATGAAGTAGGCGATCTTGATTTCTGCCAGAGGATAGAAGAAGTCAAGAGTTTTTCGCCCCTCACACATTTGTGCACTTTGAGATTCAAGGACAAACACTTCCAGCTAGCAGGTCTTGATTTCAAAATCTCCCCAAGGTATGTATCCATGGCTACCAAGATCCCGTATCATGGTGAAAAGTGGCTTAAACAAGCTCATCTTGATCTAGAGGATTGTAAACCTTTCATCAAACCTGAACATAGGGAAACCATCACTGCTATTTTCACTTTTTCCTATCTTCTTGACAGTTATGCTCCACTGATGAAAGCCATAATGAGATATTTCACCTGTGAAGGGAGGTTTAACCAAATTTATGCCTATCATGTCCGCTTGTTGATGCATTTTACCAGAAGCAGGCAGCTAAACCTTCCATACTTTTTGTCCAAAAGCATAGAGAAAATGGCGGCTATGCTCTTTTGTCAAAGAGGCTCCACCTCAGCAAATCCCTTCTCCCTTTCATCATTCCTTGATCAAGATTATCTTCATGTACCAGCTAGAGAAGAAAGAGGTTTCATGGGATCTATTCATCAGCCATTCAGATTTTGCCACTGTCCCTCCCGTTCATGTGTCTCCTACTCAGCCTGTCCATCGCCTAGTGCCTTTGTCTAGTAGGCCTACACCTAGAAGACTCAGAATGACTACTGGGCGGCCAAGTCAGCAGCAAGAAGGAGAGAGCGATGAACCACGAGGGGAGAAAAAAGAGGTTGATGATCGACGTAGTACGGGGAAGAGGAGGCAGCGGCTAGATATTGAGGGACAAGCGGCGAGTTGGAGATTGATGAACAGCAGCAACTAGAATTTGAAGATCAGCAGCAAGTACAGGAAGACGAACAACAGCAAATACAGGAGGAGGAACAGAAGCATACAGCAGTTGAGGAGCAACAAGTTGGGCAAACAATTGAAGCGCCTTTTGAAACACAAATTGGACAAAACATTGATGAAGAACAGCAAGCTAAGGCTGCCATCCAAACAGTGACCAAAACTGTTCCTAAAAAGAGGAAATTGCCCAAAAGGAGAACTTCTAGCTTGCCAAGGAGAAAAAGCGCTAGATTGGCATTCAAAGGCAAAAGCATCGTTGGAGAAAGTGCCAAGCATGGAGGTAAATCAGCTGTCATCCCTATCCCAAGCGATGACAGTGATAACAAGGCCCGCATCCTTGAAAACCTCCTCATTCACGAAGAAGGGAGAAAATTGATGAGGTGTTACGAGAAGACCTTCAAAGGGCGAGGAATTTCAACCACTTCTTGGAGGTTGAAAACAAACAAATGAAGTATCATGCGGCCATTCATGAGACGAGGGCGATCGAAGTATAAAAAGAGGCGAGAGAAAAGGCGCGGTAAGAATTGAAGAGCTCATTGGCGAGTTTGATGATGAAGAGGAGAAGACCGGCAGGCAAAAGGGCCTAGGACCATCGGGCTTAGAAGAGCCTTGGAGAAGCAGAGAGCGAAGAAGCGAGCTCCAATTCGAAGCGCACTGTCTCTGCCCTCTTTGGCGGGGAAATTGAAGAAAACAAGGAAGCATGGCTTGAGAGAGCTAACCGGCATTTGGAATTAAAGCTTGAGAAGGAAAATAGGGATCTTGGTGAGAAAAGAGGACTCATCACTTTCAGAAGCTAAATCAGTTTGCCAAGCGAAAATTAAAGGCAGCCCAAGAGAAATTGAAGAAGGCAAAGGGGAAGCGCCCGGCACGAAAAGAGGGGAAAAGCATATTAGCCCTTGATATTTTGGTCTCATCTTCGGAGCATGTTGCTATGGACCCCTGAGGGTCATACATGCCAAATTTGAGCCATTTTCGACAACTTTTTGTTTTTTGGCATTTTTTGGGTTTTTTGTCGAAAACTCATAATTGCGCCATTTCAGTTTGAGGATTTGTCAAGGGAGAAGGATGATACCGATGGATGCCATAATTCCATGAGCAGCTCTTCCAGTGATTTTCGGGGCATTTGGAGATCATTCGCCCCCTCAAATTGGCGAAAAATGATCGCTTTTTGCACATTCTGCCCCTCATATCAGCAGTCTGCTTTTTCCTGGCTTTTTACACACAGGTACAGATTTGGAGGACTTCCAGGCATCAGATTGAGGTGATTTCAATTGCGCCAGAAAGTAGACACAGAGAGATTTCGAACGGGCCATCATGAGCCTCATTTTGACACCGGGAAGGCTGCCATTTGCATCCAGCAAGTCAGGGGACCTTTTTCAGGCATAAATATGAAGTATTTTTGTAATTTTTGAACTCCAAAAATCTGCTTTTCCCAAATGTGCATTAAGCTATTTTTATCATTGGGAAATCATGTAAAGTCAATATAATTTCCGTTTTTAGCAGTTTTTTAGATATTTTATGGGATATTTTGTGCCTTGGGCTTTGCAAAGCCTCAAGGACAAGTTTAGATATTTTGACTTGGCCAATGGGATAGCTAGTTGCTCTATGAGGTTTTCCTCCCTCAAGCCTATTTATTCCATGGTTCTCATTGTAAATCGGAGGCTGAACTTGAGAGAAGAATTAATACATTGGTCATATGAGCTTTGAAGAATACACTTGAGTTATGATTTTTGGACTGCCTCTTGGATGCTTTTGAAGAATGATGAATGATTGTTGATGGATTCCTTGACATGGTAGAATGGTATAGTGCTTCTTAATGTGTTTTGTCTTCTAGTTTTCACTCATAATTCATATTTCTTGCTGCTATAGATCAATAAAGATTGATTTTGAGATATGCCCATGGAGGCACCTCAAAATCCCTGAATCTTCATAGCTTGATGTTTTCTTCTCCCTTAGTTATGCTAAAGAATTCTTAGCTTCTCTTTAGTAACCTAAGGTATTGTTGCTAAGTTTTATTCATCAGTTCCATGTATGTTGAGTAGGATGTATGGTTTTCCCTACCTACCTATCAGCTGCCCATAGTTCTGTCCATAAAACTTTCTCTTTGACTGATTTGTTGATCATTTTGTCGAACCAAGGAGGCCTAGTCCCGATCTAGCCCTTTGCCTAAAACTATGAAAACTTATTTGTCCAAGTGCCCAATGACTTAGAGACTATGTTTAGGCGTTCCGGCATAGTTTATGAGTTTTTAGTTTGTCTCATGTGTTTTCCCCAAAGTCTGATAGCCTTTTCCCGAAGTTAGAGGGTCTTATACCTCTATGTATGGCTGGAATGTTTGATTTCTATGTATTGATTAGCTTATAGTTATACTTAGCATGATTAATGGCTTGCTATTACATGTTCATGTCTGCTATTAACTAGTTACACTTGAAATCCCTTGTCTTTCACCAACTTATTGTCCATTTAATCCATTTTGCCCAGAGATCCCTTCTATTGTGAATCAAATCGGCCCTACAGCAGCTTTACATCATCACTTCATAGCTTCCTTGATCTGTTTGACCCCATAGCCCAATTTATCTACATCTTGTTATCCAGTTTATGTATTTGATCAGTTTCATCCCTCGCAAACTTAAAAACTAAAAAAACCAAAAACACACTTCATAACTAGCCTAATATCAGAACATCGCAAGTAAACACAATGACATCTTCTACACATATAGAGAGAGCCCTCTCTGAGTCCAGGAAGGCTAGGTCCTTGGGCTCCAAAGCTTGGTTTGATGTTACATCGTCATTTGGCTAGCCAATCGGCCAAATCACGGGACTCTAACATAATGGCGATCACGGTAGGATTTACTGAGTACATGACAGTCTAGCGAACTCTTATAGACTCTTTAGTCCTTCAATCCTAAACTCAGACCATTAGCCTCTAGAATCATTTAGTGTAAATTCTCTGTTTCACCATCTTAGCAAAGTGATGAATCAGGTTTATAACACTCTTACATCCTAGGTTGCACATAAAACTCAGAAAAAACCACAAAAACTCCTTTAGATTGGTTTTTGTCAAGTACTGGTGGTGGACCATACAAATATATCTCAAAACAACTAATTTTCCACCTGGCGACTCCACTAACTTCTAGTAAGCCTTACTATTTCACCAAACTCTAGGCTACCTTTCGATAGACCTTTCCCATCACTCACTAACATAGCGGGAGATGGTAAGACACTGAGTACATAATAGTCCAGCAAACTCTTATAGACTTTTTGGTCCTTTAGGTACCATAAACAAGCAAGCAGTCCATAGACTCATTTTTTAGAGTAAACTCTTTTTGTTCTCATCACCCTAGCAAAGTGTTGAAACAAGTCTAGGATACTTTAACTAACCATAGGCTGCACATAAGCTCAGAAAATTCAAAAACATTCTCAAAATAGTTATTGTTAGTGACCATAGCTATCTTCACAAAAACAACCCATTTTCACCTGGCGACTCCACTAATCCATCCTGTTACTTTTGACCATCCTTCACCCTAGTAAAACCTTAGAAAACCCACTCATCCAGAACATTCACCAATATCATTTTCTCTAAACTCTGGATCTAAAATATGGCTTCACGAAGAATCAATACCAGATCCCATCCAGACCCAAATCCCCCTATCATAGTAGATGACCCAGAGAAGATTCTGTGGCAAGCTTCCAAAACTGATCATCTAGCTACCGATAGATCCATCCGTAGAACAAGATCTGTACCTAAAACTCGCAATATCCTTCTAGATTCACCTTCGGAACTAGAGTCATCACAAGCTCTTCCCCGAAGTAAATCATATAGTAAGATAAACTTCGACGATCTTGAACCCCTAAACCCACCACAGAGTCCTATTAGAGAAGCTTCACCCACCACTCCTCCTGATTTCCAGCTTCTTTATCAATTTGGCTCCTGTCATCCCAGATCTGCTCAAAACCAGATCACTAGTCCAAGTTCATCCGCTACACCTGGTCAGACCACCACTGTTCAAACCACTTCATTTCATCCTACTAGTCCTCATCTTGTACATCATCCATTAGCTCCAGTCATGGCAGCCTGGTACGCACCTTTGGTGTTGCCACCGCCCTTGGCTCCTCTCCCAAACAAATATCAAGACAAAATCCCACACTTTACTGGAGAATACACCACCACACCTCAACAGCATATAAGTAGAATGACTGATGCTTATGAATACCTAGAGGTACAAGACGAGACTGTCAGAATGAGAATATTTTCCCAAAGTCTTGGTGGTGAACCCAAAGCATGGTTCAAAAGCTTAGCTCCAAACAACATCCATAATATCCCCGAACTACATCAAGTTTTCAGAAATAGGTGGGAAATCCGAAGAAACCCCATTCAAATCCTGTCAGAATATAACAATCTAAAATGGGAAAATGGGGAAAGTGTCCAAGCTTACTGTACTAGGTTCAACAGTGTATATAACTCCCTCCCACCTCATTTCAAACCTCCACTTGGTTTAGCTTTGGAAAAATTTCCTGAGGGTTTTGATCCAGACATGACATATCATCTGAGAGATAAGGATCCCCCTACCTTGGAGGAAATGCAACAAATAGCTATAAAAGCAGATGCCAACTTAGCTGAAAAAAGAGCTAGAACTAGATCAGAAAGAAAGGTCACATATAGAGATGAGGTCTCCACTTCGTCACCTTCCCTAGATCCCAGAATAGATGACTTAGTCAAATCCATGGCTAAAATGTGGGAAAAAATCAATGAAAAAGCTCCTATTAGGGACAACCAGCCAAACCCTCCAATCAGAAACCAAAACCAAAACTTTAGGAGGGAGCAGCCCCAAAACAGACCAAGGGATAATGACCAACAGATCAGGCCTCCATTCAATGAAAACTATGTGGAAGAGGATGATAGGGACTCAGAACCTCTTGATGAACATCATTTAAACCTCATAGGGTCTGACAATGAGAGTGAGGTGTACCTCACCGAAGAAGAACAAGCGTTATTTTCTCCTAATCAAGATGAGACCAATTATGAAGATCCCGATGACCCTGCCATAGAGTTTCAAAATGCTATTGTAGAAGCTCACAGGAAATATGACCTTAGAAGCAAAAGAAACCAAGATAATGTCAAGAAAGGTAACTCTGATACTGCTAAAGCTCCAGATACCATCCTCAAAAAGGCATCAAGCAGTGACAAAATCAAGACTGAAAAGACTGATCAAAGCCAAGCTAAAGTTACCCAAACTAGTCCTCTCTCAGATACTCCTGATACTTCCGCAAAGGTCACCAAAACAACTATGGAAAACAAAACCCCTAAACAAGGTCAACCAACTCAGAACATAGACAAGGTCTTAGCTGAAAAAGCTGAAACAAACATATCTAAACTTCAAGTGCCTTTTAGCTTTGAAGGCGAAATCGCTAAGATCAAAATCACCATGCCTCTTACTAAACTCATTGCCCAAAACTCTTATAAATCCCAAGTACTAAAAGTCTTAAATCTAGGGAATGATGCGAACATTGTTAATCTCACTGATGACATTCCTGAAGTATTGTTTGGTCCAAAGGTACAAGGAAAATTCCAAGAGGGAGTTACTCTTCCATTTTACATTAGCCTAAACATCCACGACCAAATCCTCCATAATGCCATGCTAGACTCCGGAGCCTCGCATAATCTTATGCCAAAGGTAGTAATGGAAATATTAGGCTTGGAAATCACAAGACCATACAAAGATTTGTATTCATTTGATTCAAGCAGAGTCCAATGCCTGGGTTTGATCAAAGACCTTTGTTTTAGTCTAGCCCAAATACCCGCTAAACATCTAATCATGGATATAGTAGTGGCGGACATTCCTCCCAAGTACGGGATGCTTCTATCCAGATCTTGGGGAGCCAAAATTCAAGGGAATATCCAACTAGACATGTCATATGCCACCATTCCTGTGTTTGGTCAGACCAGAATACTATACCGCGAATCACACATGAAATACATGATTAGCAGTCAAGATAGGCCAGATAACATTCCAATGTGTTCTTTGCGGTCCGACTTAAACTCTTTCATTATGCATATTGATGTAAACATGGAGGAAGAGTCGGAAGAAACTGATATAGACTTAGATCCACCACATCAGTTGTCCCTGGTGCCTTATGATGAACTGGACACTCAAAACTACCATGATCATGAACAACTGTGTCTTGAGGAAAGTAAGTTTCCCCTCTCCAAAGTAGGATTAGAGCAAGAAGCACAAACCCTCATGTACTATCAAGAAAATTGCTCTAGCTTTAGTCAAACACCAGCAGTAACTTGTGGAAATTTCTTCCGGGTAAAAGCTTTAGAAGACCTACACATCATAAACCTATTCGGAACCCGAGAGAAAGGAAGTTTAATGTTTCTACCATACCTCAAATATTTACCATCATGTGACGCTCCTACTGCAAATAAAACTTTGACCATAACCTCAGTAGCTCAACATCTTGAGAAAATGCCAGATGAAATTCTTATGAGCAAGAATGACAGTTATGATCCCAGCATACCTGAACTATTGAAATTGGCTCATATTTTATCCTTTCATGAAGAACTTAGAAATGCTAAAATCCGGAATCTCATGCAAAATACTAATTTCTACAGAAAAAACAAGGGAAAACATTGTATCACTACCTTTTCCTCAAAGAACAACTTTAACAAAAGCAAACACAACAAACTGAAACAAACTGAAATGATCAAAAATAAAACTAGTGGCCATAGAATCTGCTTTGATTTTAGAAATAATACTGCATCTCCATATAACAAAAATCATGTTTTTTCTACTCAAGATCATGATTCACCAATTGAAAATGCTTCTAATCATGTATTCTTGCAAGACCATCTTTCAGATCATAATCATCAAATTCCTTTGCAAAGTAGACAACTTAAATATTTTTTATAGTTTGCGGGAGGTAAATCTGATTTCAAGTTCAAAATTGCTAAACCACCCAATATCAGAAATCTGTTCATGAAGGCCATGTTCCCAGTTTTAAATTTCTGTGTTTTTGCATACCTTGATGATGTCACTATCTATTTCAAGAATTACCAAGAGTACATACATTACCTAAAGAAAGCATACAGTAAGGAAAGGAGTGGAAATCAGATATTCAAATAGGTACAGAGGGAGGATACTGGGCTGTTTAGAGATTCTTGCATGAATCCCTATGTCATGTTAGAGAGAGAAAATTTCCCAAATTTTTCTTTTCAAGAGTTAAGTGGGCCAAGGGTGAGAGGAGATCCTTACAAGGATAAGATGCTGAAATTCCGTCATTTCCAAGATTTTTGAGTTTGAAACACTTTCAGTCATTGTACATACCATTGTTTGAAATATTGAAAAAATAGAAAAGTCAAAAACAGTAAAAAGCAGAAAAGAGGGCAAGTGAAGATAGAACAAAGTCCCATGTTCCAAAAAATAGTCTTTCAAAAAGCGAGCAAGTCTAAATGCCGCTACTAGTGCTCCAATGTCTTGTTCAGCTATCTAGCCTAATCATAGCTGAGCATGTTTAAATTCATTTGCTGATAAGTTAGTGAGCGCCAAGATAGTCAACATTGTGTAAGATTGACTTATCACAGAGCTTAGATTAGGGAGAGATTCTGGTTCCACATGCCTAAAACAGAACCAACGAGAGAAGCAAGGGATGAAAAACACATTGTACATCTTAGCCCCGCTTGTCTAGTTTCCTTTTATTGCAGAATAGCATTTGTGTGCAGCTTGTCTTTTATGCCGCAAATACATGACAAATCAGACTGCCTAATCCTGATTTGATCATTTTTGAATTTCATGTTGTAGATTAGAGAATGAAATCCTGTCAAACTGCTTAATCTTGACAGTCGATCTGGTTTTAGGTAGAGAAATGAAGGAGTTCATCAGCTTAATCTGAACTCCCGGCAAATATAAGAGTAGAAATAGATAGGTTCATTTTGCAAAAAGAAAAAATATGCATTGTCAAAAGGCTGCTAGTTCAAATGCGCCAAAGAGAAGAAAAAATGTTAGGAAAGATAGTGGGGTAGGTAGAAGTATCGTTGATGTTAACCATGCTGTCACATTTCAGAAATAACATCAAGAGAAGGGTAAATTTTGCGCCAATGGATAAGGCACTGGTCTTCATAAGCCAAAGATCTGAATTCTGGACACCTCCTGACGAGGAGCCGCCCTCCCCAAATGGAGCCACTGTTAGCCATCAGTATTTTTTACATGTTAGTGATGACTATATCTACAGCTGAGTTTTCTAGAAACTGATTTCCTCATGTCAATATGTCATCCAGAAAACCCTCCTAAAACTTTTTTCACCCTTCTACCTTTTCAGTTCGCCCATGTCGAAATCAAAACCTCATTGTCACTAGCCTATCTAGCTTCAGCCTTCTTGATCTGCCCATCAGCTTTAAAAGGCAAATCCACATCTGTTTCGAAAGTCTCCCCTATGTTAGGAAGTGGCGCTTTAAGACATTTCACCCTTGGCAATCATCAAAAAGCCAAAAAGCCTCCATCCGCAACAGGCCTACCATGACTGATCTCTTACTTTGCAAATGAAATTGACAAGCAGCCCTAAGTCGCGCCACTCACACCCCCTAGATCTCAGCACTGCATAAAACCCAATCTCAAGCTGACTATTAGGTTTTTCACAGTGTTCTATGGTTCTACAAAGGCAGGAAATATATTTCATCTCATGGAGTAATGTTTGAGTTTACAGTTAGAGGAACAGCTGCTTCTAAATGTAACTTGAGCCTTTAGATATGTCTGCAAAACAGAAAGCTACTCATCTGGACTTTACAGCTCTTTCCAGCATGAAAATCACAGTAAGAAAAGGTCACCACTGTCTCAGCAAACTGGTAAATTGTCAAGGCCCATAACCTCCTTCATTTACAAGCAGAGGGTTAGGGCGCCTCCTTCATCCATAAGCAGAGGGCGCAGGCCAGTATTGACTCAGAAGGTTGCAAAAGTCCAGGTTTGCCTTTACTGAAACAATGAAACAATATCTTCAGGTTTTATGAATGTAATTGATGATCATAACAGGAATGGAGCTTGAAATATGCTAGCTCAAAGGGAAGGAGAGTCTGATTTGATAAAAGAGATCATCTGAAACTTTCAAGTCATGTGAATTTTTGAAATCTAGAAAGGCATGTCATCAATAAAACATTCCAATCATAAGAAGCCTATTTATCCACAAGATTAAATAGAGTAAATGCTGACAAAATTCCATTACACAGGCAGGAGGACATTTCTTGGTTTTTCAAAAAAAGCACTGACCTTCATAGTCACAAAGGTTATTTGTCAAGTAATCTATCATAAGGTGAACAAGCCAAATGATAAATATCTCAGTCACCCTTAGAACAGTACAGAGGAACAGTGTCACTGTGGCTAGGGTTTCTTCTGAAATACAGTGATGCTTGCAAGTAAAGATGCCAAGATTGATGTTGTTCAAGTGATTCACTTACCACCACATTCAGAGAAAGGTTGTGTCAAACATAATTGTCAAAAAGCCTTCAGATACCTTACCTGATGAAGAGCCTCCTCCATATATGAGCAGATGGCTAAAGCCTTGGACATGGTTGAAGACTGATTAGTCAGAAAGATGCAGTGGGAAGATGCAAAGGGAGAGAGCAAAGGTCTTTTACATAGGTAAAAAGTGGTGGCGAGGCTTCAAAATGCCTTGCCCATAGTAAAACATTCTGTACATACACATCATGATAGATCGGGAACATTATGATTATATATGCTATTAATGTCAAAAGAGTGTGCGCTTTCCTTAAGGAAGGAATCAAAAAACAATACACTACCACATGCCCAATGTCTGCATATGCTTAAGAAAGCAAAGAGAATTATAACATTTAAATGGAAATAGCCAAAGGATAACACCAACATTGTTAAAAATAATAGCATATATAATATGATGGTAAGCTAGGTTATTTGTCAAAGTTTAAAGGCTCGGAGTCAGTGTTAATATTCGGGTTTATATATTAAAATGACAAACCCACTGTTTTGAAACAAAACAGAGTCAAAAACCAACACTTATTTTCCAAAGCTAATGACCGTTGGAGATTTATTTTGACATAACATCACAGGGTGATTATGATGTAAAGATTTCATTTTTAAAACTAAAACCACCCCCGTGCCTCCCTAACACCGAGACAAGGCGTTTCTGGTCGAAATAACACAGTCTGCACCTTTTTTGCACTGCGCGACGTGCCTGGAATTGTGCGCGACGTGCCTGGGTGGAATTTTACACAGGGCCCTTTGTCGGCGCAACGTGCCTGTAGGCTAGCACGACGCGCCTGTAGGAGGCCGCCCGACCACCCGACAGGCCGACCTGACAAGCATTGTATGAGCGACGTGTTTTCTCCAGAGGATGCCGCGCAGCTGTCCAAAGTGCCCAGCGTTTCTTTCAGCCCTTCAAACAGGTGTTCATCAAAATTAGAGGTATTTTTACACATTCCCCATTGATTTCAAGGTTTGGATAAATGACAAGAAGTTTTAAAAACCCCAGACTTTGTCATTTTAGTTAAAGGAAAAAGCAGTCTTTTCTACATAGTGAGCTGAAGTAATTGCAATATGACAAAAGGCCGAATTTGTCATTCAAAAAACACATATAGAGATACGGGGTTTTAGAGGTTGAGAAGCAGTTTGTTTCATTTTCAAATCGATCTAAGGGCAGAGTTTGTCTTGTAAAGGGCTGTGTTTTGATTAAGAGGAGACTTTCGTTGTAGAAATACAGACTTGATTCTGAAGAGAAACCTTTCACACTGTCATCCAAACGTTTCCACACTACTAAAACAGTGAAGTGCACTCAGTAATGGGGTTTTGACAGTCTTGTTGTTGAAAGAGAAACCTCATATAATCTCTGTCTAAGAGCTTGATAGTCTTCTAAAGCTCTGTCATTTTACCCCAGCCCTGTGTTTTTACTGTCTAGGCATATGTAGGATGATTTGCTAGAGATACAAATGGTTGAAGGGTGGCACACTTATACAGGGTAAGGTTTTAATGTTGAAAGCCTCCTCGAGCAAGGAGTTTTGGTGTATTGATTGATATCAAAGATTTCAAGAACAGAGTGATTGTTGTCATTTTCTCACAAGCACACCTCTTAGCAAACTGCCCCCCTCTTTTTTCACTATATTGTGTCACTACTGTGAAGAGTTGTTCACAGAGATCTTCAAAGGTGAAAAGAACACTGAGGGCAGAGGTTTTTGATGGTTGAACTCTAACATCGGAGACAGAAGCATAGATGTATTGATAGATCTTTTGAACCCACAAGCAAGGGTGTGTTTCCTAAAAAGCATGGTGCACTGATATGTCACCTAACCTAGTTCTGCTTTTCTTTCACTGAATGGTGTCATTTTGAAGAGCTGTTGTTTGTGATATGTTTCAAGGGGAAGGTCATTTCTGAAGAACAGGGTTATCAAAACACTTATCACAACAAGCCCTTTCTAGCAATCTGCCCCTATTTCACTGTATTTCACTACTGTAAGTTTGTTGGCAGAGAGTTTCCAAAATTAACAGCATATTGAAGGACAGAATTGTTGGTGATTGCATTTAACATTGAGACAGAGGCACAGGTGTAGTGTTGACCTTTGAAATTCACAAGCAAAGAGGTGGTTTTCCTAAAAAGCACTATGCATTGATTTTACACCTAAACTAGGTCTGCCTTTTCCTTGCACTATATTGTATTATTCTGAAGATTTGTTGACAGAGAGCTTCCAAAGGTGACAACACATTAAAAGGGCAGAGTTTGTTGATGAGAAGTTAAACATTGGAGGCAGAGGTACTAAAGAGCAGGGTTTTAATACTGAATATTGGTCTTATATATGCAAAATGCAAGGGTTGGTTGATCTCTAGCAAACTCACCAAGAGGAATGATTGCTTAATACTACATACAGGAAATTTATACAGCATATTGTCTCATCTTTATTGATGGTTTTCTATTGAGAAGTTTACATAGCTGAAGTGTATCCAGAGTTGAAGGACTATTTTTAATGAGTGCAGAGGTGGCTTATTCCAAGAAACATTGTTGCATTTTATTCAAAACCACAGGGTCCATATCTGTCCAAACAGTGTAGTGGCCAGTTTCAATCCAGCAGAACATTTTTCATACAGTGAAGGCAGTTTGCCTCTTCCAAAGTTTGGTCAAAGTCAGAATGCCTCCAAAGCAAGATCACAAGAGCGGTCCACATAAGAGATATGAGCCTATCTCCATAGAAGAAATCAATGCTCACCCATCAGTGCTTTTCAATTTCCATGAAGTAGGCTGTCTTGATTTCTGCCAGAGGATAGAAGAAGTCAAGAGTTTTTCGCCACTTACACATTTGTGCGTTTTGAGATTCAAGGACAAACACTTCCAGTTAGCGGGTCTTGATTTCAAAATCTCCCCAAGGTATGTATCCAAGGCTACCAAGATCTTGTATCATGGTTAAAAGTGGTTTAAACAAGCGCATCTTGATCTAGAGGATTATAAACCTTTCATCAAGCCTGAAGATAGGGAAACCATCACTGCTATTTTCCCTTTTTCCTATCTTCTTGACAGTTATGCTCCGCTGATGAAAGCCATAATGAGATATTTCACTTGTGAAGGGAGGTTTAACCAAATTTATGCCTATCATGTCCGCTTGTTGATGCATTTTACCAGAAGCAGGCAATTAAACCTTCCATACTTTTTGTCCAAAAGCATTGAGAAAATGGCAGCTACTGTCCAAAAGAAGGCTCCACCTCAGCAAATCCCTTCTCTCTTTCATCATTCCTTGATCAAGATTATCTTCTTACACCAGCTGGAGAAGAAAGGGGTTTCATGAGATTCATTCATTAGCCATGCAGATTTCGCCACTGTCCCTCCTGTTCATGTGTCTCCTACTCAGCCTGTCCATCGCCCAGTGCCTTTGTCTAGTAGGCCTACACCTAAAAAACTCAAAATGACCACTGGGAAGCCAAGTCAATAGGGAGAAGGAGAGGGCAGTGAACCACAGGGAGAAAAAGAGGTTGATGATCAGCAGCAAGTACAGGAAGAGGAGCAGCAGCTAGATATTGAGGGACAGCAGCAGTTGGAGATTAGTGAAGAGCAGCAACTAGAGTTTGAAGAGCAGCAGCAGTTGGAGGTCGATGAGCAGCAGCAGGTACAGGAGGAGGAACAGTAGCATACATCAGTTGAGGAGCAGCAAGTTGGGCAAACAATTGAAGCTCCTTTTGAGCCACAAATTGGACAAAAAATTGATGAGGGACAACAAGCTAAGGCTGCCATCCAAACAGTGACCAAAACTGTTCCTCAAAAGAGGAAATTGCCCAAAAAGACAACTTCTAGCTTGCCAAGGAGAAAAAGCGCCAGATTGGCCTTCAAGGGCAAAAGTGTAGTTGGAGAAAGTGCCAAACATGGAGGTAAATCAGCTGTCATCCCTGTCCCAAGCGATGACAGTGATAACGAAGCCCGCATCCTTGAAAACCTCCTCATTCACAAAGAAGGGAAAATTGAGGTGTTACAAGAAGACCTTCAAAGGGCGAGGAATTTCAACCACTGAAGTTGAAACAAACAAATGAAGTATCAAGTGCAAATTTCATTCAAGACAGTTGCAGCCACCGAAGTATAAAAAAGAGGCGTAAAAGCAAGCAAGTAAGAATTGAAGAGCTCATTGGCGAGGTTGATGATGAAGAGGAGGAAGACCAGCCTAGGCGAAAGAGGCCTAGGACCATCGGGCTTAGAAGAGCCTTGGAGAAACAGAGAGCAGAAGAACAAGCTCAATTCGAAGCCTTTCCTCTCACTGCCCTCTTTGAGCAGGAAATTGAGGAAAACAAGGAAGCATGGCTTGAGAGAGCTAACCAGCATTTGGAATTAAAGCTTGAGAAGGAAAATAGGGATCTTGAGCTGCAGAGAAAGAGGACTCTTCACTTTCAGAAGCTAAATCAGTTTGCCAGGCGAAAATTAAAGGTAGCAGAAGAGAAATTGAAGAGATTGAAGGAGAGGCGCCTAGCACGAAAGGAAGCAAAAAGCATATCAGCCCTTGATATTTTGGCTTCAGCTTTGGAGCATGTTTCTATGGATCCTTGAGGGTCATGCATGCCAATTTTGGGCCTGTTTCGGAAACTTTTTGTTTTTTGGCATTTTTTGGGTTTTTGGCCAAAAACTCATAAATGCGCCATTTCAGTTTGAGGATTTGTCAAGGGAGGATGATGATACCGATGGATGCCATAATTCCATGAGCAGCTCTCCAGCGATTTTCAGGGCATTTGAAGATCATTCGCCCCCTCAAATTGGCGAAAAACAGCCTCATTTTGCACATTCTGCCCGCCATATCAGCAATCTGCTATTTTCTGGGTTTTTGCACACAGGTACAGTTTTGAGGGACTTTCAGAGATCAGATTGAGGTGATTTCACTTGCGTCGGAAAGCAGACACAGAGAGCTTTCCAACGAGCCATCATGAGCCTCATTTCGACACCGGGAAGGCTGCCATTTGCCTTCAGCAAGTCAGGGGACCTTTTTCAGGCATAAATATGAAGTATTTTTGTAATTTTTGAACTCCAAAAAACTGCTTTTCCCAAATGTGCGTTAAGCTATTTTTATCATGGGAAAATCATGTAAAGTCAATATAATTTCCATTTTTAGCAGTTTTTTAGATATTTTATGGGATATTTTGTGCCTTGGGCTTTGCAAAGCCTCAAGGACAAGTTTAGATATTTTGACTTGGCCAATGGAATAGCTAGTTGCTCCATGAGGTTTTCCTCCCTCAAGCCTATTTATTCCATGGTTCTCATTGTAAATCAGAGGCTGAACTTGAGAGAAGAATTAATGCATTGGTCATATGAGCTTTGAAGAATACACTTGAGTTATGATTTTTGGACTGCCTCTTTGATGCTTTTGAGGAATGATGAAGGATTGTTGATGGATTCCTTGACATGGTAGAATGGTATAGTGCTTCTTAATGTGTTTTGTCTTCTAGTTTTCACTCATGATTCATATTTCTTGCTGCTATAGATCAGTAAAGATTGATTTTGAGATATGCCCATGGAGGCACCTCAAAATCCCTGAATCTTCATAGCTTGATGTTTTCTTCTCCCTTAGTTATGCTAAAGAATTCTTAGCTGCTCTTTAGTAACCCAAGGTATTGTTGCTAAGTTTTATTCATCAGTTCCATGTATGTTGAGTAGGATGTATGGTTTGCCCTACCTACCTATCAGCTGCCCATAGTTCTGTCCATAAAACTTCCTCTTTGACTGATTTGTTGATCATTTTGTTGAACCAAGGAGGCCTAGTCCTGATCTAGCCCTTTGCCTAAAACTATGAAAACTTATTTGTCCAAGTACCCAATGACTTAGAGACTATGTTTAGGCGTTCCGGCATAGTTTATGAGTTGTTATTTTGTCTCATGTGTTTTCCCCAAAGTCTGATAGCCATTTCCCGAAGTTAGAGGGTCTTATACCTCTATGTATGGCTGGAATGTTTGATTTCTATGTATTAATTAGCTTATAGTTATACTTAGCATGATTAATGGCTTGCTATTACATGTTCATGTCTGCTATTAACTAGTTACACTTGAAATCCCTTGTCTTTCACCAACTTGTTGTCCATTGAATCCATTTTTCCCAGAGATCCCTTCTATCATGAATCAAATCGGCCCTACAGCAGCTTTACATCATCACCTCATAAGCTTCCTTGACCTGTTTGACCCCATAGCCCAATTTATCTACATCTTGTTATCCAGTTTATGTATTTGATCAGTTTTATCCCTCGCAAAACTTAAAAACTAAAAACCAAAAAACACACTTCATAACTAGCCTAATATCAGAATACCCTAAGCAAACACACCGACATCCTTTGCACATATAGAGAGAGCCCTCTCTGAGTCCAGGAAGGCTAGGTCCTTGGGCTCCAAAGCTTGGTTTGATGTTACATCGTCATTTGGCTAGCCAATCGGCCAAATCACGGGACTCTAACATTACAAAGAGCATGCTTGCTCATTTTTATCACATCATCAACATTTGAATGAATGAGGTTATTCAACAACACTAATACCTCATTGATTTTATCCATTTCAACAACTTAGGCTCAACAAATGAAAGGGTGTCGGCTTCAACTGAAAATGCACCCGTTTACAATGTGATGCAACGAGAAATACAAATGACTCAAAAGAATTTCCAGCTATGGAAATATCAAAGTACAAAATATGCTCCTCAAATGATGGAGGGCAATCAACAATTTTTCAACCACTCAAGTACTGATTTCAACTATGAAGAAGCAATGTCTACTCACAATACAATGTCAATGCAATACAATATTTCTGCAAAATATGTGTAGCTGAAAACACTTGTGCAAGAGGCCTTTAAGGCAGCTGATTTTTTCTTCTTCAAAAGAGTTGTTTTCAATGATGGCAAACTTGTCTTCTCATGTAAAATTCTTCAGAAAATCCCTCTTGTATATGCCACAAATCATAAAACATAAATCTGCAATTTTCTATGTATTCAATCCATCTGCTTCATATGTCAATTTCTTCAATTTTGCTGTTCTTCCTCTCTTTCCTCTCTCTCTTTGCTGTTTTTTTTTTTTTTTTTTTAATTTATTATAAATTAATTAAAAAAATGGGAATAATTAAAAATGGGAGGGAAATGAAAATTTTAAAAAATGTGTAGGGAGGGGAATTAAAAGGGAGGGGGAATTTAAAAGGGGTGGGAGAGTGGGGAGTTTAAATATTAAGGGATTTTTTTTTTTTTTTTAAATTTTTTTAAATTAATTAAAAAAATAATTATTTGGGATTAAAAAATTGAGGAGGGGATAATAAAGAAGAGTATTATATGGAGGGATTTTAATTGGGAGGGATAGATTTTTAAAAATTTAAAAGTCAAAATATGGGGAAGGGGAGTAACTATCAAAATTAAAAAAGGGGCAGTATTTAAAAATGATTAAGGGATTTAAAAATTGAAAAAACGAATTGAAAATGCAGTATGATATTGAAGCGGTATTGAAAGGAGGGGACAGCTGTTGGGTATGAGGAAACGCAGTGGGAGAGAGCTCTTGAACGATGTGTAGAACGAGTGAGCCGTGGATTGTAGTGAGCGTTGGAGAGGTAGGATAGACGCAGGTTTGCTGTTGGAAGGGCGTAGGAAGAGCCTTAAAACAGTGAGGGGAGTTTGCAAGTGAGGGCGATGGGAATGGAGTGGAGTGCTGAGCGGATAGCAGAGGGGATAGGTAGGCGTTGGATAGCGTGGATTATGTGGAGTAATAAGGTGGGAGCGCAGGTAGGAAGAGCGGTGGGAGGGTCGAATGGTATGGGGAGAGTGCGTATGGGAAGTGTAGCACTATGTATTGAGAGGTGAGCATGGATTAAGGGCGCTGGTGAGGGCGTTAAGCTGGGGTGCGAGTGTTTAGATAATGGGGTTTGAGAGTATGGGATGTAGAGGGGAGTTGCAGAGACGGGTAGTGTGGTATAAATATTTTTTTTTATTTTTTTATTTTTATTTTTATTTTTATTTTTTAAAATAGCAGAGAGTAGACTAGTAGAGGACAGTAGAATTTTTTTCAGATGTATAGTAGAACAAATCCAGCGGCAGCAGAAAGTGCAGAAATGAGGACAACTTCAGAATTTTAGTCTTCAAAACAACAGATTTTTTCAAATATACAACAATCTACTCCATTGCAGAATTTAACAGTATTTAGAAACCCAGAAACTTGCAGAGATTTTTCAATGAAAAACTCAGAAATATTTCTATGAAAAACCCAGAATTTTCCAGAAACTCATTTTAAACACTTTTCCAGCAGCTCCAAAATGGTGCAGAAATTAAAATGCAGAGATTTTTCAATGGAAAAATAAGCAGTGAGAAAACCTTTAGATGCACAAGGCTGCGTCTCCAAACCAATTTTTGAATGCTGCCAAGGATTTTGAATGCTGCTCCTCTTCAAAATAAAATTTCTGAATGCTGCAAAATCACTGCTGCAAAAACTCTGAGTGCTGCAAAAATGCCAAGAATTTGTGCAAATATGCACAGGCCATAAACACAAATGGCTCACTCTGATACCATGTTAAACACCATGTTAAAGCACACACATGGTGTATGAGGAAGAATAAACACACACACAAGAGACTCAACTCACAATGAAGGATAAGCGTGAGGCTTTCTTGTTTTCCATTATACAAAGATGTACATTTATAGTACAATGGTGTGACTCTTGGTTTCACATTCCAAGGTCACTTGGACTCCATTGTGACTTTTCGCATTCCACACCTACCCATGTAGGATTAGGTGTTCCAACAAGAAATAATAAAAAAATAAATGATTTATTATCATTTCAAGAATGTGGTTAAGGAATAATTTAACAAATAATGATTTTTTAAATTATTTCTAGGATATTTAGTCAAATTTAACAAGGAATAATAACTAAATAATGATTTAATTAATTATTCCTAGAGAAAAATAAGAAAAAGAATGATTTATCTAATTATTTCTCATAATTGGGTTAAATATGACCAGGAATATGATTTAAATAGTGGTTTAATTAATTATTCCTAGAGGAAAATTAAAAAAATAATGATTTATTTAATTATTCCTCATGGGGTTTCCTATTTGAACCAGAAATAACTTAATAAAATATGGTTTATTAAATTATTTCTTATAGTGAAAGAAATTATACTATGGTAAAATTGGTCTTACATGGTGTACTTCGATCCATCTAATTGAAAATGGTTAGATGATAAAAAATTGGTGTAATAGATTTCCACCCAACATGTGAGCGTTAGGAGCTAATTGTATGACCAAATTACATTGTAAGTACACAATCATTAGACACCGAAGGGGAGTTAGAGAGAGAGATATACATCAACGGAGTGAAGCGAGAGAGGAAAATAACCTGAGGGGGCGAGACCTACAAATGATATAAGTCTCCTTTAATGTTTGGGTACTTGTTCCGAGTGAGACGGGGAAGGCATACCTATGCCCCCTGAGATGACAAAGTACAAAGAATAAAGGTGTGCCCAAAAAAATGAGACTGAGCTATAAAGTACATGATATGGCAACATAAAATGGGCCAGACAAAAATATAATGGATCCCACATACATACTGCACTTGGGAAAATAGCTAGGACTGAATACAATAACATCCAAGTACATGAGATATAATAACAACTGAAGAAGCCCCGATAAATAGGAAAGCACTTTGAAAATATGAATGGATCATTTGAGTGATACATGCATGCTATGGGTCCTGCAAGCGGCAAAAGCCGAATCCATCAAATATGTGGAGCTGCATTTGAGGCTGTAGCATAATATGAGGTCATTTAGGTGTGTCGGGGGCTACCTAAAGGGCCACCCCCTCATGAGGTCTAAAAAATCTCACACATACCCGGGAATCACTGGGACAATCTACTGGATCACCGAACCATCAAGTATACAAATCTCAATAATGCTGAATCTAAGTGGATGAGAAACAATAAAGTCAGATCGCAATGAGGAGTCCCTTTTCCTGATCCGAGGAACCAAATAAGAATGGACGTTGGAACCAAGGTACACCACCCTCTAGACCTATCTTCTGGAATGAAATTGTTGATGTCAATAGAAGGAGATCCGCCATAGGTAAGGCAATGAGGGTATACAAATAAGGCACGAGGGATGCTAGTAAAGTGACTGATGGACTGACATCAAGGATGATGATGGAATGGGGGATACTGAGTAGTAGATGGACGAATTCCCTTATCAGAGCATAAAAAGCATGGATGACCTGGTAGCGACTGACTTGACTCCAGAGGGGGCGGGGGGCAGTATGACTGGAGGCCAAAAAGGGCGACACGAGAGTGGTAGAAGGAAAAAATGAATGGAATACTGTAACATGAGGCGAAGGGACTCGGAACAGATTCCATGAATGTGATGGTAACTAATCTTGGATGCTCTGATTAAGGGTGACTCGATGGGGCGACCACACAGAATACGCCCGGTGGGGACCATAAAAGCACGAATAAACGATGGTTACTCATGATACAAATTGACACACGCATTGAAAAGTAAGAAGGAAAAGTGGTGCCCCAAGTACAAGAAACGCAAGTGAAGAAATCAGATTTTGAGAGGCGGTGAAGTGATCCTTCTTGGAAAAATGGCTTTTGGGTGAAGAATCAATCACCAAGAACAAAAAGATACCCATTTTAGAGCTCGGTGAGAGCTTTCCAATGGTGCTAACAATTTTTCAAACCGAGCTACTGTTTGGTCACAATTGGCGAAAGAAAAATTAGGGTTTTTCTTTTAATAGGGTCATTTTCCTCCAATTTGATTCATTTTATAGTAGAGATGTGGTGAACTTGGAGAGGAGGAGATGGCCCTAAATCTTGCGGCATTCGTAGTTGAAAAACCGACTGTTGGAATTGAGATCCGTCAGCTACAAGTAGGTGGCCTAACGTTACTCTTCATTTTCAGCTGATTAGAATTTCAGATTAGGTGCCCAGAGCCCTGGAATAGCACTCTGCCCATCCTCATGGTTGGCTCGCACTTCTTGGGCCTTGTTCTGTGAGTTGGCTCACATTTTCCAGAGGGGAAAACTGCAAGCTCGTAGGTACAGGGTTGGGAAATTTCTTGTTGGCCAAAACAATGGGTTTTGACCTATTTTTTGGCTGGAATTTGGGACTTGATGTTTTTTATGCCATTTTTCTTTCTCCGAGTTGAAAAACATGTTGGGTTTGTGCACGAATGGAAGAGTTAAAGATAAACTGGAGAGAAATATATTTGGGTGTACTTCGTTCCGATATCTAGGGGGATCATTTTTTCTGAGGTGCATTGGCGAGGTACGAGGTTCTCAAGCTGATTGAGAACCCATTAATGAGGGTAGGGGAGCCCTTTTTGTCCACGATGTTCAGCTACTGGGATTAGAACAGGAGGCCTTTTTAGTGTAGGGTCACCGTATTGAGTTGACCATAAATGACGTCTATTTCTTAACTGGACTTCAACCACTAGGTTGGTGGGAGATATACATCCAGTGTTACCGCGAGGGCAGAACATATCAGAGTTCATGGAATGCAACTGCAGACTAGATGCTCGTGCTAAGGGCACGACCATACCGATCGGTGATCTAGAGAAACTAGAGACACATGATGTCGCCACAAAAATACTGGGGATCTTGGACAACTACGCATTCCACCACATCACCGGAGTGCAGATGATGTTAGTCGAGAGTGTACTGAGTGAGACCTACTATGGGTGGGCCCAGATGATGTTGTCATCGGTGAAATGGCAACTTTCACTATGCAAGTGACAAGTGAACCATGAATTAGCTTTAAGTAGAGTGTTTTTTTTATTCTTCTTCAAAAATATCCCCGCACTTCGGCCTCATGTACAGATTCAGGATGGGGGCCCACGAGAGCCCAAGATGTGCTGTTGCGGGTAGCTATCGCGGGGAGGAGGAGACGGGGGAATCAGACGAGTGTTCCGACCCAAGTTCTTGGCACATTGGGACCAAACGCTGTTGTATATAGACAAATATCCATATAATGGTATGAATTTTTAGGGTGAACCTGACTTGCCACTTTTGCCAGGTTGAGCATGGGGACTAGATGGTAAGTGAAATTAGCTATATTTTATGGTGCATTTAAAGTTTTTAGAATATGTATGTGGTACTTATTCGTTACTTTTGATATGCATATATAGCACCGGTGAAGCCAACAAGGTATATGGGACGACCTGCAGCGCTAGGGGTTGCAGAGTCTAGTAGAGAGAGAGACGACTAGGGACTTGACTATCAGGCCCTATTGGAGGATATCCACTGCAAGTGTGAGCTGATGATGACTGGTGTATCTGAGCACGGATGGCACAATATTGAGGATTGGTACATTGAGGGATGTATCGGGCTACCCTCTGAGTGGCGAGATGTCATGCGACGCATTGTGATGGCTGGTCAGGCTATGTGGGATCTGCGGGCTACAGGAGCCGAGCCAATGGATCGGGACCCTCCAGATAGTGGTTAGATGTAGAGGAATGTGGTTCCCACATTTTTGATTTTTTGTAACATGCTATGGGCATGTCAGATTTATTTAGAGTAGTGGACTCCAAAACATTTATGATTTTGTCGATACATAACATGGATATGCATCTTTTTATATATGACGAGTATATGGTTCATCATTTTTTTTTTTATGTTTGTCTTATGTTAAATGCATGTGATAAGTGCAAATATATAATATTGTTTCAATGTTATCTACATAGTGATTATGGGCTCTAGGTACATGACTGAATGTAATGGTTTCAAATTCACGCACTAAGAACTTCACTCATAAATATCTTCTAAAAAGGACATGGTTATTCACACGATACATGCCATTCAATTGCATGACAAGAAAAAAGTAATCTAAAAGAACATGAAGATGAAGGATGCAATGATCAAGGGAATAGACTAACAAACCTATCACTGCATCATATTTGGCCTTATTATTGGTGGCAGATCCAATGCATACGCTGTTGGAGAGGACTAACGAATGCATGGGTGTAAAAATGGCCCATGCTGCCAAGGCTAGATTCCAGGAGAAGTGACTTGCACCATCAGCATAGCCTATATACAGTGTGGATGATGGATCCATCTGAAAGGCGCCACAAGGCAACGAATGAGATGATGAACAATGAAAGCTACCTAAATGGATGACAAAAAGAAAACACGTATCTCGATGGGAGATGATATGGGTAAAATATATTAAGGTAGAGTGAATTGCGAGGGTTAGGAAGGAGTTGGCCTTTAAAATCCTCTAGAAGGTATGCCCCCTTTCCTAAAAATTCAGTGTCAATGTAATGGCCACAATGTGTATGTGGATCGAATTAATGGGTTCAATGCAAGGGGTAATATATTTAATCGTATTCACTATGGATGACTTCTTTGGAATCCACAACATATTGATCATAGGAATGACGTAGAAGGAAGTACGCACGGTGGTGCATATCAACCTAGGGAAAGTCAAGCGGGGTCATTTCTTCCATAATGTCTGTGGCGGTCTGGTAGAAGAAAGACCACATGACATAGAAGGGCTACTCGACGCATCATCATGAGAGATATGGTTCACATACGCATCGCTACGGAGGGTAGACGAAGAGCTAGTAGATGAAACATCTATCGATGTTGAGCCCAAGATGATCGCTGAAGGAGGTTCTCTCGAAATAGAATGGCATGCCCCAGAGGGGTCTTCCACCATGGATCTCATGAATGATGACATATAGAGGATTGTGGCCAAAGGTTCTGTCATCTTGACATCGAGGGGAGTTATCAAAATGGGTGCAGAAATGTTCTCCGGTTCTGCTGAAGAAAAACTCACAAGTATAGGAGTACAAGATCCACTACGAGTGGCCTCTATTTGGTAAACAACCTCAATGGTGTCATGAAAGTAATTGAGACGGGGTCAGAGGTGAGAATAGTCGCCATAAAGATCACACAAAGCACAAGGTTGGTTCGTGCGCAACGATTTGAGTTTCTTAGCTGAATCAGGTAAGGTGACATGGACCTCCGGGATATCGGATTGAGGAAATGTCTTGTTGACCACATGTTTGATACGAGGAAGTTCAAGAAAATTATGGGTAGCATGCCCAACAAAATCAAAAAAAGTGCATGGAGGTGATTTCTTTGGAGGCTTAGGAGGAGAAGGAGTTGTTTGGGGGGCCTTGTCCTTAGTTTCATTCTTTCTGGCCCTGCCCCCCTCACTAGAGGATTTTACAATAGGAGTGGATTCCTGTTGAGGAAGTTGAGGCACTGAAGCAAAGGAAGGGGTCATAGCGACCGGTTGGACCAGGGTCAAAGTAGTATAAGGTTTGAGCTAACCAGGCAAGGTGTTGGTTGGGGGATTGATGTACCAGACTAGGATCCCTAGTGTCAAATTGGCAAGGCTCAACATGGCCATATCAGGCACCAAAAATACTGCAAATGGGGGAGCTAAAAATAGTATCTGATCGGAAGCGTAATGGCCTGTCAGAATGGCTCCCAAATGGTTAAGGCTAGGGGAAACATTTCTTGGTTGAAAAGGGGTGGAAGAGATACCAAAAGATGGAGAAGGTTCTTGAAGAGAAGGACCTGAAGGCTACGTCAAGTGACCACCAGCAGGTTGCAGAGGTGGAGGCTGTTGGCTGGTTGAACCAGACCACTTGTGGCGAGCCTGAGACGATTGCATAATGCAAACATTTGATGAGATGGGGTCAGTAATAAGAGTGGGATGACCAAGGAATGTACCAAGTAAGGTGGAATATTTATAGACTCCTAGTGAAACACTGGTGAGAGGTGTGATTGATTTCTTATTGGCCAACCAAGATATGATAGAAGTAGGGGAGGTCTGAGACTTCGGTTCATTTTTCTCATCACCATATGGCACTGGTTGATTTTGTTTTCCTTTCCTATTTTTCTTGGAATTAGTAGGATTAGTCGCATTATGCTGTGCATACACCTAACCTTGAGGGGGAAGTGGCTAGTGTGGTGGAGGTGGAGAAGCCATGAGAGGCTGGGGTATTGATGCCAGAGGGGCTGGAGCACCAGGCTATGGATAAGGAAACAAAGGATGTTGAGCAACAGTTGGCCCTGGCATCGGTTGATGCAATTGGGAAAATGCATAAGGCATGCTTTGTCCTGGATACATGTTGCTGGGAGGGGGATAAATGCTAGAGGAGTTGGCCCCTCCCTAAGGGAGACCATAACCCATGGAAGGATGAGTATACAGATGTGAAAGAGATCCAACGATACCTTTGGCGGCGTGAGATGCCCTCATTGCGTTGGCACCACCAGGTCTAGGAATATTCGGTAAAACGGTATAAACATAACCAGATTAGCATAGATCAAGTCATATTTCAATGTGACTTGGAGAGCTTCTTCCTCAGTATGAGGAAAGTCATATATGAAATATTTACTGATAGAAGGAAAAAGCGTTATGAGAAACCAATCCATATAGGCACGGTCATTGAACGTAGGAGCTCGACACAAGATCCTCCTTCTACGCCATTATTGGACATGGTCAGAAAAGGCGGGTGGCAGAAGTTTGACGGAATGTGGTCAAAAACTTGGTACCGGTATCATATCGGAGAGGTAACTGAAAATAGGACATAAATGATTTAGCAAGAGTCGCAAAAGTGGAATGAGAGGCAGCAGTTTGGTCGACATACCACTTTGCAGCTTCTCTAATGGGCGTAAGTTGGAATAACTAAAGACAGATGGAGTCATCAATGATAGTATTGGACAAAAAGCACATGTGAAAGGAGCAGACGTGATTAGTGGGGTTCTCTCCAGTGTTTCCTTCAAACTTAGGGATGTTTGAAGGAATCTTAGTTGGCATAATAGGCCAACTTGGATAGTGGAGTATAGGGTCATTAATTAACTAGCTGAAATCAGGTAGGCTTAAATGTGCCATAAAAGGTAGCAAAGAAGTAGCCGGAACTATTCAGATAGAGGCTCCACTAGTAGAAGCTCCAACATTAGGGCCGAGGCTACCACCATTTTGAGGGCCACCACCTGCATTGGTGCCTGACATGGTGACAAAATGAGGTGGAGGAGAATCAGGTTCAGAATTAGAGGGAGGACTCGATGAACCAGAATCAGAGTCGCTACGGGGACTTGACGGAGGACTAACTAAGACGAATGAGTAGGTCTTCCTAATGGAAATTGACGATGAAGGCCTTGGGGTCTCCACGATAAATTCCTTGGGGGTGCAATGATGGCAAGACACAAATGACACGAAAATATGGAAGAGTGATAAAAAAAGGCTCATTGAGGCAGATAAATTAATTACGATGTTTATATCTTGGCTTGGAGGTGTAAACCAATCGCTCTTCACTTTAGGTGTGTGTGTGTGCAAGCCGTGTCTTAATTTTAATTAAGCCCAGACGGCTGTATAAAGAAAAAAATGTGTTAAATAACTGTAGATAAAACTGAAATGACAGTAAAATAAAAAGCTAAATACGGGCCTAAGATGGGCTGAAACGGAGGTTAGTGAACCCTGAACAGTGCTTGTGGAAAATCCTGACAGTGATAGAAAAAATCCTGCGAAAAGTTGCAACTTGTAGGTATTGACCTGTAAGCAGGGAAAATCACAGTTTCTGGGCTGATAGTTGCGAGCTAAGGCAGAAATCATTGGTTTTGGGCCAAAAAGTGTGAGTTCCAGATCCGAGATCCTCAGAATGCAGGTTACAGAAAAATTTGTTGTCTCTAGCGACTGATACCTATTACCTGCAAAAAACACCCGAAAACACCTAGAAGTTAATTTTTTTACTGTTTTAGGGCATAAAACGTAAAACAAAAAAAAGAGTAAAAATAGTTGAAGAAAAACCCTAGTTACTGAAGTAGTTGGTCGTGCAGGGATTTGAATAAAACACAATGGTGTCACCATTTGTTGACGACAATGTGTAATTAGAACCTGTGTGGAGTCACCAGTTGTTAGCAGAAATTCTTAATGCAAGTGTACGAAAAGAGTTCACTTTAGCTGTACGTGACAAACAACCCTAACAACAAAGCTGGCTGCTTATCTTCCTTAGATATACAATAGATAGTTAAAAGTAGTTAAATAGTGAAAAGAAATAAGAAATTCTCCATACATCTAATAGATAAGACAAGATATAAAGAATTTTATATGTATTATAATACCTGGGAAGGGAAAAAAAGAATGATGTTACGAGTCTTCCTCAATGGGATGGGTTCTTGGTTGTCCTGAAGGCTTCAAATCCAAAAGTTTCTCTCTCTCGATGGTGTAGAAAACCCAAAACGTGTTGAACTCTATGAGGGCTCAAGGAGCAAGAAAATAGTAGCAAAAATGATAATGATCCGAGCACGATAATGAAAGTGATCAAAGTGAATAATGAATGGAAAACCCTCCTAATTATAACAAAATATGGAGTTATCCTTGATAATGGCGAATAATAAAATATTATTAACCAAGATCTAGATTTGATTGCTTGGAATATTTTATTATACTTTGTTGGAGGGAAAAGGAATTTAAATTGGTTAAATACCTTTATTTAGAAATAATAAACAAATAAATGATTTATTTATCATTTCAAGAATGGGGTTGAGGAATAATTTAACAAATAATATTTTGTTTAATTGTTTTTAGGAGATTTAGTCAAATTTAACAAGGAATAATAATTAAATAATGATTTAATTAATTATTGCTAGAGAAAAGTAAGAAAAATAATGATTTTTCTAATTATTTCTCATAATTGGGTTAAATATGACTAGGAATATTATTGAAATAGTGGTTTAATTTTAATTATTCCTAGAGGAAAATCAAATAAATAACGATTTATTTAATTATTCCTCATGGTGTTTCCTGTTTGAACCAGAAATAACTTAATAAAATATGGTTTATTAAATTATTTATTATAGTGAAAGCAATTTTAGTATGGTAAAATTGGTCTTACATGGTGTACTTAGATCCATCTAATTGTAAATGGTTATATGACCAAAAATTGGTGTAACACCAGTGTTAGATTTTATACAATTGTCTCCTCCCTTGTTACTGTATTATTTAATGTTTTATGAAAAGACTCTCCCTCCATACACCATTGTGGTTTTCTATTAATTTTTTGTGGAATCCATTAGTATTGATATTCAAATGATTTATGTTATTTCCAAATGTATAATAACAATTTTTTTGTCTATATTCACTACATCTTATTCCTCTTCCTTGAAACAATCCTCGGGAGTTGAATTTTCATATTGCAACTTTCTCATTATATTTCTCTACTTCCACTTTAAACACAATTTCCATGTATGTTAAAGTTTCCCCTTTACCTTAGCTTTTGGCATTGTATGCTCTACTAAATTTATTTTGCTCACATTACATCCTAATTTCTCCTCATCATTTTAGTGCAAATAAATACCATTCCACTATTAAATTTATTTTATGCAAATCAAATTTCACCCCGAATGAAAAATATGAGTCCATTAACATACCTTGTAACTCTTTGGTCTTTTTCCTCTTCATGAAAATTAGTGAACCACTATGATGTAGAAATATTATGTATAGACCTATCCATTCTACTATTTCTATCTAAGATTTTGCAATTGCTTAGTTAGTTCCTTGTTATCTATGGAAATAACAATTCCTCTCTCATCTTCAACACCATCTTACTCCAACAACTAATTTTCTCTCCCTTATAAATTCACTTTTGTTGCACAAAATCCCATCTAATGGCATGCACACCCTCGTTTTGTGCTTGTAATTTTTTTCCTTTAGGATTATTCCATCCTTTCGATGCAAAATATTTTTAGTTCATTAGTCAAATTTATCAAGTCCTCTACTTCTAGACTGTGATCAAATTAGGAAATTCCCATATCTTCATATAGTTCTTTATTTTTAGCACTCTCATAAGTTACCCATGAAATCTCCTCCTTCCACTTCATATTTTTTATTATCTTGATTTAGCTTCAAGCTAATTTATTCAACTTATTTGGTTTGTTGTATCCTTTCCAAATTCTTAATTCTTGTCATTAATGTCTACAATTCTATGTTTAGTATTAATATGTTCCTACCATTTCTTCTCACATTACTTCTATCAACCTCTTTAAGCACCTTTCTTGGTCCAATCCTCTCCTAGATCTCATCCCATTTTGATACTAGATTTTGCAATTGGATGCATGGTGTGCCCATTTCTCACCAACTTCTATGTTGCATTGAATTACAACAATGGTATCACAAAACAATGATTACTATTATGCATCTAAAGATTGATCAGTGAAACAATAAACACCAACACATAATCATGGGACAATGATATATTAAAATAACTATCAAAGGTATAAAAATCTATAAATATAACTTTCCCATGATATCCCAACTATTTTGTTTACCGTTTTGTTGACTTTCTAACGCTATATTTGGCTCTATCTTCGAATTGACTCATTTTAGAGACTAAGCTATCATTGATGTCTTCCCTACTATTTATGCTTATGGATGACTCCATAACTTCCATTCTACCATTTTTTGTTTGTTCACCCATCTCTTCATTTTCTTATATGCCCCTTTGAATCACAATTCATTTATTAAAATTTAGGCCTAGCTCTTTAACTTGATTTTCTTTGTACCGTGACCTTCCATCGTCTTCTACATACTATCTCTCATTGTATCCTCTTCCAAGCTAGCCCACATGCTCATCTTCACACTTTTCAATATATTATTGTTTTGACTATATTTTATGCTCTTGGATGGTTTAGCATCTTCATCATATTCATTATAAAATCTATCCAAACTTTCAATTCTCAACTCTTAAGCATTTCCTTTTATGTTAAAAGTACATATTATTCTATATTATCTCCATGCATACAAGTGTCTCACACCCATACTATTTCATAACTAAATTTGTAGTTTATCTTTGTCCTTCATCATCATGCATCATCATAATCATCATATACATTGAAAAAAAAAATTCCTTCAATTTCATTTCCTACATAGCTTTTATAATAATTATTTTTTCTCAATTTATTCATAAAAAGTTATTCTACATAATAATTATTATAATTTTGAAAATATTTAAAGATATGGTAAATATATTTATTTTAAAATATTTTATTTTAAAATTTTTTAATCACTATTTTATAACTAAAAAATGTTCCATACTTGAATGATATTGATATTACTATAATTTTATAATATTATTTTAAAAAAACTGTAATTTTAATATTCACAATTCTTTTAAAACTGAACCACTTTTAAGTTATTTACTTTCCTGACCACTTTTAAGTTTTTTACTTTCCAAACTCATAAATAACAATCCATGCTCTATCTTGTGATTTGTTTAATCCCAAAACTCAAAATTAAGATTATTTACATAACATAATGCAGGTGAGAGTGATCGAAAACTCAAATAAGATTAATTGCTTCATCCAAAAACTAAAAAATAATATTATTTACATGACTATAATCCAGGTGAGTCGTGTTATCCAAAATCTCAAATAATTAAGATTAATTAAATTAGATTAATAATAAAATGTTCACGGATTCACATCACGGGTTGGGTTTAAAGTTATAATATAAGAAGTTCATTTTATATAACGATGGCTAATATCATTTTCCTGTTGATTCCTTGAAAAGAGACGTGCATGAATCTTTTAAATAAAATTTCCCTTTTAACTTAAATTTGATTCCTTAAAACGAGACGTGCATGAATCTTATTATACATTTGTTTATCGATGTCTCTTTGGATTAAGGTAAAGGGTCTTTCTCCATGTGAAGCACAATAATAATTTGATTAAATTTTGTTTTGTTAGGTTATAATTTAATAATAATTTGAGTAAATGGAATTAATTTATTTTATTTTTGATATAATTTGTTCTTCATATTATTTTTGGAATGAGAAAAAGTTTTTGGTGGATTTTTTGGCATGTGTATTCTATAGTTCAAAAAAAATCTCCAAAATTAATAATTTTAGTTAATTGTTGTTATTTGTTAGTTTATTTTTCCTTGAAGTAATAGAGGAAAGAAAATTTTTTTATCAATATTTTAAAGTGTTATGGGAATTTCGTGATAATGGTTAAACATGTGAAAGACTAATCATGTTTCCCATTGAATTATGATCTAGTGATAACTTAATTTGAAGCAATTGTTGTAAGGATGACCTAATATTAAATTTAATCACAAATTCTCGTTATTAAATATGTTTTACAGTCCATGTGTTCAATAATATAATACTTTCTTTTACTTTTTTTTTTAAGAGGAAAGAATCAACCTCCCTTCCAGTCCAAGGTATACAGTGAGGTTGTTGGTACTGGGCCAACCCCTCCTTAGCCCAAGGGCTAGGGTGTGGTTATTGGTATCAAACCAACCCCTCCCCCTTAGCCCAAGGGCTAGAGTGGAGTTGTTGGTACCATGTCAACCCAGAGGTGTATTGATCCATATTTATGAATAGAACAAAATGAAATATAGATTTGTAACCAAAACATAGAGATATAGTGAAACTTGATTTCTATTAATAAATGGAACGTGTTAAAATAGTAAAGATGTAAAATGAAAACAAATCAACTCAAATGGTGGTAGATTATCTTTGAGAAGAGGTGCAATGACTACATGCCTTTGCGAAAGTGAGTTACAATGAGGCTTCAAGGACCTTTTTAACATCAAAAGCAATGAGGAAATCCTAAACATCCAAAAACTTAACCTTAGGAGATGAAACACCAAAAGGCTTGTGGGCCCCACTAGGGTTAGTTGGTACATCAACTTCATAGGGTCATAACTTTTTCTTACACTATATATTTGGTGTGCTCGGTAGCTCATTGGAAAGGTCTAATCGCGAGTTATGAATTTTGGAATAACTTAGGCTATAAGTACAACTTGGGTCCCTACCATGTCAAGAAAACATCATTTAGCACTTCAAAATGACCCCAAAAGTTTTGGACCCAGAAAACTGTAAAAAAATACAAAGATGGAGAATTATGATTTGAGCCAGAGGAGTATGTGGATGGACACAAATATCCACCTAGATCAGTTCTCCCCCTTAAGAATCAATGGTATCCATTGCATTAAGAACCTCCATTAGATTGGGAAAATTATGTTGAATTTGGCTCTTGGTGAGCCACTTTCCTTGGTGAAAAAGCTGACACGTTTTCACAATCTTGTAGAGTTGAGTGTTTTGTTGGCGAGTATCCTTTGTCTTTGTGTCCATGAATTGATTCATTGTATCCTTTCCAATGCAATAAATATTGAGCTTTGTGGGGGGAAATTGCTTGATTGGCTTCGAGGTGTCCAATAGAGGTGGATAATATGGTTGAAGAAGTTCCACATGAAATACTGGGTGAAAGCTGAGGAATGGGGGAATTCTAAATTCAAAAGCATTGTCACATTTCGCCTTTGTGATTATGTACGACCCATATTGGAGTGGTATGAGCTTCCTTTTGGGGCCCATGAGACATTATTTGGCATGTGAGACAATGTTTTTGTAAATGTAACCTACCTTATTTGTAACCTAAAAATTTTGTGGAACCCTTCCTTAGTCATGACACTGCTTGTACTTGCCATTGGCTTTCTGTAAGATATCATGGCCCTGTTGTTGGAGGCATTGGACCTGCTCAATATATTTGGCTACCCTATTTACCTTGATTCGAGCATGGAAGCATAGGTCGGTGAAAATGTAATGGGAATAGCTACTTTAATTGGGGCTAATGGTTGGAACCCCAAGCATGCCTAAAAAGTATTGTGGCTAATAGAGATATGGAGGGATTTTTTATAACTCTGCTAAACGCAAGGAAGATTTTTTTTCCCATGTAAGAAAGTGTTTGTAGTTGTACATGTGCAAGATATGCACGATCATACTTTTCATCACTTATGTTTTTCCATCTGATTGAGGATGAAATAAAACTAATTTTCTCAACTTGGTATCCATGAGACATCATAGGCTGGACCAAAAGGTCCTAAGGAACCTGTTGTCTCTATTTTAAATAACGGTCCAAGATAAACCATAATAAACCCAAAAATTCTCAAATAAGATATTAATAGTGGTTTTAACTGTGATACTCTTCTTACATGGTGTTAGAATGACCATCTTAGAGAAACAATCGACCACCAAAAACATATAATAATTTCCATGCTTGGTGGATGGAAAATATGACTTGTAATCCATGGAGACTGACTCCTAGGGCTTGTCTAAGGTAGGTAGAGGAGTGTAAAACCCGTACTTTATGATGGTTGGTTTAGGAATGGCACAAGCGGTGCATGTTTTAATATAATGTGGGACATCTTGTGGAAGATTTAGCTAGTAGAAATATTTTTGAAGTATTGCTACTGTCTTCTCCACACCAAAGTTCATTTCCACCCAACTGTAATATGCCTCCTAGATCAACTTGGCACACTCGCTTGAAGGAAAAAAAAGGTGGCCCAAGAAGAGAAAAAGTGCATTGTGGAGGTGGAAGTATGGAAGTTTCTCTGCTATATCAACATTTAGTATGCGACAGAAAATTCCAAGTCGCTGTTGTATAATTGTGGCCACCTAAAGGTCTTGTGCCCACGAGAGTTAAAAACGGTCATTAGTGTTGCAACTAGGGGCCAGTCGAGGCAGTGTGTGACATGATTGGTGGTACCATGTTTGTATTTGATGTTTAAATGGAATTTTTATAGGTATGCGAACCAATTTGGATGGTGGTTGTTATATAACTAACCTTGTGTCTACATAAATTTTAGAGGCCCATGATCAATGTGGATGATTGTCTCATTCCTTGGAATATAATGCTTCCATTGTTAGTAGGCCTACACGAAGGAGCACAACTCCTTATCATAGGCGGGGCATCTTTGGACAATATCAAAGATTTTTTTTACTATGATAGGTGACTAAATTCTATGTTGAGTGAAGACTCCAACAATAACATAGTTAGAGGCTTCTGTATCAATCTCAAAAGACTATTGCAAGTTTAGTAGGGTGATGACTGGTGTAGAGAAAAAATGATGTTTCAAATCACTAAATTCCTTCTGTTGTGTCAAATTAGATTAAAAAAAAAAACTTTCTTTTTCTCCTCACTTAGTTTCTTGACTTAAGGGCCAAGTGATATGAGAGAACCTCAACATGAATTTTCTGTAGAAGTTAGCAAGGCCCAAGAAGCTATGCAGCTCTTTTAGAGTCATTTGGGATGGAAAATATCAAATGTCTTAGATCTTGGTAAGATCCACATGCACACCTTCCTCATTGATAACGTAGCTTAGGTATTAGAACTTGTTCATATCAAAGGAGCATTTTTCCAAGTTAACACATAGCATCTGCTACCACATAGCGTGAAGGGAATATTGAATATGATGCAAGTGTTCTACCCAAATCTAGCATAATATGAGGATATCATCCAGATACAAAACTATACAATAATCAGTGAAATATGCAAGATATCATCCATCAGCCTCATGAAAGATGTTGGGGAATTCACAAAACCATTCAAAAGGACCCTCCTAGGACTTTAAAGCAGTCTTCCATATATCTGTTGTTGCTACTAAGACTTGGTGGTGACTAGACTTCAAATCAATCTTATTGAAGTACTTGGCCCCCTTGACTTGGTCAAGAAGGTTGTCAATATGGGGAATTGAGTATCAGTTCCTGACTGTGATTTTTTTCAAGGCCTAGTAATAAATGTAGAGTCTCTAGGTCCCATATTTATTCTGCATGAGTACAATTGGGCTTCCAAAAGGTGAGGAAATTAGTTAGATGTGCCCATTTTTGAGTAGCTCTCGGACATAGTTCTTGATTTCCTCATTTTCAAAAAGAGAGTGGTGGTAGATTGGCCTATTGGGTATAGTTATGTTGAGGCTTAGATCGATTAAATTCTTTCCCTGACAATGAAGAGGTACCTTTGTGGGTGAGGAGAGGATATCCTTGTATTATTCCATGAAATTATCTAATTTCTTATTTTACATGGAGGAGCCATGTGTGGAGGCCACATATGTGACCATAATGTTCTACTTAATTTGAGAGTGAATAAGAAAAAAGGAAAATTTCCTGGTTTGGGATATAATCTTACTGCGTTGCTTAGCAGAGATCAAAGAAATGATAGTGGGTGGAGCTCCCTCTCATATATTATATAGTTGTATATCTGAAGTAATATTGACAGTACGAGGTCTAGACTCAAAGACAACATGAAACTTCCACAAGTATGGTTGGCCTAAAATAAAATCACAAACTTCAAGGAGATCAATATCATACAATGCATCATCCTTGAAGGGCTTGATACAACAAGGTAGATGACACTGTTGGATGATGCCAAGATCTCACCCATGGTGGAGCCACCTAGTAGTGTATGGCTACAGGTGTCATGTTATCAAAAATTCCTTGACCATTTGATGATCTCTACTGAAAGGAGGTTCTTTTGACTTCCATTATCCACATGAAATGAAATGAACACCATTTACCCACATTTGTGAGTTAAAGAGGGGCTCACCTTCTTCCAAATCTTCAGGCCCACTTTTCTAGACCTTGGTGGTGGTAACAGTGGCACCAAGGTTTGCATCGATGATTTTCTTCCCCTTGTTTAGGTTTGTTTAAGAGTTGGAACCTGTATTTGACATTGAAGCTTTCAGCTCGACCACCAATGACTTCCTTGCACGACACTCATTGGTGTTATGAGAGGAGCTATTGTGGAATTGAACCACTTTCCCATATCTTTCTTTGCCTTCCCGTTACCATTTTTTTTTTGCAGTTAGATGGGTTGTTATGGGGTGGTCCACCATGGTTTTCTCCCTTTTTTTATAGATTTTTGGGATTCCCTTGCCATGCTTCTAATATGATGGATTCACAGATCAAAAATATCACTTCTTCCCTTTGAATTTTTGCTTGATTTTTATAGCATATCAGTATGCTACACCAAATGAGGAGATTTCTAGAAACTCCAATTATATTTCGATGTATATGTGTAGATAGCCATGATACTTATGTACCATATGTCACTTAGATTCTTTTATACCTAGATTGGTGTTCAAGCTATGGAAGATATTTATGAACTTTGACACTACTTGGTCCCTATTTGACCATAGTGTGATTCATCTTGTGTATTATTCTTCATAGCTTCCAATAAGATAATATTGTTCCTTAATAACATCCCTAAAAGAGTTCCAAGTGGGAATTACTGTAATTATTATAGATTCCTTCATGGCCTTTTACTCACGATAAGTCTCCCACTAATCCTTGACACGAGGGACAACCTTAAGGATTCTAAAATTAATATTTTCTCTATCATAAAAAGTATGGATTAAAAAATACCCTTCTAGCATATTTAACCATTTGTCTAGAGCATTCACATCTATCTGGCCTTCAAATATAGGAATCTCAAAATCAATTGATACTTTGAAGGGGGAAGAACCTAGAAAGTGGTCACTTGGTGAAGATACGTCACCTATTGGCATGCGTCGAAGGTAGGGAAAATGATCCATCATCTCATTTATTTGTTGTGTGAGGGATTGTTCCTCAAGAAATAGTTTAATAAGATATATTGCTCCCTTGTCTTTTATTTCTCTTTCCTTGGGAGGTCATCATGGTCAGCGAGGAAAAGCTTGCGAAGGCTCAAGTAGTTTGAGTCCCATGTCCTTATACCTTGACCTCATTGGGTACATGAAAAAAAAGGATAATGGACACATTGCTATGATACCACTAATCTAGATTTATGAAGCGAAAAAAATGAAATATGGATTTATAACCCAAACATAAAAATATAGTGACACTTGACTTCTATTAATAATGGAAATTGATGAAACTATAGAAATGAAAAATGAAAAAATATTAAGCTCGATTGGTGGTATCGAATTATCTCCGAGAAGACGTAAAAGATACGCGCCTTCACTAAAGTGAGTTACAATGAGGCCAAAATATCCTTTTTAACATCAGAAGCAATGAGGAAAATCTAAACATAAAAAAACCTGAACCTAGGAGATGAAACACCAAAATTCTTGTGGTCTCCATTGGGGATAGTTGGTATATCATATTCCTAGGGTCATAAATTTTGCACACAATATCGATATGGTGTGTTTGGTAGCATGTTGGAAAGGTCATGTTTGATAGCATGTTGGAAATGTCTAGCTAATAATTACACATTTTGGACTAGCCTAGGCTACAGGTATAGCCAAGATCCTTGCCACATCAAAAGAAACATCATTTAGGGCCTCAAACAACCCTAGAAGTTTAGGACCTGAAAAAATATAGAAAAACTACCAAGTTCGAGAACTATGCTTTGAGACAATGGAATAGGTGGATGTCCACCAATATCCATGTAGATCATATACTCACATAAGAATTCACAAGGCTCAAAGTCAATACAACATGACAATAATGTTTACCAAGTCATTATAGTTGATCATGTCACTAGTGGAGATTTGAAGTTGGGTGGAGAGGATAACAATCATACTACCCAACCACCCGAGATAACCCTAATTAAAAACAATAATATAGTACCTATTTAATCATAATATTAATGACGAGAGTAATATGGTTTTCTTTCCCTTTAAGGTGTGATAGAGGTAATTGCAAACTCTAATAAATATTTGTATTACATTCTATATGTATAAATAAGTGGATTACCTTTTAAAGCTATATATATATATATATATATATATATATATATATATATATATATATATTAAAGTAAACATCTTTTAGTTCATTAAGTGATAGTTTAGTAAAAACTTAGAATAATTAATTTAATAACAAATTAAAAGAATTGTATTGATAAAAACTCAACTTCAAATCTTAGTAAGATGTTCCCACCCTTACATAATTTTTGTAAAATATAATTTACTTTTACAATTCTATTTATAAAAGAAAATAAACTTGTTTACATTTCTCATGCATATTTCTATAAACACAATACACAATTAATAATATATGTCTATTTAAATATAATAGCTTTTAAACCTATTGTAATTAACCAAAATACTATAAATAAATACATGAAATTCAAATTCAACCTTAGTAAACTAAGTTGTTCCCCCACATACACATATATATGATCTTGTAAACTTGATTTACTATCAAACTCGTTGAACCTATGAAGTGACACAGATGGAATGTCACGAGGATCTCATTAGAGGCATTTCAAAAGGATATGATTTTTCTAATCATTTTCTTCTAGGAAGGAAGGGGTTGTCTTCCGAGAAAGAAGTCAGAATTTGTAATTGAAATACGTATAATTTAAGTTTTTAACACTAAAGAAAAAATATTATGGTGATATGAAAGAGCTGTCACTCTCCAAAGGAATATAACTTATGCTCCCTTGAAAGTTACAAGAAACTTAGGAGGAAGAGGAAGAGGTATAATTTGTAATTGAAATAGGTATAATTTAGGTTTTTAATAGTAAAGAAATATTATGGTGATATGAAAGAGCTGTCACTGTCCAAAGGAATATAACTTGTGCTCCCTTGAAAGTTACAAAAACATACGAGGAAGAGGTGCCATTATAAAATTAGGGTTTGATTATTGTTATAAAAGTCCACGTTGAGACAAGTTCGTCTTTACATAGCAGAGCAGTGACTTTGAACGAGGTGAATGACCTCACATGTTGCAAGGGAATAAGGAGCAGCTCATTAACATTTACATTTAAAGTATGAATGAAAAGTGGTGTAACCTTATGGAACACAAAATTGTTTACGATTAACTAAACTTAAAATGACTACTCACTTTTACAATTAAAAAAAAGGGAGTTGTCTAACTAGACAAGACGAGATGTTGGAATGGTTTGGACGATTAAAATTAGTTGGATTGGGCCTAACAAATTTTAGAATAATGGTGTTTGAATCATGATTTTAATGATGGAAATAGATTCAGCACCATCAATAACTTCTAGAGCACTTAAAATATTAAAGTTTGATAATTATAAAGTAAATTTACAAAAATCCTGCCAAATTTTCATCAAAAACCTCTAAAGCACCTAAAATATTAAAATTTGATAATTATAAAGTAGATTTACAAAAATCCTGCCAATTTTTCTTAAAATCTTATCTAAATTTTCATGATTTTCAAAATGAAAAAGCAGTTTAATTAGACTTAGCTAAAAATAATATTATATGTATATTAAATGTATTGATATTTTCAAGAATTACACACTATATAATTTAAATGTGAAGGTGTGTACAACTTTTTAAAAATGATTTATTTTATGCGTTTGTTCCACATACGCCCGTCACTAGGTAACTATACATAGTTATCATAGGATTTTCAAACCCGTAACAAATTTGGCGTTCGACGTGGGTGGAAAATTCGTTTAGAAAATATTCATTGCAGGAATAATAAAACATTTACTAGTTTCTGTATTTGACATATTTTTCCCTCTTTTGAGAGTCGTTTCAAAAACATGATGCAAGGGGCTGTATTATATGACAATACACGCGATGTTAATTTCAAGGTTGGTTTTTTTTTTAATATTTTTGGATACTGTGTATTGTAATTATGTTATTATTTTTTTTTTTTAATTTGTTTATTTGAGGAAATGAGTAATTAGAACATATAATTATTATTGTTATTAAGAATTATATAGAGTTATTACTCAGAAAAATCTCTTGATTTTGATATGATAACTCATAAATCATATTGTGGAAAGACTAACCTAGATTTAAATTCAGGTGGATAATATTAAGGCCCACCCACTCAAACGATCCTTAAACAAAGACATACACTTAATGTATCAACTATATTGTTAGATAACCATAACAAAAAAACAAAACCATTAAATGATTCAATATATTATTAGAGTTATATATATGTGTGGAGATAAATAAAAGTGTAAAAATGGATTTCACAAGAGTTCAAACATTACTTTCCAAACATTTATTCATGAGAGACAAAATTAAATGAGCACAACAAAAAAGCAAATATCGATTAGTTAATTTGACAAGTAGATGAAAAATACCCTAGTAATAAAATAATAATAATATTATGAAGCTTTATTTATATGTAAATGACCAATTTTCCCAATCTTAATTACACATTATGCATCACACAAATTTATTAATATAAAAAATAGCACTTGAAAGCTAAATAACTTCTATCTAAAGATTTCCAAATACCATTTACATCATGCTAAACCATATTACATATCTCACACAATACCAGCTTAGATCCATCTTAACTTCGGATCTATCTAGCGCCCAGAGGGATCAAATATCTCTAGGTGAAAACCTCTTTTTTAAGTGAAAAACTTGAGGAAAGGTTTGCAGCTAGAGAGATTTGATCCCTCTCGGCGCTTGATAGATCCGGAGTTAAGATGGATCTAGGCTGGTTTTAGTTGTGTGCGGCCAAGGAAATCTATCGATAATATGAGGAACATATGATTCAGTTTATCAATAATATGTAAATACATCTAATATTAATATAACCCTTTTAAAAATGCTAAATATGTCTAAGATTTATTGATTCATTTTAATTTTAAATTTGCTTATTTAATTAATGATGAAAAATGATGAAATAAATTTTTTGAATGCAAAGTGATAATGTAATAATATTGAGTGATAGAAAATGTGAATAATAAGAATTTAGTAAATTACAAATAGCCTTCATTGTGATCAATCTCAAACTATTTTCTTCTATTATTCTTATTGTCACCCTTGTTAGTTTTGTCATCTTTTCATATCGATTATATGAAAAAGATAGTTGAAATCATCAATATTTAGCTCGACTTGTTGTATGAAACATCATACCTTGTCTCTCTTGCTCTCCAATATTATTAGGTTTAATTAAGTTATAACACAAAAATAAATCTACATTGTCTTACATCTAATTACATCAAATAAAAAATCAACATATACACTAAAATCAATGCATCTAGTGCAAAAAATAAAATAATATTAGAAAACAACATCTACACTAAAATCAATGCATCTAATGCAAGTAATCAAATAGGATTAGAAATCAACATCTACCCTCAAATCAATGCATCTAGTGCAAGTAAGCAAATAGGATTAGAAACCAACGTATACACTAAAATCAATGCATCTAGTGCAAGCAATAAAATAGGATTATAAACCACCATCTACACTTAAATCAATGCATTTAGTGCAAGCAATAAAATAGGATTATAAAGCATATATATTGAAATCAATGCATCTAGTGTAAGAAATAAAATATAATTAGAAATTAACATCTACATTGAAATTAATGCATCTAGTGCAAGCAATCAAATAAGATTAGAAATCACCATCTACATCTAAATCAATGCATTTAGTGCAAGTAATCAAATAGAATTAGAAATTATATACATTGAAATCAATGCATCTAGTGCAAGTAATCAAATATCATTAGAAATCAAAATCTACACTAAAATCAATGCATCTAGTTCAAGCAATCAAATAGGATTAGAAATCACCATCTACATTACAATAAATGCATCTATTGCAATAAATATTCTTCCCTCTCTCCCCCCTCCATATATATCTATATGTCCCTCCATATATCCTTCTTTGTCTCTTTATCTCACCCCCACAAACACACACTCTCTCTCACTCCATATTTATCAATCTCTTTGGCCCTCCATCCGTGTCTCTATCTATCTTGTCTTTCTCTTCACCTTCCATCTATATATATATCTCCCTTTGTCTCTTCATATCAACCCCAAAACATACACACTAGTATATTTGGCCCAATTTTCAACGACCACTTTATCGCTATTCCGACACATAGGCGCCGCAAGAGCGATAGTTTGAGGCCAGGCAAAACGTGGTTAGCCATTACATCCCAATTCTGACACTTCAATCAAGTGTCGGAAGAGCGACACCCTTTCCGAAATTTCCAAACAGCTGTCGCTCTTTCGACGTTAGCCAAATCGTTGGTCTATCGATGTTATCAAAGTCGTCACTAATCCGACGTCAACTAAACTGTCGGTCTTCCGACGATCCATAAGCGTCGGTCTTCCGACGTTTATCAGGTTTTCAAACAACTGTCGCAATTCCGACGTTAGCTCTTTCGACGTTTAAAGCGTCGGTCTTTCAACATTTATCAAATTTTCAAATCACTGTCGAAATTCCGACATTATCTCTTTTGACGTTTAAAGCGTCGATCGTCCGACGAAAAATGAAACGTCAATATTTCGACGAAAGTTTAAAGCGTCGGTCATTTGACGAAAAATGAAACGTCGCTCTTCCGACGAAAGTTTAAAGCTTCAGTCTTCCGACAAAAAATTAAACGTCACTCTTCCGACGAACGTTTAAAAATATTTAAAAGAATTAAGCGTCGGTCTTCCGACGCAAAATAAAGCGTTGCTCTTCCGACGAAAGTTTAAAAATATTTAAAAAAAAATGAAACATCGCTCTTCCTGTGCATCCTTTAGCTACTCTGTGGTATCCTTTAGCTACTCTGTGGCATCCTTTAGCATCCTTTTCCATTCCACTAATGGCTGGTTATCTCGCTCATTGGAAGGAGTCAGTTTATGATCCAAATAAAAAACTCATGAGGCCACAACAATATTGGTACACTACGGTGTTGCTTCAGCACTATACTCCTGTGGAAAAGAAGGAAGTTTCAGGAGGGTGACAAGTAGAGCACTATACCCCTGTGAACAAGAGGGAAGTTTCAAAGGAGGTGGACAAGCTTGGTCATGTAGCTGTTTCTAATGCCACAAGAAGGTACAATGATCGAATCAATGCACGATTACATTTGGCATTGGTGACATAAACCGTAGGGAGCTTGTTGTTCCGGAATTATCCATTGTGGAAGATAATTAATATTTCATTGGGTAGCATGGTGTTAAATGATCAGTTTTTACTTCAATGCCTACAGATCTATTTTTCGAGTCCAATTAAGAGGTCTGGTTCTTGCATCATATTTTATTTGTGGCTATCATGCAGTTTTATCTACACACTGTTATAGAATGACTTCAAGCAGTTGAAAGTTATAAGAACCATGCACATTTGATTCCTAGTTTGCCAGTGAAAAACTCTAATAAAATTGATGGCTTTATGAAGATTAAATTGGTCATTGAGGCTCATCTATGTAAGAAAGAGCCAATAATATACTTGTATACATATGTATACAATGAGCTACCCCTGGCTTGTGATAATTCTGTTCCCTTCATTTTTTTTCACCCTCTTGTATATGGTTTTCTCTGTGCGGTGCTTGTTGTATGGTATCCAACTGTAATAAAACTAATATTGGCTTATTCTATCTCTTAATACAAAATTTTGGTCATGAGACTTCAACTATTGACAAATGATCTTGTGTGTGGAACTAACCAATTTTTATCTAGAATAGCATGTTTGTGATTATATCCTTTAAAAGATAAGTTTTTAGGATATATGTCATGTGCCTGGATATTTGATAGTCACAGCCTATAGACATTCTGTCTTGATGATATGGCTCATAGTGTGCCTGTAATATCCTTGGCATACCCTGTCTAAGTTTCGGATGGCGCAAGTCTCAAATCCTTGGATGCAAGGTTTCCCTTCTTGGGATCTTGCTTCCTGCTAATGAGTCTCGACTAAGTATTATGCAGGTGAGCTTAGGACAGTAGCTTTGTTTCTTTGTGGAAAATACATCAGTAGAAGCAGCCAATTTCTTATTAAATAGATGGCACATGCATGGTTTGAAAAGTGTTCTTGCTTGTTTTTAGGCATCCATCGCATGTATTTTTAGATGAATAAATGGGAATGACTTTAAAGGCTCTATATTGAGACTCATGAACCAGTCTGTAAGGATATCCACAAATGTGTAAATTCATATGACCCGAGTTTTACAAAACAGATATTTTTGACAAAAATATTTTGCCTCCATATGTTTTGTTGCAACCATATACAGAAAAGACATATTAGATAATCACCAGAACCACAAAGTTTGTCAGAAAACATAGAGGGCAGTCTGAAATTGTTGTGCAGGCTGATGGGGAACAAGGGATTGTAGGTTGGAGTACTGTCGGGGTTTCGTACCTAGGCCCTGACCATTTTTGGTACTGATTAGGTAACCATAGCCAGATTTGGTTAAGCCTTTTCCCTTGTGAAGTCATAGACCCAGCTCAGGGGTGACCCACTACTGACAGAGCTCAAGCAGTGAAGTCTACTGCTGGGTACATTACAAATATTCATTTTGTTCACAAAATTTGGATCATTTTCATTCAAGAGACCGTGATTCATAAAAAGGACTGGAAATTTGATTGTTCCAATGCACAAGGCCTTTCTAGCAGACTGGTGGTAGGATGAAAACCAGAGTTCGACCTAGTTAGTAATCTAAAATCAGACAACACAATGTTGATAGCCACTTTCTTCGGGGAACTGAACTGACCCTTGAACCTATTAAATTCTTATGGGCCTTAAGTGTACCTGCAAAAGCTTTTTGAGGGGCTTAAGCTTAGAGGATTACTAGACTCCCCCTCTCTCATAATTAGGGGAGATCTGAATTTGATACTCAAGAAATGGGAATTAAGGAAAGGAATGATCCAATTTCAAAGTTTTTTGATCCTTTTGCAAAGACTATGCCTTAGTGGATGTGGAACCCAACATGCCTAATACTACCTACACAAATAATAGGATAAAGAAAGAATGAATGGGAAAATGCCCAGATGGATTCTTAGTGAAGGATAACTTACCCTCCTTTGTGGGCAAGTGCAAATCAATAACAGAATCATATGGAGGATCAGATCACTTAGTCATCCAAATAGAATTTAAGTACGATAACAGGAAGCTCCCAACCAAATTAAATTCAATCCCTTTTGTCTTTATATCCCGCAATACATGCACCTCATTCAACACCTATTCCCTGAATGCAATTTCACAATGTTTGTATGGGACCTCATCTTGCAACCCTTGGTAGAGAGAGTGGTATGGATGAGTTCTATTTATAAGTTTTTATTCTTGGGATAAAAATTATGCTAGAAAATTTAAAGAAAGACTTATCACAAAAAATTATGGCTGACTCTGCCAAAATCTATTTTTTGGAAACTATGGTTAGCAAAAAATCGAGAAATTTTCATGAACGCTGATCCCAACCCCACTCCATTGCTACAATTATTCTTTCTATTATTTTAGAATATCATCTTGAAAAATCCATTTTTAACATTCCATCTCAAATAATGGATCCTAGGGAAGAGACTTTTCTATCACAATTCTACCTTCAAGCTTCAATCCCATCCTCTTCTTCTTTCAAGACTTTGGATTGCAAAGAACATTAGTAGCTACCCCTCCCCTAGAAGGAGTTTGATCAATGGCTATCTATTTAGTCCCATATTATTCTTTGTTTTGATGGTGCCTCAAAGAATAATCCAGGGTTGGAAAGTGCAAAGAGGTGTTGGGTGTGGGTATTTTTTGCCCCAAGGGACCTATAGAAACATCTTATGCTTGGACCGAGCAACTTGGGATCAGATGCTTCTCATGGCCTTATATTTTACTTGCCATAGGATCAATATTCTTGGTAATTAACTTCCTCATAAATCACAAGGAGCTAAGAATTTCCCGCAAGAGAAAAAAATGGTCAAATATCTCTTGCCACAAAAACTTTGAAATTTTGACGCATTAACAACTAGGTTATGCAAGAAACCTTGCTTACGACAAGAGATGAAAATGCACTATGGGACAACAACAAAGGCCTTAAAAATTTCTAACGTCGAGCTTACAGCCATACAACATATTTCCTAGGCTACTTCAATCCAAAACTTAAAAGCATATACACAATTTATGATTCAAAGTGACAGGTTTCCTTTATCTTTGTAACATAACCAAGTGACCATACCTCACTGCAGCTCGAATGATGAAACTAGTCCACAAAACACTTTAATTTTGACCCCCATAAGTTTGGATTCCAAAAGTTGACTTTCTATCAGTGCTTAACTTTATATATATAAGCCACATTGACTCTACCGTCCACAGAAATAACACGGATGTTTTCAAAGATTCAGAGATATACATAGGAAAGATGAGGCTCGAAAAAATATGTCATATTCAAATATTTGTATATCAATCATCGTATTGGATGTCACACAAAAAGGAGAACTTCAACAAGGTTTTGACAAGATCTCCTTACCTCAGATCTTGTGATGACATTTCATACCTCGGATGAGGATCCTTTCGGACTAAGGCTCATCTACCCTTGAAATTCAGACTTCAACTGAGACCAGACAATTTTAGATTGACAATAGCACAAGATGATAACAAGCCCGAGATAATTCTTATACTTTCATAGTTGGTCGATTAACCTGCTTTCACATTGTCTTACAATTTGGTGAAACAGAGTTCGTTGAAATTGGTTTTAGATCTTAGGTAACTTGAAATTAACCAATTAACCAAGATAATATCATCACATTTTTCCTCATGATATAATAACCGTGATAGCAGAAAATTCCAAAGTAGTGAGGTTTTCCAAATTGCCAAACCAACAACAAAGGTATTTCTATTGCCCTATTGAAAATGATAGTACTGAGATTAAGATTAAAATTATGTGTTATCAATCTCCAAATTCACCTAGTTTGGATGCAAAAATTGATAAGCATGCCAATGCAAAGCAATCTAATATTCCTAGCCCTTTAAATTATTTGAGACAATGTAAGCCATCCATGGCTTCTCTAGTTTATCAAATTGATTTTCATTATTTTACAAGTATTGTTATGTAACCTGTGTGGCTATGCTACTATTATAAGCTATAACCAACAAAGTGATTTCTTTAATATAGCTGCAGCATAAGAAACGACAAACAAAATAAGTGAATGGATATTCCAACACCAACCTCACTCATTACTGCCAACAAGGATCTATATAGGTTAACATTGAGCATCATGTAAATAATTTATAATGGAAAAGGACATCGAATCTAGAGGATCAAGACAATGAAGGAAAAACACCAGTCAAGCCCTCCACAACAAGCACTTAAATAAGCACCCATTAATGTACATTTTGGAGTCATGCCATGTCAAATGTTTTAGCCTGCTATTATATTTCATTTCCACAAATTTTGCTATCAATTAAGGCCTGCACACTTGAATGGAAACTATTATTTATTTCTATCAAAGTTTGTCTATGTAGGGAGGTTTCAACGAGTCAACTGGGGATTGTCTTCATCCATATTTGGTTTCATCCTGCGCATAAAATTTGGTTTCATCCTTCATTTTCAATGCCTTTCACAATTCAATGCAAATTGAATAACCAAATTCAAGGCAATGTTCAGAGTATTTAACATTTAAAGACGACTTTTCCTTTTCAGTTTGAGTAAAAGGTCTGAAAAATTTATCCCATTATGCATTCTAAAGAGACAATGATGGCATGGTGGTCTAGCTTCTTGAGAACTTTGTGTGGTCTAGCTTCTTGGATAATCACCACTACTGCTGAAGAATGAAAATTTTGAAGGTGATATTCTTCAGAAAAACCAAATTGTTATGAAAAAGTTGACAAGAAATGATTATTGGCTAAGCTAGAGAAAAATCTCCCATGTTGGTGCTTTAGGTGGTTATCACATGCGGGCAGCCCTTTTTGTATGTTTATATAACAGACTTTGTATAAACCCACATGATTCAGATACTATACAAACATGAACTTGTATTCATGTATGCTTTTTGATATGTTAGCATTGATTGTATGCTTCAAGTATACAGATAATTGTTAAATGTTTTGATAGTTTTTGCCACACAAAGGTCGAGGCTCATCCTTGAAGAATAGAAATAAAAAATGTGTATATACAAATGTATTTTCTTTTTTTATGAATGAAAATACAAGTTTCTTTTCGCAGGAAAAAATATACAATTTAAACAGTACATAATGGGAGTGGGAGTGTAGGTCCTAGAAAATCATTTCTATTGTTTGATGTCAAAGACCTAAAATCTAAAGAAAGAATCAATAAAATCCAACTACTCCCACCACTTCAAAAGTGATATGAGCTCTTTGGAAACTGCTAATGCTTTTTTACTATATGAGCTCCTCCAATATTCACGTTGCATAGTCATAACTTATTATTTTAGCTTAATGGATGTTCTAAATATGTTGCGACATTCTATTCTCCACATTCTTCTTATATGAGAAACTAATGCACTTGATTTGGGCATTAGGAGCTATCTAGACCCAAAATAAAATTTATGAAGGGATAAATAGAAGATACCTAAAGCTCATTTTATTACTGCCTTCTACCAAAGAGCAAAAGAAAAAAATGGGGATACTTTTCTATGAGACATTGCCCTTTCATGAAAGCTATAAAAAAATAGATCATTAAGACAGTCCCTAGTCCATCCTTCCAGTCCATCAGGATACTCCTAAATCCATGAGCCACTGCTCTTTCGAAATACCCTTCAAACAATACACCAAGCACAGGAGGAGGCCCAAGGAAAATTGTCATGATAAATACTAGAGTTTCTACTTCATGGTACTCCAAGGTCTGTGAAAAATTTTACCAACCAAGAGGCTGACCACAAGACAAATTGGGTAAGCTGTCAAGAAGGATAAAATTTGATGACATTTAAAAGATACATCTTTATTCATTAGAAGTTACATGGCTGCCACTCAATATTGCACAGGAATCACAATACCAATAGCTACAACTTTCGCAAAACTCTTGGGTGATGTTCTTTTGATAGATGAAGGGCACGTGTTTGTTCACAGACAACTCTCTATTTACTCATATTAATCAAGCATTAATGATATGTTTATTCAAGATTCACTTGTGTAAACCAATAAAAACACCCCCTCCCTCTGACATACAAATGCACAGACACAGACATATATTTTAAATTGAGACCAAAATGAGAATAAAAGATTGAGAAAAAATGAGTATTTTCCTTTGCTTGATTAGGTTTCAATGAGTTCAACATCTTTCACAAAATACAATTGAGCCAAAATCTTTACAATTGGGAGATTCAGCTGTGAGACCAATGCCTTAGATAATTAATGATCTCAGAAAAAACTCCCAAATATAAAACTAAATAACCTATGTAAAACTGAAGAAGTTATCTCAATATGAATCTACAAAAGCACATACTAACATGGTTGTTGTTCAAGGTAGAGTAGATTCATCACGTTTTCTTAGCTTTCATAATAACAAACTTAATCAATTCCATCAATTTTGGACCTTAACTTCATATTGTGCTTCTCTTGTTGCCACGTACATAAACAACCATCAATTCCTGTCCCTTGTAGGATTCATCGATGAAATCCTATCCTCTATATATATATATATATATTACATTGTATAAACAAAGGCAAATAAAATAAGCATTGAACTATTAAAACTGCATGCTAAGAGACGAATTGCAAGAACTAAAATGAAAAAAAAGCAATTATCATCATCTAAGAGAATAATTTACAAGAATTCAGATGAAGGTAATGAAGAATCTCTCAACAATCAGATGATTCTTCTCACTTTTTTGATATTTGAAAATTTAAACTAAAGAGGACCACTGAGGCAAAATATTGAAAACAAGAAGACAAATCTACCTAGAACCACAAAAATATTGCATGTAACCTCTAATATCAATTTTTTTTTTAACAGTAACAAGGTAGATTATATTAGCAAAAAAAATTTCAAAGCGTAGATAAGATACGTCCATAAGTTCCATGGAGAATATTGCAAAGGGTTTTAAGAGTACACTAGTATGGCCAAACAAGATGTGCATCAACCCTAATACTAAGTTTGAAAAAAACCATAAGGATACAATCCATAGAAAATGCCATTAGCACCATAACATTTAGCTGGCATCAAAATATAACAAGCATTGACTGCTAGTCATCTATAATGATCAAATTTTCATCAACAGCTACTCGACTAAGATCAGGCAGTTTAGCTGGGGTAGATTGGGCCGAGAATACAAAAGAGATTTTGTGCTCACTACCTTGAGTGCCTCCATGTCGCACTGCTTATAGCTACTGCACTTGAGACTAAAGATGTTGCATGTTAATACTCGTATTTTAAATTTGCAATCGTCGTGTAAAGAAAATGTTTATTATAACAACATCCACATGCATCCTTTATGCCTTTGTAATGCAACGTTCATGGCATGCAAATAGTCTTATAATAAAAAAATTGAATTGAAATTCATTGTCATATCTTTAAGGTAGCATTGCTTCATGTAGGGTTCTGTTTACCCTCAGTTCCAGAAGGGAGTGATAAGGATAGATTTTCCAACTTGTCTATTTCCCTGTTCAAGTCTCTTAAAACATGTTTGACTTGAGTGTGAGGAATCCAAGCAAGTGAACTCAAAACTATTTTGTAAAGATGGCCAAGCATGAGTCCAAAGCAAAAGTTTCCATAGCAAGATAATGGAAGGAGTTATTAAAGTCACCTATTAAAATCAAGCCAGGACGATACTTGCAAAAGATAATACATTTCAGCATGGTTGTTAAAAGCTATGCCTAGGTTCCATGACTATTTCAATTTGATTTGTCCTTATGAGGCCAAAGAGATCCCCCCAAAGGGTAATGTTCCTCTTGGCTAACTGCCACACATGCTGAAGAATAAAAATGGGAGAGGAAAAACACCCACAAGCAGATGATTGGTATGCATCTGCTACTACCCACTATCTTCATTTTCGTCTGCTGCTCCTCCTTATGATATATAAACAGAGCCACCAAAAAAACCAAAGAGATTGAGATTAATGGGAATATGTGTTTATGATCAAAACATACATTGGATTACAGATTTGTCTGTGCAGCTGTGGGGCCACCATCAGAATTTGGGGATAGAGATAACAAATGGCAGAAGTTATTGAAAATCTCATACAAGGAAGGAAGGTATTGCAGTGGTTGTTATAGGTATGCAGCAGGGGCAGCACTCAATTAGGGCATTTTCAAGTTGGTCAAAGGAATTAATGCCCCAAACGAAACCCTCAACTGCTGGTTTGGGAAAACTTTGGATGTTGATGAATCTAGATTGCTAGATGTTGACGAATATGGAAAGTTGGATGTTGGTGAATCTTGAAAGCTGGATTATTTGTCCAACTAACATTTATATTTGAAATGATGTTTCAGAATATACAACCTTTGGACACTGAACAGATAATGAGTTTCTAGATGCCCACTAGCTAGTAATGTAGTGACTTTAACATGATTGAGACCCATGACAACAAGGAGCTACTAGTCATTCAAATCCCCTAGTGGGAATGTGTTGTTTGAAAATCCCTCAACGTTAGACTGGGCCTCTATGAACCCAATAAATTTAGAATCCCTATCTCCTATGAGTTATGGTTCACATGTCAACTTGTAAAAAATTCAACTAGAGTGTTGTACAGACTTGACAGGACCCTACTATTTGAGAAAAATATTTTTTATTAGATCATGCATGTAGCCATATTGTTCAAGTACTAATGGGAAAAATCGCCAATCCAACCATCAACCTCTTGTTTTTTCCATCTCATGGGGTACTAAAAAAATGTGCATTCAGAATTGTGGTTACTACTTACTTCTCACACTCACATCCCGTTTGTGTTGAGTTTATCAAAATAATCTGGAATTTATTGCCAAGAGAAAGGGGAGGTTAAAGGATGTATTACCTGATAGGGAAATGTTATCAACCTTCCTGCATGACTATGTGAGGCAGATCACCACCATCAGTGAAATCATCACAAAGCTGTTAAAGATGAGCTAGAACTGCTTCCTTAGAGGCTTCTACTCAAACCCTATGACAACAAAATTCAGTGTCAGGATCCAATATCAAACATGATTTACAAGTGGATAAAATGTAGAAGGTTCAGAAAGCCTAATTTCAAACCAAAATAGATGGATTAATGTCAGGGGATAGGCACACCAAATCCTTTTTAAAATCCCTAATACCTAAAGATGAAAAGAATAAGACAATTTCCCTGAAAGCAGCTGATTGTCGTACCACCAAGAAAAAAATATTTTGAAGAAATAATCCCCAAAGCACTTAAGCTTCTTTTCCAATCCTAGAGAATTATTGAGGAAAGCAGGGTGGTCATGCATAGATACCTTCACATTGATCCACCTTGCATTTCCCTAAAGCCTAAAAGATAATGTGATCAAGAATCAACCATAGATGTCCTGACAATAACCTTAATGGAATTGGTTGTGAATACTATAAAGAAATTTTGGATCTTGCGTAGCCCGACTTACAAGTTACTACCAAGATATATATAAAATATTCGAAAGTAATCATTGGGAGAAAAGGGGTATTGTTCCAAATTGATTTTTCACAAGATTCCATTTCACTCCCCGAATTGCAATATATCATCAATTGAAGCTCTAAAGGTATATAACACAACAAGGTTGCACATACCTTGAGTTCCAGTGGACATTTCCCCATTCCACGAGCTACGAAAGAACAATTTAGATATACCAATAGAAAGATATCTTTTCTACCTCAAATGGGTCTTCGACAGAATTTGACCTCATTTCCTATAGAATTTATGAATGCCTTGGAAACAACATGTCCAATAACCAGTACCACCCTCCCTGCACCCCCTCACCACCACCACCACCGTATATTGAAAAACACTAGAAGTTCCATACGAATTTTTATTTTTTGGATTTATTAAATCATACTATAATTCTTAATTTTACCTATATAATTCATTAATAATATAAAAAGTACTAGGTGGATCTTCTAGAGTTAGAAGTGGGAAACCTTAGTCATGACCCATATGCTGAGTGAAAAGGCACTAATATCCTATCTTTCTTTCAATCTTATTTTCTTAAAAAAACTGCAAACCATTTTTTTGGATTTTTTGTGCATATCAACTTGTCTTTCTCATAGAAAGAAGGTAATTTTGGTATCTTGTAGGCCTTATGCTACAGAGATGGGAAAAGACACTGCCGACCCTTCTCAGGCCACTTCCTCTGGGGGATAAGGCACAGCCTCCTTCGCTATTGATTCCCCAGCTGGACGCAAAGGCCAAGGAACCACTTAAATTCCAACTGGACAACCTTCAGCTTGATTTGCTAAAATTGGACAATAAAATCAAATTCATCCTGGGAGTGGTAAATGGAGAAATCATAGTGAACAATAGGAAACATGCAGAGTTTCTTACAATCAAATAGATGAAAAAACACATACAAAAAACCTAGATAATAATCATGAACAAGCTTAATATTGAATTATGAACTGTAAAGGAACTTACAAAATGTGACATTACGAACCTCGTCAAGCGCACAAGAAAAAATATCCTGGACATGACCCTGGTTGACAAGTTGTATTGCTCATGATGCAAGAGGATTTGTACCTGCACTGCCAAGTCAATCAAAATCCATAATTATCTATACAATAAATACAAGTAATTGATGTAGTATTTTTTACTCTAAGATGCATTCTTATGATAATGTTAGAACATATGTTGAAAATGTCAAAACATACAGGAGTAATCTCCTCTTCGTTTCAAGCACAATTTATTGGAGTCGCATGAACTTGGAACAAGCCTCCCATGATCTGAAAGAGTAGCAACTAAGTCAACAGTGACTTTTTTGTTGCTATGCTGGATCGAGGGAGGTTTGCTCCAAGATTAAATCGGTCCAATAAATTATTCTCTACTAAATAGGGCCAACCACGTGAAGGTGGAAGCTCTTATGGCCCCTCCCCCCCCCTCACATCACTCTCAATTCCCCAATACCCAATCTATATTTCATTTTTTACTTTCATGAGCATAAAAAAAAATATTCAATAACTAATAAAAAAACAATGCAACAAAAAGTACACAAGGAAACATTGAAATTAGTGCTTGACATAAAAATAGTATGATAAATGAGTTTTTTATATAACGCAAAAAACGTTCCAAGTATGGTAACGTTTGTCTTATAATAATAAAATATTTTACATTATCAAATTTTCTTTTTCTTCTTCCTATTTTTAAAGCTCCTAATTACATCATCAATATCATCATGCTCTGCTCCTGTTTCGTGCCTTTCGACCCGCACTGCTGACCTAGTTGCGTAGTCACGATGTCTGGTCTCATCCAGTGACGGGGCATCGCCTACAAAAAAAGATAATATTAAATTTTAATTGTCAGTTTTTAAATATCATTGAACTAGTTCGGTAATATTAATTAAAAAAATTGCAATGAGATTATTTACCTGGTGCACCAGTTGTCGCCGTTGAGACTGTTGCCCTGTCTTCCTCTCTGGTGGTAAGATCCTCAAGGGAAACATTCTTTGTCATTTAAACAAAAAACGTTATAAGGACAACCATCAAGGTATAATTAGAAAAAATTATAAGTGGAAATTAATTACCATCACAACCCTCACTGATAGTAGCATTGTTGGTCTGGTCCCCACTACAATGATCAGGTTGCACGTGAGGAAGATCTACATCCCGCTCTACAACTAAGTTATTTGCCTCGTCGGCAGTGCTGCTCCCCTGATTTAAACAAAGTTGTTAGACATTAAATTTATGGACGAAAACAAACATATTGAAAGGTTAACGTTTTACCTTATCAGGCATTCTGGATCTTGGGACCTGCCCCAAGCTTCTGCGACGTTCAACTACGGCTTGATAGCCGAAATGGAAAGAGATATTTTTATCTTCCTCTGTAGTTTCTGTTCCGAAGTCATCACCCTACATTACATATGATTATGTATTTTTAATCATATTTGATAGGATTACAAAAACATTGGAAGGCGATACAATTAATTATAAGATGTTTAGCTACTTAATTACAATTCTTGCGGCTAATTTCAAGTAGCCGCCCTGGCCTAGCTTGTGATGGCCCTTTTTTTCAATCCTAGCTTTGGTTGCCTTCGAGGTGTCAGGAAACCTATCATCAAAATATTGAAGTCAGATATGACATAGCACACTTTTATTTTAGACATAGAGAAAATTAAAGCTATTGAATTAAAGTTGTAATTTACCTTGCGGGTCCAGTTAGCATTTTTCCTTCTTTCTTTGCCCTTTTCTCTTTTCCGTCATGGATGAATTCTCTCCACTCACTCTCTGGAACTGTGAGAGTACGTTCGTATCTATGGTTAAATTTCAATTGCGTCCTATAGGTGTCCCTGGTATATTTCAAATATTTTCCAACTACCCAAGCCACCGTTGTTATGTCAAATGTGCCCACCCCAAAAAGGGCTTCTAGATAATCTAGAAGTTCTTTTTCAAGTTGGAATTTTGGGAATTCCGCCTTGTACGTATGTTTGGGCCAAAAATTATCAACGCCTTGCTCTCCAAAAACTTGTAGAACTCATTGTTTTCTACACAGGAAAAAGATATTATCATTAATTTAAAAATAAAAATCATGATAAAATATAGTTTAGATAGTGTTAGCCCCCTATAAATTCCTTTACAAGCAAGAAAGGGGATAATTTTTTTTATGAGCCTTCAAGGAATGCATTTCTCTTGAAAAAACATCATCCTTGAAGCCTTTTATGTTCCCTACCCTTTGATTGTTTCCCTCTGCTGTTCTTGAGTCAATAAGCCTCATTGATGATGAAAAATTGCGCTCCAAAGGCCTTCATTTGCCCCTTGTACCCCTACAGAATGTCGCATTTAACCCCTTTTTCCCCTCTGTCAAAGTTCCCCTTTTACCCTCTAACTATCCCAAAATCCCCTTTGAACCATGCACACACCCCTGGTTTGGTTTAATTCCCCCTTTCTTCCCTTATCATTACCCTTTATTGGCCTTGGAATGCACTAGAATGGGAAAAAACCCACTTTACACCTTATATTAAAGCCCAACCCCTTTTGGCCTAAGCCCGCAAACCACTTCCCCACGTAACCTAGCACTGGAACGAGGCGCAGAGACTCAAAGCACTAATCGCAATCGCAACTTTCAGGAGAGCGCAACTCTTTGCTAAATGAAAAACTCTGATGCGATTGAGTTTTGGTCTCTAAGGCCTCCGCCATGATCTCCACCATTGATCTATCACTTAGATCGGACGGCTCGATGCTAATCGCACTCCCGCTTCCGATCGCAATCAGAACTTTCACCGTGCCGCTCCTTGTTTCCCCTTGAATGCGATTTCCCCGACCAAATCACAGTCGTCCATCCATTCCAAGATCCAACGGTCCAGATTTGTTCCACTCCCCTCCTATCGCTTATTTTTGTTCCCCACTGATTCAATATCCACCGTTGATCTATCACTTATATCGGACGACCCGACGCTAATCGCACCCCCACCCCCATCGCAACCGCAAAGGTCTTGCTGCACCCTCCGATTGCGATCTTTCGATCTAATCTCTACCATCGATTCCCCTGTTGATCCGACGACCCTCGCTTTGCCGCCCCAATCACAATCGCAATTTCCTATCGATGCCACCTTTCCACCCTTTGCGATTGTGATTCCCTGATCCAATCTCGACTGTCCATTTAATCCAAGACCCAACGGCCATAAACCAAGCGCACCATTGTTCAATCGGATTGTCAACCCTCCCATTCCTCCCCTTCGATTGGATCGTAGCCGTCGATCTCCTCCTGAGATCCGACGGTCCTAAATGAATCACCTTCCATCCATGTCGAGTCCCACCACACAGGATCATTTTCATTGCATTTTCGTTCATTTCTATGCATTCCGCCCAACTTCATAAACCATCCCGTTGTTTAATCTCCACCTTCGATCTCCGCCACGAGACCATGATCAAATGGCCCACGAGAATTTCTCCACCGGAACCCTATTGGTCGTTGTTTACACTTTGTTACTGCATTGATTCATCATTGTTCCATCTAAAGCCACCATATTTACCACCGCCACTCCACCTTTTCTCCCCGCTCTCCATACTCATCCTTCCCTATGCATGGATTTCGTAACAGAGTTGTGTGTTTTGCAGGGTACAGGCGGTGGACGCCGCAATGGTCCACGGTCATTGTTACAGTGGCAAAAAACCAAATAAAGATCATTTTTAGAGTTTAAAAGTATAGAGGAAGAGCCTGGGAGGATATCAGAATGAAATTTTCATTAAAAATAAAGAGTTTGACCGTGCGAAGTCCTTTCCGGCGCAATCAAAGCCCAGTTTTCGCCGACAGAGATGGTTGAAGCGGCAAAAAGTATCAGTAACAGTGGATCACCCAGAAAGGCCCAATACTGAGAAAACCATATCATCAGGGTTGCTACATCAGCAGAATTTTCCTACCTGTGAAAGGACAAAGCGCCCGTATTGTTTCCATTATTTACCGTGTTCCTGAAGAAATTTCAGCCCTGACGATAGTCCTAATGCTACCAGAGAATTTATTAGGCAGTATGGCGAATTTCACATCCATTAATTCACCTTCATGTTTATTCACCAATGTACTACAGAGTTCTGCAACCATGGTACATCAAAGACATACTCAGAGTAAATGGAAGCCTGAAGAAGACCACTCTTGCATCCAAAAGAGTGCTAGAGATAAATGCACAGGATTTAAAACAGAATGGGCTTCGGCCCTCTTCCTATTCTAAGTTTTAATGATCCATTTAGTTTTTCACCTACCTCCTCTGCTCATATTTCAGCTATAAAATTCAGGAAGAAACTCATTGTAAAGGTGGTTGATCAGTTATCAGAGGATTACAAGATGTTTCTTTTGAGACATAGTCTCTGTGTAAATTTGCAAGATAGGCTGAGGAAGATGTATCCAGACTGAAATTTCAAGCTATTGGAAATGTTGTACTTGACTGGTGTTTCTCTTAATATGACAAGCACATTTCTTTGGATCCCGATTTAAAGCAGCTGGTGACGTTTTTCTATCTCTGTGTTTTAATTCATTACATTGCATTTCTACTGGCTTGCATCAGAAAGTTGGCATAGGATTTACCCTTGTTAGGTACCCTATGTTTCTACTCTCCTTTCCTTTAATGTTTTTCTACTGTATGTGTATCTGAGGATTGATTTCAATTAATTTAACCAGTGTAGTGGATTTTATTGCCTGCTAGCTGATGTATGAGTTATTGAGGTCAGTGTTTCAGATGTTCTTGTTGAGGTTTAATTGAATGAATTGGGAACACTGGGAGGTCTAGAATTTGATTTCCGTCTCACTAGGATCCTTCTCTATTGGCTAAACCCTGATAAGTTCCCTTAAGCTAGAGGCCGAAGCATTGAGAGTTCAAAGTCTCTCTCTGATCTTAGGTTTTCAACTTTGCATTCCAAAAATCTAATGTTTCTTGTCTGAAGAGTTTACCTTTCGGGTTCTGGATCACAGGCTGTTCATGGTGTGTCCTGTCCCTGGATCTAGCTTCTGAAAGGTCACCTTGGAGGTTTCCTTTTTTTCACCTTCTCTCTTGTCTTTCCATGCTATCTTATCATCTTTAAGATCCAATGCTTTAGATGACTAGCCCAACTGAAAGCCTGCATATTGAATAGCAAGTAAACCTTTTGCTGACTCCATTTCCCAATGGTCTTGAATGCTCCCTGGAGTATCTCTCCTTTGCCTAAAATCCTCTTTGGTCATCCTTGTCTTATATTGAAACCTTCTTTCCTGATTCTCAGAAAACCAACATACAATCAAACAAACAAACCAAGCCTTATAACTAGCCTAATATCTCAAACTTAGAGCTTTCAAAGACTTAAAACCTTTGCTCATTTAGAGAGATCCCTCTCTGGACCTAGGAGGGCTAGATCCTGAGGTCTGAAAGCGGTTCTGATGTTGTCTCATCTTTTTGTCTTTCCAATCAAGCCAAAACATGGGAACCCCAACATAATGGCGACTCCGCTGGGGAAAAAATCTGAGAGCCTATAACTGATAACATTGGTCTGTCTCCCATTGTCGTCACCAACATAATGGCGACTCCGCTGGGGACTTTCTGAGTATTTTTCACGTTACTACATCATAAGAACCTCGGAAACCTATAATCTTTGGTTAGGTTGGCATTTAAACACTCCTATTCACAGATCAACCTTTATACCATTTGTTGTGTCTCTCCCACACTCTTAGACAGAGTCTGGAAAGGGCCAGGTAGCCTCTGGATCTCACACCCTTTCAGAGGTGACATATCTGGTAAACGCCCTCCCAGTCAATATCTAGTTAGAGTTTTCTGTGTTGAGAAGATATCCTTGAAAGGGGACATCTCATTAGCACTATGGTGGACAGTGTACCCTCCAGAAGCATCCTAAACCTTCCACTTGGCGACTCCACGAATCCTTAAAGATCATAAGACTCCATTGGTGATCAGTAGGCTTGCTGATTATCTTGGTTCACACAAGTCTCCACTAGGAGACCAGCCTTTATAACAACATCAGCCATTAGAAGTAACAATCAGGGTTAGGCTCCTTTGTTGAAAACAACATTTTGGCTTCCAGAACCATTCACACAAGAGCTTACCCTAACCCAAACCCCCCTGAAATAGTTGAAAACCTTGAGAGCATCCTCAAGAGATATCCTACACCTAAACAATCAACTATTTCCAGCCACATCCATAGAGCTAACTCTACACCAGAAGACTTTTCAGCTCTATCAAACCCATTTTTTAACCTAGGCACTCAAAACAGCTTACCAAGAACTAGGTCATTCAGTGTCCTAGACCAGCCAGACCTTGAGCTTCCTGGTTCACCAGCTCAAAGAGGTAAACACCTTTGGGATAGACAGACCCTTCCATCCACACCCCCTGATATTCACTTCATTCAAAACTTGGGGCTCTGCCACCCTAAATCTGCCCAACAAGCCTCTGCTAGTCCTAGTATCCCTGTCATCCATACACCAGCTGCTCAAGCTAACCCTTCACCTCCTCAAAACATCATCATGGTAGCCTAGTATGCACCTCTGGTTTTACCCCAGCCTCTAGTACCCTTACCAAATAATTATCAATCAAATATCCCACACGTCACTGCAAAAGAGTCCACCAGAGCTTAGCACCATGTAGATAGGATGGAAGATTCTTTTGACTACATGGAAATAGACAATGATACAGTCAAAATGAGAATATTTTCCCAGAGCTTAGGAGGTGATGTGAAGAAATGGTTCAAAATCCTACCTCCTAATAGTATCCAAGACCTCCCTGCTTTGTATCAGAATTTCATAAACAAATGGGAAGTTAAGGCCAACCCTCTCCAAATCCTAGCATAATACAAGAACCTAAAAATAAACGTAGGAGAGAGTGTCCAGGACTACTCTACAAGGTTTAACAGCGTTTATAATGCTCTTCCACCACACATGAAACCTCCCCAAGGTATGGTTCTAGTGAAATACCCTGAAGGCCTGGATGCTGACATGGCCTACCAGCTTAGGGAGAGGGATTACAACACATTGGAAGACATGAAAAAAGGAGCAGTGAGTGTAGAGGCAAATCTGATTGAGAAAAAAACAAGATTGAGAGCTGAGAAAAGGGTAACATATAGAGATGACAATGTAGCTTCCACATCTGACCCCAATTACGACCGCATATCCAAAAACATGGAAAAGCTACAACAAATGATGGAAAAAATGGTTGTCACAGTTAGTAACCAAAACAGAAATCAAAACCATAACTAGAACCAAAACTTTAGAAGAAACAACACCACTCCCAACAGACAAAGAGAATCAGATCAACAAGTTATCCCCCCATTCCAAGAGAACTTTCTAGATGAATATGAGGGAATCGTAGAAGAGTCTGAGGGAGACACAATAAACATGTTTGAAGTAGAAAACTCAATCCACAACTATTCCACAGAAAAAGATCAGCCCTCACCCTCATATTGGGATGAGGAATGGTTAGAATCTGAGGATTACAGGTTAGGATTTGAAGATGCCATCATGCAGGTCAGACAACAATATGAACTTAGAAGAAAAAAGAGCCAAGACACTGCCAGGCCGAAAGCTTCTGAGGTTACCATCAAGAAAAGGCCTGAGAAAACTTCTAAAGTGACTGCTGAAAGTAACAAATCAGCAGCTGAGAGTTCTGGAAAGAAAAAAGAAAAAGAAAACCAAAACACTGATAAACAAGGTAAACCAACTAACAACACTAGCACTACAACTAGTGCTCCTGATAAAAATTTCATCAACACTGTACATAATGAGAATAAACACACTGATTTAGCCACCAAGGCAGTGGCTAACAAAACAGAGTCAAACATTCCAAAGAGTCAGTCCACTTTCAATCTCGAAAGTGAGATTGCAAAAATTAAAATCTCTGTACCACTCTCTGAGCTGGCCACTCAGGGTGTATATAACGGCCAAATTTTGAAAGCATTAAATTTAGGTGAGAACAGTGACACTGTAAATCTGAGTGATGATCAACCTGCCCTTCTGTTTGGTCCAAAGATAGAAGGAAAGTTTCAGGAAGGGGTAGTGCCCCCTTTTTATATCAGTCTTAATATCCATGATAAGATCCTCCACAATGCAATGCATGATTCTAGGGCATCACACAACCTGATGCCTAAAGTAGTGATGGAAAGATTAGGCCTAGAGATAACCCGCCCCTATAAAGACCTATATTCATTTGACTCTAGCAAAGTAAGGTGCCTTGGCCTGATCAAAGATTTATGTGTGAGCCTTACCCAGATTCTAGCCAAGTGTATGGTCATGGATGTTGTGGTGGCAGATGTGCCACCTAAGTATGGTATGCTATTGTCAAGGTCACGGGGAGCCAAGCTACAGGGTACAATGTAGATGGATGGGGCATATGCCACAATCCCTATTTTTAGCCAACTTAGAAGACTGTAGAGGGAGGCACAAATGAAATTCCTGGTCAGTAGCCTCAAAAAGCCTGAAAAGTCACCTTTGTACTCTGTACACATAGATCTTGACTCCTTCATTATTTGCACTGATGAATCTTTGGAGGAGTCAGGATGCAAAATCAGAGATACACACAATGAAATAGAGCCTATGAACTTTAACATAATGGCTAATTTAGACTCGGAGGAGAAAGATGCATAAAACTTTGAACAGTGCACTGAAACAAAAACTCAGGGTAAACTAGAAATAGAATGCAGTCGGCTGATTAGTTAGTCTTCGTAAGCTCATACACCACATCAAGAACCAAAAAATGGTAAATCCGAGAGCGAACCTTTATGGGAAATGAATTTCGATGGGTCATGCACCAAGAGGACTGCAGGAGCAAGAGTGTGGGTGCATAACACAGAAAGTGACTACGTAGAAAGCCATGCATGTAACCTGCACTTCAAATGTACAAACAATATCACAGAGTATGAGGCTCTAATCCTAGGCTTAACTCTGTTGAAAAAATTAGGAGCCCATAGGATAATTGTGCATGGAGACTCTAAGCTGATCATTAAAAAGGTGAATGGTGAATACACAACAAAACATCCCAGGCTGAGAGCGTACAGGAATGACACTATGGATCTATTGAAAACCTTTGTGGAATACGATCTGGTGTTTGTCCCTAGAGGTCAGAACGAAATTGAAAATGTACTAGCCTACATGGCTAGTTCGTATCATAAGCCTCCCAGTGACCAACAGATCATCGTTCAGACCAAATTCATACCTGCAGTGCCGGACAATGAAAAATATTGGCAGGTCTTTGAGGGCGATAAACAGATTGAAGATTTCCTGGTAGGCAGAGATGAGTTTGAATTTTCTGATTCAGATGCTAAGTCTGACAGTAGCTGCCTAAGTGAAGAGTCCTAAGATGAGGAAGAACCACCCTGTAACATAGAAGTAAACACTTTAAACGAAAAGATTGGAAATCCAAACGAAAAATATGAAAACGCAGATAGTGAAGAAGTAGAGGTGCTGCAGACCAAAGATAAGAAAATACCTCGAGGTCTGGCACCTTTAGAGGACCTTTTTGACTTTGATGATGTAGCAAAAAAGCCCACTATAGAACATGCAGACTTTGATGTCGAGGAATGCAACATAGGCACTGAAGAGAAAACCAAGATAATCAAATTGGCTAAGTCCCTGCCTGCAAACATGAAAAAGAAATACATTGACCTATTCAAGGAATTCATTTATGTGTTTTCTTGGAGTTATGAGGACTTAAGGGCCTATGACACAAACATCATACAACATAAAATACCCTTGAAAGAAAATCAAAAGCCCTTCAGACAAAAACTTCGCAGAATAAACCCAAAACAATTGCCTGTAGTGGAAAAAGAGATTAAGAAGATGTATGAGGCAGGTATAATTGTTCCTGTGAGGTTCTCTGATTGGGTATCAAACCTAGTGGCTATGAGAAAGAAAACAGGGGAGATCAGGCTATGTATTGATTTCAGGAATCTTAATAGAGCCTCACTCAAAGATAATTACCCTTTGCCAAAAATGGAACACATCCTTCAGAGGGTAGTAGGCTCAAAAAGGATCTCCCTTCTAGATGGTTTTTCAGGTTACAACCAAGTTTTAGTACTCCCAGAAGACCAACTCAAGACCGCTTTTACCACTCCATGGGGAACTTTTATGTATGTGAAGATTTCATTTGGACTGATGAATGCTGGTGCAACCTTCCAAAGAGCAATGGACATGGATTTTTTAGATGAAATAGGACACTTCATTGTCATCTATCTAGATGACATAATAGTCTATTCCAAGACTGAAGAAGAACACCTAGAACATTTGAGAAAAGTGTTTGAAAGATGTAGAAGGTTTGGTCTGTCACTGAATCCTAAAAAGATTGTATTTGGGATGCAAGAAGGAAAACTTCTTGGCCATATCATATCTGAGAAGGGGATTAGGATAGACCCACAAAGAGTTGAGGGAATACTACAAATTACACACCCAAGGAATATCAAAGAGTTACAGTCCTTCATTGGGAAAATCAACTTCCTAAGGAGATTTATTCCCAACTTAGCTGAACACCTTAGGAATATGACTAACATGTTTAAGAAAGGTGTAGGAATTAAATGGACTGTTGAGGCTAAGAAATCTTTTGAATCAGTTAAAATTGCACTCACCCGAGCCCCTGTCATACTCAGCTCATATTTCTCAAAAGATTTCTTGATATTTTCATTTGCCTCCGAGCATACAATAGCTGCAGTTCTGCTACAGAAAAATCCAGAGGGAATGGAACAGCCCATTTCTTTCTTCAGCAAAGCCCTGAGGGATGCACCCTTGAAATACAACATAATGGAAAAATAGGCCTATGCCTTGGTGAAGGCCTTGAAAGACTTTAGGGTGTACATATTGCATTTCCACACCATAGCCTATGTGCCAAACATATTGGTTAAAATTTTTTTGTCTCAAGACCCGGATGGGAAGAGGGGCAAATGGATTGCTGTAATCTTAGAATATGACCTTGAGATAAAGCCCACAAAACTAATTAAAGGTTAGGGTTTAGCTCAACTAATGGTTGAATCAAATCTGCAAGCCCTTGACATTAACGTGCTAGATGCCTTGGATGAGCAGCAGGGATTTCCTGATCCCACTATCGAGGAGAAATTTCAGAGCTCTCCTTGGTATTCTGACATTCTGTATGTGCTTACACACCTCAATGCCCCTCCTGAACTATCAAAGACCAAGGCCAAATTCTTAAAGCTAAAAGCCAGAAGCTATTGCATAATGAATGAAGGATTATACTAGAAAAATGCAAATGGCCTATTGCTTAAATGTTTGCCTGAGTATGAAGCAGAAAGGATTAAACAAGAATTCCATGCAGGAGAGTGTGGAGGCCACCTGAACTCGAAAGCCACTGCAAACAAAATACTTAGAGCTGGCTATTATTTGCCTACACTCTTCAATGATATCCATAAGATGGTAATTTCTTGACACAAATGCCATTTTTTGAAGGCAAAAGAAAACTCCTCCCCTTTCCTCTACAACCCATCACTGTTGAAGGTCCCTTTATGCAATGGGGCTTAGATTTCATAGGATAAATTCACCCTGCTTCTTCTGCACAACACAAATGGATCTTAACAGCCACAGACTACTTCACTAAGTGGATAGAAGCCATACCTACTAGGAATGCCACAGATTCAGTCATCATTAGGTTCCTAGAAGGTCATGTCCTCTCTCGATTTTGTTGCCCAAGAAAAATAATCACTGATAATGCTGCTGCTTTCAGATCCAAGAAAATGGTTTATTTTTGTCACAGGTATCACATAGTACTCGGTCATTCAACTGCCTATTACCCACAAGGTAATGGCGTCGCTGAATCATCGAACAAGAGCCTGGTGACCATCATCAAAAAGCTGCTGGAAGAGAACAAAAATTCATGGCATAACAAATCAGTGCACACCCTGTGGGCTGACAGGCTTACAAAAAAGAAGTCCATTGGCATGTCACCATATCAGCTTGTCTATGGAGCAGAAGCAGTGTTTCCTACTAGCCTTGGAGTGCCAGTGATTAAGCTGGTTCAAGAGATTCAGACAGAAGAAGACATCATGGTGAGGAGGATAAATCAAACCATTCATCTCCAGCAAAGAAGGGAAGAGGTCTATAACAGAGCTATGAAATTTCAAGAAAATATAAAGAAATTATTTGACAAAAGAACTAAGGCCTCTGATTTCAAAATTGGAGATAAATTTCTGAAGTGGGACTCAAGGAGAGAGGAAAAAGGAAAGCACGACAAGTTTGATAGTTTGTGGCAAGGTCCCTACATCATCCAGGCCACTGTGGGTCCAAATGCCTTTTTTCTACAAGATTTAGATGGTACCAAACCGTTTGGGGATCCTGTCAATGGGAGGATGCTCAAACACTACTTCTGCTGATTTCCAATTTCTAGTTTCCATTTCCATTGTAAATACCATTGCTGTGTTATTTTTTCAAGAAAAAAGAGAAAATGTTCCAAAAAAACAGAAATAAAGGAGAGGTTCAGACATGCTCAAAACATGAACCTCTGAAGTGAAAAATATTGACTCTAATATGATCAAAACCTGAGCCAAAGAAATTAAATATAGCTGGTTCAAACAAGCCCAAAACCTCGACCAGCAAAGAAGAAAGAAGAATCAGCTCTAACAAGCCCAAAACTGGAGCTGAATGAAGAAGAGAAAGTGACTCTAACAAGCTCAAAACTTGAGTCACAAAGAGAAGAAGGATGCTGCAAACTTCAGATTTCAAGCCTTCAAAGTTTTGTTTTCAGCTTCCTGCAAGTTTCTGTCCATGTGCAACTGTCTTTATGCCTTGGATCCACAGCAAACTAGACTGTCTAATCCTAGTTTGACTGTTTTGAATTTTTGTTGTAGAATGTAGAGAAGAAATCTGCTGGACAATCTAATCCTAGCAGATATTAGAATAGGTAGAGAAACATATGAGGCAAATAGTCTAATCTGGTCTCATGGAGTGATAAGGATAGATTTAGAATAGGTTTATTTCCTGTTTATAAAATAAATGATGCAAAGGGTCTGCTAGTACAAATGCACCCTAGAAGAAGAAAAAATGCTAGGATTATAGGATGGGTAGGTAGATTGTTTGGGTGATGTTTCTGCTAATTGATGTCTTCACAAATCATGGCAGCTGAAAACCAAAGAAGAAAGGTGGCTCAAGCAGCAGGCATCTGGCCTACTCCAAATATTATTTCTGAATTCTTGACTCCTTCAAGAAGAAACCATCCCCATGGTGAGCCACTGTTAGCCCCCTAAAATTCAGCTGGTGATGTTTTTCTATCTTTGTGTTTTAATTAATTACATTGCATTTCTACTGGCTTGCATCAGAAATTTGGCATAGGATTTACCCTTGTTAGGTACCCTATGTTTCTGCTCTCCTTGCCTTTAATGTTTTTCTGCTATATGTGTATCTGAGGATTGATTTCAATTAATTTAACCAGTGTAGTGGATGTTATTGCTTGCTAGCTGATGTATGAGTTATTGAGGTCAGTGTTTCAGATGTTCTTGTTGAGGTTTAATTGAATGAATTGGGAACACTGGGAGGTCTAGAATTTGATTTTCGTATCACTAGGAACATTCTCTATTGGTTAAACCCTGATAAGTTCCCTTAAGCTGGAGGCCAAAGCATTTAGAGTTCATAGTCTCTCTCTGATCTCAGGTTTTCATCTTTGTGTTCCAAAACTTTAATGTTTCTTGTCTGAAAAGTTTACCTTTCAGTTTATGGATCACATGCTGTTCATGGTATGTCCTGTCCCTAGATCTAGCTTCTGAAAGGTCACCTTGGAGGTTTCCTTGTTTTCACCTTCTCTCTTGTCTTTCCATGCCATCTTATCATCTTTAAGATCCAATGCTTTAGATGACTAGCCCAACTGAAAGCTTGCATATTGAATAGCAAGTAAACCCTTTCCTGACTCCATTTCCCAATGATCTTGAATTTTCCCTGGAGTATCTCTCCTTTGCCTAAAATCCTCTTTGCTCATCCTTGTCTTATATTTAACCCTTCTTTCTTGATTCTCAGCAACCAACATACAATCAAACAAACAAACCAAGCCTTATAACTAGCCTAATATCTCAAACTTAGAGCTTTCAAAAACTTAAAACCTTTGCTCATTTAGAGATATCCCTCTTTGGACCCAGGAGGGCTAGATACTAAGGTCTAAAAGCGGTTCTGATGTTGTCTCATCTTTTGGTCTTGCCAATCAGGACAAAACATGGGAACCCCAACAGATAGAGTACATGAAATAGTTAAAATATTAAAACCTACTTGGGATTTGTACGTGATTTATAGGAACACCTTCATCGTTCACCAAAAATGTGCCATCAATGGTCCCCATGGAGCTGACATGTGTAGCTCCAGGAAACGCAATAATATAGTTGGCCATATCAGCCTCATCACTGCCAACACGTTTAGCGGTTGTTTGGGTGTCTTCTTGGGCAGGGTGCATTTCTTGGCTGCCACCTAAAGGCGTAGAATGTGTACAAGAGGGTTGCTCGGAAATCTCTTGCCCTTGTGTCCCACTACCACCAACACCAGGTGCAGCATGTGTTAGATAATGCTACATACAAAATAATTTTTTTGTTAGTTTAGTTAATGTAAAAATTAAAAAGCAAACTATCAAAATTCATCTCATGCAGAACAAAAAAAATATCCTTTTGATTTTTTATTATTACCTTATATGTTTCTAGCTAGGTAATAAGTTGTGTTATCCTCGCTTCTATTTCAGGTGTTTGAGGAGCCTCTACCAAGCGCTCAAATTCCAACTTTTCTTTTTGCGCCTTCTTTCGCAGCAACAACAATGGACATGGGGATGAAGAAAGCTCTTCCTCGTACAGGGAATCATCAGGCGTATCATGGCCAGGTGTCTGCATATTTGAACAAAATTAATATTATTTCAATTATGTAAATAACTAAAATACCTGAAGATAGAGCAATGCTGGCACTTTACATGTTCTTTCGCTGGCCCCTTTCCACGATCATCCTGTCTTGAGGTTGTTCCTGTATTGCCCTGATCACTCTACCACATTGTAATAAAATTAGAAATATGAAAACTTGAAAACAATATCTAACTTGAAAACTCAAAACTCAAAATGAAATAATTTCTAAATCTACCTTTCTAATACATAAACTTTGTGCATTAAAGAGGCCCTGGAGTGGTTGAGTATAATTACAAGTAAGACTGAACACATAACCTGTTGTAGACTTACTTTCATCCATGGATCCTGTCCAATCTGACTTTGAAAAAACCACAACTGATACTTGTTGCTTTCCCCATATAAAATCCAAAGTCCAATGTCCCATTTATATATGGTAGTAACCTCTTTGTTGCTGTCTAGTGTTCTGTTTTTGGAGCTTGCATAAATTGGGAGATATTGCTGGCTGCATAGCTTGAATTGGGTCTAGTGGTGGTAGGATAGATCATGCTGTGCACTAGTTACCTCTAAGTATGAAAAACCATACAACTGAAGTCCTTACTGTTCCCATGTATAATGCCAGAGTCCAATGTTCCATTTGCAAATTGCAACATCTTCTTTGTTGCTGTCCACTTTTATGTTTTGGAGCTTGCATAAATCAGGAGATATCAGATTATGAAACATCGCTCTTTGGACGAAAGTTTACAAATATTTAAAAAAAAATGAAACGTCACATTATAGTGACAAGTTCATGAAAGGATTATACTAGAACTATGACAGGATTACTCAAGCTTAAAATCAAGTAATGTTAAAACTGTGTTAGTTATACCTCTAAGCTTATTTCACCTTTGGGTAGGTTTTAGTGAGTAAAAAAAAATGGTGTTCTTATGTTAAGTTTATCAAAAATACACATCTGACATTTTTATGTATCAACGAAGGATTGAAATATCGAATGTAAGAAAAAGGGTAACAATATAAAACATCAAAAGAGAGTAAACATAAAATCAAAAGAAACAAAAAAAATGAAAAATGACCAGAACAATTTCATACATGAATAGATCCCTGAACAATATCTAAGTAGTTCTTGATATAAGAACCATTGATCAGGTAAGATAACAATTTTCCTTCGTAGGGCCATACTAAGTGTCATGGTAAGCTTGTGATAGGTTTTTGGAATTTTGTAAGATGTAGATCTTGATGATCAGCCTCACTATCTATTGATTAGGCTTCACAGATTTAAAAAACCCAACAGCACAAATTGGATCAACTTTCATTGAATTAAGTACCTGGAACTTCAAAAACTAGATCCAGCTTGTAAGAAAGCTATTTTATTTGATTCGCAGGATGAATGACAGAGATAAAACAATGAAACAAAGGATTGGAAACAGAAAAAGAGCTGAAAACATAATTTCGTTCAAGATACTCAGAATCAGAAACAGATGAGTCTCGGATTGACTTTAACTTGACCAAGAAACATAAAAAGAGCTCGAAATGATGAAAGGATCTAGTAGCAAACCTCAAATATTGCTTGGCTTTCGTCGAAAGAGCGACTGTATAGCATGCCTCCAAGAAGCATTGATCTTGGTCTAGGTACACACTGTTGGACTTGATCTTATGCTGTGGAAAACCCTAACAACAAGTCACTGATCATCTCATTGGTGCCCTCTCTATTACATTCATGGATGTAGACCTGCAATTTTATTGGTGGGGAAACATAGCTTTTTTCATAATCAGCTAGTCATGGCTCTGGTACCATGTTAATAATTAAGCACAAGCAAGACACAACAATAAAATGGTGGAGAAGACTTTATTCCATATTCTTACTCTTGTATTGATCTCATGATTTGAATTTATAGTACATCAATTGAAACATTCTAGATTTGGATCTCACTAACAATTCATCAGTGGATCATGACAACACCTCGTCAAATATAAGGTTTAAAACTCATATCTTTTTGGTGTTGGACTTTGTGATTGTTAGGGACTCACAATCTAATATTATCTCCCACTAGTGGATCACCTTTTAGTGAATACCAACTGCAACAAAATACTATGGCTTTCTCTTGGAGTGTACCTCTTACCTCCAATGATAATATTAAAATCTTCTAGTATTGTGGTTGCCTCCTAGATTGTATTTCATCTCCAACAATGACTTTTTTCACTTGGAAATGTCTCCCCACTAGAAAAATTTTCCAGTATTATGGGTGACTTGGTAATGCCTCCCTGCCAACAAAATTCCCTGAAAATTGACTTATTTTCTCTCCTTAAATCTCTTCTTTATCCTTGCAGCTTTTCTCCTAGTTTAATAGCTGACCCCAAGCCAGGGTCTAAAGATTTGATTTTTTTCGTTACAGATTGCTACCTATCTTCTCACATTTCCCATTAACACCTAGCAACTCTAAGGGTGTCTCCTTTCCCAACTACTGTCCATTAATTTACGGTACCTAATTGAAATGAGAAAATGCCTATGCTACTCGCTGATGCTTCTCTTGGCTTGAAGTGCCTATCTTTTTTTGTGCAATTAGGATAAAAATCAATTGGATTACTTTTTCTTTCGACTAGATCATGGGATTGATATCAGAGGGAGGCTCCAAATGAAGTAGAAGGATGAGGAGGAATTGGAGAAGGCGTGAAGGATGAACATAGTCTATTTCCTTTTAACAAGCAAGAAGCTTAATTTCTTTCTTTTTGAAAACAATGGTAATCCATCTCAGTATCTAGGACAAGATCACGATGATGAGAAAGATAAAATTTGATCTTGGGACGTCAGTGTTTATTGAAATTTTTTTTCATGGGATAACAACAAGGAGGGTGAGTGGGGCCTAGGATAGTGGACAATGTGTGAACACGAGTATTGAGAAACCTCCCATAGTTTCAATGTGGTTTTGAGGAGAGAGTAGAAACTCAAGGTGGTTTAAAAAAAATTATTTAGAATTTGTCATGAAAATCCTTACCATTAGATTCTCTATGTCGATATGTTTCTAGTTCCATGTGGCATGCCGAGTGGTTCTTCATGGATTGTGAGATATCCTCATTTGAAGTTGAAAACTCCAGATCATGGGCTAAAACCCAATGCATGGTGATGTGGCACCCTGCCATAGCCCAACACTTATTTAACTCAAGGAAGAAGTGTTATTCCATCTTAGGTGTGGTAAAGATATTTTATAAAAGATCTGAAGTATTACAAGGGCCTTTGATCTTTGTCAAATGTCAATATTCTATATAAGGGATAATTCTTAGGTCCTAAGGAATTAAAATTTAAAAATTTAATTAGTAATAAATCCTCCAACGAATAACCTTATGAATCCCTCTCTCAAGCCTTGAAGAACTATATAAATACTATTAATTAATTCTCCTAAAAGCACTTCAACGAACAAACTATTGTGACCATTACTCTAAAATTAGACCCTTGTAAGGTTTAGTGTTGGATCAGGTATGTGGTGCATTGTACAAGTAGGGACTTGGCCCTTCTGAGGGAAATTATTCAAGCGTATATGAAGCTCTCTAAAACAACAAATATAATGTCTCTCCTGACTAGCGAAAGAGCTAAAGGATTCTTGTTTTTGGCATATGCTTTTCGGAAAAAAATTGGATTCTTTTAGGGTTTAATTTCAGGAATCATTTGGATCATTTATTACAGGGTTTGGCCTTTTGTTTTATTCTTTACGGTTTGGGATCCATTCAGATAAATCTCCTCTTGAAGCTATATCGATCCCTTTGTTTTTAATTGTACTATTATTTCGTCCTCATCAAAGAATCCAGTACAAAAAATCAATAAATTCATGATGATCCCTTTCTCAGATCAACGAAGAAATTGAGGACTTTGTTATGCTCCTTTTGAACATCCTTAGACTGTGTTTGGAGAATTTTTAGGGCATCGAACCTAAATTTTGTTCATACGACCTAATCTGAAATATCAATTCTTATCTTTGTGAAATCAGTAACATATCAAAATGAGTCTTGTGACTTGCGAAGGCCATGAGCTTTCCTTTAATACTGACAGTTATGAACATCACTCAGCCCTCTAGGATAGTGAACCTTGGGCATAGAATTTATTTGAGTTGTGGCTTAGTAAACAAGGATTTTTTTGGAGTGTTTGTAAGATTTTAAAAGAAATTTTAATGCAGTCACCTTCGGCCATCCTTAGGGTATCCTTATGATCATAATTCAAGCACAAAACACCTTAATCTTATTAACAGATGTGTAGTCCCTTAAAGGTCCATGTATACAATTATGGTGTAAACATTGGCAATAGTTTAACAGTGACACTTTGAGGTGTGACCTCACTTAATAAAATTAAATTTTACAACACTTAACAACATTATTCACCTGTAAAAATATGTCCTATTATTAACATTGATATGGAAACAACATTGATGTTTGATAGTAACTAAGCCTCAGAGATATATTAATGATCATTTTACAGTACATTGGATTTTATCTATGAGACAATAAATTTTAGATGAACAATAGTCATTACAGGGACCTATGTTTATAACATGACAATGATGACAATATGGTTGAGATTGTTTCTTTACTATCAAGGTATACTATAATTATGTAGATGAGAATTCAATCATTAGGTTAGTGCATTTGATCCTTGAAGTTCACTGATACATAATGAGACTGTAGTGAGAATTATTGTTATATATTGACAATTGTAGGCAAAAAAACATCTTATACACTTCTTCTTACTTTTTTAGTACCTTTAGTTCTCATGAGGAGACTGCAAACTTTACTGAGAGAAGGATTAAACAACCTTTCTGCTTCAGATCCAGAGTCTTCCAAATACAATGATCCATAGTGTCATAATAGGACAAAATCATATTTCTTGGAACATTTTTCCAATCCATACAAATCGTTTCCCACATGAACTAGTCTCCTTATCAAATATTGCCAAATTTCTTCTATACGAGGTCTAGTAAATTCCTAGAAAATCTAGGCTGACTCCAAATTTATTTAAAAGGATGTACCACATAGATGTTGATCGTTTCCAGAGAGGAGCATAGATATATACTATTGGTTTGTTGGTGAATGATATTAGTACTGAATTAAGTACATAATATAGTATTGAAAAAATACTTAGTACCGAATAGTTCATGCAAGGTACTGAGTTATGAAACAGACCTATCACAAGTTATAACTGATATATGCTAGTTTTAACTATTTGTTGTAACCCAAGACTCGCTCCTAGCTTTTGGGCTACTCTACCACCTAGCCAAATTCCCTTCCAATGAAAGGAAATAACATGTTCATGGGTGGGTTGATACTGCAACATGATTCTCAAGCCAAATTGATCATTCAGACCCAACGATATGAAATTTATAGCCATAACTGCAGTACTAATACCATGTAAAGCACCAGTCCCTAGCTAGTGGGCTGCTTTATAACTGAGCTACATGCCTTTTTGATGATTGGCTACATTATGTGCATTTTTTGATTGACACTTCCCACATAGAACATATTTTCCTTTCCATCATCCTATTAATTCAAATAGTAAGGGTTTAGTACCCTTTTCTCTAACAAGTAAAATAAGTTGATTCTACGTTGATCTAAACAAATTTTTTCATGTTTTACTATCCCATAGCTTGAAACTTTTTTTCAAGCACAAAATGAAAAAACACTATCATTGGAAAATAATTGATTGAGTTAGGGCCATTAGGACCTAGGCCATATTCTGGTCATTTTTATAAGATCAATATTCACAGCAGTTGGCCTTCCCCCCCTTGCTTTATTCCCAAAATTCTTCAAAAATTTTCATGAAATTGAGACTTAGGAACTTGTTGGTTTTACATATTTTTTTTTCTTTAGTTCAGTTGGATGGATTTCTATCCTATCAACCTCTAAAATTCCTCTAGCATACTTCACCTTCAGGACATATAGTTATTCGATAATTTTTGGAGGATGTTACACCCACAACTTTAGACGAGGTTTGGAGAATAGATAGGATTGGCTATTACAAACTCTATTTTATCATTGGAACATAAAACTATATTTTCTCATTTGGACATGATGGGGATTGAACCTAACACTAGTCCCCAGCTAGTGGGCTGCTTTATCTGAGCTACATGCATTTTTGATGATTGGCTACATTATGTGCAGTTTTTGATTGACACTCCCCACATAGAACATATTTTCCTTTCCATCATCCTATTAATTCAAATAGTAAGAGTTCAGTACCCTTTTTTCTAACGAGTAAACTAAGTTGATTCTATGTTGATCTAAACAAATTTTTGCATGTTTTACTATCCCATAGCTTAAAACTTTTTTTCAACCACAAAATGAAAAAACACTATCATTGGAAATTGATTGTGTTAGGGCTATCAGGACCTAGGCCATATTCTGGTCATTTTTATAAGATCAATATTCACATCAGTTGGCCTTCCCCCTTTGCTTTATTCCCAAAATGCTTCAAAAAATTTCATGAAATTGAGACTTAGGGACTTGTTGGTTTTACATATTTTTTTCCTTTAGTTCAGTTGGATGGCTTTCTATCATATCAACCTCGAAAAATTCCTCTAGCATACTTCACCTTCAGGACATGTAGTTATTCGATAATGTTTGGAGGATGTCACACCCACAACTTTAGTCGAGGTTTGGAGAATTGATAGAATTGGCTATTACAAACTCTATTTTCTCATTGGAACATCAAATTCTATTTTCTCATTTGGACATGATGGGGATTGAACCTAGCACCAGTCCCCAGTTAGTGGGCTGCTTTATAACTGAGTGACATGCCTTTTTGATGATTGGCTACATTATGTGCAGTTTTTTATTGACACTCCCCACATAGAACATATTTTCCTTTCCATCATCCTATTAATTCAAATAGTAAGGGTTCAATACCCTTTTTTCTAAAAAGTAAAGTAAGTTGATTCTATGTTGATCTAAACAAATTTTTTCATGTTTTACTATCCCATAGCTTGAAATTTTTTTTCAAGCACAAAATGAAAAAATACTATCATTGGAAAATAATTGATTGTGTTAGGGCTATTAGGACCTAGGCCATATTCTGGTCATTTTTATAAGATCAATATTCATAGCAGTTGGCCTTCCCCCTTGCTTTATTCCTAAATGCTTCAAAAATTTTCATGAAATTGAGACTTAGGGACTTGTTGGTTTTACATATTTTTTTCCTTTAGTTCAGTTGGATGGCTTTCTATCCTATCAACCTCGAAAATTTTCTCTAGCATACTTCACCTTCAGGACATGTAGTTATTCGATAATGTTTGGAGGATGTCACACCCACAACTTTAGGTGAGGTTTGTAGAATTGATAGAATTGGCTATTACAAACTCTATTTTATCATTGGAACATCAAACTCTATTTTCTCATTTGGACATGATGGGGATTGAACCTAGCACCAGTCCCCAGCTAGTGGGCTACTTTATAACTGAGCTACATGCCTTTTTGATGATTGGCTAATTTTTCATGAAATTGAAAGATGTGGGACTTTCTAGTTGGCTTGCATATTCCCGCCCTTCAGTTTATTTGGATGGATTCTTATCCCCCAGTAGTTTCTAACGTTTCTTCTTAATGAGATCCTCCAGTTTTTTTGATGATTGTGCCTTTTCTATTCAATTTTTTTTGTTTCAATCCCTCTTTTATAGGCCTCTTTCTCTTTTCCGATTCCACATGGTTACGGTTTTCTACCGCTTGATTCAATGAATATGTTACTAAACCATTGCTACCAAACCCTGCTTCTTCTATTAACTTCACTCGACTGAAGGAAACTTCACAACAAAGTTGAGATCTTACCATTTTTCCTGCTGATGGAGAAAGGGCCTGCAGTAAGAGTAAGGTTTGGCTACCAGGGAAGGAGAGCACACCGTGGAGAAAACCTTAACAACGATAAACCTTTGGCTGCAGGGGAAGGCGAGGTCTTCTGTTTTTCTGGTGAGAGGCAAGAATGTGAGGTGTTCTGGTTGTCCGACAAGATGCAAGAAGGCGGCATATGCGTTCCATGAAAGATCAGAAGGCATTCATAAAATAAAATTAAGTGAAAGGTTAAGAGTTAATGTATTTTTTAAATAAAATTATTTTTTAAATTATTTATATAATAAAATGTATATAATATTTTCTAATAAAAATAATATTTTAAAATAATTATATAATTAATTAATTTAAAATTTTGAAAGTCCAAAATATTAATAATTAGAATAAAAAATATCTAAAACCGACAACATCATGATGAATAGCAAGGCTTGAGATCATGATGATGATATGCAGGCAGGGCTAATGACGAAAGATAATGATGAAAGGCAGGGCTTGTTAAAGGTCGATCCCTTCGTATAAGGTATTGTTTCGTCCCTTTTCGGGCTTACTCAACTGATATTAAATGCCCTTCTATATGGATAGAGTTGCAAAATTCACCAATTGAGATTGAAAAGTTCTTTTTCACACCAAAAAAGTACATAGGACACCAAGGGGGTCTCCACAAAGGCCAAAGGGTGAAGCCCAAAGGCCAAATAAGAAGCATTTAACATAAGGTAAAGCCACCAAAGGTCAAATAAGTCAAAGACGATATTGAGGTCAATGAAGGCCAATGGCCCAAATGTCAAACCAATCGGCCCCCAAATAGCCTTTAAAAGAAGTAAAGGTCCCAAAAGGTTATAATTATAAAACAAGGACAAAACAAGTCAAAACGAGGGAAAGAAAGGGTTTTAATGATGATCGAAGATCAAAGGTAACAGTCAATATTGATAGAAGATAACAACCAAAGGTGGTAGACAAGTAAGGACCTTAAGAGGGAAAAATTGTGATTTTAAGGATAAAGTGAATGATTCCCCTATGAGGATGCAATTTCAGCTTCAGTCCCCTATGATTCCCCTATGATTCAACCCATGTGAATTCCCCTATGATTCCCCTATGAGGATGCTATTAGGATCAACGTACCTTAGGGGTTAGGGGATTTAGGCACATTTAGGGGTTAAGGGAATAATGAGTTAGTGGTTAAGGGATTAAGGATTCGGTTTGGGGGAATAATGAGTTAGTGGTTAAAAGGTTAGGGATTTTGGGGTTAGGGGTTAGGGCATTTAAGCGCATTTAGGGGTTATGGGAATATTAATGAGTTAGTGGTTAAGGGATTAGGGATTGGGGGCTTAGGGGTTAGGGGATTTAGGCGCAATTAGGGGTTAGGTGAATAATGATTTAGTGCTTAAGGGATTAGGGATTAGGGGCTTAGGGGTTAGGGAATTAGGCAGTTAAGAATTTGAGGGGTTAGGGGTGAGGGGTTAATGGGTTATGGGTTAATTAACATTAACGGCTTAGGTGTTTAGGGGTTAAGGGGTTAGGGGTTTAGGTGTTAGTGGTTTAGGGGTTTAAAGGTACAACAAAGATAATGATTATAGGGCACAACAACACTATAAGGTTTATAGGTTGATTGATATTGACACAGATATGGTAAGATTAAATAGTGAAGTTGTTTTTGATGAGGAGGTTGGACCTTTCAAAAATTCTCCTAAGTTTTGAATTACTTAGAAGCTGGAAGGGGTTGAGGATTCATGTGTCAAGCTTCAGGTAGTTGTACTTGAAGAGGGGTGGAATATTTTGAGCACGATGACTTCCGAACATCCTGTAGAAGATCCACAAGGGCAGTACAAGGGAGAAAACGAAAAACAGGCTGCAAGGACGTGCACAAGGCACCCGTGCGGTCACAACTTAGAAAATTTGGTACGGTTGCCATTAAACGAAACGAGCCGATTTGAACGCATTTGGGCGTGTTGG
>CM076576.1:152706109-152823335 GCA_034641835.2 Pinus albicaulis | reverse complement strand
CCACCTATAAAATTTGTTACAATCAAAAGGTGGCCAAATTTTTTTTTGAGCCTTCAAGAAACACTTTTATTGCTAAAAAGTGTTATCTCTTAAAGAATTTTGAAGACATCATCTCCTCTATCCAAATATTCATTGCTGTTTCCATTTCAAACTCTGAAATCCTGCTGATTTCAAAGAGAAAAGACTGTTGCAAAAACCATTTTCCCCTCCTTCCACTTCACAAACTAACCTCCATTTTTTACCCCTTTTTTCATGAAAATCCTCTATTTTTCATGAGTTTCCCTTCTTCCATTCATGAAAATCAGTTTCACATAGTTTAAAACTCATTTTTAAACTATATCGAAACCCCCAAATTCATCAAAAACTTTGAAAAATTTCATAAAAACAAGTGTTTTTTACTATGGACTTAAGCCCCCTTGGGCTAAGTCCTAACCACTTTCCCACCATACGCTTTGGTGCTAGAATCAAGAGCTAACCCCTTTCAGCGTTAATCGCATCGCAAAATCCGAGTGCACAAGTTTGTTTGCCATGTTGTAAAAATTCCGATGCGATTAAGCCCTTGTACACAGCCCCGATCTTATCTTTGTTTTATTAATCCGTGGGCCCACATCGGGCACTAAGACCATTGAATAAACCATCTCTGATCAATATTTTTCTTTGTAAAGTCAAAAATTCCTTCTTTCCAAAGTTTTGGTCTAATCATGCCCATAATGTGTTTTTTATATATAGTAAAATGGGTAGATTAAAACGACCCGAAGCATAATCACATCGCAACTATAAAATGGTTAGATTGAAAACCCCGAAGGCCCGAACTTCCGATTGTGATTAGCCCTTTATTATATACGCCCCGGGCGTATTGTATTTCATAAAGACCACAGGTGCCACAGTCGGGCGTCATGACCATTCCATATGTATATATATATCTCCTACCCCGGAAGCTTGAAACCTTTGTATTTTATTAAATATTGGGTTTTTATTATTATAAATGTTTCCGCCGGTGTGTGTCTTAAACATGAACTCCGCCGTTGATCATTAGGCCAATCTAACGGCCCACGCATTATCACATCGCAACATTTTCATCAAGCGCGTTAAAATTTCCTCCACCTCCGATTGACATCTCCCGATTCTTTCCCTACCGTCAATCTGATCTGCAGATCGACGGCCCATAACTAATCGCTCCATCTCACTCCAGGTCCTTTGCCCCACCGATGCCTTTGCCTCTGATTGCATCTAGACCGTCCACGTGTCCAAATCGGACGGTGCAGATCATGCCTCATGACTTTGGTTATATTTTATGCATTCCGCTCCTAATGTTTTTCGACCAATCCCGACCATTGATCTCCACAGATCAACGTCCCTCATTGACCCGTCTTCCAGCATTGTATCATTTCCATTGAACTCCTAGATTCAATCCTGGCCGTTCATATTTCCAAACCAACGACTCATTTTAACCCAACAGGGCCTGTCTTTTGTGGGTCCTGCCCTCTCCAAAATTCAATCTCCGCTGTTCAAATCTTGGATCTGACGATCTAGAATGAAACCACCCACACAGCTAATGCCTGTGCATCTTTTTCAATTCGCGCTCGCTCTCCCCCATTAGATCTAAGGTCCCAGATCTGACGGTCCATACTCCAAATCACGCAGCTTCAAGCACGGTCGATAATTTTCAAAAATCACGCGATGAGGGTGGTATTTGAAATCCACGTGTCATGCCGGGACGCATATTACATTGCAAAAGGAAAAACTGCCTTCTCGCCTTGTTGCAACGCGAAAACCACTGTTTTATAGCCCGAAACCATCTTCCTTCTTGTGTTATCGCGCGCGCCCTCCACCGTTGATCTCTTCAGATCAAAGGCTTAGATCTAAACTTCATTTTCCCATCGCCCTCCACCTCTACTAGGGGTTTTAACGCGTGGTCTCCACCATCCATCTCATAGGCCGGTCTCATCTGATGGCCCACGATTACCCTAAACCCCCCCACCTTTATTTTGATCATATTTCTTCCGCAATAAAGGTTTTTACTCTATTTTCTTCACATTTCTCTTATTTTCCAAATAGTGTGGCTCCTTCACATTATTAAATCAAAACCAATCACCACCATTGATCACTGCGCGATCAACGGTTCCGACTTATTCTTCCCTCTTCTCTCCTTTTAACCTTCTCTTAACTAATCTCGACCGTTGGATGATGCCATGCAACGGTCATGCTCTCTCCCCACACCCTATAAAGTAGTTTACCCCACAAACACAGGATTTCATAATATTTTGTGTATTTTACAGGTTTCGAAGGATTTTCCCATTATAATAAAGGGAAATGAAAACCGAGGGTGACGATCCTCTGGATTTTCATTCATAAAAGGAAGATCATTCCATAGGGTTCGAATCCACGTCTCATCAATTTCTTCACGGGAATTGATGTAATATGAGCCCTGCGCGGCATGCACATCAACAAGACACTGTGTTATTAAATCACAATTAAAAGAGTATCAGTGTTGAAGACAGAACAGAGCAGAACATACGATTGAAGACAAATTTGTGGGGATCACGGCTAAGATTGATTATCAAAAGCCTAATCCCCCAAATTAAAACACAGTTAAAGAAAAATTATAAATGTTTATAAGACAGAAAAGCCTCCACCACCACATTTGAGGCAAATTGATTCCTCTTAGCTACCACAGTGCCACCTGTACTTCAAAGCATGGAAACAAAGCCCGAAGTTATTGAGCGAAATCAGATATTTTCCTCAACGCAGCCGAAGATTTAATTCTGCTAAGGAATTTAATGCAAAAAATATCAGCAGAGTTACTATCACATGACACAGAGCCTTAAAGTCCACAAAAGCTCCCACCGAGCTTAATCTTAAATATAAATCAATTAATACAGTGAGAATATCTGTACGCTTCTCCATTGAGCCCCTTAATGGCCGAGAAGTCCTTAGCCTGTATTAATTTCCCTGGAAGATCTTTTATCAGGTCTCACCTCCTCATTCTTCTATAAATACTTCTGTAGAAGATGAGAAGTTGTTGGTTGATCACTAGTTGTAATACTGAAACTCTCTGAAATAATACATAGTATGTTGAAGTTGAAGAAGAAATTGAAGTCTTGGAAGCCCTGATGATGTTGTTGCTTGCTTGTTACTGAGAAGGCTCTATCATTGGATCCATGAGCTTGGCTATTGGTGAAGTATTCTAAACTGTTTAATGTTTTCTCCTATTTTTGTTTTATTCCATAATTTCTTACTACAATAGGTTGAAAGTTTTAGGCTAAGAAATGACTCCTGGAAGCACCTTAGACCTCTTCATCCTTCACTGTTTCATGTTTTCTTTTGTTGAAGTATTTTAGAGTCTTTAATCCCTCTCTTTAGTTTTCATGATTGTTTATTTCCTTAATAGTTTGAATAGTTGGTTTCAGCATGATTTATGGTTCTCCCTGCTTGTCTGCTACCACTTAAAAACTGTTATTGAAGTCTCCCTTTGAAGTTTTTTGTTTACAGTGAGTCAAGGAGATCTGTTCTAATATTTCCCTTTGTCCTTGCTTAAACAATTGGCTTAAAGGTCGTTATAATTGTGATCATAGATGTATTTAGGTGTTCCCTCTTCTATGACTGCAATTATCAGTGAATCTTTTATGTTTTCTAAATCATTTGAAATAAAATCTTTGAGGAAATAGGGTGTTCCCTGAATCTTTGATTTCATTATTAAAGTTGTTTTGAAATACTTATTTTCTTAAAGGTGTGATTTATAGAATTCATGGTTAGCCCTGTCTATCAAAAAGCTCTTTATTGTTCAAGTTATGTTTTCGAATTCCCTTTTTTGAGAATTTAAATTCTCTTTCCAAATCATTGATGTCCATCTCATTCCAAAAACCAAAGGATCCTGTGGCCAAGTTATATTTTCCCTCTGATATCCCTTATCCATTGATAAGTTTGTCATGACCTCTTTTTGAATCCATTTCCCAATGAAGCTACTACTTCCTCTTTCTACCTACCTTTCCTAGATCTTTCATTTTCTGCTGTATTAATTCAACCAATCAAACAAACAAAAACCTACACTTAATAACTAGTCAAAAACCAATACTCTAAACACACAAGATTAATATTTGCAAACAACATTTGAGAGATCCCTCTCTGAGAATAGGAGGACTAGATCCTGTAACTCTAAAGATTGGTTCTGATGTTGCCTTGTCTTTTGATTTGCCAAACTATCAAAACATGGGACACCAACATAATGGCGATCATGGTGGGACCTTGAGTAAAATTTTCAAAACAAAACACTCACTGTCTGGTATAACATAAGTAACCTCCTTCAAGAACTACCAAGTGTAATGGTAATCATGATAGGACTTATTTGAGTCAGTGACAAACTAAGTAACCCTTAGGATTCTCATTAAATCTTATCGAAGCTTGAAGGAATCAGTCACCAAGCCATAGGAGTGAAATCTATATGTTTTGACACCTTATCTAAGTGTTAAGTGACATTTAGAACACTATCATAACCTATAAGACCAAATTAACTTAGAAAAACCCAAAAAAATTTAGTTTTGCTTCATAATAAACATGGTGGTGGAATCATCCAATATCTTACCTTCAAAAAAGCTAAAACGTTCCACTTGGCGACTCCACTAGCCCCAGTAGGCCTGTTACTCATCTAGGTCTCCAGGTCTCTTTACGACTGTGTTAACCAACCTTGAAGAAGTTTAGGAGCCTAGTCCCATACTAGAGAAGACATCGTGAGAGGTAAAAAATTCCAAGAAATAGTCCTTAAAACTTTAACCTCTCTCATTTTTGAAAAATAGTCTGGCTCTACATAGGATCAATACTATATCCCATCCAGACCCAAATCCCCCTTTAATAGTTGACAATCCAGAAATAATTCTATGGCAAACTTCTAAATTTTTAAAATCAGTTGCTAATAGGAGCCTCTTAAGAACAAACTTTGTCCCCGAAAACCTTGTTGACTTAGAGGATTCACACTTTGATTTTTATCATACAAAGAACATCTTTAGAACTAGATCTCAAGGTGATTTAAACAAGACTGATCTTAACTTTGCAGATTTACAACAGAGATTTAGTAGAGAAGCTTCACCTTCCACTCCTCCTGATTCCCAGCTTCTTCATCACTTTAGCCTTTTCCATAACAAATCTTCTCAAAATCAGTTTGCTGGCCCAAGTGTTTCTTCCACTCCAATCCATACTATCACTATGAAAAACACTCCTGTTTAGCCCACTTTCACTCTTGTAAATCCACCTCTTGTAAACCCACCCTTATTTCCAGCCATGGCAACATGGTATGCCCCATTAGTGTTACCACAACATCTACTTCCCTTACCAAATGATTACCAATCCAAAATCCCTCACTTCACTGGAAAAGAGTCTACAACAGCTCAACATCATGTAGATAGGATGGAATATGCATTTGATTACATGGAGATAGAAGAAGAAACTATGAATATGAGGATCTTCGCCCAAATTTTAGGAGGAGATGTAAAGAAATGGTTTAAAAATTTACTGCCTAACAGCATAAACAATCTCCCTGCCTTGCATCAAACATTCATCAACAAATGGGAACTAAAAAAGAACCCTCTCCAAACACTAGCAGAGTATAGCAGCCTCAAGAGAAATCAAGGGGAGAGTGTTCATGATTACTCTACTAGGTTCAATAGTTTTTACAATTCTCTTCCACCTCACATGAAACCTCCTCAAGGCATGGCCTTGGTAAGGTATCTCGAAGGCCTTGATGCTGAAATTACTTATCAGTTAAGGGGGAGGGATTACGTAACCTTAGAGGACATGCAGAAAGGAGCTATGAGCGTAGAAGAAAATATAATTGAGAAAAGAAATAGGTTGAGTTTAGAGAAGAGGGTAACTTATAAAGATGACCTACTACCCTCAACCTAAACTTCTGACACGAAAATTAACAACCTAGTGAAGGTGATGGAGAGGATGCTTGAAAAGATCAATTTGAATGAGAGAGTGCCACCAAGAGAACCTCAAAATAACCAAAACAGAAATAGAAATCATAATTATAGAAGAGAAAACAATCAAGATAAGCAAAAGGAAAGTGACCAACAGATTAGACCTCCCTTCCAACAGAACTATGTAGATCAATATGAGGAAGATAGGGAGTTGGAAAGGTTGGGAGAATATTATGTAAACTTGATTGGATCAGACAGTGGGGATGATGTTTTCCTCACTGAGGAAGAACAAGGTTTTTCCTCTTATGATCAAAATACAAACACCTATAAATATTCTGATGACTATAGATTGGGTTTTGAAAATGAAATCATGGAGGTGCATAAACAATATGAACTTAGGAGCAAGGGGAACATAGATAATTCAAAGGATAAGAAAACTAATACTGCTATCAAGAAAAACAAAAAAACTCAGCCGAAAAGGAAAACAGAAAAAACCAACATTTTGACCAAGAAACCAGACATAAACAAAGACAAAAGTGTCCAACCAAATTTTGAACAGAGTACCCCTAGCACTTCAACTAGCGGTCCTAATAAAAATGTCCCAATTACCAGTCCAAACAAGGTTCAGCAAATCAAAATTACTGAAAGGAATTCAATTGAAAAGACAGATGTAAATATCAACAAGTCAATTATTCCTTTCAGCCTTGAGGGAGAGATTTCTAAGATAAAAATTACCATTCCCCTAGCTGAACTAGTAACCCAAGAAGTGTACAAGAACCAAGTTTTGAAAGCTTTGAACCTAGGAAGTGATACTGACACCTTAAGCTTAACAGATGACAAACTTGAGTTGTTGTTTGGTCCAGAGGTTGAAGGAAAATACCAAGAAGGGCCTGTCCCTCCCTTCTATGTTAGTTTGAACATACATGAGAAGATCTTACATAATGCCATGTTAGATTTTGGAGCTTCACACAATCTAATGCCCAAGGTAGTAATGGAAAGCTTAGGCTTAGAAATTACTAAACCATACAAATATTTGTATTCCTTTGACTCAAGCAGATTCAAATGTTTGCGTTTAATCAAAGATTTATGTGTTAACTTGGCCCAAATTCCTGATAAGAGTCTAGTAATGGACATAGTTGTAGCTGATATTCCCCCTAAGTATGACATGCTCTTATCAAGATCATGGGGAGCCAAACTTTAGGGAAGCCCTCAAATGGACATGTCTTATGCAACCATCCCTATTTTGAACCAAAACAGAATATTATATAGGGAATCTCACATGAAGTACATGGTGAACAATATAGATAAACCGAACAATTCCCCAATCTATTCCATTCAATCAAGTTTAGATTCCTTTGTCTTGTAGAACAAAGATAAAATCACTCAACAAGATAAGGAAAACATGGACCAAATCAGTTCACCAGAAAAATCAAATATTCCCTCGAATCAAATTCAAAACATTGACAATCAACAACAACAAGAAAATAAAAATGAGTCAAATATACTTCGGACAATAAACTTTGATGGGTCCTGTAATAAAACAAGTGCAGGGGTAGGCGTTTGGATTCAAAATACGAATCAAATTTTTTCATATAAATTAGATTTCCCATGCACTAAAAATATTGCCGAGTATGAAGCACTTCTCCTAGGCTTACAATTTCTTAAGCAATTAGAAGCCCAGAAGATATCAATCTTAGGAGATTCTGAACTTATCATAAGACAAATCAAAGGAGAATACTCTACTAGAAATCCAAGGCTTAGGGAAAATCAGAACGCTGCCCTTGATTTATTGAAAACCTTTGAAAAATATGAACTTATTTTCATTCCTAAAGCACTAAATCATCTAGCAAATGAACTCGCTTTCAATGCCAGTAACTGTCAAATACATGAGATAAATGAACAGCTTAGCGTAAAGGTAAAACACAGGCCTGCTGTTCCCGATAACAAAGATCATTGGCAAGTGTTTAAATCTGACAAGCACATAGATGATTTCTTAAAATCAGAAAATGATTTCGACATACCAATAGTAGAATCCAACCAAAAATAAAATTGTTTGTATATCGAACAAATCCCAGAAGCCAAAATAATACATTCTGCTAATATAAATCATTATGAGAATCCTTTTGAAGCAGAGTTAATTGAAAACACAGACCAAGAAGACTTGGAAGTTTTACAATGTAATAATGATTCAATTCCAAGAGGTCTCTCACCTCTGGAACACCTATTCGACTTTAACGATATAGCCAGAGAACCAAAAATGGAGCTTGTGGAAATGAATGTAGAAGAGAATAACATAGGCAGTCTAGCAGAACCCAAGATGATCAAACTTTCTAGCACTCTCCCAGCTCACATAAAATTGTAATACATAGAGTTGTTCAAAGAGTTTAAACATGTTTTTTCTTGGGGATACAAAGACCTGAAATCATATGATACCAGCATCATCCAGCACAAGATTCCCCTGAAGGAAAATCAAAAGCCTTTTAAACAAAAACTAAGGAGAACAAATCCTCTCTTACTAAATTTAGTTAAGGCAGAGATTTCAAATATGCATGATGCTGGGATCATAGTACCCATTAGATTTTCAGAGTGGGTATCAAACTTAGTTTCTGTTAGAAAAAATACTGGAGAAATCAGGCTCTGTATCGACTTCAACAATTTAAATAGAGCCTCTCTAAAAGACAACTACCCTTTTCCCAAGATAGACCATATACTTCAGAGGGTAGTTGGGTCAAAAAGGATATCACTCTTAGATGGGTTCTCGGGTTACAACCACGTGTTAGTGCTCCCAAGCGATCAAAACAAAACTGCTTTTACCACACCTTGGGGCACCTTTATGTATGTCAAAATGCCTTTCGGATTAATGAATGCAGGGGCCACCTTCCAAAGGTCCATGGATATATTGGCTATTTCATTATCATTTACCTTGATGACATAACCGTTTTCTCAAAGACCGATGAAGAACATTTGATTCACTTGAGAAAGGTTTTTGAGAAGTGTAGGAAATTTGGCTTATCTCTGAATCCTAAGAAAAAACTCTTTGGTCTCCAAGAAGGTAAACTTCTTGGTCACATAATTTCAGAAGAAGGAATTAGAATAGACCCTACAAGGATAGATGGCATATTGCAGATCAACCATCCAAGAAGCCTCAAAGAATTATAATCTTTCATTGGAAAGATTAATTTTTTGAGAAGGTTTATCCCCAACCTTGCTGAGCTATTAAAAAAAATTACGAACATGCTTAAGAAAGATGTAGGTGTAAAATGTACTTTACCAGCTAAACAATCGTTCGAACTGGTCAAACAGGCTCTTACTCAAACACCAGTCCTGGTTAGTCCAAATTTCACTAAAGACTTTTATATCTTTTATTTCGCATCTGAGCATACAATAACTGTAGTTTTACTTCAAAAGAATAACATGGGGAAAGAACAACCAATATCCTTCTTTAGTAGGGCCTTAAGAGATGCTCCTCTCAGATATAACATCATGGAGAAGCAAGCCATAGCATTAGTGAAAGCCTTAAAGGACTTTAGGGTCTATATTTTACACTCTCACATAATTTCTTTTTTTCCACATACTATTGTAAAGGACATTCTAAGTCAGGACCCTGATGGTAAAAGGGGAAAATGGATTGCAACTATTCTTGAGTATGACTTAGAAATCAGGCCCACCAAACTAGTTAAAGGGCAAGGATTAGTAAAAATTATGGCTGAGTCTAACTTCCAAGCACTAGACATGAATATGGTAGATATGTTGGAAGAAATAGAAGAGTCTACTGCTCCTTTCATTGAAGAAACATTTCTGAATTCTCCTTGGTATGCTGACATTATTTATGTGCTTTTATATTTGAATGCCCCTCCTTCTTTGTCTAAAACCAAAGCCAAATTTTTGAAACAAAAATCTTTAAGTTTTTGCATCTTAGATGGGGTATTATATTGGAAATAAACTATTGGAATTTTGCTTAAATTTTTACTTCAAGATGATGCAGGGAAAATCATGCATGAATTGCATGATGGAGAATGTGGAGGACACCTCTACTAGAAGGCCAAAGCAAACAAAATTCTTAGATCTGGTTACTATTGGCCTACCCTTTTCCCAGACACTCAAAAGTTGGTCATGTCTTGCCATAAGTGTCAAGTTTTTGATGGAAAAAGAAAACTTCTTCCCTTACCCTTACATCCTATCAGAATTGAGGCACCTTTTCAACAATGGGGTTTAGACTTCATTGGGGAAATTCATCCATCCTCCTCAGCTCAACATAAGTGGATCCTCATAGCCACTGACTTCTTTACCAAGTGGATAGAAGCTATACCTTCCAAGAATGCTAATGACTCTGTCATTATCAAGTTTCGTGAAACCAATATCCTATCTAGATTTGGTTGTCCCAGAAAAATCATAACAGACAATGCTGCTGCTTTTAAATATAAGAATATGGTTGATTTTTGTTACAAATACCACACAACCTTGGGCAATTCCATTTCTTACTATCCCCAAGGAAATTAATTAGCTGAATCTTCCAACAAGAGTCTCATCAATATCATCAAAAAAATGTTGGAACAGAATAAAAAATCATGGCACAGTAAGCTGGTTCATGCCTTATGGGCTGATAGATTAACTACAAAGAAATCAATAAATATGTCCCCCTATCAGCTATTCTATGGCATGGATGCAGTTTTTCCCACCTCATTAGGAGTTCTAGTCATGAAACTCCTTCAAGAAGTGCAGATTGAAGAGAATGATATGAAAAGAAGAATCAACCAAACAATCCATTTGCAGTAGACCAGAGAGGAAGTCTATGAAAGAACACAGTTAGTCCAAGAAAATATTAAGAAGATATTTGATAAGAGGACTAAGGCAAACAATTTCCAACCTGGAAATGTTGTTCTTAAATGGGATTCAAGAAGAGAAGAGAAGGGAAAACATGGCAAGTTTGAGAACTTGTGGAAAGGGCCATATATTACCCATGCTGAGAGGGGTCACAATGAATTTTTCTTGAAAGAATTGAATGGAGAAGATCTGTATGGAGGTCCTGTAAATGGCAGAATGCTAAAGCATTACTTCTACCAGGAATCATGAGTTTCAAAGCATTTTATTTTTCATTGTAAATATCAAAGTCTGAACATTGCATTCAAGGTTATAAAAATAAAAAATACAAAAACAAAGAAGGAAGAAAAGAGGGCAGATTGTCAAAAACAATAAAGGTACAGCCCCATACCAAAAAAAAGAAGCAAATTTGAAAGTGTACAAGCTTAAATGCCACTCCTGATAAACACACTTCTAATTAGTCATACAACCTAATCTTGACTGATTAGTTTTAAATTTTATGCTGATAGGATAGTGAATTCGATTTGCCAAACTGTTTAATCTTGGCTTATCAGTAGATAGATTAGGATAGAAATTAAAGGTTCAAACATGCTCAAAAATTTGAACCTAAGTTTCCAAAGAGAATGACTCAAATCTGTTTCAAATTCTGAGTAAAAAAATATGTAAATCTGGTTCTAATCAGCTCAAAATCTGAACCAGTCAACAAAGAAAAACAACTCAAACAAGAGTCAAAACAGAGCTAAAGAAAAGATGAAGGAAGTGCTTTGAAATTTCGGATCTTAAGCCTTCCATTTTGATTTAATTTTCTGCAAAATAATATCTATGTGTAGCTTGTTTTTATGCCATAGATTAGCATCAAGTTAGACCGTTTAATCCTGACTTGTATGCTTTTAAATTTCTGTTTTAGAAATTAGTGAATAAAATCTATTGGACATTTTAATCCCAACAGATGGTAGATTAGGTAGAGAAACATCTGAACTCAACTGTTTAATATGAGTTCAGGGATAAATAAGGAGTAGAAATAGATTAGATTTCCTGCTTTCAAAAGAATAAAATGTTGTAAGAGAGTTTGCCAATCCAAGTGCACTCTAATGAAGAAAAAATGTTAGATCAATAGGATTGGATAGGTAGAAAGCTTGAGTTGATGAAAGATTCATTGTTTTTCATGGCTGATAATATGTTGTAGAGAAAATAAGATCATTCAATCAAAGAAAGGCAGCCCAATGGATGAGGCACTGATCAGCCTCCCAGAGAATGCAAGTTTGAAGTTCTTGTTGCCTTCAAGAAGGCACCATCCCCAAGTGGAGCCACTGTTGGCCACCTATAAAATTTGTTACAATCAAAAGGTGGCCAAATTTTTTTTTGACCCTTCAAGAAACACTTTTATTGCTAAAAAGTGTTATCTCTTGAAGACTTTTGAAGACATCATCTCCTTTGTCCAAATCTTCACTGCTGTTTCCATTTCAAAATCAGAAATCCTGCTGATTTCAAAGAGAAAAGACTGCTGCAAAAACCATTTTCCCCTCCTTCCACTTCACAAACTAACTTCCATTTTTTACACTTTTTTCCATGAAAATCCTCTATTTTTCATGATTTTCCATTCTTCCATTCATGAAAATCATTTTCACATAGTTTAAAACTCATTTTTAAACTATATCGAAACCCCCAAATTCATCAAAAACTTTGAAAAATTTCATAAAAACAAGTGCTTTTGACTATGGACTTAAGCCCCCTTGGGCTAAGTCCTAACCACTTCCCCACCATATTCTTTGGTTCTGGAACCAAGCACTAACCCCTTTCAGCGCTAATCGCATCGCAAAATCCGAGTGCACAAGTTTGTTTGCCATGTTGTAAAAATTCCGATGCGATTAAGCCCTTGTACACAACCCCAATATTATCTTTGTTTTATTAATCTGTGGGTCCACATCGGGCACTAAGACCATAGAATAAACCATCTCTGATCAATATTTTTCTTTGTAAAGTCAAAAAACCCCTGTTTCCAAAGTTTTGGTCTAATCGCGCCCATAATGTGTTTTTTATATATAGTAAAATGGGTAAATTAAAAAGACTCGAAGCGTAATTGCATCGCAACTATCAAATGGTTAGATTGAAAAGCCCGAAGGCCCGACCTTCTGATTGCGATTAGCCCTTTATTATATACACCCTGGGCGTATTTTATTTCATAAAGACTACAGGCCCCGCAGTCGGGCGTCATGACCATTCCATATGTATATATATATATCCTCCCCCCGAAGCGTGAAACCTTTGTATTTTATTAAATATTGGGTTTTTATTATTATAAAGGTTTCCGCCGGTGTGTGTCTTAAACATGATCTCCATCGTTGATCATTAGGTCGATCTAACGGTCCGCACATTATCGCATCGCAACATTTTCATCGAGTGCGTTAAACTTTCCTCCACCTCCGATTGAAATCTCCCGATTCTTTCCCCACCGTCGATCTAATCTACAGATCGACGGCCCATAACTAATCGCTCCGTCTCACTCCAGGTCCTTTTCTGTGCTGATGCCTTTGCCTCCGATTACATCTGGACCGTCCACGTTTCCAGATCGGACGGTCCAGATCGCGCCTCACAAATTTGGTTATATTTTATGCATTCCGCTCCTAATGTTTTTCGACCAATCTCGACCATTGATCTCCGCAGATCAACGACCCTCATTGAACCGTCTTCTGCCGTTGTATCATTTCCATTGAACCCCCAGATTCAACCCTGGACGTTCATATTTCCAATCCAACGGCTCATTTTAACCCAATAGGGCCAGCCTTCTATGGGTGCTGCCCTCTCCGAAATTCAATCTCTGCTGTTCAAATCTTGGATCTGACGGTCCAGAATGAAACCGCCCAGCCGGCTACTGCCTGCGCATCTTTTTCAATTCGTGCTCGCTCTCCCTCGTTAGATGTGAGGCCCCAGATCTGACGGTCCATACTCCAAATCGCGCATCTTTAAGCACGGTGGATAATTTTCAAAAATAACGCGATGAGGGTGGTATTTGAAATCCACGTGTCATGTCAGGACGCATATCGCATTCCAAAAGGAAAAACTTCCTTCCCGCCCTGTTGCTGCACGAAAACCACTATTTTACAGCCCGAAACCACCTTCCTTCTTGTGTTATCACGTGCGCCCTCCACCGTTGATCTCTTTAGATCAACGGCTCAGATCTAAACTTCATTTTCCCCATTGCCCTCCGCCTCTACCAGGGGTTTTAACACATGGTCTCCACCGTCCATCTCATGGGCCGGTCTTATCCGACGGCCCACGATTACCCCGAACCTCCCCACCTTTATTTTGATTATATTTCTTCCGAAATAAAGGTTTTTACTCTATTTTCTTCGCATTTCTCTTATTTTCCAAATAGTGTGGCTCCGTCACACTGTTAAATCAAAACCAATCACCACCATTGATCACTGCGCGATCAACGATTCTGAATTATTCTTCCCTCTGCTCTCCTTTTAACCTTCTCTTAACTAATCTCGACCGTTGGATGATGCCATCCAATGGCCACGCTCTCTCCCCACACCCTATAAATTAGTTTACCCCAAAAACATAGGATTTCATAATATTTTGTGCATTTTACAGGTTTCAAAGGATTTTCCCATTATAATAAAGGGAAATGAAAACTGAGGGTGACGATCCTCTGGATTTTCATTCATAAAAGGAAGATCATTCCACAGGGTTTGAATCCACGTCTCATCAATTTCTTCATGGGCATTGATGCCATATGAGCCTTGCGTGGCCTGCACATCAAAAAGACACTGTGTTATTAAATCACAATTAAAAGAGTATCAATGTTGAAGAAAGAACACAGTAGAACAGAATATTGAAGACAGATTTATGGGGATCACAGCTAAGATTGATTATCAAAAGCCTAATCCCCCAAATTAAAACACAGTTAAAGGAAAATCATAAATGTTTATCAGACAAAAAATCCTCCACCGCCACATTTGAGGCAAATTGATTCCTCTCAGCTACCACAGTGCCACCTGTACTTCAAAGCATGGAAACAGAGCCCAAATTTATTGAGAAAAATAAGATATTTTCCTCAACGCAGCCGAAGATTTAATTCTGCTAAGGAATTTAATGCACAAAATATGAGCAGAGTTAATATCACATGACACAGAGCCTTAAAGTCCACAAAAGCTCCCACTGAGCTTAATATTAAATATAAATCAATTAATATAGTGAGAATATCTGTATGCTTCTCCATTGAGCCCCTCAAAGGCCGAGAAGTCCTTAGCCTGTATTAATTTCCCTGGAAGATATTTTATCAGGTCTCACCTCCTCATTCTTCTATAAATACTTCTGTAGAAGATGAGAAGTTGTTGGTTGATCACTAGTTGTAATAATGAAACTCTCTGAAATAATACATAGTCTGTTGAAGTTGAAGAAGAAATTGAAGTCTTGGAAGCCCTGATGATGTTGTTGCTTGCTTGTTACTGAGAAGGATTTATCATTGGATCCATGAGCTTGGCTATTGGTGAAGTATTCTAAACTGTTTAATTTTTTCTCCTATTTTCGTTCTGTTCCATAATTTCTTACTACAGTAGGTTGAAAGTTTTAGGCTAAGAAATGACTCCTGGAAGCACCTTAGACCTGTTCATCCTTCACTGTTTCATGTTTTCTTCTATTGAAGTATTTTAGAGTCTTTAATATCTCTCTTTAGTCTTCATGCTTATTTATTTCCTTAATAGTTCGAATAGTTGGTTTTAGCATGATTTATGGTTCTCCCTGCTTGTCTGCTACCACTTAAAAATTGTTATTGAAGTCTCCCTTTGAATTTTTGTGTTTACAGTGAGTCAAGGAGGTCTGTTTTGATCTTGCCCTTTGCCCTTGCTTAAATAGTTGGCTTAAAGGCCGTTATAATTGTGATCATAGATTTATTTAGGTGTTCCCTCTTCTATGACTGCAATTATCAGTGAATCTTTTATGTTTTCTAAATCATTTGAAATAAAATCTTTGAGGAAATAGGGTGTTCCCCGAATATTAGATTTCATTTTAAAAGTTTTTTTGAAATCCTTATTTGCTTAAAGGTGTGATTTATAGAATTCATGGTTAGCCCTATCTATCAAAAAGCTCTTTATTGTTCAAGTTATGTTTTCGAATTCCGTTTGTTGAGAATTTAAATTCTTTTTCCAAATCATTGATGTCCATCTCATTCCAAAAACTAAAGGATCCTGTGGCTAAGTTAGATTTTCCATCTGATATCCCTTATCCATTGATAAGTTTGTCATGACCTCTTTTTGACTCCATTGCCCAATGAAGCTACTACTTCCTCTTTCTACCTACCTTTCCCAGATCTTTCATTTTCTGTTGTATCAATTCAAACAATCAAACAAACAAACACCTACACTTAATAACTAGTCTAAAACCAATACTCTAAACACAAAAGATCAATATTTGCCAACAAACATTTGAGAGATCCCTCTCTGAGAACAGGAGGACTAGATCCTGTAACTCTAAAGATTGGTTCTGATGTTGCCTTGTCTTTTTATCTGCCAAACTATCAAAACATGGGACACCAACAGGGCGGGCACCCTCACATGGCGTGACACAACGTGCACGACCGAATGAAGGCACAAGGGAGAAAACGGAAAACGGGCCGCACGAACATGCAAAAGGCACCCGTGCGGTCACAAATTAGAAAATTTGATATGGTCGCCCTCAAAAGAAACGACCTGACCCGACCTGAACGCATTTGGGCGGGCACCCTCACACGGCATGCCCGACCGAATGAAGGTACAAGGGAGAAAATGACAAACGAGCCTCACAAACGTGTGCAAGGCACCCCTGCGGTCAGTACAAATTTGTAAATTTGATACGGCCACCTTAAAATGAAACGACCCGACCCGAACGCGTTTGGGTGGGCGCCCTCACATGAAGCGACACGACAAGAGTGACCGAACGAAAGAACAAGGGAGAAACCGGAAAACGGGCCGCACGAACGTGCGCAGGGAATCCGTGTAGTCACAATACTCTTGAAGGTACATGTATTAGGGACTACATTGATGTACATGATAGATTTGGTGGATGCATACATGAAGCCTTAGTTAATTTTCATATTAGTGAAGTAGAGTTATATAATGTTGGCCTGGGAAAGGGTATGTAAGCTATAACTATAGTTTTTGAATATTTTTTTTACTATGTCGAGTCTAATTTATTTTAGACCTTTTTCTTACCTATGCCATTTTGATGTGGACAAGAGGTACTTAAGGAGTGTTTGAAAAGTAATAACGAAATTTAATATTAGATTATGATTGAAAAGTTATGCATTAATATTGGTCTAAATGGAAATAATGGGGATGTGGACATAAAATTGTACTGTCTTGTGCAACTTGAGGCAGAAGAATAATAGTCTTTGTTCCCCATAAAGGACAAAAATCGAGTGTTGGAACACAAAATTAGATAAAAAGTGTGATTTGATACCACAAATAGGGAGCCGAAAGAGCTTGGAAATAGAGGGGGAGAGGTTTGAGCTAGGGGATCGCCTACAGTACAAGGAGGAGACCCAAAAATTATTAGAACATGGAAAGAGACAAGCTGGAAGAAAGGGAGGGAGTTGTCCAACTAAGGAAAAAAAGAAAATCAATAGAAATAAGGGTACCGAAGAAGTTAGTATTTATGCAGGGAAATTGTGCGTATGAAAATTGTGCAAGACTTGGGATGCATGGAGCTACACCAGTGATGGTGCCCTCAAAACAACAACACCTATTTCCATGGAAAATGTTGTAGGATGCGCACAGGGTGGTGAAGAAACTTGAATTTAGAAGATGAGAAATTCAACACCCACTGGAAAAAATTCCAACTTGACTTCTTGAGATTTACGAAAATCCATTGAAACAATGGAGGGGAGATATTCCCAACTTCTTACTGCATAGGAGGAAACTGAGCCAAGAAAAGAAAAGATAATTCCCCATGTTTTCTCTTTGAATGAGACGAGTGAGACAATGTTCACAACACCGATCAAGAGACACATAATATTGAAAGAATTCTTAGCATTGATGGAGTTTACAAAGGTGTGGAGAGCCCACCAACTTATAGTAGAAGGGTTTTCTTGACTCTCAAGGGCACATGACCCTTGAACTGATAATTTCTGCCTTATCATATTAACACCAACCATGAATTCCACCTTTAGAATAGTGAACTCCCATGTCCTAGGGATTGAATCAACCACGAAATTCTTTAACTCTCCCCACCCTGTATCCAACGACAATGAACTTGGTATAAAGGAAAAGGAGGGAATTAAGGGTTGTCCAACTTCATAAGACTCCACATGTTATGAGGGGTAAATGGGCGTGTGGCTAACACCCCCACAAACCACCAACTCAACCTTAATGATGAGATCCTGATGCCAAATGTTATGCACCGTGATGCGAATATGTGCATATATTAGAGGATATAGGGGTGGCATAGAAAGGAAGGCTTTGGAAACATTCAAAAAATAATTCTCATGGTGCATATATCCAACTAGCAAAACAAGAGAGAGGAACAATTATATTGAGTGGAATTATTCATGGAATATCTTTCCAACCTGACATGTCATTGATCGACTCATACTAACCCACTTCCTTCAAGAAGGAAGGCTTGATTTGTTTGTGTATTCAGCTCTTTGTTTTGGCTTCTTCAAATGTGGTAATAAGCATTTTGAGAGAATGATTTTAGGGCACTTATATTGATTTTTCTAAGGAGGAGGGATAAATTGTTGCTCTTCAGGAGAAAACCTTTTTGAAGGTGTTGAATAATGATAAGGGAATCCCCCAAGATCACTAACTTAGAGACATCTCGATCATTAGCCAATTGGAGACCTGGAATAAGCCCATACATTTATGTGAGATTGTTCATTCTTTGAATCACTAGCCCCCATAAGTACTTTATTTTTCGTATTCCATCGGGATTTAGGAGACTCTTGAATTTGCTCCAAACCATTGCAATATATATATATATATATATATATATATATATATATATAGATATATAGATATATATTATTTTTTAATCCAAACCTAATTATTATATAATTCCACAAATTATATTATATATTAACCCAAAGTTCCAAGGTTTAAAAAACCAAAATTCAAAAGCTATATTATACATATTAATGCATTATATATATTAACTCAAAGTTCCAAGGTTAAAAAAAACAAAGTTCCAAATTTATATATTATATATAATTCCACACATTATATATATTAACCCAAAGTTCCAAGGTTTAAAAAAACAAAGTTCCAAAGTTATATTATATATATTAACCCAAATTTCCAAGGTTTAAAACAAATTATATATATTAACCCAAAGTTCCAAGGTTTAAATTAATGAAAAATCATATTCCATGGCATATGTCAAAACGTATGGTAAGGTTTTGCTACCGACGCATATTTTAGACACGTCGGAAATGCAACGCTTCTAAAATATGTGTCGGTATTGCGATGGTTTGGAGAAAACGTTGCACCGACGTTTTCTCCAAACCGTTGCAATACTAACACATATTTTATAAGCATTGCATTTCCTACGTTATGTCCCACAAACGTCGCTCTTCCGACGAATAGTTTAGAATGTCACATTTCCGACGACATTCATAAACGTCGAAAAAGCGACGATGTCCCTAAACGTTGGTATAGCGATCGTTGGTGGCGGGATTTGAAAAATTGATAAAATTTGGGGAAATTTCCAACAAAACGACAAAAGTGTCAGAATTTCCGCCAAATGTACTAGTGACACTCTCTTTCTCCAATCTATCTATTTATCACACCCTCCTCCTCTCCCTCCCTCCCTCTCTCTCTCTCTTCCCCTTCCCTCCCTCTCCCTCGCTTATATCTCTCTTCCCTCCTGCTATCCTCTCTCCCTCTCTCTTCATCTTCCTTATCATTCTCTCTCTCTCTCTCTCCATATTTCACTCTCTATGTATTTCTTCTTACCTCCTTCTCTCTTCCCCTCCATCTCCAGCTCTCTTTCCCTACCTCTCTCCACTCTCTCTCTTATTTTCTCTCCCACCTCTCTCTTTCTCTCTATCTTCACCTTATAAATTTGTTAATATATGCCTCTCTCTCTCTCTCCTTCTCTCCTCCCTTCTCTCTATCTCTGTAATATCCCAAAATTGAGATTTTCTACAACAAATGAAATATATTAATATATTCAAAAGTTGGAGCTTCAAAAAACCATGAGAATGGAAATGTAGATCAGCTAATCAGATTTAAAATAAAATATCACCAGCAGATGAAATAACCTCAGCAAGTATATGGCCTATATCCTCCTTCCCAAGTGGGGAAATGCAATGATATAGGGCATAAAATAGTTTTCTTCAGAAAATAATGCATTAACAGTAGATAATGGGACTTGGATCCCTAATTTTAGACAATATACAACCCACTTGTAGAATTGGATGTGAAACAAATGAATCTAGCTACCGTAAATAGATCTCCCCAGCTCAAAATAGCTTATAAACACCCCGATCCCATGACTTCTCTACAACAGAATTTCTGAAGACTGTGAGAGCATAATTCCCATGAGGGTTTCTATAGAAAATTATGAAATAAGACTTATTTGGAGATTATATTAATAAAATAGCAGAGAAATTGAGGTTTAACCTCTTTTACACAAAGAAAAAGACACCCATCAAGGGTTTCTGACAATATACATGTACAAAAAGAAGCACTGCAAAAAATAACACAGTTTACTACAAATATGTATTAAGAATGGCTGAATATAACATAAAATAGATGAATAATACATAAAATGGCCCTAGGCTCTCTTTATTAGATCTGCCGGAGGGAAATAAACACCTCCTCCTCAAAGACTAGCACAAAATCTAAGGGTGCAACCCTGCTGCTGCTGCCCCTGCATAAAAAACGCAATTTCTGAAGGTAACTACGTTTTAGATGTTAATTTCTATTTGGATCTAAGCAATATGATAGAATTGAAGCTCAAAACCCTCCTTTAGATCCCTTAAGCAAGCTGATCCAAGAATGGGATGGAATTCCCGCACGGGAATTCTTTGCACTAAGCAGTGCTTCAACCACAGATAAAAAACTGAAGCATGCAAGTAGTCAAAAGACCAAATATAGCTGAATACTGAATGATATCCTTTATTCTATGCCCTGCTTTTTATCTTTGGTGAGCCTCCTCACCCTGGAACCCACACATTGTTGAGGTGACTTCCTAGTGAAGATTCCTCCTTCAAAACTGCACTATCCTTGTTGGCTTCCCTCCCCTTGTAGCAGCGCTATTGACTTGGTCAACTGGGACTAATCCACTTGCAATGACTCTTTTCACACTAAGGGTTCTTAAATCTAGTTCTCATATGTGTGTCTAGGCTGATCCTTGTTCACATTGAGCTACTTTACCTGGGTGATCTCTTCCTCCTCAAGAATGCATGTTGACTTAGTCAAACTTGACTATGTCCACATCTATTTTTCCCTTGTTCACACTTGAAAGTGTAAAATCCAGCTCCTAAGGTGATCCCCTTCCTTATTAAGGTGGAAATTATTCATATTTTTATTTTTCTTGGGCCTCCTTACCAATTTATTCCTCTCCTAGGTGAAAGTAGCAAGATCTAATATTCCAAATTACTGTGTGAAAATTTTGGAATATTACAGTCCTCCCCTCTCAAATGTTTCTTTCCCTCAACAAACTACAAATATAGGACTGAAGAAACTTCTCTTCTCCCCCTGTAGCATCCTCATATGATAATACTCCCAAGGATCAAGGTGATGTTCCATCAACACATCTCCAAGCTTCCCCTCCCAAGTGTATACGCTGTCCTCTGGTGAAATTTCCAAATAGCTAACATCATGTGACAATGAAACATCCATGGAGTCAAAAATGGGATGTTTGAAGGTCCTCTTGAGGCATGAGGGATGATATAGATTCGGATTCATCATCCCCATTTTAATCTCCCCTCCCAAAGCTATCAACCAAACAAAATGAGTCACCCTCCCGAATGGCAACTCATGAAGGATCTCTTCCACCTTGGGCTCATGTAGAATAGGTGGGCTGAAAATTTGAACATGGTAGACAGGATATCCTACCCCACGTTTTCTTCCTCTCCACTCATGATAAGTGTAGAGTGCAGGCTGATCATGGGCTGCAAACAAGTTTCCCTCAAGTGGCAATAGAAATATTAAATCTTCAAAGATCCCCTCTCCAAAACCATGGATCATGCTAGCCCAAACCATTCCATTCAAAGTGAATGGAACATCACTACCATATGTCATCCAAATCAGAAAGTTTCTAAAGGTTATGTGCAAGTGAGGATGATACACATGGTCTCCTTGGTGGATACAATGTAGTCTTTCCAACTGTTGATTTAGAACATCATGTGGAAAGTTGTTTTCCAATGAGCTACCAGTTGTATATGTTTGCTCATCTAATATAAGATAGCAAGAAGTATTGTATCCCAACTGTACATAAAAAAAAAAACAATACACTTGCCCAAAGTCATGTGGAAATGGGTTATAAACCTTACAAAATTTGGCCCTAAAGTGACCATGAAACCCATGAATAATCTTGATGTCTTGTGGAGAAATGCAATGTTTACACATGGTGAGAAAATAAAAATACTCAATAGAGTAATCAACAAGTATAGAAATGTATTTCTTAACATGCATGGTGAGTAGGCTGAAAGTGAGGTCCATGTATAAGTTCCCCCATGAGGATCTCCTCATAAAAATTTGCAAGAGGAAGGGATACATGGAATCCTTGGAACACTCCATAAATAAGAACACAATCCCCTGTGACAATGCTGTAGGCCTTAGTAATAAGGCTCCATGACTCCTCCCTTCGACATTCCATATTCCAAAGCCATCCACCATCATGTTGCTATGTGAGAAGATCTTCTTCCTACATGGAAGCCCCTCATAATCCTCCAATGCTGAAGGGTAGCCTCCCTGCACCATGAATGTGCCTTCCTTCTCTCTGGATATATCATGAAAAGTATGGGGAAATTTTTTCCCATACTGTCCCAAGAGAAGCCACAAGAATAATGACTCTTGCTGCCCTCTCACACCTCCATCATACACATCATGAGGTGAAAATATGTTGATTGATGTGAAGAGGATCAAATCAAAATGATACACCCAACCCCTAAGCTGCCATATGATGTTAGTACCCTGCCAAGTGTCTTCCTTCCTCATACCCTTCGAAAAAAGGATATGCCTCATGATGGCCAAACTCTCTCAAGAGTAGCCAACGCAGCTATTGTGGTGGATTCGACACTCGGGTGTACGAAATCACATGAGCTTAGAGAGTGTGGTCTACTGTCTAAAATATTGGTAACATGCAGTATGTGGGGGGAGCTCAAAAGCATAAAACTTAAATGAAATAATATGCTAAAGTATGCTCTGGTTAAAAAAATAAAACTAAAAACACAAAAAAAAGCTATATAGAGAGTTCCAAATAGTGATAATGCAAACGATGGCTCGACGACCTCTTATTATTGAATGCTTGGAATAAAATAAAATCTTACCCACTTGCCAAAGGGTCCTTAGGCAATGGCTCTAGGTCCCGATGCAAGGATGTTTGTCTTTCAAGTTCTGCCTTTTGACACAGTCTAACTCTCTCTCTCTACTGTGGTGGACTAAGATGTTGGGTGGCCAACTATCGAGTCCTCTTTAGCTCCAGCTCCGGGTCACACACAATGCTGGTGTTTCTTGGGCAACTTTGGCCACCATAACCTTTTGATCACCATTTGTTCATCTCTTGGTGGGTTTATAGAGGTGAGCTTCAAATCCTCCTTCTCTCCCTTGGTACATGATGGATGGTGACCCAAGGGAGAGGTGTGATTGCACTGTGTGCTCAAAATTATTTTTTGTGCTCACATAATATCTAAGGAGGCACTGGTGGTTTTCCTTAGGAAAATTTCACATAGGGAGTAATTTTCCTTTGCTTGTAGTGGTCCTGGAAAGTGATTTTTTTCCATTTCCAGGAATGCACACTTTTGGGAAAAAGGGCGCACAGAAGGCGCTCTTCTCGAAGGAAAAAGCGCGCATTTGGGCATTTATGACTAGTTCAAATTTGATTTTCTCAAAACCTTAGAGATTTTAAATACTTATTCATTCCATAATGTATTCCTGTTCTATAAATCCTTAGGCTCGACATTAATTGATGTCGTCTTATGCTATACGATTTTCCAGTGTTAATAACAAATTTTCTTCTTGCTTCCCTGTGTCATAGATCTGCAAGTGGCTCACCAAACTCTTGCCCTCCATCCACCTCCATTCATCCGAGTGTGGATGTCTCCCATCAAGCTTCATCTTGGCATTCTTCCAATGTGGGCTACCATGCTTCACAACCAGTTCCTCTTCTTTGCATGTCATGAAGTGCTGGAATGCATTCTCTTGGAGATCCCTTAGTGAAGATCTCATTTCCATAACCATCTTGAATCCATCAAGATCCCATTGTGATAAAGGAAAAGCCTCCTCACTGGTATTGTTTGGAAACGCTGATAGTATCTCCAATGATATAGTTGCTGCCTCATATCCCATCTCAAAGATGAATATATGTTCCTTTGTATGGTAAACATAGTTCATGACATCCTCCAAAATATTACACTCCAACCTCAAGGGTTGTGTGAAACTCAACAATGATACATGAGGATGATGGCTCATCTTTCTCTTGAACCATTTAATATTGCATAGTGCAGTGCAATCCTACTTCTCTATCTTAACAATAATGTTTGATCCTGGATCATATGAAGAAAAATTTCCACAATTTTTTGAAGGATTAGCTGCAATAGATAAAAGTGGAAATATTCCCATACCTTGGTGAGATGCGGGAACTTATTTTATGGCTGCAAGGGCTCCTCCCTCCAATGTAATGGCTTCCCTAACTACTGATGTAGGTGGCTACTCCTCCATTTTTGTGACAGTGTTAGTACTAGGCTCCTCAAGTGGAGAAGAGGAATCCTCCTCCGTTGATCTCCTACTGTAAAACCTCCTGATTAATTCTTGAGTGAAATCTGCAAAATTAGACACCTTTGTATGATTCACATGGCTGAACCACCAATATCTTGCCTTGCCCTCCAAGTGCAGCGCTGAGATCTCCACAACCTCTTTTTCCAATACTGGGTGTAGTAGGAAAAATTCCTCTAGTTTCATCACCCAAGTCTTTGCTGCACACTTGAGTGACCCATCAAATGTAGACAACAGGAATTTGCTGCCTCTTATCATTCTCTCACTGCAGGGTCTTCTTTCTTCTCTCAGTTGAATAAACTGAGGAAAATCTAGGGTCTCTTTGAAAGCCCTAGGTTGGAACTTGTATTCTGCCAAAAACCCACTCAGGATCTCATGTTATAAGTGCTCTCCTTGCTTTCCACTTCCTTCATGAGAACAGGAAGTGCATGCATATTCTTCTTCCTCCTGAAACCTTCTAGAGGTCTCACTGCAACTTTCTCCCCCTTGAAACCCTCTTGGAGTTTCAATGCATTTCTATTCTTTCTTATTAGATCTGAAAATGGATGAGAGTAATCTCATCCTCTCCATCATTTTTATCTATTTTATTCTTAACTTCTGATTGGATCTGAAATCCACATGCTGAGCCAAGATGGCAGCTCTGATACCACTGTAATATCAAAAAATTGGGATTTTCTACAACAAATGGAATATCTTAAGATATTCCAAAGTTGGAGCTTCTGAAAACCATGAGCATGGAAATTTATATCAGCTCATCAAATTTAAAATAACATCTCACTAGCAGATAAAATAACCTCATCAAGTATATGGCCTATATCCTCCTTCCCAAGTGGGGAAATGCAATGATATAGGGCATACAATAGCTGTCTTCAGAAAATAAAAAAATAACGGTGAATAATGGGACTTGGATCCCTGATTTTAGACAATATACAACCCACTCGCAAAATTTGAGGTGAAACAAATGAATCTAGCTATCGTAAACAGATCTCCCCAACTCAAAATAGCTTAAAAACACCCCGATCCCATGACTTCTCTAAAACATAATTTCTGAAGACTGTGAGAGCATAATTCCAATGAGGGTTTCTATATAAAATGATGAAATAAGACTTATCTAGATATTATATTAATAAAATAGCAGAGAAATGGAGGTTTAACCTCTTTTACACAAAGAAAAAGACACCCGGCAAGGGTTTTCGGCAATATACATGTACAAAAAGCAGCACTACAGAAAATAACGTAGTTTACTGCAACTCTGTATTAAGCATGGCTGAATATAACATAAAATAGCTGAATAATACAGAAAATTTCCCTAGGCCCTCTTTATTAGATCTGTCGGAGGGAAATAAACACCTCCTCCTCAAAGACTAGCACAAAATCTAAGGGTGCAACCCTGCTGCTGCTGCCCCTGCATAAAAGACACATTTTCTGAAGATAACTGCATTGTAGATGTTAATGGCTATTTTTCCCTAAGATAGATGATATAATTTAAGCTCAGAACCCTCCTTTAGATCCCTTAAGCAAGCTGATCCAAGAATGGGATGGAATTCCCGCACGAGAATTCTTTGCACTAAGCAGTGCTGCAACCACAGCTAAACAACTAAAGCATGAAAGTAGTCAAAATACCAAATATAGTTGAATAATAAATGATCTCCTTGATGCTATGCCCTACTTTTAATCTTTGGTGAGCCTCCTCACCCTGGACCCCACACATTTATGAGGTGACTTCCTAGTGAAGATTCCTCCTTCAAAACTGCGCTATCCTTGTTGGCTTCCCTCCCCTTGTAGCAGTGCTGTTGACTTGGTCAACTGGGAATAATCCACCTGCAGTGCCTCTTTTCACACTAAGGGGTCTTCGATCCAGTTCTCATATGTGTGTCTAGGCTGATCCTTGTTCACATTGAGCTAGCTTACTTGGGTGATCTCTTCCTCCTCAAGAATGCATGTTGACTTAGTCAAAATTGACCATGTCCACATCTAATTTTCCCTTGTTCCCACCTAAAAGTGTAAAATCCAGCTCCTAAGGTGATCCCCTTCCTTATTAAGGTGGAAATTATTCATATTTTTATTGTTCATGGGCCTCCTTACCCATTTATTCCTCTCCTAGGTGAAAGCAGCAAAATCCAATATTCGAAATTGCTATGTGAAAATTTTGGAATATTACAATCTCTCCTTCTTTATCTCTTTATCTAACCCAAAAACATACACACTCTCTCTCCATCTCTCCCTTGTCACTCCCTCTCTCTCTCCACTTGTCACTCTATGTATTTATTCTTCCCTCCCTCTCTCCTCCTATATTCCTCCCTCTCTCCTCCTCTCCCTCAAGTTCCCTCTCTTTTCCTTCCTCTCTCTCCCTTTCTCTCATATCTCTCTCTCTCTCTCTCTCTCTCGTTCCCCTACAATCCTCTCACTTTCCCCTCACTCTCTTCCTCTCTCTCGTCCTTCATCCCTCTCCCTTTCTCGCCTCCCTCTATGTGTGTGTGTGTGTGTGTGTCCCTCCCTCTCTTTTCCATCTCTCTCTCTCTCTCTCTCTAATCCTCTCTCTTCCCCCATCACTATATCTCTCTCTCCAACTATGTTACTATATCCCTCCCTTTTTTCTTCTTTATCCTTCTCTCCCCCCTTGTTTCCATCACTCCTTCTACGTCTCTTTATCTCACCCTCTAAAAATACATACTCTCTCTCCATATCTCCCTTCTCACTCCATCTCTCTCTACTTCTCACTCTCTATGTCTTTCTTCTTCTCTCTCTCTCTTCCCTCCAATATTCCCTCCTTCTCCCTCTCTCCCTCCCTCACTCTCTCTCTCTCCCACCTCCATCTTTATGTCTCCCTCTCCCTCTCCCTCTCCCTCTCTTACCCTTCCCCATCTCTCTCACTCCTCTCCTTGTCTCTCTCTTTTCATCCTTCCTCTCCCCTCTCCTTCAGTTTATCTCCATCTCTCCTTTGCCACTCCCACTATTTATCCAACTCTATCATATGTGTTTGTTCTTCCCTCCAATATATATATATATATATATATTAAATTTAATAATTTTAGTATGAATATTAGATTTAATAATAATATTAATATTTTAATATTAATGTCAGGGTTAATAATGTTTTTTTTTTTTCATGCTATTATTATTAGTTTGGTCCATAGGCTTCATATAGAATTAGATGTTGATTTATACTCCTATTTGATATATTTTTATTTATTTATCTTACATTTTTATACCTCTTTTATAAATATAGTATTTGGCACATGGTATTAATAATAATTTGTCCCGGTATTTGGCCCATAGGATTCACCTAAATACAAAGAGATTTATGGAGTAAATATAAAAAGAGGTTTTATTTATTTACCATACCTATAGTTCATTTATATTTTTATTTATTTATCATAAACTATAGTTTTATTTATTTACCATACGTCCTGAGTAAGTAGAAAAATAAGTTTTATTTTCTTACCATACCTCTAGTTTATTTCTTTACCATATCTCTTTTTCGAGTTTTCTTTAAACTCTTCATATTTTAATTTTATATTGTTTAAATTTATTTTAAATTGTTTACTTATATGGTTGTGTAAGTTATTTTTTAAGTCGACATTATTTAGATTTTATTTTTTATTTATTTTTTAGTTTTTTTATTTTATTTTGGATTTCGACATGCTTACACTTCGAGGTCATAATGGGTTGTAGGGTTAATAATGTTTTTTTTGCATGTTATTAATAATAATTTATTCCATGGTATTTGGGCCATAGACTTCATATATAATTAGATGTTGATTTCTAATCCTATTTGATATATTTTTATTTATCTACCTTACCTATTTATACCTCTTTTATATTTATTTATTTACTATACCTCTTTTATAAATATGGTATTTGGCCCATGGAATTTGTCCCATGGTATTTGACCCATAGGCTTCACCTAAATAAAACTTCTTTTTTGAATTTGTAAATATAGAGGTTTATGGAGTAAATATAAAAAAAGGTTTTATTTATTTACCATACCTTTAGTTTGTTTACCATACCTCTAGTTTATTTATATTTTTATTTATTTACCATATCTTTTTTTAGTGTTCGTAAACATCTTCATATTTTGATAGATTTATTTTTTAATGAATTTTTAATTTCTTATTTATACGGTTTTCTATTTTTTTTTTTTTTTGTAAAGTTGGTAGGACCTCGCTATTTTCTATTTATAATTTGAAAGAAGGTTACAAAATATAAAAATCCAGTCTGTGGCCTCAACCTGCCCATAGGAAACCAGGTCTATTGGCCACCTTAAAGCGTTAAATGCCAACCAAAATTGAAACAGTTTCATTCGTCCATATGCCTCATTAAATAACTGACCACTTAGTCGAATATCTACAAAACGATGGATTAAGAGATGTCCTTCCAAAAAACAAAAATGCATCTGAAAAACATGAGAAAATTCTAAAATTACTAGCCATTAGAGGAATCAATCAGAGCTGGATCCTTCACTGTGGATCCAGGCATATCTACTTGTTGCAGCTATTGAAGTTGTTTCTCAATTCTGCCCACACGATCATCGATTCTACTGATACGATCAGTAGCATAATACTGGGTGATCTTGATATGATTCAACTGATTCTGAATGTCCTGTTTCTAAATTATTGTTTAAGCCAACATTATTGAGATTTTATTTTTAAAATTTTCTTTAGCTTTTGTTATTTTGGCTTTCGACATACTTACACATTGAGGTCATACTGGGCTGTAGAATGCGCCTCTCGGCGCAATTATTAGATCAATTGATCAAACATTCATGGAAATATCAATATTCCTTTACCAAGAAAGATGGAAAATACCCTGAAATAGCCAAGGATCCATGAAATCCATAACATTCCAAACAATGGAAAGCACACAAAATAATAACCTAACTTGTGCACATAAAGCATCCTTACAAGACCATGTAAGTATCTTTGTAACTTGGGAACATATTACTAACCATAGGGATATTCGTGTCCCTCAATACCATGATAAAATCACACATGGATCTTATTAAATACAACCATGAATAACACATTCCTCCATGAACAATGATGATACATTCATTATTATAACCCATAATAACATCATTCATCATTCACAATGAAACATGTAAATATAAGCAAATGCTTTTTTATGTATCGCTTGAATGACTAGAAACTGAGGGAGGGACTTCAACTCTCCATCCAGCCATAGGCCAATTATAGTGTAATATTTCTTGTAGTTGAACATCCCAATCCATATTCAAAGTCTAAAGAGTTAAGTGCTCAAGAGAAATTTCACCAGTACCAGTTAATAGGAACAAATAGGGATCCAAGGCACATAGTGTCTCCACTTGGTGACCTAGGGTCTAAAGCACATGGTGTCTCCACGTTAGGTATCTAGAGCACCTGGTGTTCCATCTACAACCCTATAGTGATCCAAGACACTCAATGTATCAACCAAATAATCACTACAAGAATCTAGAGCCTCAAGTATCTCCACCTACTTCACACTTAAGCAATATAGGGCCCACAATACCTCTGTTGAAGTTTGCAAAAAGAAACAATGAAATTAGCATCCAGAAACAACATCCTTGATCCTAGTGAAAATTAAGCACCTACACTAGGTGGGGCCCACACAGGCTATTTTTAGGTGGATGTCTATTTATAGATGCATGAGAAAATTCTATTTATAGATGCATGTCGACTATTATTATCCCTTATTATTACTTGAACAATAAATTGTAATCTATTCTCAATGTGGACTTCAAAATAGTTATTTGAAGTGACAAATTAGTTAGCTAAGTGAATTTTGAGTTAAGAGGTTGGTTTGTGGGACATGCAGATTGACTTGAGTTGTAACAGAGTTGGAATGCAGTGGTGCATGAGTTGTGCAAGTTATAAATCAATTTAACTCAGTTAAGTGAGTTAAAGTCAGTTGTGCTAGTTGTAGCTAAAGATACACTAGTGAGAGATAAAGTGAGTTAAATATTAATTAATTCACATATAGTGATCTCACATGCAACTAATGTTTTTATTATTCTTAGCTACATGCATGTTAGATCTAGTGGAGACCTAGTTGAGTTCTAGGTGAAAGGGATGTAAACTATCAGTTGTGACATTATCCGTTTGCACACATGCAACCACACACACATTGGATGTGCCTATGAGGATTGCAAAGTCAAGGAAAGAAAGAATCATTCATTCAGGGGTTATTTACCATCAGAGATTGAGCAATGGAGGCAGGCTGTTTGGTGACAGTAAATTTGCTAAGGAACTTGCCAATTTTTGTATGACAGTGTGAGATAGTTAGCTATTATACTGAGAGCTCTTGGATTTTAGCTTTGTATGTAATTGTTTCGTGATCCATGATATAATACATAATAGAATATAGTGGGGTTTTAGCTTTATGCTTTCTTGGTAAATTATCTGTGTTATGTGTGATTGATCTTTCTTCATGATATTGCTATTGGTGATTGTGTTTTAAATTCCACAAAGATTTTGTAGAAGAAATTATGTATTTAATAGTGGCATAAAATTTTTAGATAAGGAGAATCCATAAAATACATATTTTGTATTAAATTTCTACATGGTATCACAGCTCAAGATATTGTGATTGTGAAGTAGGAGCTAAGTTTGTTGGTGGAAAGAATTTGAATTTGCAGAAAGACTTTCTTGGTGCTACAACCAAGTTAACATTGAAATGGATTTCAATGGATTGAGGTTAGAGTATTCACTCGAGGGAAGCTTGAAATACATTGCTTGGAAGGATAGGATGGAGGCAGTGCTCGAAGGCAATGGCTTGAAGGAATTCATTGACAATGATGTTCCTAAGCCTACTTCGACAGATCTTGCATTACTTGATGCATGGAAAAAGAAAGTGGCAAAGGCGAGGAGGATTTTGTTGGAAGGCGTATGAGACCACATTGTCTCAAGCCTTCATGGGAAAGCCACACCATGTGCTATGTGGAAGGATTTGACAGATCTATTCCAAAGAAACAACGACCACAAGAAATTGGTGCTCAAAGATAAACTCAGGAAGATCAAGATGGAAAAGAATGACACTATTCCGTATACTTAAAAACGTTTTTCCAATGTTGGGATGAGCTTGGGAGTGTATGAATAAGTGTTTCTGATGATGATTTGGTGAGTTTGGCTCTCCTAGGACTTCCTAAGAGTTGGAAAAGTTATGAAGACTCTATCAACGGACGGGAAAAATTGCCAGATTGGGAATGACTGTGGTTGGATCTGGTGCAGGAAGAGTTTAGGAGGAACACTAGAGATGACTCTTCATCAAAGCAAGATGATGAAGAGGATTGTGCTTTAGCTGCCAAGGCGAAGAAGGGGAAGGGGAAGAAATTACATTATAAATCTAAGCCCGATGAAGATGGCAAGGAGCACAACATGTCCAAAGTGAAGTGTTTTCACTGTCACGAGTATGGACATATTTCCAAAAATTGTCCACAAAAGAAGAAGACAAGATTGTTGTTGGAGCTGCAGCTGGTGAGGCCCTTGCCTCGAAATTTGAGTTTGAGTTCTCATTGGTCGCATGCATGGTTTCAAGTGAATTGGGATCAGGGTGGTACTTGGATAGTGGTGCTTCCTTTCACATGATGAGAGATAAGAAAATTTTCAGTGACTTGGAGGAGAAATATCTCTAGATGCATATTGAGTTGGGCGACGATGGATGATACAATGTGACTAGCATTGGTACCATTACCTTTTAGAGGGCGTCAAGTAAAATATTTCATTTAAAATATGTAATGCATGTACCAGGTTTGAAGAAAAATTTAGTCTCAATCACAATGTTAGAGGATAGAGGCTATGATGTTGTCTTTAGTGAAGGAAAAATTTTCCTGCAACACAAACAACAGGGCAAGCCAAGAAGGTTGGGATTCGAGTTAAGAATATATATAGAATTGATGTAGATGGGATTTATCCAGAGCTTCCTACTGTTGGGAAGTGTGACAAAGCCATGCTATTGAACCTTGAGAGGGAGATGTATTTGCGTGCAGGTAAGAGTGAACCTCAGGCTGTGGAGCAGCCACAAGATGAGGATCATGGGGTGGGAGCAACCACTCATGCAAAGAAATTTTGTGCCAGATGGGAAGAGGGAGTGCATGTAGCTATACCACCAGGTGAGAGGTGGGGTGACATGCATGAATAATCCCAAGAAATATCTAGGCAGTATTCATTGAGATGGTGTGGATCTCATGAATCGAACATGGCTACGAGGAGCCCATAGAGAAATAGTAGCAGGATCAGTTGGATTGACGCAATCAGATGTCGTGAGGACATGATATCAAAGTGACAGTGTCGGATACTGGAGCACATATCAGAGTTGACATCAAGTGCAGAGTGCATGGATGCAGAGGTCAACAACGCAGTGGATCTAGAAGACATGTGCAGTTGGTAGAAATAGAAGTCAGAAGACTTTGATGACAGATGCATTATACTGATTTAGTTGTTTGGAGGCTATTCAATTTCAGAAGTTTTGCATGAAAAGGTTGCATGGCGCATGCATGGAGTTGCATGTCACATGCAAAGACATTCCTTTCTTGTTGAGAGGGAGTGTTGAAGTTTGCATCAAGAAACAATGAAATTGGCATTCGGAAACAACATCCTTGATCCTAGTGAAAATTAAGAAACTACATTAAGTGGGGCCCACACAGGATATTTTTAGGTGGATGTCTATTTATAGATGCATGAGAAAATTCTATTTATGGATGCATGTATATATATAGATGTATGTGCAAGTTCTATTTATAGATTTAATGTCTATTTATAGATGTCTGTCGACTATTATTATCCCTTAATATTACTTAGAAAATAAACTGTAATCTATTCTCAATGTGGACTTGAAAATAGTTAATTAAAGTGAAAAATTATTTAGCTAAGTGAATTTTGAGTTAAGAGGTTGGTTGGTGGGACAATCAGGTTGACTTGAGTTGTAACATAGTGATTCTAGCTGTGACAAAGTTGGAAGTGAAGTGGTGCATGAGTTGTGCATGTTGTAAATCAGTTTAACTCAGTTAAGTGAGTTAAAGTCAGTTGTTCTAGTCGTAACTGAAGATACACTAATGAGAGATAAAGTGAAATAAATATTAATTAATTCACATGTAGTGATCTCACATGCAACTAATGTTTTTACTATTATTATCTACATGCATGTCATATCCAGTGGAGACCTAGTTGAGTTCTAGGTGAAAGGGAAGTAAACTATGAGTTGTGGCATTATCTGGTTGCACACATACAACCACACACACATTGTATGTTCCTATGATGAAGTCAAGGCATGAAAGAATCATTGGTTTAGGGGTTCTTTACCATTATGGATTGCGTAGTGGAGGTAGTTTGTCTTGAGACAGTAAATTGGCTAAGGAACTTGCCAATTTTTGTATGACAGTGTGAGACAGTTAGCTATTGTACTGAGAGCTGTTGGATTGGAGCTTTGTATGTAATTGCTTCTTGATCCATGATATAATACATAATAGAAGATAGTGGGGTTTTTAGCTTTATGCTTTCTCGGTAAATTATCTGTGTTATGTGCGATTGATCTTTCTTCATGATATTTCTATTGGCGATTGTGTTTTAAATTCCGCAAATGTTTTGTAGAAGTGTTTCTATATTTAACAATGGCATATAATTGTTAGATAAGGAGAATCCAAGAAATACATATTTTGTATCAAATTTCTACAACCTCCACCTTTTATGGCCATAATAATCTAGAGCACACCATGCCCCCAACTAATAAACTCCATGGAAATATTGAGAACTTGGTTTTCAATTGTTAAACACCAAGAGAAGTCCCAAAGTGCATGACGTCTCCACCCTTGAGGCAGGAATTTTGAATCCTTTGTGACTTCAACATCTCAACACACAAATTTATTTTTACACCACACTCCTCAATGTGCTTATAATCATATGCCTTTGTTGAGTTTTCTCACATTTATCCAGTGGGGTCACATGCACTGAATTTGTGTTATCCTCATTTTCCCACCACAACACACCTCTCTTGCCCTTCCATTACATACTCTCTTAATATCCTTTTCTTGTTCAACCCCCCTTTGCATGCTGACTTCAACAAAAAAACCCCTAGGGATAAGGGATTTATGGAATTTTCATCCTTTATTGAAGGTTTTTCATTCTCTTCTTCAATGCTTGCACTAGTAGGCCATAAATTCATCGGGGAGATTGGCGATAAATAAATTATGCAATGTCTTGGGTTTACAAGAGAATATTCTTTTGTCCTATGGATTTGTGTCCACTGCTGTTATCCTAGTCATTAATTACATTTCCACATTATTTACATGAAATACAATTCATAGTGACATTTACATGAGAGATATCAAAAGGGATATCATAGTTGCCACTCAATATCACTTACACCATTTGTTTTCCTAGTTCTATATTTCTATGCATAAGATCTTCCTCATCTTTTCCATTTACTTTCTTTCTTTTTATCTTTACTATTTTATCATTCTCCCTCATAATATGGGGTCCAATAGCACTACTGAACCCCAAAATTATCCTCATTTTGACGCCTTTTTTTTCCCTTTCTTTCATCTATTTCATATTTTGTTTTAGTGATATAACTAATTCATGGAACATTCCTTTTGATTAGAGGAGATTTTTTTTAAAAGTTAATTTCTCATTTTTGTTGCCTATTTTCCTTTTTTTAATAAATTTAATTTATATGTAAGGTTTATGAAAAAATATTATATTTTAAAACTACTTTTTAGATGTAAGTTTTTTTATTTCTATGTTTTCTTGGTTTGGAAATTTTTTTTATGGTATGAAACATTATTTGATCTCTTTTCTTGTTTGGTGAAAATTTTCTTATAATGAGATAGGGAAATTTAACATAGCCAAGGGTGTTCTATGTATAATTCTTGCTAGTTTTTTTACAACCACCTTTTATTGGTTTTATAAAGGAATGTGAATCATAGTACATGTAAACATCTATTTACATATCATAATAAAAAACCAACACATAGTCGTGGGGAAATTGTTAAACTCTTATAATAATTATCAATGTATGTAAAACACAAGAGTAGGAGGACTCAATTGGATCCCATTATTTTGGACAAAAATTATTAGATTTGGATCTCTTTATATGGTCTAAATTTTGTATTCAACCAATTTATTCCTAATATCTTTCCTACTATATAAGCCTTTAGATTGCTTTATGACTTCTTCTCTTTATCTTCATTAATTTCTCTAACTCTTTAATAACTTCTTGTATATTTGTTTGGATATCATTCTAAAGTTTTAGAGTTGCTCTTATCTCTTCAAGTTAATTTTATTTATTTCATGACATTTCATATTCCCTCAACCCTTGATTTCCATATATGCCATCTTCTACCTTACATTGTGCACAAATTATCACATTAAGTAATTTGCATTATTATGTTGACCGTATTTCATGCTCCTTCATGTTTATCACATCTATTATTGATGTCATATCTATGTTAGAGCCTCGACTTGTTCATTTCCTTTCATACTAAAAGCTATTAACTACATCATACCAGCACACTTTTCGTACTTTCCATTTCTCCTATGAAATTACTTTTATTCCAAAAAATATCTTGATATCCTATGGCTTCTTTACCATTTTCAAAGTGAACATGTTCTATGTGTTATTTTATGGATAGTTAGCTTTGAACAATGCTTTTTTTTGGGTAGTTTAGACTAATCCTAAACCCACGGGTTTCGAACTGGTGACCTTGCAGACGGAGTGCCTTAACAGTGCACCCTATCAAAGACTACTCTACACCACGTGGGTTAGCTTTGAAAAATGTTGCAATTAGTATTGAATATTTAATTTCTTTGACAACACCCTTATTCTAGAGTTTGATACTATTTTTTGGCTCAATTATACCTTTGCAATTCATTAAATTGTTGTTGCAATGGAACCCAAATGGGGCTTCTGATTTAACTTTCCCTTAATTAAATTGGAAGAGAAATTGTAATTTCATCTCATGACAACTTGTATTAGTTAACCAAGTCAGAATGATTGAATTAGCTTAGGAAATTTGAGTTGAGGGTAAGAGGGGAGGCATGGAGAATTCTCCCATGATTTAAGGGGATCCAGTTATAGTTATTTGTTAGTTGTAATTAGTTAACTCAAGAAACTGAGTTAAAATTAGTTTGACTAGATCTAACTGAGGGATGAGCTAGTGAGAGGTCTAGTGAATTAAATCTAAATTAATTCACAAATAGTGATCAATCAATTAATTGATATTTCACTTTAAATAGTTGTTGCATGTTAGTTCTAAGGAATGTCCAATGTAGACTGAGGTTAACGAGATGATAAATATCAGTTGTATAATTAGAAAACTGTACATGCCAGTTATAGAGTCATGTGGACGCCAAGGATGCTGAGCAGAGGTTGAGAATTGGTTAAGTATTTGACTGTTTTTTCCTAGATTAGAGTGAGACAATTGGTAGAAACAATATAAAATTTGAAACGAGAACGTAAATGAGTACCTGCCTTTTTTAGGTAGCAAAAAATCATCTGATTTTGATAAGTGCTCATTCAGAGTACTCTTAATTTTTTTAGCATGTTTTTTACACATTAAATTTTCTTATGTACCAAGCATAAACATGATTTTTAAAATGTTAGTGATTTTTATGTTGAGTTTAAAGGTGCTGATGCCAACATGTTTTGTTTTTTAGAAGACTTATTTTTTACTTTGAATTTTCCAATGTATTAAACGATAATAATTATTTTCTAAATTTAACAAATTTTACTCGACTTATTCCTTTTTGCTTACATATTTTTTTAAAGTGTTTTTCAGTTTTTTGTTTTTTTTTGTTCGTTTCATTTTTTTGTAGTGAGATATTTGATTTTTTGTAGTGTTAAAAAAAAAGCCAAAATTTTAAAGTTTCGATATCCTATCTAATTATATATTGTTAAATAATATTTCATTTCCCATGAAATACTTGTCACTAAAAAACAAGATTTTTTAACAATTTACATAAAAATACACATTTTGAATATAGATATAACTCAAAAAATATACATTTTGAGTCTTTTTTGCTAAAAGTGACATGTCAAATAAACCAATTTTATAGAAAAAACTTAACCAAAATAAGTATAAAAATTAGCAATTTTTATGAATTTTATGTCAAATATTAATTATAATATCATTTTTTTTCCAAAAATTAAATGATTCACGTAAAGAATGAAGTGAAAATCACAATATACAAATTTAATTTTTTTATTTTTTAATGTATTTTTTCGTATCTTAAAACACAAAGTGAAAATGACATAATTTTATTTAAAAAAAAAATTAAAAGAAAATTCATAAAAAAATAAAAAATAAAATAAATAAAAAACGAAATCATAAAAATATATATATATATTTTTAATATTTAAAATTAAAAAATAAAAAAAATAAAAAAAAAATAACAGTTGGATTGCCCAAGGGTGGGCATTGTGGGCAGGTGGAGCTGGCTAAGCTTTGCGGGCCCACGATGGCCTCCTCTCGGCCCACTCGGCAGAGATGGCCCGAGGGGCGGCCGCCATGGGCCAGTGAAGCTTGGCCGGCTCCGCCGGCCCATGGAGATGGCCCCTCGAGCCACTCGGTAGGAAAAATCCTATTCCGAGAATCAAATTTGCCCTGCCGAGTGGCTGGAGGGATGACCGTTGTGGGTCGGCGAAGCTTGCCTAGCTCCACTACCCATGGATGTCACCCCTTGGGCCACTCGGTAACGCACATCCGGCTCTTTCGGGCCACGGTAGCTGCCACTTGGGCCACCCGACGAGGAAAATCCTATTATGAGAATCAGATTTGCCCCACTGGGTGGCCCAAGGGGGTGACAACCATGGGTCGGTGGAGCTGGGCAAGCTCCTCGGGAATTATATTTTCCCATTGGATTTTCCAGGCAGACGGGGAAAATGAGGCAAATCCGATTCTCAGAATTGGATTTGCTCTGCCGGGTGGCCCGAGGGGTGGCTCAGAATTGGCCTTTCCCTGCCGGGTAGCCCGGGGGGCAACCGCCATGGACTGGAGGAGCTTGGCCAGCTCCACCGGCCCACGACGTCCGCCCCTTGGGCCACTCTGTGAGGCTAGGCTGATTCTCATAATCGACCTTGTCTCGCTGGGTGGCCCGAGGGGCAGCCGTCATGGGCCGACTGAACTTCCAAGCTTCGCCAGTCCACAACGACTGCCCCTTGGGCCACCCAGCGGGGATGAGAGTCGTTTCTAAGAATTGGCTGCCCCCCCCAACCGATTCTGGGAATCGGCTTTCAGTCCCTCGCGCCCCTGGGAAGGCTCAACGCGATTCTCAGAATCGGGTTGAGCCCACCTAGAGGCCTGAGGGGCCACTTGGCGGGCTCAACCCGATTCTGAGAATCAGGTTGATCCCGCCCAAAGGCTTGAAGGCCACATTTTTTTTTAATTTTTTGATATAATTGTTATTAATTTTTTTAAACTTTTAATTTGTTTTCAAGTTTCTTTTAATTTTTAAATTTTTTATTAAGTTATTTTAATTTTTTTAAATTTTAATTATATTTGTGTTCATTTTTTTTTAATGTGTTTTTTAGTTATTTTAATTGTGATTATTTTTTTTAATTTGTTTTAGGTTGGTTTTTTTACGTTTTTTTATACATATTTTAATTTTTTTAATTCATTTTTTTCCAATATATTTTTTAAAATTTTATTCTGAGAATAGGCTCCCGCCATCCCCACTAGGTGGCCACCGTGGGCTGGTGGAGCTTGCCAAGCTTCGTCGACCACCCCTCGGGCCACCTGCCAAGGCTTAGATCTGATTTTGAGAATCGACTGCCCCCTCAGACGATTTTGAGAATTGGCTTTCAGCCCCTCGAACCCTTGGCAGACTCAACCTGATTCCAAGAATCGGGTTGAGCCGGCCCAAAGGCTTAAGGGCCAGATTTTCTTTTAATTTTTTGATATATTTGTTATTAATTTTTTTTTTTAAATTTTTAATTGTTTTTAGTTTTTTTTTTTAATTTTTTTTTTTTTTTAATGTTTTATTAAGTTGTTTTAATTTTTTTTTTTTCCACAGAAAAAAATCAGTAACTTTTTATTAATAAAATGAAAAGTTACATGTAGCAGATGCACTTAAGCATTCTCAGACAACTGCCCATAAGGCTCATGCGCTTTGGCACACAATGCATTGTAGTAGGGCTACCAATGCATTTGGAAGAAAAGAAAAAGAAAAAGAAAAATAAAAAGGAAAAGAAAAGAAAAAGAGTCAAGAGAGGGAGGGCGAAAGAAAACTAAGAAAAAGCCATTACTTCCAGAGAGTAAGTAGAAGATTCACACCTTAGGTTTTCCTCCCATTCTTCTTCTCGACCTTGCGCCACTCTCCCTGGGAAGGCGCAATTGTTGCAAGGAATAAATGTTTTTCTACTATCTGGGTACCTGTGTCCTTGTCTAAATTTGAAGTATCTGAGGAGTGATGCCGTTTGATCCCTTCGGTACTCAAGTCCTCGCTAGTCTTTTCTGCCTGATTTGGATGGAGTTGTGAAGCCTTGTTAGCTGACATGTTTTCCTTTTGGGTCTCTTGTCCCTGGGTAGGCTCAATATTCTCTGTAGCAGTAACTTCCTCCTCTGCTTCTAATTCATCTTCCTTTGAATCAGGAGGGGGGTATTGCCACCCTTTTCTCTGTTTCCCTTTCTGTTTCTTTTTGCTGTTTGCTTCCTTGGCTTCTGGACATGTTCTTTGAAAATGTCCTGTCATCCTACAAATTTTGCATCTGAAAGCAGTGTTTTCGTAATCTAGTCCTTGCAGCCAGTTCTGTTGCTTGTAGATCAACTTTATATTTTCCGGCAGTCCTTTGCTTAGATCAACTTCCACACAGATGCGTGCAAAAGTGTAGATCCTCTCCTCAATTCTCTCCATATATGTTTTGATGTATTTCCCTATGATGTTCCCAATTCCCTCCAGGACTTGTTCACTCCAAAAGTGAAGGGGAAGGTTATATAGCTGGACCCAGACCGACATTCTGGAAACAGTCATTGTGTTTCGGTCAAAATCTGGAAACCATGGAGTCATAAAAAGACTCGTTGTTCCCCAAAACCATGGCCCTGCTCTAATGATTGTATCTCTGACTTCCATGGATGCAAACTTAACAATAAAAAACCCCTTAGAGAAGAGATGTATATCACATTCCATGGTCCAACGAGTGAAGATCCAGTGAAATAGATCCATTGGCTTTGGCCAGAAACATATTAGAGCCAGTGTTTCATATAACTTGACATACTCTTCTGTTCCTGCAGAGTCAATATTAAGGGCTGGGGTTTGCCCAAGCTGATCTACTATATATGGCCTAGGTGTATATCCACCTTGATCTGGAGGGGCCCCTGCATCTTTGTTACCCTGTAAGATATTTTTATAAGAGAGGCCTCCATTAGATTGTTGCTAAGATGTGGCCTTTTTCCCTTTATCTCCTCCTGTGGTACTTGATTTTCCCTGGGGCGCAACACCCCCTCTCAGCCTGAGGTTTAGGACAATGGTTGTTTCTGGGCTAATATCATAGTTCTTCAGGGTTATACTATCTTGAAGGGAGCATCTACCACTGACCAAGTGTTGGATCTGGACAGGGTATCCCATCAATCTCCATATCTACTGTTTTAACTGCAGAATGGTATTATCTGCGTATACCTAAGCTAAACAAGATTTTGCCACAGGGGGTTTAATAAAAATTTGAAAGCAGTTTGATGTTGCCTGTTGCTTATGTTCTGAATGTAATGACGGCCCATGACAATGCTCTGCCTCAAGTTGGAAGAAAGGGCTCTGTTCCCATAGTGAGTACAGATTAAGCCTCTTCCTTGCCTCATACTGAAACCAGAGAAGCCCGGATTGATTTGAACCTATGGCATTTAGCAGCGAGGCTGTCTTCAACAAGAGACCCTTGAATTTCTTCTTTCTTGTGAGAAATTCTAAGAATCCAGCCTGGATCTGAGCTTCCAGTGCCAGCTGGACGCTGATCGGATCAAAGTATCTGGCTTTGACGGCCAGCATCTCCACACAACTGCATGAGATAGGGAAACAGGGCCTTAAAGGGAGCAAAAGAGTCAGCTTTCCAACGTAAGGGCTGACTACAGGATCTCTGACGCATGCTACCGATGCCTTCTTGACCAAACGTGTCACCTAAATCGATTCAAAAAGTAGCACCTCCTGGCTTACAAAAACGTATAGAGGAACGATAGATCCGTTCCCTTATTGCTGTCCGTTATCTTCAGATCGGAGCTCTGGAAAAGCAGATCTGGGGCAAGAGCCAGATCTTACTCCAACAACACTTATGCTTATAAAACCTTGCAATTTCTTACAGATATCAAAGGGCTTTCTTCCCCCATTAGCAATCGTCTCCTTCCCACCATTAAAAAGGCCATATTCCAGAGCGTTTCCATCATTGCCATCGCCTTGGAGAGACTTACCTAGTAGATCTGGCTGGAAATAGACCTTTATTCTAGATTCGTCCCTCTCCTTTGATCCTTGATCTGGGTATACAACACTCAAATTGTCTTTGCTTGCTTCTGTAGCTAGGAGCCAAAGATCTAGCCCAGAGGCGTAAACCAGAAATGCTTTTGGCGCATTGAGGGGTTTTAGGTCTCCTTTAATCCAAGAAACAACAAAAGCTGGAGCGAAGGCCACTGTATTAGCACTGAGAGAAACCTTCCCCGGATCTGCAGCTCCAAGATCAGCTTCCTCGGCGACTGCGGAGATCTGAAAAACCCTATCGAAAACCTTAACTGGAGCCATACTCTTCCCCCTGAGTTTACCTTTTTAGTTTTAATTATATTTGTGTTCATTTTTTTTTTATGTTTTTTTAGTTATTGTAATTGTGATTATTTTTTTAAAATTTGTTTTTTTTTTTTTTGACATTTTTTTTTGAGATATTTTAATTTTAATTTTCTATTTTTTCGAATTTATTTAAAATTTATTTATAATTTTTTTTTTAATTTTTAGTTGTCTAATATTTTTCTTTTGAAATTTTTTACTATGCTTATTTTTTAATTTTATTGATTTTTTTAAATGATATTTATTTCGTTTTTGTTTTTTTTTTAATTGGGTAATAAAGTTTTTTTTTTGTTTCTTTTGCTAATTTTGTTTCTTTAATTATATTTTTTATTGTTTAATTATTTATTTCTTTATATTATTTATATTTTTATATTTTGTATTTACATTTATATTTATATTTATATTTTTATCTTTATCTTTGCATGTTAATTTGTTTGTTTGTTTTTTTTTTCTTTTTTCTATTTTTATGTTTGATTTTCTTTTGGCTTTTTTATATACTTTTATATATTTGATTCCTTGCTGTCCTTTTTTTAGTTCTATATTTTTTTTCTAATGTATATTTTTATTTACTTATTATTTTTTTAACTTTTGTTTTTTATTTTTATTTTTATTGTTTCAACTCTTGTTTTCATTTGTAAATCTTTGTTTTCATTTTTCTTTTGAAATTTTAATTTTTTTTGGAGTGATGGTATTTTATCTTTTACATGGTATTTCAAAATGTTGAAAATTTGTCCTTAAAAAAAAAATGTTATTACGACATCTTCACTTTTCATTTTGAGGGTGTTTTTTGCACAAAAAAATTGGTTTTCACTGTCATTTTTTAAACATGTTGAAAATGTATCTCTGGAAAAAAAAATGTTGTTCCAACATCACCGCTTTTCATTTATGAGTTGTTTTTTCATGTTTTTTGGGTTTTTTTGGCTAGAGTTCTTATTTTGAGTTTATAGTTCTTGTTTCATAGTTTACATTGTTCAGAGTGGAGGAGATTCTCCGTGAGAGAAAAGCATTATATTGTTTCATGGTCTTGACATTATACAATATGCATGTAGCAAGGTTTTAGGCAGTGTTATTTCCCCAGATACATCTTTGATTGTGTGATTAATTGTCTCTTTCTCTTATTTGTTATGTGACTATAAGATCATGTTTTGTTTTCGCTAATTGTAGAAGGATTCAATATTTTTTTTAGTACATTATAAGATCACTTTGAATCCTAGTGTTAGATTTCTTCATGGTATAAGAGCGCCATGAATCAAAATAAGAATAGAAGAATGCAATTTGTTTTGACCAGGTTCGAATTTGCAGATTTATTCTTCAGGATCCAACAATAGATCAAGATGTCTTTCAATGGATTGAGACTCAAATATGCACTCGAGGTCAATTCAAATTACATAGCATGGAAGGACATGATGGAGGTAGTTCTTGCGGAAAATGGACTGAAGGATTTCATAGATATTGATATCCTTCAGCCTGCAACAATAGATGCTCAACTTCTTGATGCATGGAAGAAGAATGTAGCAAAGGCGAGAAGGATATTGTTAGAGGGAGTTCAATATCATATTGTCTCGAGTCTCCATGTGAAGGCGACTCCATATGATATGTGGAATTCCTGGACATATTTGTATTAGAATAAAAACGACCACAGGAAGCTGACCTTGAAATACAAGCTAAGGAAGATCAAAATGGAGAAGGGAGACACGATAAAAAAATACTTGATGAAGTTCGCTCAGTGTTGAGATGATATTGGAAATGTTAGTATAATTGTTGTCTTATATGATTTTGTGAGCCTAAATCTTCTAGGTCTTCCCAAGAGTTGGCATAGCTACCGGGAATATGTGAATGGGAGGGAGAATCTACCATATTAGGAGCAACTATGGTTTGATATAGCACAAGAGGAAATTCAACGGAGCACCAAAGATGGATTCTCATGAAATACTGATGATGAGGAGAACTTTGCCTTGGATGGAAATGTGAATAGAGGAAAAAGGAAGGCGTCCCATTCCAAATCAGAGTCTAGAAAGGAAGGCAAGAAACAAGACTTCTCAAAGGTAAAATGTTTCAACTGTCATGAGCATGGACACTATGCCAGAAATTATCCACAAAATAAGATCAATAAGAAGGCCTTAGGAGGAAGCAGTGTAGCAGCCAATGTGGGTTAATACCATGGTTGAGGAGTATGACTCCATTATCAGAAACAGTGCATGGGAAAATTTCCCAAGACCAGTGGGGAAGTCAGTTATAGGATCCAGGTGGGTCTACAAGGTGAAGCAAGAAACAAATGGAAGTGTGGAAAAGTACAAGGCTAGAGGGTTCTCTCAGGTGGAAGGGATTGACTATGATGAGAATTTTGCACCAGCTGCAACGTACTCAGCTATTGGATCCATCCTCGCACTCTTAGCACAGATGGGATGGGAGATACATCAAATGGATGTAAATACAACCTTTATCAATGGATTTATTGAGGAATAGGTGTACATTGAGCAACCAGAATGTTTTGAGACCTTAGACATGTGGTCACATGTGTACAGACTCAAGAGAGAACTGTATGGGATGAAGCAAGCAGCTTGCGCTTGGTACATGAGGATTGAAAACTATTTAACCAGGTTCGGCTTCACTAAGAGTGAAGCATATATAAATCTATATAATATTTTAGTTGATGATAAGATTTTCATTATTTTACTTTGTGTTGATGATATGATACTGACAGGTGATGAGAAACTCATAAAGTATTTAAAGAGGACCTTGTAAGAGAATTTGAGCTGAAGGACAGGGGGCTCTTACACTATTTCCTTGAATTGGAAATATAGCAAAGATATGGGGAGCTATTTTTATCTTAGGGAACATATTCCAAGGATATTTCAAGGAAGTTACACATGGAGGAAGCAAACCCATGGAGACTCCTCTAGCAGGAAAATGGAGGAAGGATGATGCTACTTTGGGTGAAGTGGTGGATGCTACTGTTTAAAGGTAGCTTGTGGGTTTAGTCATGTATTTTGTGAAAATACGACCCGAAATATTCTACGCAGTTAACTAGCTGAGCCAAGCTATGGTTAAGCCTACCAAGCTCTTTCAGAAGGGAGGAAAGCACGTGTTGAGATACCTTAGAGGCACAACAATGTATGGATTATGGTACAAACGAATAGAGGGAGTGAAGCTTTGAGGCTTGATCGATGAAAATTGGGCAGGAAGTCCATCCGATAGGAAGAGCACATGAGGGGGCATAATCAGCATAGGATCAACAACAGTTTCCTAGTATAGCAGGAAAAAAATATTAGTTGCACTCATTTTAGCAGAGGCAAAGTACATGGCAGTCAATTAGGCAGCATGTGAAGCCATCTCGATGAGGAAGATACTTCTTAGTTTATTTGGTCAAAAAATGGATTTGACGGTGATACATTGTGATAACCAAAGTTGCATTAAGCTCTCGATTAATCCAGTATTCCATAACAAGTCCAATCTTATTGATATCCGGTATCACCATCTCAAAGATTGTGTTCAAAGGTGGTTATGTCATTAGAGCACATTCCCACAGAGGAGTAGGATGTAGACATCTTAATGAAGGTGCTGACAAGAAGAAAATTAAAATTACACAAAGATAGGATCATGGTAGCAGATAATCCATTTCTTTTTGACAGGGAGTGTTTAAATGTCACCCAAAGGAGGCTTCTAATTTAATTTTCCCTTAAATTGGAAGAGAAATTGTAATTTCATCTCATGACAACTTATATTAGTTAACTAAGTCATAATGACTGAGTTAGCTTAGGAAATTCAAGTTGAGGGTCAGAAAGGAGGCATGTAGAGTTATCCCATGATTTAAGGGTGTCTAGTTACAGTTATTTATGAGTTATTATTAGTTAACTCAAGAAATTGATTTAAAATCAGTTTAACCAGTTGTAACTAAGAGATGAGCTAGTGAGAGGTCCAGTGAATTAAATCTGTTTTAATTCACAAGTAGTGATCAATCCTTTAACTGAAAATTCACTATAAATAGTTGTTTCACGTTAGTTCTAAGGAAGGCCCAATTGAGACTGAGGTTAAAGGGATCATAACTATCAGTTGCATAATTCGAAAATTGTACATGCCAGTTATAGTCATGTAGAGGCCAAGGAGGCATTGCACAATCAATTCTTGGGAATTCCTATTTAATAGGGAGACAATTTCTCCAAGAATTCTTGAGAAAGGCTGGCTGAGCAGAGGCTGAGAATTGATTAAGTATTTGACTGATTTTTCCTAAATCAGAGTGAGACAGTTGGTAGATTGCAAGAGTTTCTCAATAAGAGAAAAGCATTGTATTGTTTTATGGCCTTCACTTTCTACAATATACAGATAGTGGGGTTTTAGGCAATGTGATTTCCCCAGACACATCTTGTGTTGTGTGACTGATTATCTTTCGCTTAATTGTTATGTGATTGTGTGATCATTTTTTGTTTCCAAAAATTGTAGAAGGATTCGGTATTTTGTTTTGTACATTAGAAGATCAGTTTGAATCCCAATGTTATATTTTATACAATTGTCTCCTCCCTTGCTACTATATTATTTGATGTTTTATGAAAATACTCTTCCTACCTACACCATTTTGGTTTTCTGGTCATTTTTTGTGCATTCCATTAGTGTTGATATTAAAATGATTTCTGTTATTTCCAAAATGTATAATACATTTTATTTGTCTATATTCACTACATCTTATTCCTCTTCGTTGAAAAATTCCTTGGTAGTTGAATTTTCCTATTGCAACTTTCTCATTATAATTCTCTATTTTCACTTTAAACAAAATTCCCACTTGTGTTAAATTTTCCCTTTTACCTTAGCTTCTATGATTGTATCATTTACTAAATTTCTTCTGCTCACATTACATCGTAATCTCTCCTCATTATTATTGGGTGTGGAGCCTGATTATCTTGTTTATTTTGTATCACATCGTTGGACACTTGTACCTTAATGGGGCAGAAACGCCGCCCGTAATTAAACATTTCCTCGGGGGTCCAGGGGGGGCGCGGATGTGACTTTATGGAGCCCCCCCTGGTGGGGGGTTTCGGGGGCAGTGCCCTCGAAGATAAAAAACAGATGTAAAATTTCCTTGTAAAAGTATAGTAATTTCTAGTCAATCTGGGCCATTCATTAGGTGGATGATCTAATGGTAGAAGTTATGTTTAGTTTAGGGTTTTTTTTTTTCCCTAGAAGGCAACCCCTCATTTTGTATGAGGGTATTGTATTGCGGCTGTGTATTGCATGTGTATTCTCAGAGTGAGAAACAGATAGGGATACTGTGAGAGAGAACAAATGATATTACGTGGATCCGTTGTAGGTTGTGTCTCTTCATTTTTCTAGATAATAGAAAGGAAGGACTAGCTGTTTAGGGTGGACGTAGCCCAAACTGGGTGAACCATGTATAACTATGTCCCTCTGGTTTTATGTATTTTTTGTGCTTGTGTTTTCCGCATATTTTATGTGTTTCATTGCTCTGTAATATATAATTTTCTAACAATTGGTATCAGAGCCGAAGGTCTATTTGGCTAATAAAATCGCAGGAAAGAAGGGTTCCTGGTTCGAGTGGGAGCAACGGCGAAAGATGGTAATTTTAGGGTCGAGAAATTTAACGGCCAAAACTTCCCACTGTGGAAGATGCAGATGGAATATTATCTATATCAGAAAGATCTATACCTACCATTGAGCGGAAAAACAAAGAAGCCGATGGCTATGACAGACGCAGAATGGGATATTCTCGATAGAAAGGCACTCAAAACAGTACGGTTGTTCCTCGCGGCATTGGTAACCTTCAGTATTTTGAAGGAAACAATAAAAATGGGTTTGATTAAGGCATTGGTGAAATTATATGAAAAATTCTCGGTCTCAAACAAGGTATTTCTTATGAAACTTTTATTTAATATGAATATGTCGTAAGGTGGATCTGTTGTAGACCATTTAAATGATTTTAATACAGTTACCAGTCAGTTAAGTACTGCAGGGGTAAAATTTGATGATGAAGTTAGGGCTCTTTTCTTTCTGTGCTCATTGCCAGAAAGCTGGAATGGTTTAGTTATGGCCAATAGTAACTCTGTCTCTAGATCTAGTACTTTAATGTTTGATGATGTTGTCGACGCTATCCTTAGCGAGGAAATGTGATGGAAAAGCTCCAGTGAGACATCGGGTAATGATTTGAGTGCAGAGTCTAGGGGAAGAAGAATGGAAAGCGGAAAGAGCTCAAGATATCACAGTAAATTAAGGAAAGGCAGATCCAATTCCAGATCGGGGATAGTGTGATGGAAATGCAGAAAGAAAGGACACCTGAAGAAAGACTGTAGATCTCAGAAGGGAAAAGAATGAGATGCACAATAAGAAAACAATCATGAAGAAAATGTGACAGGTGATGTGCTACAAGATTATTTGATTCTTTTTTTCGAAAATGTTACTGATTCCTGGGTGGTAGATTCAGGGGCCTCATTCCATGCCACACCTGATAATAAATATTTTCATGACTATGTTCATTGAGATTTTGGACAAGTTCGTTTGGGTGATGATAAACCCTGTAAAATTGTTGGAATGGGTACAGTTCTTGTAAAACAACAGAATGGAAACCATTGGCTATTAAAGGAGGTAAGGCATGTTCCAGATCTGAAAAAAAATCTTATTTCAACAGGGCAGTTAGGCGGTGAAGGTTGTGTGACAACTTTCACAGATAAAACTTGGAAGGTCACTAAAGGAACCTTGGTAATAGAAAAAGGTGAAAAGGTTGGTACATTGTATTTATGCAATGGTGTTTCTAACTATGTTAATGCTTTAAATTCCAAAGGAGAAGATGCAGCATTATGGCATCATATGCTCGGACACATGAGTGAGAAGGGGATGAAGATTCTTCACTCAAGAAATTTTTTGCTGGGTTTGAAGAATGTTGATTTGGATTTATGTGAGAATTGCATTTATGGAAAACAGAAGAGAGTCAGATTTCTCATAGTTGGGAAATAAAAGAAGATCAAAAAATTAGAGCTTGTGCATACATATGTATGGGGACCTTCTCAGGTATCATCTCTTAGTGGCCCTTGCTTTTATGTTACTTTTATTGATGATGAAACTACAAAAAATTGGATTTATTATATTCAGAATAAATTTGATGTATTTGATACTTCCAAGAAATGGAAAGCTTTGGTTGAGATTGAGACTGGAAAGAATTTGAAGTGTCTCAGATCAGACAATGGAGGTGAATATTGCAGTAAGGAGTTTGATAGGTATTGTTCAGAAAATGGAATATGCAGAGAGAAGACAATTCCAAGAACACCACAAGAAAATGGTGTGTCAGAAAGGATGAACAGAACAATCATGGAGTGTGCAAGGTGCATGAGATTGCATGTAGGATTGCCTTTACAATTTTGGGTAGATGCTGTAGATACTGCTGTTTATCTAATAAACAGAGGGCCTTGAAGTTCCTTGGATGGTGGTATTCCAGAGGAAGCATGGACAGGTAAAAAGGTAAACTACTCTTTTTTAAAGCCTTTTGGTTGTGAGGCCTTTGTCCATATTAATAAAGAAAATAGAACAAAGTTTGAGGCAAAATCAAAGAAATGTACCTTTATTGGATATGGTGCTAATGATTTTGGTTATCGCTTATATGATTATGAAAATCACAAAATCATTAGGAGTAGAGATGTAATATTCAATGAAAAGGTCTTGTATAAGAATCAGTTGTAGGAAAAGAAATAGGAAAAAGAAAACAAATAATACATAGTTCTTGATGAGATCATAGAAAAATTAAAGGTGTCTGAAAATAATAATAATCAACAGCCATAGCAACAACAACCACCATAACAACAACAAGCACCTCAAACACCTGAAAGTGGTGTTAGAAGATCTACTAGGATAAGTAGACCCCCTGAACGATACTCTCCTTCATTATGTTATTTATTGTTGACTGATTCTGGTGAACCTGAATGTTATGAAGAAGCAATGCAGGTTGAAAGCAGGAAGAAGTGGGAGCTAGCCATGGAAGAAGAGATGGACTCCTTAATGCATAACCAAACTTGGGACTTAGTGAGGTTGCCTGTAGGTAAAACTACATTGCAGAATAAATGGGTTTACAGAAAGAAGGAAGAAGATGGAGGAAAACAGAGGTACAAATCTAGACTTGTGGTGAAGGGGTTTGCACAGAAGAAAGGTATTGATTTTGATGAAATATTTTCTCCTATTGTTAAGATGACTTCAATCAGAACTATTTTAAGTTTTGTAGCAGTGGAAGATTTACATCTTGAACAATTAGATGTAAAGACATCATTTCTCCATGGCAATTTGGAGGAAGAGATCTATATGGAGCAAACAGAATGATATGAGGCCAAAGGGAAAGAAAAATTAGTATGCAGGTTAAAGAAGAGCTTGTGTTAGCCACCTATAAATTATTTATAGCAAAAGGTGGCTAAATTTTTTTTGAGCCTTCAAGGAACAAATTTTATTGCTAAAAAGTGTTGGCTCTTGAAGACTCTTGAAGGCCTCACGCCTCTGTCCCATTTTCAATTCTATGCCTATTCTACATTCAGAAATCCTGCATATTTCCAAGACAGATTACTGTTGCAAACACCATTTTCCCCTTTTCCCCTTCTTCCAAAACTAACCTCATATTTTCTTGCCCTTCTCCCATGAAATCCTTCGTTTTCATGCCTTTCCCCTTCCCCATCCATTAAAACCCTTTGATAAGGTTCAAAGAATCCTTCTTTGCCCTATTGAAACCCCTCTAAACCTTTGAAAATCATTGAAAATCCATCAAAATCATATTTTTATGAATTTTTGGACTCAAGCCCCCTTGGGCTAAGTCTTTAACCCCTCCCTCTCATACACCCTGGCGCCAGCCCTCCAAGCGCTTATCCTGTTGCCCGAGCGCCTTAGCCCCTTACTGCATAAACCATCGGTCATATCACCCTTCATATAACCCTCAGCCCAGCAGTCAGGTGCCAAGCTGCATTATAAATTAATATGAACCTTTGGTTATGTTAATTTTTCGATTTTTATTATTTTGTAAATTTCCCGCCGGTCCAGTTTTCAGTCGTTCCTCACCGTCGATCTGATCTAAAGATCGGAAAGCGTGGAGTCCATCACCTCGATGGTCCCCACTCATTTTTCCCCTCCAATCACATCACAACCGTCTGTTTAACCCGTCGATCCGACGGTCCTTTTTCCTCTCCGCCCAGTGGTCCCCGCGCCCGAGTACTGTACAGAAACTGACAGTTTCTATTGCACCACCTTTGAAAGGTAGGCGGTAATTTTCATTTGACCAGCGATGCCATTCACCGCATGACATGCGTCCCGTGCACTATTTGAAAACCTCCTCCCCATCGCACATTAAAGTTCGGCAGCGAACCCGTAGTGATATCGCAGTACACCGTCCGATCTGGGATAGGCCATTCGACGGCTACCACCCACCGAATATGCCTGACAGATAACCAAGCTATGGCACGGTCATTAAAGATCTCTGCCGTCGATCTAATCTGCAGATCAACGACCCACGTTTTATCGCTCCATTTCTCTGTTTTTATTTTTCGCCTCCGCTCCCGACCGTCGATCTCAGCGCGATCAACGCCTCTAATTTAAACGATTCTTCCGCCTTCCCTTTGGCTCCTCTAATCAAATCCCGACCGTTGGATGATGCCATCCGACGGCCACGCTCTCTCCACGTGCCTTCTAAAGCAGTAAACCTATATATGCATGGATTTTATAATTTTTGTTCGTATTTTGTAGGGTTTTAATGGTTTTTCCGCCATGTCCGAAGAAAATTCAGAAGCAGAGGTTGACAACCCTCTCGCCTTCGATCCACCAGAGAAATCATTCGCAGATTTAAAATTTCACGTTTTATCAATGATTCATGAGGCATTGATGCCTTATCACCCCTGCGTAGCCCTGCACACTCACAAACACAGCAAGTCAATCACAATCAGAGAGTATTAGTGACGAAGATCAAAATGAACCAGGACAGAGGATGGAAGGCATATTTGCGGGGATCACGGCTAAGAATTTTTATGAAAAGCCTAATCCCCGATTTAAAACATAGTTTAGATAATATCTTAAGTTTTTTATCAACAGGAACGCCTCCACTGCCACATCTGAGGCAAATTGATTCCTCCCAGCTACTAAAATGCCACCTGTGCCTCAAAGTATTCAATCAGAGGCCGAAGTTATTGATTAAATGAAGATATTCAACTCAGCACAGCCAGAAATTTACTTCTGCAAGGAAACTTAATGTAAAGGATATATGCAGAGTAACCCCGACATCACACAGAGCCTCAAAGGTCAAAAAGAGCTCCCTTTGAGCTTGAAACTTTATGTAAATCATTTAATATAATATGGACACCTATGTAAGTTTCTTCATTGAGCCCCCCAAAGGCCCAGAAACCATTAAGTCTGTATTAATTGTAATTGAGATCTTTTATCAGATCTCACCTCCTCATCCTTCTATATATACTACTGCAGAAGATGAGAGAGGGGTTGGTTGCAGAACTTTGATATACACTTGAGCTTAAATTTCTGATTGTAAATAGTGATTCACTAGCTGTTGGAGCTCTGCTGGTGATAGATAGTTTAGGCTGAGATGTGTAGATGGATGCTAAACTAAAGCATTGGAGTTAAAGCTGTAACTGGTTTGGAGCATCAATACAAGCAGATTTATGGGATCCTGGTCTATGTTGACGGTGATGTTTTTCTCATTGTAACTTCTTATTTTGTTTCTGTTTTCACTATGTTCTGATTTCTCTTATAAAGAACAACGTGCATAGATTTAGGACCTACTGTACATCAGTAACCTTCTCTGACTGAAAATCTTTATTTGAATGTTTTCTTCTAAACTGTGTTATTTAGGAATGATTTAATTCAGTTCAAGCATAGGAATGCTGGCATTCCCTCGTCTTATTGTCTTAGCTGAATGATATTCTTAAATGTTATTTTCAATATATGTTTAGTGAAGATGAACTGAGGAAGATATGGTGAGCCCTGGTCCCGGTTTTATCTCCACAAGCTGTCTGAATGTTTCCCTTGGAATGTGTTAAAAGCTGGCTAGTTTAAAAGTACTTACCAGATCTTAGGCCATTATGTGTTATCTTTATGTTTGTCTTGAAAGTAACCAAGTAACGCAAAGCTAGGAGAGGATTTGTGGTGAGCCCGGCCCGCTAGTTCCTACTCCAAAAGTTTCCTTCAAGTTTCTCTTTTTTTTAAAGTGTTTTCTATTGAAAGTGTATCAAGGGCTGGCTAGTTTAAAAGTACTTACCAGATCCTAGTTTTCTTTCATGTTTTTCTTAAGTGTATGTCAAAAGCTAGCTAGTTTAAAAGTACTTACCAAATCTTGGCCTGCTCTTTGTTCTGCATCTGTTTAACTCTCCTACTTGTTGTATCATTTCATTCCATAAATCAACCTTCAAAGAGATCCTTAGACATATATGACTTGCCCTATGGAACACTCTTGCCTCTTGCTGTTCCAATTAAACCCTATTATGACTCCATAGCCCAATGGAATAAAACCTGCTATTATCTGTCTTTTTGGCCGAAGCTTGTTCTATCTGCTTGCAACTTCTCACCTTTGAAACTCTTTGCACTTAGGATTTTCCATCTCAAACAGTATTCATGCTCAACCATCCAAAAACAAAACAAACCCTTGGCCTTCATAACTAGCCTAATATCATTACCCCAAGCTTCAAAGAAAAATCCATCTTTGCAGTTATTGGAGAGATCCCTCTCCGGATTAAGGAGGGCTAGATCCTAGAATCCCAAAGTGGTTGAAACGATGTTTTTTCTGTGATTGGACTTTTCCAATCTTGCTAATTACAAATTCCTAACATTTCTGGTGACTCCGTTGGGGAACTTTGAGTTATTATCTTGTTGAATACTTTAGACATCTCAGAAATCCCTTGATATAATGACATTTGTTCAGTTAGCTGGTTGAACTGTTAGGCATAACATCTCTGGCCAACGAACATTTTTTAGTAAGTAAAAATTATCCTTTTCAAGAACTACCAAGAACTGGTAATCATGATGAAACTTTTTTGAATCTGTGACAAACTAGGTGAACCCTAGGATTCTCTTAAAACTTTATCTAACCTTGAAAGACCAGCTGTCTTAGCCATAAGAGTAGACTGTCTTTGTCTCATAACCGTAGCTAAGTTTTGAAACAGAGTTAGGACATTCTTAGAAACCACACAACTAAAAAATAGCTTAGAAAACACCAGAAATATTTCAGATTGGTATCCAATAAACATGGTGGTGATCCATAAAACCTTTTACCTCCTTGGGAGCTAAAAAATTCCACTTGGAGACTCCAAAATCCTTAGCAGACCATAATACTCCACTGGGAAGAACCCTCATCATTGTGACATTAGACAAACTCAGTTAGAGGATTGTAGGATTGAAATTGCTGTAAACAGATTAGTTAACCTGTCAAATATTGTCATACCTGGTTGAAATTTTATTGTTTATTTGGGTCTAAAAAAAACAACATAGTGGCTCCTAGAAAGATTCACACTAGAGCCTATCCTGACCCTGATCCACTTGAGTTAGTTGATAACCCAGAAATTATCCTTAGGAAGTCTCCTAGGATTAAATTATCAACTGTTTTCAGATCACCCTTGAGAGCTAATTCAATCCCTGAAAATCTTTCAGCTCTCCAACAATCACAAGTTGACTTAGTAAATCTCTTTAGAACTAGGTGTCTTGGTGATTTAGATCAGTTAGATTATGAGTCTTCACTTTCATCTTCTGAAACAAGTGAACATCTTGGCAGCAGAGAAACAACACCTCTTGATTTACATTTCCTTCACAACCCAGGTGTCTCTCATCCAAGATCAGCTCAGCAATATATTCCTAGTCCATCCACTTCTGCTCATCCTACATCCACTGTTCGAACCACTCCACTTCAGCCCACTTTCCCTTTTGTTAATCCACCTCTTGTAAATCCACCCCCACCACATATCATGGCAACATGGTATGCTCCCGTAGTCCTTCCTGCACCATTAGTCAATCTTCCACAGGACTATCAGTCCCAAATTCCATTATATGATGCTAGCAATGCTACAACTACATCACAACATGTGGATAAAATGAATGAGTACTTTGATAGAAATGAAATTGATGATGATTCTGTCAAGATTAGATTGTTTGCTCCGAGCTTAGGGGGAGAAGTAAGGAAATGGTTCAAAGGTTTAACCCCCCATAGTATCCATGATCTCCAAGCCTTCCATCAAACTTTCTTAAACAAATGGGAAGTAAAGAAGAATCCTCTCCAAGTCCTTTCCGATTACAAGAACCTACATAGAAACACTGGGGAAAGTGTGCAAGCTTATTGCACTAGATTTAACAGCGTGTATAATGCACTTTACCGAGAACTAATACCTCCACAAGGCTCAACTTTAAATAAGTTTCCTGAAGGGTTTGACCCTGAGATGGCCTATCAGCTGAGAGAGAGAGATTTTGCAGCTCTTGAAGATATGCAAAGAGGCACCCTTTCTGTGGAGGTCAGCTTAATGGAAAAGAGAGCAAGAATGAAAAAATAAAAGAGAGTATCCTTTAGAGAGGAATCTACACCCTCTACTTCCAACTCAAAAATGGAGAAAATGATGGAAGAAATGATGAAAGAAATGAGCCTAATTAAGAGAGCACAAGCAAGCCAAAACCAAAGTGCTCCTAAAAATAGAAATCAGAACCAGAATCAGAATTTTAGAAGAAACCAACCTTCAAACAAACCTAAGGAAGATGATCAACAGATCGCTCCTCCCTTTCATCAAAATTATGTGAGTGAGGTTGAGGAAATGGATGAGATAATAGAGGAAGACAATGTCAACATGTTCGGGGTAGAAGATGATGACTTTGAGATTCATTATGATAGAAAACAAGGTCTATACACACCTTATGATGACAGAAGAGATGACGATGAAAATTATTATCAAGACATGGAAAATGTCATCATAGAACCTCAAAAAGAATATGACCTTAGAAGAAAAACTAGTCAACAAACCCCCAACAATAAAACCTCTGACAAATCTTTACAAAACAGCACCGCAACGAAGCCTAAATTTATCAAACAAAAGGATAAAATAGTGGTTGTAAATTCTGATAATGGTAAAGAGAAAGGCACTCAAAACTATGAAAAACAGAGTGTAGACATTAGTAGTACTAACACTTCAGCTAGTACTCCTGTGAAAAAAACTTTGTCAAGTGTAAAGAAAACAAATCAGCAAACCCATGTTGTTGATAGAATGACAGCTAATAAGGCTAAAACTAGCACTTTAAAGAGTGAAATTCCTTTCAGCCTGGAGCAGGAAATTTCAAAAATCAAAATCTCTGTCCCCTTGACCGAGTTAGCTGCCCAACAAGTATATAAGACCCAAATTTTGAAGGCTTTAAAAATTGAAGAGAATGAGGACACTGTAAATCTTAATGATGACCAACCAGAGCTGATTTTTGGCCCTAAGATTGAATGTAGATATCAAGAGGGACCTGTTCCCCCATTTTATGTAAGTTTAAACGTTCATGACAAAATTTTGCACAATGCTATGCATGATTCCGGGGCTTCTCATAATTTAATGCCAAAAGCTGTAATGGAGAGCCTGGGTCTAGAAATCACCAGACCTTACAAAGAACTCTACTCCTTTGATTCCAGCAGAGTAAAATGTTTAGGATTAATCAAAGACCTCTATGTTAACTTAGCCCAAATTCCAACCAAATGTTTAGTCATGGATATTGTTGTGGCTGATGTGCCCCCAAAGTATAGAATGTTATTATCTAGGTCTTGGGGGGCTAAGTTATAGGGGACTATGAAAATGGACATGACTTATGTGACTATCCATGTTTTCAATCAGAATAGAAGACTTTACAGGGAGTCACATATGAAATACACAGTTACAAGTCAAGACAGACCCCAAAACTCTCCTATGTATTCTGTAAATATGGGCCTTGATTCTTTTATCATGTTTAATGAGGAAACACTTACCGAACAAGTTACTTTAATGGGGTTGATGACCGATAGAGAGGAAGAGGCAAACACTTCAGAACTGTCAAAACAGTTTGCTGAACCATTAAGCATTAGCAAACTAAACGAAGGTCTTAAACTACAAGTCACGAATCCTTTGCTTTTAAACATTGAGATTCAAGAAATAAGTCCTCAACCCAATAATATATCTGAGGAAATGAAACAAATTCAACTAGGTGCTGATACTAAAGAAATATCGGAAAGCACAGTAGTTGAAGAGGACATTCACCAAATAGATGAAATTAAAACTAGTCCTCTGTGGAGTATGTATTTTGATGAATCCGGCATTAGAACTAACGCTGGTGCAGGTGTCTAGATTTCCAACAGTGAAAATAACCACACAGAAATAATTTCCTGTAAATTAAGCTTTCAGTGTTGCAATAACATAACGGAATATGCCCCGGATGCGGGTGTTTAAAGACTCATGTACGTTGGAGCGTGGGGAGATTTGGCGGGTCTGCGTGTGGATTGGTGCCACCGCCACCCTGCCCACAGGTCTTCTCTGTATTTACATCCCAGCAATCATCTTTAATGCCATTTTAATGCAGAGCATCCTCATACGATAGACTCATAGCATTTCTAAGATGACGCCCCACTCTCGATGCATTTATGTTCCTCCTCTGCGGGCTAGATGCTCCAAGGCGACTACTGATCCGTGGTCACGGTCTGGAGTGGGGAAACGTTGCGCTCTTAACTGTTGCCTTGAGCTTGAGCCTGGTATCCATTATACCAGTAGCCCTTTTTGCAACTCCCCTCCCATTTGGAATTCTGCTTGTGATTTTGTTCCTCACATGCCCTTGCTGCCTTTTGCTGACCGTGATTCCAACCTCAGCTCAGAAGATTTTCACTATGAACTGACTACTATCTGCAACATGCCGAGAGTTTGACACTATATGAGGTCCAGAAGAGGGGCAAGTCATGGACGGATCGCCTGCCAACCTTCCTCTTCCAATTCTGGTTCGACCTCGAATTCTTCTAAGTTTCACACTGGGCGCTATCCTGAGACGTGAAGCGGCTGAGGCCAGAGGTCTGAGCATTCTCACTCCCACAACGTGCAATTCCGCTTTCCTTGTGCCAACTGCAGTGTCACCTTGGTCGCCAATTTCACCTTTGACATTCTCGCTGACTCTGAGCAGCAGAATACTCAGGCTGTGGGTGGGCTTAAGGAGAAAGGACCTTCTGCCCTCTTCCCCCGGGCCCAATCTGAAGCAAGAGGATCTTCGTGGCACTGAGGTCCATGGCACAGGAAATCCGGGTAGCACGAGAAATTTTAAGGATGGCGATTCCAAGGTCCACGATGACTTCCCGATGCAGGAAGAAGACAACCAAGACTATGGCTGCCTTATCATTGAAGAACAGTCCCCTGAATAACAGGCTTCCGGAAAGCACCTTCAGGTTTTTGACGGTTATTTGTAAGTCTGGGTTTTCTTTTTTGTGCTTTGGCGCTTATGTTTCTCTATCTATTATCTCAGTCACTATGTCTCATAGCCAGTTTCCCCTGTGTGGGCAGCTTTGCCAGGAATGTCAGTCTCTTAATAAGGTTTTTAGTCCAGTTTTTGAAAACTTATGGTCAGTCTTAAGGTGTTTATTTGACAGAATGCTGCTTCATTGGGCAAGAATTTCGAAGGCTAAGACCTCGATGTAACTTTTGTATTATTAATAATAGGAGTAGGCCAAATTAGAAAAAAAAACATAGCGGAATATGAATCCCTTCTCTTAGGCTTACATTTATTGAAAATGTTAGGAGCCAGAAGAATTAATGTGTATGGGGATTCAGAGTTAGTCATTAGGCAAGTCAATGGGGAATATAATGCAAATCATCCCAGACTTAGAGCCTATCGAAACGATGTCATGGACCTTTTGAAAAACTTCAAGGAGTCCAAATTGATTTTTGTCCCAAGAAAAAGAAATATTGCCGCCCACAATTTAGCCTTTGCAGCTAGAACATGCTTAATGCCATATGAAACCAAAGACTGCACGACTCAAATCAAATTTAGACCAGATGTGCCTAATAATGAAAAGTATTGGCAGGTGTTTGAAAATGAAAAAAAAAATAGAAGACTTCATGCAATTCAGAAATGAATTCGAACTAAACAGTTCGGACTCAGATTATGATACAAACTGCAGTGAAGAAAATTTTCTTGGTGAAGAAGAGCTGTCTCCTGAGCTTGTCAACATTAATCTTCTGAACAACAAACTGAAAGAAAAAAGGAAACGACTGTAGAGTTAGAAACAGAGGAGTTAGAAACTCTGCACTCTAAAGATGAAAGTTTTCTAGGTGGTCTAGCGCCTTTAGAAGAGTTGTTTGATCTTAACGATGTGGCCAAAAAGCCAAAACTGGAGCTTGTAGAGACTGAAGTGGAGGAATGAAATATAGGTAGTGAGAAAAAACCGAAATTCATTAAACTGTCTAAGACTTTACCAACTCACATTAAAATAAAATACATAGAGCTGCTTAGATAATTTTCTAATGTTTTTGCATGGAGTTATGAAGATCTTAAATCCTATGACACTGAAATAATACAACACAAAATTCCCCTCAAAGAAAACCAAAAACCATTCAAACAGAAACTGCGCAGAATAAACCCTGTTCAAATCCCTTTGGTTCAGAAGGAGATCATGAAAATGTATGAAGCTGGTATTATTGTCCCTATTAGATACTCTGAGTGGGTGTCTAATCTGGTGTCTGTTAGGAAGAAAACTGGAGAGATCAGGCTTTGTATAGACTTTAGAGACTTGAACAAATCTTCATTAAAAGACAACTGTCCTTTACCTAAGATGGATCATATTTTACAAAGGTGGTAGGGTCTAGAAGAATTTCTTTGCTTGATGGTTATTCAGGGTACAATCAGATCTTAGTTTACCCTGCTGATCAATTAAAGACAACCTTCACTACACCATGGGGCACTTTCATGTATGTGAAAATGCCTTTTTTTCTAATGAATGCTGGAGCAACTTTTCAAAGAGCCATGGACATAGAATTCTCGGAGGAACTGGGCTTCTTCATCATTATATACCTTGATGATGTCACTGTGTTTTCAAAAACAGATGAAGAGCACTTAGAACATTTGAGAAAAGTTTTCGAGAAATGCAGAAAGTTTGGAATATCCTTAAACCCTAAGAAAACACTATTTGGTCTCCAAGAAGGTAAGCTTCTTGGGCACATTATTTCAGAAGAGGGTATTAAGATAGATCCAAAGAGGATTGAGGCCATATTGCAAATCTCTCATCCTCGGAGCATCAAGGAGTTGCAATATTTCATTGGGAATATTAAATTTTTAAGAAGGTTCATTCCAAACTTGGCTGAGCTCCTTAGGAATATCACAAACATGTTAAAAAAGGAGCAGGGGATAAAATGGACCTTGGAAGCAAAGAAATCCTTTGAGCTGGTGAAACAAGCGTTAACCAAAAAAACGGTTCTTATAAGTCCTGATTTTTCAAAAGATTTTTATATTTTTTCATTTGCATCAAAGCATACCATAGTTGCTGTCCTTCTACAGAAAAATCCACAAGGACAAGAGCAGCCAATTGCTTTCGTTAGCAAGGCATTGAGGGATGCCCCTATAAAGTATAACATTATGGAGAAACAAGCTTTTGCTTTGGTTAAAGCTTTGAAAGACTTCAGAGTATACATTATTCACTCACACATGATTTCCTTTGTCCCAAACTCATTTGTGAAGGACATTCTAACACAGGACCCAGACGGTAAGAGAGGTAAGTGGATTGTTGTTATCCTTGAATACGATTTAGAGATAAAACCCACAAAACTCATCAAAGGCCAAGGTCTGGCTAGATTAATGGCTGAATCCAATTTTGAAATTCTTGATATTAATATGATTAATGTTTTAGATGATCAAAAGGAAGTCTCAACTCCCATTGTTGAAAACCATTTCATGAATTCCTCTTGGTATGCTGATATTGTTTATGTTTTGCTTAATTTGAATACACCTCCTGGTTTGACAAAAACAAAGGCAAGATTCCTCAAATTGAAAGCTGTAAACTATTGCATTATTGATAGATGTATTTACTGGAAAAATGCAAGTGGTGTATTTCTTAAATGTTTGCCTGAGTTTGATGCAGAAAAGGTTAAATACCAGTTCCATGAAGGAGAGTGTGGAGGTCATTTGTACTGGAAGAAAACAGCCAACAAAATCTTGAGGGTTGGTTTCTATTGGCCTACTCTTTTCCATGATGTGCACAAGATTATCATAGTATGTCACAAATGTCAACTCTTTGAAGTCAAAAGAAAACTGCTACCCTTGCCTCTACATCCAATCACTGTTGAAGCCCCATTTCAATAGTGGCGACTTGAATTCATAGGATAAATCCATCCCCCATCTTCTGCCCAGCATAGATGGATTCTCACTGCCACAGACTATTTCACTAAGTGGATAGAAGCCATACCTTGTAGGCAGGCCAATGATTCAGTTATCATAAAATTTATGGAGACTAACATTCTCTCTAGATTTGGTTGTCCTACCAAGATTATCACTGATAATGCAGTAGCATTCGGATCAAACAAGATGGTTGAATTCTATCACAGATATCAGACAACATTGGGGCATTCCACGACCTATTACCCCCAAGGTAATGGACTTGCAGAATCCTCAAACAAAATTTTAGTGAAAATAATCAAGAAACTGTTGGAGGACAACAAAAAGTCTTGGCACACAAAGCTAGTTCATGCACTGTGGGCTGACAGATTGACTTTTAAGAAATCTATTGGTATGTCACCTTTCCAGCTTGTGTATGGTACTGATGCAATTTTTCCAAACAGCCTTGGTGTACCAGTAATGAAGTTGATTCAAGAGTTGCAAACTGAAGATAATGACATGATCATAAGAATAAATCAAACCATTCATCTTCAGCAAACCAGAGAGGAAGTTTATAACAAAGCATTGCAGAAACAGATCAACATTAAAAATCTTTTTGACAGAAGAACAAAGGCCAACAATTTCAAAATTGGGGACAAAGTTTCGAAGTGGGACTCAAGGAGGGAAGAGAAGGGCAAGCATGGAAAATTTGACAACTTATGGCTTGGCCCTTAATCTATTCATTCAGCTGCTGGTAACAATGCATTTTTCTTGCAGTAGTTGAATGGAGCAGAACTGTTTGGGGGTCCTGTTAATGGCATGATGCTTAAACATTATTTCTCTTGATCCATGTTAAGTTCCAAAAGCATTTTTATCTTTTTTCCATTATAAATATTTTATTCACCATTGCATTCAAAGTTATAAAAATCAAAAATACAAAAACAATGAAAAAGAAAGAAAAGAGGGCAGATTGTGAAAACAAGAAAGTTATAGCCCCATCCAAAAAAAGAGAAACAATTCTGAAAGTGTGCAAGCTCAAATGCCACTCCTAAAGAACACACTTCTAGTTAGTCAAATAGCCTAATCTTGACTAATTAGTTTTAAATTTTCTGCTGATAGGATAGTGAATTTGATTTGCCAAACTGTTTAATCTTGGCTTATCAGTAGGTAGTTTAGGATAGAAATTAAAGGTTCAAACAAGATAAAAATCTGAACCTAAGGTTTCAAAAGGAAAATGACTCAAATTTGCTTCAAATCCTGAGTCAAGAGAGGTAAAAATCTAGTTCCCATCAGCTCAAAATCCAAACCAATTGATAAAGACAAAACAGCTCAAACAAATTCAAAATAGAGCTGTAAAGAAAAGAGAAGGCCATGGTGAGAAACTTTCAGATCTTAAGCCTTCCATTTTTTATTTAATTTTCTGTAGAATAATTTCTATGTGTAGCTTGTTTTTATGCCATAGATCACAGCAAGTCAAACAGCTTAATCTTGACTTGACTATTTTTAAATTTATGTTTTAGAATTTAGAGAATAAAAATCTGTTGGATAGTTTAATCCCAACGGATGGTAGAATAGGTAGAGAAGCATCTGAACTCAAACGTGTAATCTGAGTTCAGGGAGAAATAAGGAGTAGAATCAGATTAGATTTCCTGCTTTCAAAATAATAAAATGTTGTAAAAAGAGTTTGCCAATCCAAGTGCACTCTAAATGAAGGAAAAAATTCTATATCAGTAGGATTGGGTAGGTAGAAAGCTTGTTGATGAAAGAACCATTGTTTTTATGGCTACTAATATATTTTCAAAAGAACATCATCTACAGAAGGAAACGCAGCCAATGGATGAGGCACAGGTCAACCTCCCAGAGAATGCAAGTCTGAAGTTCTTGATGCCTTCAAGAAGGCACCATCCCGAAGTGGAGCCACTGTTAGCCACCTATAAATTTTTTATAGCAAAAGGTGGCTAAAACTTTTTTGAGCCTTAAAGGAACCAATTTTATTGCTAAAAAGTGTTGGCTCTTGAAGACTCTTGAAGGCCTCATGCCTCTCTCCCATTTTCACTTCTATGCCTATTCTACATTCAGAAATCCTACAAATTTCCAAGACAGATTACTGCTACAAACACCATTTTTCCCCTTTTCCCCTTCTTCCAAAACTAACCTCATATTTTCTTGCCCTTCTCCCATGAAATCCTTCGTTTTCATGCCTTTCCCCTTCCCCATCCATAAAAACCCTTTGATAAGGTTCAAAGACTCCTTATTTTCCTTATCGAAACCCCTCTAAACCTTTGAAAATCATTGAAAATCCATTAAAATCACATTTTTGTGAATTTTTGGACTTAAGCCCCCTTGGGCTAAGTCTTTAACCCCTCCCTCTCATACGCCCAGGCGCCAGCCCTCCAAGCGCTTATCGTTACTGCATAAAGCCCCAGTCATATCACTCTTCATATAACCCTCGGCCCTGCAGTCGGGCACCAAGCCGCATTATAAATTAATATGAACCTTTGGTTATGTTAATTTTTCGATTTTTATTATTTTGTAAATTTCCCGCCGGTCCAGTTTTCAGTTGTTCCTCACCGTCGATCTGATCTAAAGATTGGATGGCGTAGAGTCCATCACCTCAATGGTCCCCACTCTGTTTTCCCCTCCGATCGCATCACAGCCGTCCATTTAACCCGCTGATCTGACGATCCTTTTTCCTCTCCGCCCGGTGGTCCCCTCACTCGAGTACTGTACAGAAACCAGTGGTTTCTATCGCACCACCTTTGAAAGGTAGGCCGTAATTTTTGTTTGACCAGCGATGCCATTCACCGCATGACATGCGTCCTGTGCACTATTTGAAAACCACCTCCCCATGGCGGATTAAAGTTCGGCAGCGAACTTAGAGCGATATCGATGTACACCATCCGATCTGGGACGGGCCATCCGACGGCGACCGCCCACCAAAGATGCTCGATAGATAACCAAGCTACGACACGGTCATTAAAGATCTCCACCATCGATCTAATCTGCAGATTGACGGCCCACATTTTATCGCCCCGTTTCTCCATTTTTATTTTTCGCCTCCGCTCCCGACCGTCGATCTTAGCGCGATCGACGGCTCTGATTTAAACGATTATTCCACCTTCCCTGTGGCTCCTCTAATCAAATCTCGACCATTGGATGATGCCATCCAATGGCCACGCTCTCTCCACATTCCTTCTAAAGAAGTAAACCTATATATGCATGGATTTTATAATTTTTGTTCATATTTGGCAAGGTTTTAATGGTTTTTACGCCATGTCCAAAGAAAATTCAGAAGCAGAGGGTGACGACCCTCCCGCCTTCGATCCACCAGAGAAATCATTCGCAGATTTCAAATTTCATGTTTTATCAATGATTCATGAGGCATTGATGCCTTATCACCCCTGCGCAGCCCTACACACTCACAAACACAAGTCAATCATAGTCAGAGAGTATCAGTGACAAAGATCAAAATGAACCAGGACAGAGGATGGAAGGCATATTTGCGGGGATCACGGCTAAGAATTTTTATCAAAAGCCTAATCCCTGATTTAAAACATAGTTTAGATAAGATCTTAAGTGTTTTATCAACAGGAACGCCTCCACCGCCACATCTGAGGCAAATTGATTCCTCCCTGATACTAAAATGCCACTTGTGCCTCAGTATTCAATCAGAGGCTGAAGTTATTGATTAAATGAAGATATTCGCCTTAGCATAGCCAAAAAGTTACTTCTGCAAGGAAACTTAATGCAAAGGATATCTGCAGAGTAACCCCGACATCACACAAAGCCTCAAAGGTAAAAAAGAGCTCCCTTCGAGCTTGAAACTTTATGTAAATCATTTAATACAAGATGGACACCTATGTAAGTTTCTTCATTGAGCCCCCCAAAGGCCCAGAAACCATCAAGTCTGTATTAATTGTAATTGAGATATTTTATCAGATCTCACCTCCTCATCCTTCTATATATACTACTGCAGAAGATGAGAGAGGGGTTGGTTGCAGAACTTTGATATACACTTGAGCTTAAATTTCTGATTGTAAATAGTGATTCACTGGCTCTTGGAGCTCTGCTAGTGATAGATAGTTTAGGCTGAGATGTGTAGATGGATGCTAAAATAAAGCATTGGACTTAAAGCTATAACTGGTTTGGAGCATCGATACAAGCTGATTTATGGGATCCTGTTCTATGTTGACGGTGATGTTTTTCTCATTGTAACTTGTAATTTTGTTTCTGTTTTCACTATGTTCTGATTTCTCTTATAAAGAACAGCATGCATAGAGTTAGGACCTACTGTACATCAGTAACCTTCTCTGACTGAAAATCTTTATCTGAATGTTTTCTTCCAAACTGTGTTATTTAGGAATTATTTAATTCAGTTCAAGCATAGGAATGCTGGTGTTCCCTCGTCTTATTGTCTTATCTGAATGTCATTCTTAAATGTTATTTTCAGTATATGTTTAGTGAAGATGAACTGAGGAAGATATGGTGAGCCCTGGTCTCGGTTTTATCTCCACAAGCTGTCTGAATGTTTCCCTTGGAATGTGTTAAAAGCTGGCTAGTTTAAAAGTACTTACCAGATCTTAGGCCATTCTGTGTTATCTTTGTGTTTGTCTTGAAAGTAACGAAGTAAAGCAGAGCTAGGAGAGGATTTGTGGTGAGCCTAGCCCGCTAGTTCCTACTCCAAAAGTTGCCTTCAAGTTTCCCTTTGTTTTAAAGTCTTTTCTATTGAAAGTGTATCAAAGGCTGGCTAGTTTAAAAGTACTTACCAGATCCTAGTTTGCTTTCATGTTTTTCTTAAGTGTATGTCAAAATCTGGCTAGTTTAAAAGTACTTACCAGATCTTGGCCTACTCTTTGTTCTGCATCTGTTTAATTCTCCTACTTGTTGTATCATTTCATTCCATAAATCAACCTTCAAAGAGATTCTTAGACATAGATGACTTTCCCTATGGACCACTCTTGCCTCTTGCTATTCCAATTAAATGCTATTATGACTCCATAGCCCAATGGACTAAAACCTGCTATTATCTGTCTTTTTGGCCGAAGCTTGTTCTATCTGCTTGCAACTTCTCACCTTTGAAACTATTTGCACTTAGGATTTTCCATCTCAAACAGTATTCATGCTCAACCATCCAAAAAAAAAAAAAACCCTTGGCCTTCTGTTGTGACCAGCAACAACCCCCCTTTTTATTTAATATTAGTAATAATACTAAATAAATGGGGACCCTTAGTTAAAAAATCCAAAAAATAAGTTAGGATTTGTTCTCCCTTTCGAATAAAACTTTCTATCATAAACTTAGAGAAATCCCTTAGAAAGAACATTAAGAAACGCTTAAGTTTATGATAGATTACAATAAAATTGTTCTTTAAACAAAATAGCGCATCCATCGCAAAATGGTATATATCTTTTATTAAACTAAAAATGTGATTTTGCGCTTTTGCTATAATGCAATCCCAAAAAGCTTATACAATAAACATATTGGTCGCAGATCGCATCGCGCAGAAAACATAAAAGTTAAATGAATATCTTTTGCGCTGTTTGCAATTTCGCACTTTTGCGAGATTTGCGATGTGCGCTTTTGCGGTATTACGCAAGTTGCGCTATTTTACTTAATTGCAATGGTTTCATTTTCCGATATTGCGATATTGCGATATCGCGCAGCAAATCGCAGATCGCAATGTCGCAGATTCGTGTAGGCGCGTTGTCCAAAGGCAATCTTCCCATGTATCAAATCTGTTATGCGCTTTAATGATTAGATTAAATGATTGGATTGAAAATTAATGGTAAATGAGATTTTGTTTTGATTGAAAGTCGTTTCACAATTAAAATAATATATTTCATCTGCCTTCACATTTAAAATAGTCTCATCACCTTTCTCATACCATTACTCTCATTTAACTCGTAAAACGTAGGAACGAAGGAGCAAACGTTTATACAAAGCTTTCACTAAACACTATGGGTAAGAAGGAGAAGAACTCGAATTCTGAAAACAGAGAAATGGCTTCACTGTATGTAGACACTGCTTGTAATAAGGATTCCGGTATATCCACTTGGGAAGGAATGTATAATTTGTTAGAAGAAGAAAATCCTGTGGTAGTTAAAGTTGTGGCTACAGCAGGTTCTAGTAATACGTCTGAAGCAACCCTCAAAGAACTGGCTTGTTCATTTCTGCATAGGATAGTGGCAAGGCCAAGGATTCTCCCATATACGGACATGGTGAAATGGGTGCTGGACAGCACCGATATTTCAGACAGGAAATTTAGAACTTCATCTCAAGAGCTAATCGGGTCATTCACCACGGAAGATGTGAGGCTGATGTATAAGTTGCCGGAACCTCATGCGCCTTATAATAAGCAATTTATGAAAGAATTTGCCAGAGAACACACGAATTTGTCAGAATGCACACAGGAATGGACCAAAAGAGATGAACCATTGAAGAAAATCAAACACGGGTGGACAGTACCAAAAAAGGATGTTTTAGAAGCTGTTCACAAGTTCAAATATCCAAGTGGGCAAATTGACACAGTTTCTATCACAAGATAAGGTATGTAAGTTTGCCAAAATTATCCTCTATAGAGCTTTTAGAAGTTACTAAAGAAGCTGTTGGAGGTCAGGAGTTCTCAGGGAAACATAAAGCTCTTCTTGAGAAAATTCGGGAGTTGAAGAGACTTGAAATAACTGTAAGGAAAAATGAGGAAACATTGACCAAATTCAAGGCACTTAATGCTGAGCAAGGAAAAAGATGTGGAGCGTGTTCGGCACAGAGAAAAACTACTGCGAAAGGTCAAATCTATAAAAAAGAAACTACTTTGGTTGAAGTATGATATGAGAAAATGGCGAAACAAAATCGAGATGAAATTGCAAAATTAATAACAGAACGAAAATCTCCAATAAAGGAAAATGCACAAAAAGAAGACAGCAGAGGAGACGGCTACAGCGGCAAACTCTCTTACTGATTGTGTAAATGATAATTTACACAAAGCAAATTTGATTTCAGAAACTGTTCCAGGATACCTCCCATAGGCACATCAACTGCAAACAGAATGGAGGCAAAAAGCAGAAGAAAGAGCAAAATCAATTCAAGGGTTGACAAGATTAAATTGGGACTCATACTGGACGTACTTGGTAAAGCCACACAGTCAGCACAGTGCGCTTAATTGTATCATCAATGCTACAGAGAAGATTGCGCCTACACTCGCCGACTCTGTCTTTTCAGGGCAGTTGAATGCTGAAGTCGATCAACCACATCTTCTCAAAACTATGCTAGATGCCTGCAAGTTTAAAGATCAAGTTCATAGATAGTTAGATTTAGTTTTAATTTTACTGTATTTTAGCCTAGGAAAAGGATGGTCATTGAACCGAATCCTTAAATTTTTGTAATAGACTATTTTTAGATTTAGCTAAGTAGTATTTAAACCTTTCTCATGCATTTAGAGAGGGGTCCTTGATCTTAATATTTTTTGACTTGGAGATTGCATTTCTGTACTCCATTGTCTTATATATTTTTAAAAAGGATCACATCTGGTGATTTTTATGCGGAATTATCTTTGAAGTGTTGCATTTCTGTACCTTGGAATTTGATTTTGCATCGGAGTTACTGGATTAGAGTATCAGATTTCATTTGAAAGTCTTCAAGATGAATAAGGTATTTCTATCTGTTCACTGTTGATTTATTTTGTCGTATGATATTCGCTTTAAAATTTCTATCATTTATATATATTTGGTTTTTACAACGCTTCTTTTTATATATCATTTCTGAGTATAATTGAAACGTTATATTTCATAAGTATATATATATGGTATACAATGATGAATGCAATATGCTAATACAACTCTGTTTAATTTCTTAAACAGAGTTATCTTTATTTGTTTCTGTACATTTCAATTTAAATAATAATACATTTTCATGGTTATTGTTAAATTGGAACAATCTTAAGTTGTATTCACATATTGTTGGGAAAAATACTGAGAGGGGGGGGGGTGAATCAGTATTTACTGCATAATCAAATCTTTTTACTTTTCCATTCCTTAAAACCCATACGCTACTTTCCTTCAATAAACTAGCGTATATACGTGGATCCCCTTTATGAAACTCGCGTATACACAGAGATCTAGATATGTCATTAAACTTCACTTAAACCATTCCATCATTTATTCATTAGATATTCAATAAGCAGTAAACATGTGCAGTAAGAACAGAATAAACCATCACACAAAGCATCACACATGAACACCAGGATTTTTAGGTGGAAACCCAAATCGGGAGAAAACCACCGCTGCAGTTGCTCAGCCTTCAATATTTTATTATAGAGAAACATCTTACAACATATGTGCTGGCGCAGACTTGACCAGCACGCAGGCACCCACCTGCGCTCGTTTACCAGCCTCTCCTGGAAGGGAGCTCCAACCCCCTGATCTCGTTTACCAGCCTCTCCTGGAAGGGAGCTACGACCCCTCGATCTCGTTTACCAACCTCACCTGGAAGGGAGCTACGACCCCCTGACTGAAGGCTACAACCCTCAGCACCACCTTGGACCACGTTTCATCAATTTTCACACTGGATCCAACAACTTCAAGAGAACAACATTTGCAGGCCACATTTCATCATATTTTCATACTTTTAAGTTCAACCGTACATCACCAACAGATACATATCAACACAGATCAGATATCAGAAACACAGCAGAACAGATCAGATATTTCATACCCCTTGCTTCAGCAAACCCTAGTTTGCATACGCGCTTTCCCTTCACTGATGTCGCGTATATACGCGCTTCCGTCCACACAAACCAGCGTATACCTCAGTGTATATTTTATTGCGCATACGCGCTTTCTCTTCGCTGAAGCCGCGTATATACGCGCTTCCTCCGCGGCAAAGTAGCGTATAGATCTTCAATCATTACAGAGCAGCATACTTCATCAGATCAGATATTCAGTTCAGATCTACCCTTTTACTTCAGACAGATGTTCGCCTAGATGTTCGCCTCATCACAGATCTAGGCCTTCCATAAACAGATCTAGCAAATACAAGTACATTTCAGATCTAGAAGTCCCGCTTCATCATTTCTTCATAAGTGCATCATAGATTCAGATCTATCAACAAACCTTTACCCTTTCCATACAGATATACTTCATAGAGAAGTATTCATTCAAGTTCCGACATCTTGCTCCCACACTCATGATTTGCACAATGAATTTCTTCTCCTTATATATGTTTATCCTTTGTCAATACCATGAGCCCCTTTTTTCAATACCACGGGCACCAATACCATGAGCCTTCAATACCACGGGCGCCTTCTTCAATACCATGAGCCAAACCAATACCATGAGCCTTCAATACCACGGGCCCCTAGATTTGCACTTTTTGAGCGCTTTAGCCCATACGCGACTTGGCACGTTCTTTTCCGCGTGCATACGCGATTTCCCCTAGGTCAATCCGCGTATACCAAGAGACATACTCTTTTTCATCATACTTTATACTTTGAGTACATTCTGAATTCCTTTCTTCAGATACATCAGATTTCCTTCATCAAGGACATATGCTATCAAGCACAACTTCATCAAGTAAGTTGTCATCATCTTCATCAAGTGGGTTGCCTTTCAAGGACAACACTCAGCATCATATTGTCAACAAACATCATATCACATCAGATTTACATCATTTACCAAGTCCATCAAGTCAAGAATAACTTCATCAGGTGGTTTTCCATCAAGGACAACACATGTCAATAGTCGCATGTCTTTATCTTCATTCAATGGGTTGCCATCAAGGACAACACTCTGCATCATATTTCCAACACATATAATTACCTCGGTTAGTGTTAGAATTTCTTTAACAGTATTTAGTTTAAATTAGATAGTTTTATTTCAGTTAATTTAGTCCCATTTCCACTCATCCAAACCAATCCATTTAGTTATAAGGAAACTGGTCCTTTAAATCCAGTCGGAGCCACCATACCAAACGGAAAAGGAGTTGTCTTAAGGTCCCGACTGGGTGGTTTTCCCCGATGTTTGAAGCAGAGATTTTCTAGGCTTCAACATTTTTGGCGCTAGAAGGAGGGCCTGAGCTATGAATGGCAAGTAAATATTTATCCACAAGCCATTCTGAGAGAAAAACACCCTCATCAACTTCTTCAATTTCTTCTGAAATACAAAATCCTATAGAAGAAATTGCGAAGAGTATTCATACACCCACTACCAAAATCTCAAAACATTTAGACAATCAAAATCCTAAGTCTCCTGAAGTTCAAGATTTAATTCATAAATTGAAAGGATTATCATTATCTCTAGAAGAGTCTGAAATATCTGAAGGTAGTGTAACCTCAAAATTTGTTTCTTCGAAACCTCTTACTAGGCTTCAAACTGAAAAACTTGGTATTTCTCCGAAAGAATTCCCTTTACCTAGTAGAGTCAAGACAAGAAAAACTCAATCAGAATCAGTAAGTGATATAAGTTCAACATCTAATATTCAAATAATTGTTTCCGAAATCCCAACTCAAAAAAGTACAATTTTTTCCACATCATCATCCGCTCAATCATCATTTGCTCAATCATCATCAATCTCAACATCATCTATTCCAACAACTTCTATTCAAACACCACCAGTTTCTACTACTCCTCCAATAGTTGTTCCAATAATGGCTAGACCATGGGCTACTCCAGGGGCAGTCAACATGGCTGCACCTTTACATGATTTACCAGACAATCCTGGGAAATGGCTTCCAAATTTTAGCCCAGATCTTAACATTCAAGCTGAAGAACATATCAATAACTTTATGCTGAATATAAATTTGAATGGAGTCACACATGAAGATGTTGTAGTCAGACTATTCCCTTATACTCTTCAAGGAGTAGCAGGATCATGGTACTTTTCTTTACCTTCGGGATCCATAACAAGTTGGGCCATTTTTGCAGAGCATTTTTTAACCAAATTTGGAGATGACAGATCAATAGCTACTTTAATCAACGATCTCTCAAATTTGAAAGCAGAACCCAAGGAACCCATTAAAGAATTCAATGCTAGATTCAACAAACTCTTGAACAAAATTCACACGGATTCAAGGCCTAGTGAACAAGTCAGAATTGAATGGTACATAACTGCCTTACCCTCAAACATAGCAATTTTTGTAGATAGAGTTGCAAAACCTACATTAGCCAAGAATATGAAAGAGGATATTGCAGTAGAAAAACGAATTGTTTCTCTAGAAAATAAAAATGCTATTGAGGAAAGGAAATCAAAGAAAGTCAGCTTCAAAGATGATTCAAAGAAAAAGGCCAAAGACCCATACGACATGGAAGATTTACAAAAAGTCCTTAAAACCATGTCAAATGAAATGGTTGAAATTAAAAAACAAGTAGCTGAAACTTCTACCAAGAAACCATTCCGAAATTTCAGAAGAAACCAAGTTGAATCTAAACCTCCTAATGCAATCTCTAATGCAGAATCAGAAGAAGAGGAAGAAGAAGAAGATACATCTTTAGTATCAGATGAGGAAGATGAGAATGAAGAAATAGCTGAATTGAATGGAATGTGGGATTTTATTCTCCCTAATTCTGATAGTGAAGAAGCTATGCCTGTAAGTACTAGGATTAAATCTATATCGGAACCAGTGCAAACAGTTCCTAAAAAGAAAATTACAATTCCAAGTACCAAAGACAAATCCCCTGTAAAGAAAACTTCTCCATTACCTACTCAAAATCAGCCATCTTCTTCTAATCCTCCCACATCAACAACAAAGACTTTAGTGGTGTCAGATCCTATGGAATACAACATTGTTGAAAACATGAAAAAGATTAAAGCCAACATTTCCTTACATGAACTCAGCAAACTAAAACACCAGCAAAAGTTGCTATTGAAAGAATTAAACGCTACACCAATTGCTCCTTTACCAAGTGGTGTAGTTGCAAAAGCAGCTAGGGGAGATGGTAAGCCACCAGATAAGGTAGATGCTACTGATACTGTGCTCATTGGAGAAAAGTCAAATTCTCAAACTCCTCCTTTTCTTTCGACATATGAGATGTACAATAAAAATCTGCACAATTTTTTGATTGATTCTGGAGCCTCCTCCAATATAATGCCTACTTCTGTCTGTGCCAAATTGAATATCGAACCACAGAAATCAGCAGTTCATGTCGTTCAATTGGATCGCTCTAAATTTCAAGTTGTAGGAGAAATCAATTTAGTTACTATCAGATTAACTTATGATCCTAGGATTGTCCAAAGAATTGATATTTTGATTGCTGATATTCCTGAATTCTATGGATTAATCTTAAGCAGGGACTGGTCTGCGAAACTTAATGGTTATATCTCAACTGATTATTCACGTATGTGGCTTCCCTACAAAGGGAAACCAAATCAAATCAAAATTGAACGAGAAAAACATATGACGCATACTGTTACTGAATTCGAACAACCTAATGAGCCTGTGGCATTCAAAAACAATATTCTTGGAGGTTATTCTGCTGAATCATTTCTTGGAAACTTCGAAGCACCTCAATCACCTTTTTCTGTAAATACTTTTGTTTCTCAAATAGAAATTTTTTCACAATCTGATTCTTCTAGAATTGTAAATATTTCTGATGTAATTGTAGATAAGCCAATAGATAAATCTTTATTTTGGTCGTTATATTTTGATGGATCAAAGTCTAGTGATGGAGCTGGAGCTGGATGCATCTTAATTGATCCAGATGGAGAGAAAACCATGCTGTCATGTAGGTTAGAATTTGAGTGTACAAACAATACCGCAGAGTATGAAGCCTTGGTTCAAGGACTTTATAAAGCTATAGGGTTAGATGTTAAATACTTGAAAGTCTTTGGTGATTCCGAAATTGTCATAAAACAAGTTAGGAATACTATTCATTGCCTTTCAGAACATCTTAAACACTATCAAACCCTAGTACAAGATCTCACCACTCATTTTTTAGCATTCAATATTTCTCCTATTCCTAGGAATCAGAATACATCAGCTGACTTGTTAGCTAATGTTGCATCTAAACTCTTACCTGCTGAAGATTGCAGTCCTGATAGGTTTTCTGTAGAATTGATTTTTCGTCCATCCGTCCCAGATAATGTTACAAATTGGAGAGTATTCTATCATGATCAAGATATTTTAAATTTCATGACTTCAGAGAAATCATATGATGAACAAATTATTGATGAAGATGATCATGATTTACAAATTGCTTCAAAAGGTAATGAAAACCCCATTCCAAAATCTGTTGTTAAATTAGAGGATTTATATGACATTAAAGATAGATTCAAGAAAGTCACTAATACTAAACTTCAAAGCTCTACCTTGAAGTTTGAATTAGTAAATCTTGGTTCTAATTCTAAACCTCAAAACGTTAACTTAGGACTCAATTTAACACCAGAGGAAATGAATGCATTCATTAAACTTCTGAACAAGTATAAAAACGTTTTTGCTTGGAATTATGATGATTTAAAAACGTATGATACTTCGATTATTCAATATACAATTCCAATGCTTCCTGATATTAAACCTGTTCAACAGAAGTTGAGAAAGATCCATCCAAATCTCGAAAGTCAAATCAAATCAGAACTTAATAAACTTTTAAAAGCCAAAATCATTTTTCCAGTCAGGCACTCCAATTGGGTTTCCAATATGGTACCCTTAAGGAAGAAGAATGGTGATATAAGAATCTGTATTGATTTCAGAAATTTAAACAAGGCATGTTTAAAAGAAAATTTGCAATTGCCAACCATGGAACATATACTTCAAAAGGTAGCTGGTTCTGAACTTATGTCCTTTATCGATGGATTTTCAGGCTATAATCAAGTTTTAGTACATCCAGATGACAGATTTAAAACAACTTTCAGAACAAAATGGGGAACTTATGCTTATCAGAAAATGCCTTTTGGTCTAATAAATGCAGGAGCAACTTTCCAAAGAGCCATGGACATAGCATTTAAAGGTCTGATCAATCAATTAGTTGTTGTTTATCTTGATGACATAACAGTATTTTAAAAAAAGAGAGCCAATCATCTACATGATTTAAAGCATATATTTGAAAGATGTAGAAGGTATGGTATTTCCTTAAATCCGCAGAAATCTTTCTTTGCTTTGGATTTAGGAAAACTCTTAGGATTTGTTGTGTCAAAATATGGTATATATATTGATCCAGATAGAGTGAAAGAAATTTCTGATATTTCTTTACCTCATAACAAAAAATCCATGCAATCATTTCTTGGACAGATCAATTTTGTTAAAAGATTCATTCCTGATTTTTCTTTAATTGTTTTACCTATGCAAAATATGATCAAGAAGAATTTAGTATTCAAATTGGGGCATAAAGAGAAAGAAGCTTTTGATGCAATCAAACAAGCAATCATTAATGCGCCAGCATTGAATACACCAGATTTTTCTAAAGATTTTACTTTGTATACTTTGGCCACCGAGACATCCTATGCAGCTGTTTTAACACAACTCAATGATAAAAAAATCGAGGCACCAATTTCTTTCTTTAGCTCAAAACTGCAAGGAGCTGAGCTTAACTATTCCGATGTTGAAAAACAAGCCTTTGCTGTGTTTAAATCAATAAAAAATTTCAGACCTTTTCTCTTGAAAACACATACAAAAATCATTGTCCCATTCTCTGCAGTGAGGCAATTATTAATTCAAAAAGAAGTAGGAGAAAAGAGAGCTAACTGGGTAACAGCCTTACAAGAATATGATATTGATATTAAACCAGCTAAGATTGTTAGAGGACAAGGTTTTTGCAGATTATTGGCAGGAGCTCATAACATACCAGAAAATCAAGATCCAAATCAAGATATTCAAGTAAGTCAGATAGGTGTTACAGCTTCCGAATTTCAGTATGCTGATATTATCTATTACTTGAAAAATGGGTATGCTCCTTCTAATCTCAGCTATAAGAGTAAACACGCTTTAAGGTTAAAGGCTATTAAATATGAGATCATTGATAATGTGTTATTTAGGAAAAATTATGATTCAATTTTATTAAGATGTCTTGAAAAGACTGAAGCTAAAAAGGTTTTGCAGGAATCGCATGATGGACCAGCAGGAGGTCATTTTGGAGGTGATACCACAGCTCACAAAATAATTCGTGCTGGTTATTATTGGCCTACCCTTTTTAAAGATACACATGATTACGTAAGGAAGTGCCGAATTTGTCAAACTGCAAGTGGAAGACAAAGGAAACCAGCTTTTCCTTTGCAACCAGTGACTATTGAGCAACCATTCGAATAATGGGGGCTTGACATCATTGGTGAGATAGTACCTCATTCTTCTAAACAGCACAAGTACATCCTTACTGCAACTGATTACTTTACAAAATGGGTAGAGGAAATCCCATTGAAGGTAGCCAATTCTGATGCAATTATTGATTTCATAGATCAATTCATCATAACCAGGTTTGGTGTACCTAACGCTCTAGTCTTTGATAATGCATCTTACTTCTCTGAAATAGTTTAATAGAATTTGCAGTCAAAAGAGGTTTTAAATTAAAATATTCAACAAATTATTATCCACAAGGTAATGGTTTGGCTGAATCCACTAACAAAAACCTTATCAAAATCATTAAAAGGACCATTGATCAAAATCAAAATAATTGCCACAAGTCTTTAATCTTTGCATTATGGGCTGATCGTATCACTGAAAAAGCTTCAATAGGAACTTCACCTTTCAATTTAGTTTATGGAAAAGAAGCTGTGATACCATCAAATTTAACTCTTCCATCATTAGCCCTCGTGCAATTTATTGAAGAAAATCTTTCTTCATCCATTCAATTGAGATATGATCAAATCCTTAAACTAGAAGAAGATAGAGATAAAGCAAAAATTACTCATGAAAAACATCAACAGCTTGTAAAATCTTCTTTTGATGCAAGTTCTACCGGCTCAAAAATTTTGTCAATTGGTGATCTCGTTTTGAAATGGGATAAAGCACACGAAGAAAAGGGTAAACATACCAAATTTCAGAAAATGTGGCTTGGACCATTTCAGATCGTTGAGAAGATAGGCTCAAATACATTCATACTCCAAGATCTAACAGGTAAGAGAGAATCTCTTCCTGTAAATGGGCTTATCTTGAAGAAATTCTTTTCATAAGGAGGTAACCCCTTCTTAAACTGTACATATTCCTTTCTGCAGAGTTTTGATTGTTTTTGTTTTTTTTGCAAATAAAGGTTGTTAATGAGTCTCTAATTGACTGTTTACTATTTAAGGAAATTTCTTCGGAAGAATATTATAAATATTTATTTTGTGTAAATAAGAATTTTTAGAGTAATGATCACAATTTTTGGATAGTTTAAAATAAGATGTTAAACTTTGAAAGATTATTCCAATCATTTGCATGATCTTTTGAAAACTTGAGAAGAATGTAAATCATCATAAGTTTATTAAGCAGAGAAAGGTTATCTATCAAAGTAAAGATTTTTCAAAGTTTTGGAACTCAAAAAACTCTGAAAATTGTCATCCATTAATTCTTAAGGATAAAACTATTTCACCCCATCCATTTAAGTTGTGATTTTTTAGAATGTAATTCTAAGAAATTATATGAAAATTTAAGAGATAAGAGGTCTCATTATGAGCCGACTTACCATGTTCATAAGAAATAATGAAACTGACATTACCAATACTGCATATCAAAACAGGGTAATGGCTTATTAATATAAGACAAGGGGTCTCATCACGAGCCAGCTTGTTCAGTTTAATTATAACTAGTGAATGACATTGTTATTAACTGGCTACCAAACCAGAACAATGGCTCTTAAAAATAAAAATAAGTAAAAGACAAAAACATGAGATAATATGTCTTATGAATTTATCTTTTAAAAAGTCATAATTTTAGTTGGATGGGGCAATGAATGGTTAATGGTTTAAAGGTAACCCTGTCGAGACTATGAACGTTTGCAGGCAGCAGAGGAAATACCTATGGCAATAGAGTATATTATAAAACCAAAACTTGGAGAAATCCACTTACTTCATTATTAACACCAATCAAAGCTTGAGATAACCCAAAAATGTTTTTATTCTTAAGGAATTAGAAAGAAATTGTGAATGATTTTTATTTCTTTTTCATAGTTACATTTTATTTGAATTATCCTAAGATAGTTTTCATTGTCTTTAAAAAATATTTACTTACTAAAGATAGAGTGTTCATTTTATTTTTTCAGAGATAACTGTTTCTTTCAGTGAATCACCAATTGTTGTGACCAGCAACAACCCCCCTTTTTATTTAGTATTAGTAATAATACTAAATAAATGGGGACCCTTAGTTAAAAAATCCAAAAAATCAATTAGGATTTGTTTTCCCTTTCAAATAAAACTTTCTATAATAAACTTAGAGAAATCCCTTAGAAAGAACATTAAGAAACACTTAAGTTTATGATAGATTACAATAAAATTGTTCTTTAAACAAAATAGCGCATCCATCGCAAAATGTTATATATCTTTTATTAAACTAAAAATGCGATTTTGCGCTTTTGCGATAATGCGATCCAAAAAAGCTTATACAATAAACATATTGGTCGCAGATCACATAGCGCAAAAAACAGAAAAGTTAAATGAATATCTTTTGCGCTGTTTGCAATTTCGCACTTTTGCGAGAGTTGCGATGTGCACTTTTGCGCTATTACGCAAGTTGCGCTTTTGCGCTATTTTACTTAACTGCGATGGTTTCATTTTGCGATATTGCGATATTGTGACATTGCGATATTACGATATCACATAGAAAATCGCAGATCGCAATGTCGCAGATTCGTGTATGCGCGTTGTCCAAAGGCAATCTTCCCATATATCAAATCTGTTATGCGCTTTAATGATTAGATTAAATGATTGGATTGACAATTAATGGTAAATGAGATTTTGTTTTGATTGAAAGTCGTTTCACGATTAAAATAATATATTTCATCCGCCTTCACATTTAAAACAGTCTCATCACCTTTCTCATACCATTACTCTCATTTAACTCGTAAAACGCAGGCACGAAGGAGCAAACGTCTATACAAAGCTTTCACTAAACACTATGGGTAAGAAGGAGAAGAGCTCGAATTCTGAAAACAAAGAAATGGCTTCACTGTACGTAGACACCGTTTGTAATAAGGATGCCGGTATATCCACTTGGGAAGGAATGTATAATCTGTTAGAAGAAGAAAATCCCGTGGTAATGAAAGTTGTGGCTACAGCAGGTTCTAGTAATACGTCTGAAGCAACCCTCAAAGAACTGGCTTGTTCATTTCTGCATAGGATAGCGGCAAGGCCAAGGATTCTCCCATATACGGACATGGTGAAATGGGTGCTGGACAGCACCGATATTTCAGACAGGAAATTTAGAACTCCATCTGAAGAGCTAATCGGGTCATTCACCACGGAAGACGTGAGGCTGATGTATAAGTTGCCGGAACCTCATGCACCTTATAATAAGCAATTTATGAAATAATTTTCTAGAGAACATGCGAATTTGTCAGAATGCACACAGGAATGGACCAAAAGAGATGAACCATTGAAGAAAAACAAACACGGGTGGACAGTACCAAAAAAGGATGTTTTAGACGCTGTTCACAAGTTCAAATATCCAAGTGGGCAAATTGACACAGTTTCTATCACAAGATAAGGTATGTAAGTTTGCCAAAATTATCCTCTATAGAGCTTTTAGAAGTTACTGAAGAAGCTGTTGGAGGTCAGGAGTTCTTAGGGAAACATAAAGCTCTTCTTGAGAAAAGTCGGGAGTTGAAGAGACTTGAAATAACTGTAAGGCAAAATGAGGAAACATTGACCAAATTCAAGGCACTTAATGCTGAGCAAGGAAAAAGATGTGGAGCGTGTTCGACATAGAGAAAAACTACTGCGAAAGGTCAAATCTATAAAAAAGAAACTACTTTGGCTGAAGTATGATATGAGAAAATGGCGAAACAAAATCGAGATGAAATTGCAAAATTAATAACAGAATGAAAAGCTCCAATAAAGGAAAATGCACAAAAAGAAGACAGCAGAGGAGACGGCTACAGCGGCAAACACTCTTACTGATTTTGTAAATGATAATTTACACAAAGCAAATTTGATTTCAGAAACTGTTCCAGGATACCTCCCACAGGCACATCAACTGCAAACAGAATGGAGGGAAAAGGCAGAAGAAAGAGAAAAATCAATTCAAGGGCTGACAAGATTAAATTGGGACTCATACTGGACGTACTTGGTGTTGGAATTATTGAAAATTCCAAGCAAACAGGAGAGAATGACACTCTCCTCTAAACATAGAGAAGTTTAAAACAAAAATTTAATTGCAGACAGAGATGGCATGAAAATGCTTTCTATTACATAAACAGAACTTCAAAAAAAAACTATTAAAAATTTCTTCCTCAGTACAGAGGGATTCACAAAATAATATCGAGACTGTTATTGACACAGTGCTCTACAAAAAAAATCTATGTCTCTCCCTTTAAGAACGCACACTACAGTGCTTTTTTTCTTCTTACTGTGTTTTCTTTGCCTGTGGGCTCACACAGCGGTCACTACACAATATAGTACCATTACAGTACGATTGCCTCACGGGCCTTTTTCCCTTTATATATGGCGCGGCGGCACAAATTACATATAAAATATAAACCAACATATAAACCAAAATACAAAGGAAAAACCTTTGCAAAAACATAAAACATTTCAATACGGCGCGACGTACGAGTGGGACCACATCGCAGTCGACCACTTTGCGATCTGCGATGGTGCATATCGCAATTATCAACGGTGCGATCAACATATGGAGGAATATTCGTAACATGCGATGGTGGGACGGGCGCACATCGCAACTTCAACATTTGCGATGATACAATGGAATGGGCGGAGGGTGATTCTGCAAAATTGTGATATTGCGATGTTTGCGATGTTGCGATGATCGCACATCGCACATCGTAGGATTCCACATCTACAAGACATTTAACTTCTGAACTTGCAATCTTGCAATCTTGCGCTTTTGCGCTCAAGTGGTAGGGACCACTTTTCCTTCCGCTTCATAAGTGACTTCCACCTGTTTCATTCAATATTTCATCCCTTTGGTTGTTGAGGCTTTAAACGCCCGACTTGACTGTTTTAATTAAACTGCTCCTCCGTAGACAAAATCATCATTCCTCTACTGAAGTAACTTCTTCCATAACACAAAATTAATTCTTATCTGTTCATGGCTGTGGCCCATCAATTATTAAATTCTTCCTTATGGATTTTCTCCATTCCTCTTAACTGCGTGCTGTTGTACACTCAATCTCTGCTGCTGGTGCTGTACTCGTTTCTTTTGTCACTGCCCAAGGCACGACAGGTGACTTTAATATTTCTAACACTCACCCTTAAAGTCAGCTGCTGGGTTGTCCATCATACCCAGGCATTTTCTTAAAAATTCAAATGTTTTCTACGCCAATGGCTTTGTCAAAATATCTGCATATTACTCCTCTGTTTTACAATGTTGTAAGACAATTTCTCCATTGTTCACCAATTCTCTGATATAGTGAAACTTTGTGTCTATGTGCTTCGTTCTTTTATGAAACACAGAATTCTTTGACAATGCAATAGATGAGCTATTGTCACAATAAATCACAGTGCCCTTTACCTGTTCTTGGCACAGACTTCTTAGCATTCTTCTCATCCAAATAGCTTGACACGCTGCTGCTGTAGCTGCCACATATTCTGCCTCTACTATAGACAATGCTACAACCGGCTGTTTCTTAAAAGCCCATGAAATGGCTCCTGAACCCATATGAAAAACATAACCGGAATTGCTCTTCCGATCATCTACACTTCCATCCCAATCACTGTCAGTGTATCCAACTAATTCTGAATTTTCTGAAGTAGTATATAAAATACCAAATAATTTTGTTCCTTTCACATACCTCAGAATTCTCTTCGCTACTTGCCAATGTGCCTCTTTTGGCTTCTCCATAAATCTGGAAATTAAACTAATAACATGCATAAAATCCGGCCTAGTTGTAGTCAAATACATGAGGCTGCCAACTATGCTTTTATACAAGCTTGGATCAAAATCCTTACTGCTGTCATCTTTACTCAACTTCAATCCCATTACTGTGGGAGTAATTGCAGCTTTGCATTCCTGCATATTAAATCTTTCTAAAACTTGATTCACATACTTTGCTTGAGATATAAAAATCCCTTTCTCATTTTGTTCTACTTCTATTCCTAAGAAGTATCTCAATAAACCCATGTCAGTCATTTCAAAATTCATTCTTCATGACTGTTTTAAAATTTTCAACAAGGTAATCATCATTACCTGTAAATATCAAATCATCAACATATAAAACAAAAATCAACATCTTACTATCATTTTCTTTGATGTAGAGGGTGGGTTCTCCCTCACACTTTTCAAATCCATTTTCCAGTAGATAGGAGTCTATCCTACTGTACCATGCTCTTGGTGCTTGCTTCAGCCCATAAAGAGCTTTCTTCAATTTGCAGACCTTGTGCTCTTGGCCTTTCTTTTCATATCCGAGAGGTTGCTCCACATATACCTCTTCCATTAAAACTCCATTTAGGAATGCAGATTTTACATCCATCTGGTATACTTTCCATTTGTTTTGTGCTGCTATTGACAACACTGCTCTTACTGTCTCCATTCTTGCAACTGGTGCAAAAGTTTCTTCATAGTCAATCCCTTGCTTCTGCTTATATCCTTTGACAACAATTCTAGCCTTGTGTCTTTCTACTTTTCCTTCATCATTGCTTTTGGTCTTGTATACCCATTTAACTCCAATGACTTCTTTACCTTCTGGGAGATCAACCAACTCCCATGTTCTGTTCTTCTCTATGGCATTAATATCTTCATCCATAGCTTCTATCCATTTTCTATCTTTAATTGCATCTTCAAAATGAATAGGATCATCAACTTGACAATACAAAGCAAATAAGGAATTCATACCTTCATCTGCTTCTCCTTGCTCATAAATTTCTCTAAGGCTTCTGAACCTTGTTCCGCTTTCACTTGGTGTAGTTGTGCTTGATGAAGCACTCATTTCTGCTCCATGTGGTGTGCTTGGTGACACACTCCCACTTCTTCTCGAGGGTGTTCTCGCTGCTGCTTGAGGTGTCCCTTGCTGTCCTTGTGCTGGTGGAGGTTGTGCTATGAATGGGTTGTTGATTTCAACCACATCTGCATCATCTTCATCATGAGATAAACAGCTTTTAACATTGACTGTTTTCTCAATGCTTCCATCCCATGCTTCTTCTTCAATAAATTTCACATCTCCGCTTATTACAAACTTATTTGTGGATGGGTTATACAGTCTGTATCCTTTGGAATCTTCACAGTATCCAAGGAAAATGCATTTCTCCCCCTTACTATCCAACTTCTTTCTCAACTTGTCTGGAATGTGTACATATGCTATACATCCAAAAACTCTCATGTGGGTGACTCCCTGTTTTCTGCCACTCCACGCTTCTTCTGGAACTTTGTTCATTACAGCTTTTGTAGGGCATCTATTCAAAATATACGCAGCACAGTTTGCTGCTTCTGCCCAATACTCATTCGGCAAGTGTTTTTCCTTTAGCATACTTCTCACCATCTCCATTATGGTTCAATTCTTCCTTTCAGCAACTCCATTCTGTTGCGGTGTGTACCTTGTGGTAAAATTCTTGTGTATGCCATTCTCTCTGCAGAAACGCAGAAACTCCTTTGAGATATATTCTCCTCCTCTATCAGTTCTGAGGACTTTTATATACTACCCACTTTGCTTCTCTACAAGAGCTTTAAAGTGGAAAAATTTATGAAAGACTTCACTCTTGTATTTCAGAAAATAAACCCACACTTTTCTTGTGAAATCATCTATGAAGGTCAGCATGTAATTGCTGCCTGAAACAGATGCTGATTGCATCGGTCCACATAAATATGAATGAATGATTTCTAAGGGTGCTTTTTCCCTTATGCTTTTCCCTGAAGGAAAACTTTCTCTGTGTTGTTTTCCCAAGATGCAGCCTTCACATAGGCTGTCAGGCTTTTCAATCAATGGTAAACCTCTTACCATTCCTTTTCTGTGCAACAAATTTAATCCTCCGAAATTGGGATGTCCAAATCTCAAGTGCCATAACCAATTTTCATCCTTTGCTTCCTTCTGAAAGGCTTCTTGTGTTATGGCTGCTACATTCTTTCCCTTTTGCTTCAAGTCAATGTTGAGCTTGAGAGGAAACATTCTATTGCTAGTCATTTGAATTTCATCAATGATTTTCTTGCTTGGAGGTATGTCTTTTATGGTGCACACATCATCTTTAAAAATTACATTGTAACCTTTGTTTATGAGCTGCCCAACGCTCAAAAGATTACATTTCAGACCTGGAACATAATACACATCAGGAACAAATTTTTTCTCCCCATTTCTTGCTCGAATACTTACTCTGCCTTTTCCCTTGACATAAATCTTTGTATCAGTCCCTGTGGTCACTTCAGACTTCACTTCTTCATCAAGATTGGAAAACATTGCTTTGTTGCTAGTCATGTGATTACTACAACCTGAATCTAAGAACCAAACATCATCATCTTTATCTTGTGCTACATTACAAGCTAATAGCACATTACTTGGGTTCTTTTCTTCTTTTGCTACATTAGCATTTTGCTTATTTTTCATGTCATTTTTCTTCTTTCTACATTCATTGGCATAGTGCCCATATTTCTTGCAATAATGACATCGGACATTGGATTTGTCATACCTTTGTCCATGTGCATGTTGGTGTTGATGTCCACCTTGCTGGCTGTTGCATTGGCCGTGGCTCTAATTTTCATTGTTGCTCCTTCCATGTGAATGTGAAGGGCTGTTCCTTCCACCTCTATTCTGGCTTCTGCCTCTTCCTCTTCCTTTACCTTGACCTCTTCCTCTTCCTGAAGGCATCTGGGTCTTGAAGGCGTGCTCAAGAGATGAGTGTTCATCTCTGCTCAATCTTTGTTCATGAGTCATCAAAGAGGCATGAAGTTCATCCACTGTGAACTGTGAGAGATCTTTGGTCTCTTCTATGGTGGTTACAATAACATCAAACTTTGAGGGTAAGCTTCTCAAAAGTTTCTCCACTATCCTTCTTTCTTCAAGAGTTTCTCCATGGGATCTTATCTGATTTACAATCCCAATCACATGTGTAAAAAATGTGTCTACATTATCTGACTCTTTCATGCAAAGAGTTTCAAAATCTCTTCTTAGCAACTGAAGTTTTGCTGTCTTAACTTTCTCCATATCTTGATAGGCAACTTTCAGAGTTTCCCATGCCTCCTTGGATTTCTTAGCTGCTGCTATCCTTGGAAACACACTCTCATTTACTGCTTGATACAATAAGAAGAGAGCTTTAGAGTCTTTCTTCCTATTATTTTTCAACACATCCTTCTCTGCTTGAGTTAAGGCATTAAAAGCCTGCACATCAGCTGGTTCTGTAAAACCATCTTCTACTAACTCCCATAAGTCTTGTGAGACAAACAGGGCTCTCATGGTAATGGCCCAATAATCATAGTTCTTTCCATTAAACTATGGAAGTTGAACATTTCCAATGTTCATTCCAGTGCTTGGTCCAGCCATTGCTCTTGAACTGAACTTCTAAACTTAAACAAACTATCTTTCCTTTTTCTGAAAGAACAAACTCTTCAAACAAAATAACAACTCTGTTATCTTTGAGAAATACCTGACTTTTCGACTTCTGTTGGGCTTTCACACTGCTGGAGAAAATGCTGCAACAAGTCTTCTTCTTCTTCAGCTTCTTTGAATGTTTCAAAGAGCCTGAACTAGCTCTGATACCATGTTGGAATTATTGAAAATTCCAAGCAAACAGGAGAGAATGACGCTCTCCTCTAAACAAAGAGAAGTTTAAAACAAAAATTTAATTGCAGACAAAGATGGCATGAAAATGCTTTCTATTACATAAACAGAACTTCAAAAAAAAACTATTACAAATTTCTTCCTCAGTATAGAGGAATTCACAAAATAATATCGAGACTGCTACAGACACAGTGCTCTACAAAAAAAATCTCTGTCTCTCCCTTCAAGAACACACACTACAGTGCTTTTGTTCTTCTTACTGTGTTTTCTTTGCCTACGGGCTCACACAGCGGTCACTACACAATACAATACCATTACATTACGATTGCCTCACGGGCCTTTTTCCCTTTATATATGGCGCGGCGGCACAAATTACATATAAAATATAAACCAACGTATAAACCAAAATACAAAGGAAAAACCTTTGTAAAAACATAAAAAATTTCAATACGGCGCGACGTACGAGTGGGACCACATCGCAGTCAGCCACTTTGCGATCTGCGATGGTGCATATCGCAATTATCAACGGTGCGATCAACATATGGAGGAATATTCGTAACATGTGATGGTGCGACGGGCGCACATCGCAACTTCAAAATTTGCGATGATAAAATGGAATGGGCGGAGGGTGATTCTACAAAATTGCGATATTGCGATGTTTGCGATGTTGCAATGATCGCACATCTCACATCGTAGGATTCCACATCTACAAGACATTTAACTTCTGAACTTGCAATCTTGCGATCTTGCGCTTTTGCGCTCAAGTGGTAGGGACCACTTGTCCTTCCGCTTCATAAGTGACTTCCGCCTGTTTCATTCAATATTTCATCCCTTTGGTTGTTGAGGCTTTAAACTCCCGACTTGACTGTTTTAATTAAACTGCTCCTCCATAGACAAAATCTTCATTCCTCTGCTGAAGTAACTTCTTCCATAACACAAAATTAATTCTTCTCTGTTCATGGCTGCGGCCCATCAATTATTAAATTCTTCCTTACGGATTTTCTCCATTCCTCTTAACTGCGTGTTGTTGTACACTCAATCTCTGCTGCTGGTGCTGTACTCGTTTCTTCTGTCACTGCCCAAGGCATGCAGGTGACTTTAATATTTCTAACACTTGGTAAAGCCAGCCACGCCCAAAGACAAAGGCGCCTTTAATTGTATCATCAATGCTGGCTGCAGAGAAGATTGCTCACATCATTTAATTTATCTTTTCGGTGACGCTTGAATGAAAAAGTTTCCGTCAACCACATACTCAAAACTATGTTAGATGCTCCAAGTTTAAAGATCAAGTTCATAGATAGTTAGATTTAGTTTTAATTTTACTGTATTTTAGCCTAGGAAAAGGACGGTCATTGAACTGAATCCTTAATTTTTGTAATAAGACTATTGTTAGATTTAACTAAGTAGTATTTAAACCATTCTCATGCATTTAGAGAGGGGTCCCGGATCTTAATATTTTTTGACTTGGAGATTGCATTTCTGTACTCCATTGTCTTATATATTTTTAAAAAGGATCACATCTGGTGATTTTTATGCGGAATTATCTTTGAAGTGTTGCATTTCTGTACCTTGGAATTTGATTTTGCATCAGAGTTATTGGATTAGAGTATCAGATTTCATTTGAAAGTCTTCAAGATGAATAAGGTATTTCTATCTGTTCACTGTTGATTTCTTTTGTCGTATGATATTCACTTTAAAATTGCTATCATTTATATATATTTGGTTTTTACAATGCTTCTTTTTATATATCATTTCTGAGTATAATTGAAACGTTATATTTCATAAGTATATATAGATGGTATACAATGATGAATGCAATATGCTAATACAACTCTGTTTAATTTCTTAAACAGAGTTATCTCTATTTGTTTCTGCACATTTCAATTTAAATAATAATACATTTTCATGGTTATTGTTAAATTGGAACAATGTTAAGTTGTATTCACATATAATTACCCGGGTTAGTGTTAGAATTTCTTTATCAGTATTTAATTTAAATTAGATAGTTTTATTTCAGTTAATTTAGTCCCATTTCCACTCATCCAAACCAATCCATTTAGTTATAAGGAAACTGGTCCTTTAAATCCAGTCGGAGCCACCATACCAAACGGAAAAGGAGCTGTCTTAAGGTCCCGACCAGGTGGTTTTCCCCAATGTTTGAAGCAGAGATTTTCTAGGCTTCAACACCTTCATAACTAGCATAATATCATTACCCCAAGCTTCAAAGACAAATCTAGCTTTGCATTTATTGGAGAGATCCCTCTCCGTATTCAAGAGGGCTAGATCCTAGAATCCCAAAGTGCTTGAAATGATATTGTTTCTATGATTGGAATTTTCCAATCTTGATAATTACAGATTCCTAATAGCTTATGGCTTAAAATAGGCTCCAAGGTAGTGGTATCTAAAATTTGACAAGTTCATGTCTAAACAAGGTTATACTAGATGTCACTTTGATCATTGTGTTTACCTGAAAAAGCAAAATGATGGCAGCTATATTATATTGTTATTGTAGGTAGATGACATGCTTGTTACAGGGTCTAACATGCAAGAAATAAGTTTTCTCAAAATAAAATTGGCAAATTCATTTGCAATGAAGGATTTGGGAGCTACAAAACAAATCCTTGGTATGAGAATAACTAGAGACAGGAAAAATCGCAAATTAACACTGTCTCAAAATGTGTACATACAAAAGGTGTTGAAAATATTTAATATGCATAATGCAAAACCAGTTAGTACACCTTTTGCTAGCCATTTCAAACTTAGTAAGGATATGTGCCCCAAGTCCCAAGAAGAAATGGACTATATGTCTAAAGTTCCATATGTATCAACATAGGGAAGTTTAATGTATGTAATGGTCTGCACAAGGTCTGATATTGCACATACATTGGGAGTTGTAAGAAGGTACATGAACAATTCAGGAAAAGAACATTGGATGGAAGTAAAATGGATTCTCAGATATTTGAGAGGTACCACAAATCAAGCATTATGCTTTGGTGGTTCAAACATTTCTCTACGGGGATATGTTGATGCAGATATGGCAGGTGATAGAGATAAAAGGAGGAGCACTATAGGATATGTATTTACTGTAGGTGGAACAACTGTAAGTTGGGTTTCAAAAATCCAAAGTGTTGTTGCACTTTCAACAACAGAAGCAGAGTATGTTGCTGCTACAGAGGCTAGTAAATAAATGATTTGGTTACGAAGGTTTATGGATGAATTCGGTAAGAAGCATGATATGGGCATGTTATACAGTGATAGCCAAAGTTCCATTCATATTGCAAAGAACTCAACATTTCATTCTAGGAATAAACACATACAACTCAAGTACCATTTCATACGGTCAGTATTGGAAGATAGACAATTGAAGCTGGAAAAGATACACACTAGCCAGAATCCTGCACATATGCTAACAAAAGTTGTAACTAGGGAGAAACTGAGATTATGCTCAGTTTCAATTGGTCTTCAAGGATGACGATGAAGATGAGAAATAGCCAGGTCAAAAGAGGAGTCTTTTTCTAGCAAATGAAGCAGTGGTAGAGTTGCTACAATCAGTCTCCAAGTGGGAGATTGTTGGATGTGGAGCTTGATTATCTTGTTTATTTTGTATCACAACGTTGGAACCCTGTACCTTAATGGGGTGGCAATGCCGCCTGTAATTAAATGCTGTATGGGGGGTCTAAGGGGGGGCAGCTGCGATTTTATGAAGCCCCCCGCCCCCCCCCCCCCCCTGGCGGGGGGTTTCGAGGGCAGCGCCCTCGAAGCTAAAAAAAAGATGTAAAATTGCCTTGTAAAAGTATAGTAATTTATAGTCAATCTGGGCCGTTCATTAGGTGGATGATATGACAGTAGAATTTATGTTTAGTTTAGGTTTTTTTTTTTCCCTAGAAGGCAACCCCTTGCTTTGTATGAGGGTATTGTATTGCGGCTGTGTATTGAATTTGTATTCTTAGAGTGAGAAACATATAGGGAGATTGTGAGAGAGAACATAGAATATTACGACGGATCTGTTGTAGGTTGTGTCCCTTCATTTTGCTGGATAATAGAAAGGAAGGTTTGGTTGTTTGGGTTGGACGTAGCCCAAATTGGGTGAACCACGTATATTTGTGTCTCTCTGGTTTTATGTGTTTTGTGTGCTTGTATTTTCCATATATTTTATGTGTTTCATTGCTCTGTAATATATAATTTTGTAACAATTATTTTAGTGTGAATAAATACCATTTCACTATTAAATGTATTTTATGCAAATTAAATTTTATCTCGAATGAAAAATATGGGTCCATTAACATACCTTGTAACTCTTTGGCCTTTGTCCTCTTCATCACTATTATTGAACAAATGTGATGTAGAAATCTTATGTATAGACCTATCCATTCTACTCTTTCTATCTAAGATTTTACAATTACTTAGTTATAGTCCCTTGTTATATATAGAAATAACAATTTCTCTCTCTAATCAACACCATCTTACTTAAACGAAAAACTTTACTCTCCCTTCTAAATTCAATTTGTTGCATAAAATCCCACCTAATGCTATGCACACCTCCTTTTTGTGCTTGTAACCTTTTTCCTTTAGGAGTATTGCATCCTTTAGATGCAAAATAGTTTTATTTCATTAGTAAAATTTGTCAATTCCTCTACTTCGAGATTTTGACCAAATTAGGAAATTCCCACATCTTCATATATTTCTTTATTTTTAGCACTCTCATAAGCTACCCATGAAATATCCTCCTCCCACTTATTATCTTGATTTAGCTTCAAGATAATTTATTCAACTTCTTTGGTTTGTTGCCTCCTTTCCAAATTCTTAATTATTTTCATAAAGGTCTACAATTCTATGTTTAGTATTATTTGACCACATATTCTTACCATTTCTTCTCACATTAATTCTATCATACCCTTTAAGCACCTTTCTTGGTACAATCCTCTCTCTCCTAGAGCTCATCCATTTTGATACTAGATTTTTCAATTGCATCCATAGTGTGCGCATTTCTCACCAACTTCTATCTTGCAGTGAGCTACAACATAGTGGTCTCAGAAAACAATGCTAACTATTATGTATCTAGAGATTGATTAATGAAACATTAAACATAAACACATAATCACAGTGTTAGTGTGAATTCTAATCGCAAGTGTACGAAAGAAGCTCACTTTAGCTATGCATAACAAACAACCCTAACATAAAAGATGGTTGTCAATTTACTTAGATCTGTAGTTAGTGATTATAATAAATGCTACAGAAATCAATATCTATGCAGTTAAAGACATTAAACAACAAATAAAAGAATGATTTGCTCCATGCATCCAATCGACAAGACAAGAATATTTTTAAAGAATTTTTTATTTATGACACCTGGGAAGGGAACATAGAAAGATGTTACTAGTCCCCTTAAATGGGATGGGTTCTTGTATGTCCTCAATGCTTCAGATCTAAGATCTCACTCTCTTGATGGTGTAGAAAACCCAGACAAAAATGGAACTCAAAGGGAGCTCACAAGCAAACAAGTAGAAAAATATGACAATGATGGAGGATCAAAGTCAAACAAAAAGTATAGATGTAATATACCAAAGGGAGAATGTAGTAATATTGGAACACAATATAAGAACTGCAGCAAGGTAAAAAATAAATCTATATACACATCAAAATGCATAGAAATAGCTGAGCCATTTTATTAAATAGGAGGTGAATAGAAAGTACAACAGTGCTCAAAATATGAGACACTCAAGCCAAAGAGATGGCCTAGAATGACCTTGAAATGATCCCACAAGAGGGACTATGTAACTGTTGAACTGCTGGAAGGTAAACTGCATTGTCCCTGCTACAACTGTTGGGACTACAACTGCCAGAAAGTTAGAAAGTCAGATGTAGGCAATATGGGAGGTCCGATGATGCTAAAAAAAAAAATTTGAGCTCTATGACAGATACCCAAGATAACCCAGAAAGGGTTTCTCAGATCTATCAATCTAAGAAAACCACCCTCTTAGGGCTTCACATATACACTGTTGGGTATGCAGATTTGCTGCATAATCTGATAATATTATGGTTGCAATGTGTTAGGGTCCCGTGATTTGGCCGATTGGCTAGCCAAATGACGATGTAACATCAAACCAAGCTTTGGAGCCCAAGGACCTAGCCTTCCTGGACTCAGAGAGGGCTCTCTCTATATGTGTAAAATATGTCGGTGTGTTTACTTGCGATGTTCTGATATTAGGCTAGTTATGAAGTGTGTTTTTGGTTTTTTAGTTTTTAAGTTTGTGAGGGATGAAACTGATCAAATACATAAACTGGATAACAAGATGTAGATAAATTGGGCTATGGGGTCAAACAGGTCAAGGAAGCTTATGAGGTGATGATGTAAAGCTGCTGTAGGGCCGATTTGATTCACAATAGAAGGGATCTCTGGGCAAAATGGATTAAATGAACAATAAGTTGGTGAAAGACAAGTGATTTCAAGTGCAAACTAGTTAATAGCAGACATAAACATGTAATAGCAAGCCATTAATCATGCTAGGAATAACTATAAGCTAATCAATACATAGAAATCAAACATTCCAGCCATACATAGAGGTATAAGACCCTCTAACTTCGGGAAATGGCTATCAGACTTTGGGGAAAACACATGAGACAAAATAACAACTCATAAACTATGCCGGAACACCTAAACATAGTCTCTAAGTCATTGGGCACTTGGAAAAATAAGTTTTCATAGTTTTAGGCAAAGGGCTAGATCGGGACTAGGCCTCCTTGGTTCAACAAGATGATCAACAAATCAGTCAAAGAGAAAGTTTTATGGAGAGAACTATGGGCAGCTTGTAGGTAGGTAGGGCAAACCATACATCCTACTTAACATACATAGAACCGATGAATAAAACTTAGCAACAATACCTTAGGTTACTAAAGAGCAGCTAAGAATTCTTTAGCATAACTAAGGGAGAAGAAAACATCAAGCTATGAAGATTCAGGGATTTTGAGGTGCCTCCATGGGCATATCTCAAAATCAATCTTTACTGATCTATAGCAGCAATAAATATGAATTATGAGTGAAAACTAGAAGACAAAACACATTAAGAAGCACTATACCATTCTACCATGTCAAGGAATCCATCAACAATCCTTCATCATTCCTCAAAAGCATCCAAGAGGTAGTCCAAAAATCATAACTCAAGTGTATTCTTCAAAGCTCATATGACCAATGTATTCATTCTTCTCTCAAGTTCAGCCTCTGATTTACAATGAGAACCATGGAATAAATAGGCTTGAGGAAGGAAAACCTCATGGAGCAACTAGCTATCCCATTGGTCAAGTCAAAATATCTAAACTTGTCCTTGAGGCTTTGCAAAGCCCAAGGCACAAAATATCCCATAAAATATCTAAAAAACTGCTAAAAACGGAAATTATATCGACTTTACATGATTTCCCAATGATAAAAATAGCTTAACGCACATTTGGGAAAAGCAGATTTTTGGAGTTCAAAAATTACAAAAATACTTCATATTTATGCCTGAAAAAGGTCCCCTGACTTGCTGAAGGCAAATGGCAGCCTTCCCAGTGTCGAAATGAGGCTCATGATGGCTCGTTGGAAAGCTCTCTGTGTTTTCTTTCCAACGCAAGTAGAATCACCTCAATCTGATCTCTAAAAGTCCCTCAAAACTGTACCTGTGTGCAAAAACCCAGAAAATAGCAGGCTGCTGATATGGCGGGCAGAATGTGCAAAATGAGGCTGTTTTTCGCCAATTTGAGGGGGCGAATGATCTTCAAATGCCCTGAAAATCGCTGGAGACCTGATCATGGAATTATGGCATCCATTGGTATCATCCTCCTCCCTTGAAAACTCATCAAACTGAAATGGCGAATTTATGAGTTTTTGGCAAAAAACCCAAAAATGCCAAAAAACAAAAAGTTTCCGAAACAGGCCCAAAAATGGCATGCATGACCCTCAAGGGTCCATAGAAACATGCTCCGAAGCTGAAGCCAAAATATCCAGGGCTGATATGCTTTTTGCTTCTTTCTGTGCTAGGCGCCTCTCCTTCAACTTCTTCAACTTCTCTTGCGCTACCTTTAATTTTCGCCTGGCAAACTAATTTAGCTTCTGAAAGTGATGAGTCCTCTTTCTCTGTAGCTCAAGATCTCTATTTGCCTTCTCAAGCTTTAATTCCAAATGCTGGTTGGCTCTCTCAAGCCATGCTTCCTTGTTTTCCTCAATTTCCTGCTCAAAGAGGGCAGTGAGAGGAAAAGCTTCGAATTGAGCTTGTTCTTCTGCTCTCTGTTTCTCCATGGCTCTTCTAAGCCCGATGGTCCTAGGCCTCTTTCGCCTAGGTTGGTCTTCCTCCTCTTCATCATCAAACTCGCCAATGAGCTCTTCAATTCTTACTTGCGCCTTTTCTGCCTCTTTCTTATACTTGATCGCCCTTGCCTCATGAATGGCTCCATGATACTTCATTTGTTTGTTTTCAACCTCCAAGAAATGGTTGAAATTCCTCGCCCTTTGAAGATCTTCTTGTAACACCTCAATTTTCCCTTCTTTGTGAATGAGGAGGTTTTCAAGGATGCGGGCCTCGTTATCACTGTCATCGCTTGGGATAGGGATGACAGCTGATTTACCTCCATGCTTGGCACTTTCTCCAACTATGCTTTTGCCTTTCAAAGCTAATCTGGTGCTTTTTCTCCTTGGCAAGCTAGAATTTGTCCTTTTGGGAAATTTCCTCTTTTTAGGAACAGCTTTGGTCACTGTCAAGGAGGCAGCTTCAGCTTGCTGTCCTTCCTCAACATCCTGTCCAGTTTGTGGCTCAAAAGGCGCTTCAATTGTTCGCTCAACTTGCTGCTCTTCAAATTCTGTCTGCTGCTGTCCCTCTTCTCGTATCCGCCGCCGACCAAATTCTAGGCCGGCCGCCGCCCACCGCTTCTAGCCGTGGTCCCTCAAAACCGGCCGCCGTCCCCGCCCTCGCACTGTCGCTCATCAACCTCCAACCGCCGTCGTTCTTCTTCTTGTATCTGGCCGACTTGGCTGCCCAGTGGTCATTTTGAGTTTTTTAGGTGTAGGCCGACTAGACAAAGGCACTGGGCGATGGACAGGCTGAGTAGGAGACACATGAACAGGAGGGACAGTGGCGAAATCTGCATGGCTAATGAATGAGTCCCATGAAACCCCTTTCTTTTCTAGCTGGTGTAAAAAGATAATCTTGATCAAGGAATGATGAAAGAGAGAAGGGATTTGCTGAGGTGGAGCTTTCTTTTGGACAGTAGCTGCCATTTTCTCTATGCTTTTGGACAAAAAGTATGGAAGGTTTAACTGCCTGCTTCTGTTAAAATGCATCAACAAGCGGACATGATAGGCAAAAATTTGACTAAACCTCCCTTCACAAGTGAAATATCTCATAATGGCTTTCATCAGCGGAGCATAACTATCAAGAAGATAGGAGAAAGGGAAAATAGCAGTGATGGTTTCCCTATGTTCAGGTTTGATGAAAGGTTTATAATCCTCCAGATCAAGATGAGCTTGTTTAAACCACTTTTCACCATGATACAGGATCTTGGTAGCCTTGGATACATCCCTTGGAGAGATTTTGAAGTCAAGACCTGCTAACTGGAAGTGTTTGTCCTTGAATCTCAAAGCGCATAAATGTGTAAGTGGCGAGAAACTCTTGACTTCTTCTATCCCTTCCGATTAGAAATCAAGAGAGCCCATTCTGCGGGAAATTGAAAAGCACCTAATGGGTGAGCATTGATTTCTTCTATGGAGATAGGCTCATATCTCTTATGTGGACCGCTCTGTGATTCAAGCTTTGAGGCATTTTTGACTTCCAACTTCGACCAAACTTTTAAAGAGGCTAACTGCCTTTACCGTATGAACAATGCTCTGTTGTTTGAAATCGGCCACTACAACGTTCGACAGATATGGACCCCGTGGTGTTGAATAAAATGCAACAATATTTCTTTTGAACAAACCACCTCTGTTCTTATTAAAAACAACCTTTCAACTCTGTATGCACTTCAGCCATGCAAACCTTTTAACAATGGTACCATGTGTACAAGATGAATAACTGTTTTGTAGATTCCCTGTGCACAGTTTTGAACAATCACCCCTCTTGTGATTTGGTTAGGCCAACCTATACTGGTATTTGTGTTTTTTCAAAACAAAACTCATATATAAAACCTCGCTCTGCTACTGGGTTTCAATGTTATGCTAATTACCAAATGTACCGCTCCTTTAGAAAGTGGCCCTTTCATTTTGGTGGGAAGTTTTAAGAAAATTACACATTACTTTTGTACCTCTGGCTTCAATGTTAAACTCAATCCTCAACAACGCTGCCTTCTAGAAAATGGCCCTATTCACCTTCAGAAAATCCCTGTTAACAAATCTTCAATATGATACAATATGGTTTTTGTAAAGGCAGACCCAAGTCGGATGTAAAATCAATGCACAGTGTTTTAAGAAACACACTCTCTGCTTGTGAGTTTAAAAAGTCCACCAACACCTCTATACCCCTGCCTCCAATGTGGCACTTCTCATCAACAAACTCTGCCTTTTTAATGTGCTGTCACCTTGGGAAACTCTCTGTCAACAAATCTTCAGAATGATACAATACAGTGCAAGGAAGAAGCAGACCTAGCTTTGGTGTAAAATCAGTGCACAGTGGTTTAGAAAACACACTCTTTGCTTGTGAGTTTAAGAGATACACCAACACATCTATACCTCTGTTTCCAATATTAACTTCAAACACTAACAACTCTGCTCTTTAGAAAATGGCCCCTTTCACTTGTGAAGTTTTGAGAAATCCAACACCACTTTGGTACCTCTGCCTTCAATGTCAAAATTTAACCATCAACAACCTCTGCCCTTCTTTTTTCCTGTAGAGAGTGGCCCTGCACCTTTGGAAAATCTCTGTTCAATAACTCTTCACAGTAGTGACAAAAAACAGTGAAAAAGGGGTAGTTTGCTAAAAGGTGTGCTTGTGAGAGAATGCCAACAATCACTCTATTTTTGACAACTTTGATGTCAACCAACACCTAGCTCGGAGGAGGCTTTCGAACATTCAGCAATTCTGTCCTGTGCAAGTGTGCCCTCTTTTCACTGTTTGTATATCAAGCAAATCACCACACATATGCTAAGGATGTCAACACACAGGTTTGGGGTGATAATGACAGAGTTTGTTAAGAAGACCACAAGCCTTTAGGTTAAAACTGTGTGAGTTTTCCTTTTTAAAGAAAATATGTCACAATTCCTTCCACTGTTTGCATTTCACTGCTTTGACAATGTGGCAAGGTCTGGAGGACTGTGAGGACATTTTTTCTCTTTTAAGACCAAACCCTGTCTTTTCACAACCAAGTTTTCTTATAATCAAAGCACAAATATTTACAAGACAACTTCAAAACCCCGTATCTCTATATGTGCTCTTTGAATGACAAATTCGGCCTTTATCACATTGCAATAGTTCAGTTCACTGTGTAGAAAGGCTGCTTTTGTTTTTAACAATAATGGCAAGGTCCGGGGTTTTAAACCTTATTGTCTTTTATCAAAACCTTGAAATTTGATGGGGGAGCATATAAAATACCTCGAACTTTGATGAACATCCGCTTTTGAAAGCTGAAACAATGCTGGGGACTCTGGACAGCTGCGCGGCAACCTTTGAAGAAAACCCGTCGCGCAGCAAGTGTTTGTCGGGTCGTCCTGTCGTGTGGTCGGGCGGCCTTGTACAGGCACGTCGCGCCGACAAAGAGCCCTGTGAAAAATTCCGCCCAGGCACATCGCGCCAAAACCCAGGCACGTCGCGCTGCCTCTGCACAGTGTATACTTGTGAATTTTCGACCGGATTTTCTCGCCTTGGTGCTAGAGAGGCGCGGGCTCTTCTTCAGTTTTTGAAAATGAAATCTTTACACCATACTTACCCTTTGATGTTATGTCACAATAACTCTCCAACGGTCATTTAAACTTTTGGAATTAACATTGATTTTTAACTCTGTTTGTTTTTTAAAACAGTGGGTTCGTTATTTGAATATATACACCCGCACATTGATTCTGACCCCGAGCTCTGAATTTTGACCAACAATTCAACCAACTCCACCACTTCTGCTACGGTGTTTTAATAACAGAGGTAATTTGTCACTTTGCTTTGACAACTCTTGGTCTTCGGCAACTTCTTCATCTCTTACCTATAGTGGGTGTTCAAATCCCTGCTTGTAGGTGTAATATACAGTACCCTTTTTCCCTTAAATAATAAAGGTTGTGCTTCTTCTTTTTAAACTATCCAACAATGATCACAGGCTGAAAGACCTTTGGAACATAGTGAATAATAACTTAAAAGGGAAATCTTCTTGGTGACAGAATTTTAAAAGCCTTGTCTGCAGGTCCTTTTTCCATGTAGTTCTGTGCTACATCTGCCCTTTGGAATGATGACAACTGTGTTTGTTATAAGACATATAAACAGTGGCAACTCATCAAAACCAACTTCTTCTGCCTATTCATAAGATTGTATACCCATTTTCCTCCTCCACCTGAAAAGACAAGCTTGTAAAATATGAAAACAGGGCTCTTTGATACACAGTCATTATTTTTCTTTGATCAGTGTGTTAACCCCTTTTTGTCAATAGAACCATTTCATGACTGAACTATGTTCACTGTTTTTCTCCCTTGGCAATTTTTAGCAAGGGAGGGCTATTCATAATGCGCCAAAGACATTTGAAAGCTGTAAACACCATTTCTTGAAAAGCGCTTCTTTGGACCTTTGGCATGTGATATTGTTTTGTTGCTTGAACCTTTCCCTCAAGGAAAAGTCTTCTTTTTGGTATCAATGGCACACATATATTCAATATTTTCTCTTTTCTACTGCAGGTACATTCTGACAGATAGCTCTTTGAAGAGGGAAAACAATACCTTTGCACCATAAACAGTAACACTTACCTGTGCAATGACTCCTTTATTCAATTTCTTTGCGTCCTTTCTCTGCACTTTTTAGACCCATCAGTTTTCAACAACCTGCAATGACTTTGGCCATCTGCTCGTATATGGAAGAGGCTCTTCATCAGGTAAAGTATCTAAAGGCTTTTTAACAACTCTGTTTGACACAGCCTTTCTCTGAATGTGATGGTAAGTGAACCACGTGAACAACATCAATCTTGGCATCTTTACTTGCAAGCAACACTGTATTTCAGAAGAAACCCTAGCCACAATGATACTGTTCCTCTGCACTGTTCTAAGGGTGACTGAGATATTTATCAATTGGCTTGTTCAACTCATGATAGATTTACTTGACAAATAACCTTTGTGACTATGAAGGTCAGTGCTTTTTTGAAACCAAGAGCTTTCCTCCTGCCTATGTAATGGCATTTTGTCAGCATTTACTCTATTTAATCTTGTGGATAAATAGGCTTCTCATGATTGGAATGTTTTACTGATGACAGGCCTTTTTAAAGTTCAAAAATTCACATGACTTGAAAGTTTCAGATGATCTCTTTTATCAAATCGTACTCTCCTTCTTTGAGCTAGCATATTCTGCTCCATTCCTGTTATGGTCAGCAATTACATTCATGAAACCCGAAGATATTGTTTCATTGTTTCAGACAGGGCAAACCTGGACTTTTGCAACCTTCTACTTTTGCAACCTTCCGAGTCAATACCGGTCGCGCTCTCTCGCTATGGATGAAGGAGGCGCCCTAACCTCTCGCTTTGTAATGAAGGAGGCTCCGGGCCTTGACATGGGTTCTTACTGGGGCTTGTCGAGACAAGGCTAATCTTTCTACCGTGATTTTCTGGCGTCGGAAAGAGTCAGTAAGGTCCTGATGAGTGACTTTTGTTTTGCAGCTTCATCTCAGGCTCACAATACATTTAGAAGCAGCTGTTCCTCTAACTGTAAACCCAAACATTTACTCCATGAGATGAAATATATTTCCTGCCTTTGTAGAACCATAGAACACTGTGACAAACCTAATAGTCAGCTTGAGGTTGGGTTTCATGCAGTGCTGAGATCTAGGGGATACAAGTGGCGCGACTTAGGGCTGTTTGTCAATTTCATTTGCAAAGTAAAGGATCAGTCATGGTAGGCCTGTAGCAGATGGAGGCTTTTTGGCTTTTTGATGATTGCCAAGGGTGAAATGTCTTAAAGCGCCACTTCCTAACATAGGGGAGACTTTTGAAACAGATGTGGATTTTCCTTTTAAAGCTGATGGTCAGACCAATAAGGCTGAAGCTAGATAGGATTGTGACCATGAGGTTTTGATTTCGCCAGGGGTGGATTGAATGAGTAGAAGGGCAGAAAACGTTTTGGGAGGGTTTTCTGGATGACATATTGACATAAGGAAATCAGTTTCTAGAAAACTCAGCTGTAGATATAGTCATCACTAACAATGTAAAAAATACTGATGGCTAACAGTGGCTCCATTTGGGGAGGGCAGCTCCTCGCCAGGAGGTGTCCAGAATTCAGATTTTTGGTTTATGAAGACCAGTGCCTTATCCATTGGCGCAAAATTTACCCTTCTCTTGATGTTATTTCTGAAACGTGACAGCATGGTTAACATCAATGATACTTCTACCTACCCCACTATCTTTCCTAACATTTTTTCTTCTCTTTGGCGCATTTGAACTAGCAGGCTTTTGACAATGCATATTTTTCTTTTTGCAAAATGAACCTATCTACTTCTACTCTTATATCTGCCGGGAGTTCAGATTAAGCTGATGAACTCCTTCATTTCTCTACCTATGCTAGATCAACTGTCAAGATTAAGCAGTTTGACAAGATTTCATTCTCTAATCTACAACATGAAATTCAAAAATGATCAAATCAGGATTAGGCAGTCTGATTTGTCATGCATTTGCGGCATAAAAGACAAGCTGCACACAAATGTTATTCTGCAATAAAAGGAAACTAGACAAGCGGGTTTAAGATGTACAATGTGTTTTTCATTCCTCGCTTCTCTCTTTGGTTCTGTTTTAGGCATGTGGAACCAGAATCTCTCCCTAATCTAAGCTCTGTGATAAGTCAATCTTACACAATGTTGACTATCTTGGCACTCACTAACTTATCAGCAAATAAATTTAAACATGCTCAGCTATGATTAGGCTAGATAGCTGAACAAGACATTGGAGCACTAGTAGCGGCATTTAGACTTGCTCTCTTTTTGAAAGACTGTTTTTTGGAACATGGGGCCTTTGTTCTATCTTTACTTGCCCTCTTTTCTGCTTTTTTACTGTTTTTGACTTTCCTATCTTTTACTGTTTTTGACTTTTCTATTTTTTCAATATTTCAAACAATGGTATGTACAATGACTGAAAGTGTCTCAAACTCAAAAATCTTGGAAATGACGGAATTTCAGCATCTTATCCTCGTAAGGATCTCCTCTCACCCTTGGCCCACTTATCTCTTGAAAAGAAAAATTTGGGAAATTTTCTCTCTCTAACATGACATAGGGATTCATGCAAGAATCTCTAAACAGCCCAGTATCCTCCCTCTGTACCTCTCTAAATATCTGATTTCCACTCCTTTCCTTACTGTATGCTTTCTTCAGGTAATGTATGTACTCTTGATAATTCTTGAAATAGATAGTGACATCATCAAGGTATGCAAAAACACAGAAATTTAAAACTGGGAACATGGCCCTCATGAACAGATTTCTGATATTGGGTGGTTTAGCAATTTTGAATTTGAAATCAGATTTACCTCCCGCAAACTGGAAAAAATCTTTAAGTTGTCTACTTTGCAAAGGAATCTGATGTTTATGATCTGAAAGATGATCTTGCAAGAATACATGATTAGAAACATTTTCAATTGGTGAATCATGATCTTGAGTAGAAAAAACCTGATTTTTGTTATATGGAGATGCAGTATTATTTCTAAAATCAAAGCAAATTCTATGGCCACTAGTTTTCTCCTTGATCATTTTAGTTTGTCTTAGTTTGCTGTGTTTGCTTTTGTTAAAGTTGTTCTTTGAGGAAAAGGTAGTGATACAATGTTTTCCCTTGTTTTTTCTGTAGAAATTAGTATTTTGCATGAAATTCCTGTTTTTAGCATTTCTAAGTTCTTCATGAAAAGACAAAATATGAGCCAATTTCAGTAGTTCAGGTATGCTGGGATTATAACTGTCATCCTTGCTCATAAGAAGTTCATCTGGCATTTTCTCAAGATGTTGAGCTACCGAGGTTATGGTCAAAGTTTTATTTGCAGTAGGAGGGTCACATGATGGTAAATCTTTGAGGTATGGTAGAAACATTAAACTCCCTTTCTCCCGGGTTCCAAATAGGTTTATGATGTGTAGGTCTTCTAAAGCTTTTACCCGGAAGAAATTTCCACAAGTTACTGCTGGTGTTTGACTAAAGCTAGAGAAATTTGATTGATAGTACATGAGGGTTTGTGCTTCTTGCTCTAATCCTACTTTGGAGAGGGTAAACTTACTTTCCTCAAGAGACAGCTGTTCATGATCATGGTAGTTTTGAGTGTCCAGTTCATCATAAGGTACCAGGGACAACTGATGTGGTGGATCTAAGTCTTTATCAGTTTCTTCTGACTCTTCTTCCATGTTTACATCAATATGCATAATGAAAGAGTTTAGGTCGGACCGCAAAGAACACATTGGAATGTTATCTGGCCTATCTTGACTGTTGATCATGTATTTCATGTGTGATTCGCGGTACAGAATTCTGGTCTGACCAAACACAGGAATGGTGGCATATGACATGTCTAGTTGGATGTTCCCTTGGAGTTTGGCTCCCCAAGATCTGGATAGGAGCATCCCGTACTTGGGAGGAATGTCTTCCACTACTATATCCATGATTAGATGTTTCGCGGGTATTTGGGCCAGACTAAAACAAAGGTCTTTGATCAAACCCAGGCATTGGACTCTGCTTGAATCAAATGAATACAAGTCTTTGTATGGTCTTGTGATTTCCAAGCCTAATCTTTCCATTACTACCTTTGGCATAAGATTATGCGAGGCGCCAGAGTCTAGCATGGCATTATGGAGGATTTGGTCGTGGATGTTTAGGCTAATGTAAAATGGAAGAGTAGCTCCCTCTTGGAATTTTCCCTCTACCTTTGGACCAAACAATACTTCAGGAATGTCATCAGTGAGATTAACAGTGTTTGCATCATTCCCTAGATTTAAGACCTTTAGTACTTGGGATTTATAAGAGTTTTGGGCAATGAGTTTAGTAAGAGGCATGGTGATTTTGATCTTAGCGATTTCGCCTTCAAAGCTAAAAGGCACTTGAAGTTTAGATATGTTTGTTTCAGCTTTTTCAGCTAAGACCTTGTCTATGTTCTGAGTTTGTTGACCTTGTTTAGGGGTTTTGTTTGCCATAGTTGTTTTGGTGACCTTTGTAGAAGTATCAGGAGTATATGAGAGAGGACTAGTTTGGGTAACTTTAGCTTGGCTTTGATCAGTCTTTTCAATTTTGATTTTGTCACTGCTTGATGCTTTTTTGAGGATGGTATCTGGAGCTGTAGCAGTATCAGAGTTACCTTTCTTGACATTATCTTGGTTTCTTTTGCTCCTAAGGTCATATTGCCTGTGGGCTTCTACAATAGCATTTTGAAACTCTATGGCAGGGTCATCAAGATCTTCATAATTGGTCTCATCTTGATCATGCGAAAAGAAGGCTTGTTCTTCTTCGGTGAGGTACACCTCACCTTCATTGTCAGACCCTATGAGGTTTAAATGATGTTCATCAAGAGGTTCTGAGTCCCTATCATCTTCTTCCACATAGTTTTCATTGAACGGTGGCCTGATCTGTTGGTCATTATCCCTTAGTCTGATTTGGGGCTGCTCCCTCCTAAAGTTTTGGTTTTGGTTTCTGATTGGAGGGTTTGGCTGGTTGTCCCTAACAGGAGTTTTTTCATTGATCTTTTCCCACATTTTAGCCATGGATTTGACTAGGTCATCTATTCTAGGATCTAGGGAAGGTGATGAAGTGGAGACCTCATCTCTATATGTGACCTTTCTCTCTGATCTAGTTCTAGCTCTTTTTTCAGCTAAGTTGGCATCTGCTTTTATAGCTATTTGTTGCATTTCCTCCAAGGTAGGGGAATCCTTATCTCTCAGATGATATGTCATGTCCGGATCAAAACCCTCAGGAAATTTTTCCAAAGCTAAACCAAGTGGAGGTTTGAAATGGGGTGGGAGGGAGTTATATACACTGTTGAACCTAGTACAGTAAGCTTGGACACTTTCCCCATTTTCCTGTTTTAGATTGTTATATTCTGACAGGATTTGAATGGGGTTTCTTCGGATTTCCCACCTATTTCTGAAGATTTGATGCAGTTCGGGGATATTATGGATGTTGTTTGGAGCTAAGCTTTTGAACCATGCTTTAGGTTCGCCACCAAGACTTTGGGCAAATATTCTCATTCGGACAGTCTCGTCTTGTACCTCTAGGTATTCATAAGCATCAGTCATTGTACTTATATGCTGTTGAGGTGTGGTGGTGTCTTCTCCAGTAAAGTGTGGGATCTTGTCTTGATATTTGTTTGGGAGAGGAGCTAAAGGTGGTGGCAACACCAAAGGTGCGTACCAGGCTGCCATGACTGGAGCTAATGGATGTTGTGCAAGATGAGGACTGGTAGGCTGAAATGAAGTGGTTTGAACAGTGGTGGTTTGACCAGGTGTAGCGGATGAACTTGGACTGGTGATCTGGTTTTGAGCAGATCTGGGATGATAGGAGCCAAATTGATAAAGAAGCTGGAAATCAGGAGGAGTGGCTGGTGAAGCTTCTCTAATAGGACTCTGTGGTGGGTTTAGGGGTTCAAGATCGTCGAAGTTTATCTTACTATATGATTTGCTTCTGGGAAGAGTTTGTGATGACTCTAATTCAAAAGGTGAATCTAGTAGGATAGTGCGATGTTTCGGTACAGATCTTGTTCTACGGGTGAATCTACCAGAAGCTAGATGATCAGTTTCAGAAGCTTGCCACAGAATCTTCTCTGGGTCATCTACTATGATAGGGGGATTTGGGTCTGGATGGGATCTGGTATTAATTCTTCGTGAAGTCAGATTTTAGATCCAGAGTTTGGAGAGAATGATATTGGTGAATGTTCTGGATGAGTGGGTTTTCTAAGGTTTTACTAGGGTGAAGGATGGTCAAAAGTAACAGGATGGATTAATGGAGTCGCCAGGTGGAACTGGGTTGTTTTTGTGAAGATAGCTATGGTCCACCAACAATAACTATTTTGAGAATGTTTTTGAATTTTCTGAGCTTATGTGCAGCCTGTAGTTAGTTAAAGTATCCTAGACTTGTTTCAACACTTTGCTGGGGTGATGAGAACAAAAAGAGTCAACTCTAAAAAATGAGTCTATGGACTGCTTGCTTGTTTATGGTACCTAAAGGACCAAAGAGTCTATAAGAGTTTGCTGGACTATTATGTACTCAGTGTCTTACCATCTCCCGCTATGTTAGTGAGTGATGGGAAGGGTCTATCGGAAAGTAGCCTAGAGTTTGGTGAAATAGTAAGGCTTACTAGAAGTTAGTGGAGTCGCCAGGTGGAAAATTGGTTGTTATGAGATATATTTGTATGGTCCACCACCAGTAATGTCAAAATCCAATCTAAGGGAGTGTTTTTTGTTGGGGTTTTTTGAGTTTTATGTGCCTACAAGGTTTGGAAGAGTTTTCTATAACTGACTCATCATTTTGCTAAGATGGTGAAAGAGCTATTTTCTACTCTTCAAACAATCTCTAAGTTTACTAAGCTTGATTGAGACTTTGAGAGTTCCTAAGGGATACCTAGGATGTTTTGACTCAAAGTCCCACCGTGATCGCCATTATGTTAGGGTCCCGTGATTTGGCCGATTGGCTAGCCAAATGACGATGTAACATCAAACCAAGCTTTGGAGCCCAAGGACCTAGCCTTCCCGGACTCAGAGAGGGCTCTCTCTATATGTGTAAAAGATGTCGGTGTGTTTACTTGCGGTGTTCTGATATTAGGCTAGTTATGAAGTGTGTTTTTGGTTTTTTAGTTTTTAAGTTTGTGAGGGATGAAACTGATCAAATACATAAACTGGATAACAAGATGTAGATAAATTGGGATATGGGGTCAAACAGGTCAAGGAAGCTTATGAGGTGATGATGTAAAGCTGCTGTAGGGCCGATTTGATTCACAATAGAAGGGATCTCTGGGCAAAATGGATTAAATGAACAATAAGTTGGTGAAAGACAAGGGATTTCAAGTGAAAACTAGTTAATAGCAGACATAAACATGTAATAGCAAGCCATTGATCATGCTAGGAATAACTATAAGCTAATCGATACATAGAAATCAGACATTCCAGCCATACATAGAGGTATAAGACCCTCTAACTTCGGGAAAAGGCTATCAGACTTTGGGGAAAACACATGAGACAAACTAACAACTCATAAACTATGCCGGAACGCCTAAACATAGTCTCTAAGTCATTGGGCACTTGGACAAATAAGTTTTCATAGTTTTAGGCAAGGGGCTAGATCGAGACTAGGCCTCCTTGGTTCAACAAAATGATCAACAAATCAGTCAAAGAGAAAGTTTTATGGACAGAACTATGGGCAGCTGATAGGTAGGTAGGGCAAACCATACATCCTACTCAACATACATGGAACCGATGAATAAAACATAGCAACAATACCTTAGGTTACTAAAGAGAAGCTAAGAATTCTTTAGCATAACTAAGGGAGAAGAAAACATCAAGCTATGAAGATTCAGGGATTTTGAGGTGCCTCCATGGGCATGTCTCAAAATCAATCTTTACTGATCTATAGCAGCAAGAAATATGAATTATGAGTGAAAACTAGAAGACAAAACACATTAAGAAGCACTATACCATTCTACCATGTCAAGGAATCCATCAACAATCCTTCATCATTCCTCAAAAGCATCCAAGAGGTAGTCCAAAAATCATAACTCAAGTGTATTCTTCAAAGCTCATATGACCAATGTATTCATTCTTCTCTCAAGTTCAGCCTCTGATTTACAATGAGAACCATGGAATAAATAGGCTTGAGGAAGGAAAACCTCATGGAGCAACTAGCTATCCCATTGGCCAAGTCAAAATATCTAAACTTGTCCTTGGGGCTTTGCAAAGCCCAAGGCACAAAATATCCCATAAAATATCTAAAAAACTGCTAAAAACGGAAATTATATTGACTTTACATGATTTCCCCATGATAAAAATAGCTTAACGCACATTTGGGAAAAGCAGATTTTTGGAGTTCAAAAATTACAAAAATACTTCATATTTATGCCTGAAAAAGGTCCCCTGACTTGCTGAAGGAAAATGGAAGCCTTCCCAGTGTCGAAATGAGGCTCATGATGGCTCGTTGGAAAGCTTTCTGTGTCTTCTTTCCAACGCAAGTGGAATCACCTCAATCTGATCTCCGAAAGTCCCTCAAAACTGTACCTGTGTGAAAAAACCCAGAAAATAGCAGGCTGCTGATATGGCGGGCAGAATGTGCAAAATGAGGCTGTTTTTCGCCAATTTGAGGGGGTGAATGATCTTCAAATGCCCTAAAAATCGCTGGAGACCTGCTCATGGAATTATGGCATCCATTGGTATCATCCTCCTCCCTTGAAAACTCATCAAACTGAAATGGCGAATTTATGAGTTTTTGGCAAAAAACCCAAAAATGCCAAAAAACAAAAAGTTTCCGAAACCGGCCCAAAATTGGCATGCATGACCCTCAAGGGTCCATAGAAACATGCTCCGAAGCTGAAGCCAAAATATCAAGGGCTGATATGCTTTTTGCTTCTTTCCGTGTTAGGCGCCTCTCCTTCAACTTCTTCAATTTTTCTTGTGCTACCTTCAATTTTCGCCTGGCAAATTGATTTAGCTTCTGAAAGTGAAGAGTCCTCTTTCTCTGCAGCTCAAGATCCCTATTTTCCTTCTCAAGCTTTAATTCCAAGTGCTGGTTGGCTCTCTCAAGCCATGCTTCCTTGTTTTCCTCAATTTCCTGCTCAAAGAGGGCAGTGAGAGGAAAGGCTTCGAATTGAGCTTGTTCTTCTGCTCTCTGTTTCTCCAAGGCTCTTCTAAGCCCGATGGTCCTAGGCCTCTTTCGCCTAGGTTGGTCCTCCTCCTCTTCATCATCAAACTCGCCAATGAGCTCTTCAATTCTTACTTGCGCCTTTTCTGCCTCTTTCTTATACTTGATCGCCCTTGCCTCATGAATGGCTCCATGATACTTCATTTGTTTGTTTTCAACCTCCAAGAAATGGTTGAAATTCCTCGCCCTTTGAAGATCTTCTTGTAACACCTCAATTTTCCCTTCTTTGTGAATGAGGAGGTTTTCAAGGAGGCGGGCCTCATTGTCACTATCATCACTTTGGATAGGGATAATAGCTAATTCACCTCCATGCTTTGCACTTTCTCCAATTTTACTTTTGCCTTTGAATGCCAATCTAGCGCTTTTTCTCCTTGGCAAGCTAGAAGCTGTCTTTTTGGGCAATTTCCTCTTTTTAGGAACAGTTTTGGTCACTGTTAAGGAGGCAGCTTCAGCTTGCTGTCCTTCCTCAACATCCTGTCCAGCTTGTGGCTCAAAAGGCGCTTCAATTGTTTGCTCAACCTGTTGTTTCTCACCCCCTCGTCTCACGCTGTCTTCTTCTTGTATCTCGCGCCGACCTTCTCAAATTTAGCCGTCGCCGCCCACTACCTTCTAGTCAGCTGCGGGTCCCCAAAATCGTCGCTGTCCCTCTTCCCCGTACTCCTCGCGTCGCTCATCAACCTCCAACCGCTCGTTCCTCTTCTTGTACTCCGCTGGGACTTGGCCGCCTCGGGTCATTTTGAGTTTTTGTGTAGGCCGCCTAGACAAAGCAGCACCTGGGCGATGGACAAAGCCGAGTAGGAGACATGAACAGTGAGGGATTGGGCATAAATTCAAAGATGGCTAATGAATGAATCCTATGAAACCCTTTCTCCAAATCGTTATAGCATCATTTCTCACCTTGACATGATTCATGATTGCTACATGGCTTTATGGGCACCCATTCCTACAGACTTTGACAAATTCACTTAAAAACAGTGGAAAATCCTTCATACGCGACTATGCCCGTGTTTTTCCGCGTGTATACGCGAGTACAGCTAGACTTTTCCGCGTATGCCATTTTAATGATTAAAAAATATATAAAAATTCCTAATTTCGCGCTGGGTTGATGGTTACTCAGGTAGTTCAACCACCCCAGCCCGTGGCCAACTGTTTCCAACTGCTGAAACTACTTGGAGGGACTATAAAAGGACCTCATATGTATGGCCTAAGGGAGAGAGAGAATTATTATTATTATACTCTGCTGGTTCCCTATCCAAGTCTGATTCCCCGTGCCTCCTGCACTTTCCCAGTTCATTTCAGGAAACCCTTGTTTCCTTGAGATACACATCCCTTTATATGTTATCTCGTATGCACTCATTTGGAAGGAGTCTTAGCGAGGCAAGGGCCGGACGGATCCGGACGACGGTCTGCGAAGGCCTTGGAAGGATCAGGTGATCTCTCCACTTACTTTTGTACGTACTATTTTTATAATACAGAAGTATCATGCTGTTCCCGAAGTAAACGTGTTAGTGTACGCTTTAATGTATGAAGAATATTTGTTATACAAGTATTTATGATGATTTATTTAATGTTTTATATGAATCTCGCTAACATATAGAGTAGAAATATACTGTACAACTTGTCCTTTGTGCTGGTTTCTTCTTGTATTTTAGGTGAAAGAGGAAGGACGGTTGCAGGGAGTTTGAACTCCACGTGGATCTACTTCAAACGTAGGACCAACGGGTAAACCTCTCGTTCTGCTCTATTTCGTTTTCATGACTGTGCATGATCGTGTGAGTCTCTGTTAAGTAGTACGCCCCTGCTCTGTGGAGGTTGAATCCCAACCAACCTCTAGGTTGTTAAATCCCCGAAACAGAACTGGCGACTCCGCTGGGGATCACATTTTTGTGATTCTCCTGTTGGGTTGTTTCAGCTGTTTGGTAGGTTGCCAACAGTTTCTTCTGTCTTTTACAGTCCAGTTTGTTTTCTTGCAGTCAGTTTGACGCTTTGATACTTTTTCCAGGCTTGTACTTTTTATTTTTCATTATCTTTCTTTGTATACGCAGTTTTTCTTGCACACAGTCGCGTATACCCGCGAGTTTGTGTAGAAGGATCCGCGTATACGCGGTTTTCCCTCAACACAGACGCGTATACACGCCTGTTGCATAACTGCAAGGTCGCGTATACCTAGGTTGAAATTTAAAATTTCAAGATTCTGGTGTTTTTGGTCTGTTCTGGCTGTGGAGGCCTGTGTTTGCAGTGTCTTTGTACTTACTGGAGTGTGACAGAAGTGGTTTTAAGTCTTGGTTCTCTTTCGTTTGCCCGAAAACTGATCTTTTGGCGAAGTGTTCTTGTTGGTGCTAGCACTCCTGGATTGAGTTCCAAGATCACTTTCTGAGCGTTCTTGGCTGTTCTGTTTTACCAGAACAGAGAGCTTTTGCTCACTGACTCGCTCCTGTCTTTGTGTTGTGCTTTGCATTGCGTTCTTTGCTTTGTTTTCGATTGGTTTTCTTGAGTTTCGTAAGCTAGGGTTTTGTTGCATTTTTTTGAAGATCTTTTCTTGTTTCTTTGGAGTTTTGTGTTGCAACAAATTTGCACTATTTCTCTTGGCTGTTTGATTGAGTTTTTAGTCTTCCGTTGCCCTTATTGATCTTGCTATCATTAGTTTTATAAGGTTTGGGGGCATAGTTGGAGTTTATGCTTCAAATTCGGTCTCATTTTGGCTTGGATTGAGATAGTTGTTCTTGGTTTTCTTGAAGCTCTTGTTTTATAAAACTGAAAAGCCCAAAAACATTTGTTTTACTTTTTGTTTTTGCATATCAAAAACTCAAAAAACATTGTTTCTTGTTTTTGTTTTTTGTTGTTGCCTTTTTCATTTTCGTTTGGCTTCATCTTTTGGGACTTTAGTGAATTTTCTTGCTTCTAGTTTCCCGCTTGATTGTGAAGGGAGGTTGTCTTTTGATTTCTTCTTTTTTCTTGTTAAGTATTTTGGTGTCTTATATTAAGAGTTCTTGTTTGCAAGAATTAGCTTTCTGGATATCAAAAGATTAGTTGAAACTGAAGGAGCCTTTTGGGAAATTTCACCTTGTTTCAAGGGACTTTCTGCATCTTAGAATTTACATGTTAGTGGTCATTTGCATTAGGTGCATTGAATCATTTAGTTAGCTTCTTAATTTTTGTGCATGTGAGTTTGTAATTCGAAAAGAAAAATACATTTTTAGCCTCGTAGAACTTACATAGAAATTGCTCTTCATCGAAAGACTAAGAACTGCATGTGCATGTAGTCAGGTTTTTATTAATTTCTTTTGCGTCGGAACATGATTGGTTTCAACTCCATATCCTTGTGACTTAATACAACAGCCCTTAAAATAAGCGATTAAATCTAAAATCAACTAGCAAGTTTTATTTAGAGTCAATCACCAACTAGCTAGGTTGTAGGGCCTTGGAATAGGAGAGAGGAGAGTTAACTCTCCAAGGCCGCTCAAACAGATATAGAAGTTTACTAATTGAGCGAAATCCAACTCCGTGAAGTGGACTGGGAAAGCTCTCATCCGAGAGTCAAGCGCGAGGGGAAGTGAAGGTTAAGAAGAGGGATACCCCCCCTCCGATTAGCTGAATCTAAGCTCAAGACCGTTCCGCCCAGCTTCTGATACGGATTGGTGTCCATAGTTGCTGTTCCTAGGTTCCACACAGGTGACTGCGGGGGGGAATACCCGTGGTACCTGAGGCAGACGTCGCATCACTTCCAGCAGTACTTCTGGGGGGTGCCCTTGCGAAGCTTGGGTGCTTGAGCCGGCAAAGGCTGTTGTTAGGAGGTCGGCGTAACTGCTTCTGATACCTTCTCTAGTTGTTCTGGGCCCTAATCATCCTAGACTGCTTTCGGAAGGTCCTATACTTCGCTTTCCTGTATTTTGGTGTCCGGTCCTCATCACCCGGAGCGGAAATACTTGGAGGCTGTTTGCTTGCTGTTTCTCAGGGTTTTGATTTTAGTGAGTGCTCTTTGCCCCTAGCTTGCCTAGCTTTTCACTTTTCTTGAGTCTAATATAATAAATTTGTAAAAGTGGCTGATCAAGCGCCTCGACGTTCGAGGAGAGTCCGGGGGTTATCTCCCGAGAGTGCAGAGCCTTCTTCAAGAAGGCGTAGGAGCGATCTAGCTGGTGGTTTTCACCCTGTAGAGTCTGACGCTGTGGAGAGAGATCCTCCGCTAAGGTCTGAAGGTTTCGTTGCTGATTCCGGTGTCGGTTCCGAGAGGAGCGTTCCGCTCACCTCGAGGGTATTGTTTCCTCAGGAGGAAGATTTTCAGATAGAAGATATACCTGAGCCTGCAGCTACATGTCCATCTCCTCTTCCTCTTGATCATCCGTTTGTTATAGAGTACATCGGACCGGAGTCTGAGAGACCGCCGGATCTTCCTTATCTTTCTTATCTTTCGATGGCCACGACTGGGAACGCGGCTTCTACCGTAAGTGCTGCGGGCATTCAGACCCCTGCTTCTATCGAGGCAGGGGGCACTCTTGCTTTATCTTCGAGTGCTTCTAGCACTGCTATGTTTGGCTCTGGGTTCACCCAAGCATATGCTTCTCAATCTGGTCCCTTTGTTTCAGGGATGTCCATTGCTGGAAATCCCTCTTTTTCCTTTACCGCCGGTGCAGCTGGATCTACGCCCATGTCCAACATGGCTAGTGGATTAGCTTCTTTTCAGGGTTTCCCCTTTGGGACTGGGCATATTCCTAGTCCCAATCCTTCTTTAGGGTCATTTCCTTTTACGTCCCAGACCCAAAGTTTCAATCCTTGGGCTCAGGGGCCAAGTTCGGCTTCTTTTACAGGATGGAATCCTATGTTTGCAACGTCGGGGGCAGGGAATCAGTTCATCGCGAGTCATCCAGGGAATGCTTATTTCCCTGCATCGAGTGCTTATCAGTCTTTTTCTCCTCTATCTAATGCATGGAACCCCTACCAGGGGCTTACATCTTCAGTCAATACTTCAGCGGGGGGAACTAGTCTGGGTCTTGGTAACTCGGCGTGGGGAGGAGGTTCTTCTCCGTTTTCTACGGGTCCTTTCTGGCAGCCTGGTGCCCCATCAAATCCAGGCTATTCTTTTCAGAATGTGGGAAATCCATCCCATCAAGGATGGAATTCTCAGGCTCCGCCGCGATTACCATTTCTGGCAACGTTAAACTTGCCAGACTTGGCTAAGTTAACTAATGACCCGATTCGGTATAGTCCGGGTTGGCCTCCGGTTCCAACCAAACTTCCTTCAGACATTCCTAAGTTTGAAGGTAAGAATGGTGAAGATCCGGCAGACCACGTCACCACATTCCACTTATGGTGTTCATCCAACTCTCTGATCGACGATTCGATTAGATTGAGATTATTTCCGCGCACCTTAACTGGAAACGCCGCGAAGTGGTATATAGAGCTTACTGGGGGCAGTTTCGCCACATTTGGAGAACTGGCTGTCACTTTTCTTAACCATTTTCAGTTGCCCGTCAGATATGAGGCTGGGACCGAACTCCTGGCTAATTTTAAGCAGTATGAGGCAACTCACATTTCTGATCATATTCAGGAATGGAGGAGAAGGAAGAGGCTTATCAAAGCCCATATTCCAGGTGAGTTCCTTCTCGAGTGGTTTTTCAAGTCGCTTCAGTCAGATATTTCAAAAGATGTATCCATGTCAGGGGTATATTCCGAGGAGCAGGCCATCTTTAGGGCCCAGCAGTTAGAGTTGATCTATTCTCAGTCTGGCATGCTTTACAAGTATTTGCCTAATGCTCCTCGCTCCAAATTGGATCTATCGAAACCTAAACATGGTCCGCATGGTGACGGACTTGTCGGATCGGTCAGTAGTAGTGCAGCCAGCCTGCTTTCTCAATTGCAGCAGTTGTCTTTACAATCTGCTTCTTCTGGTCAGGCTGTGCCTGCTGATTCTTCACCTTCCCAGTCTTTGTCCATTAATGCTGTCCAATCTTCTCAACCCAAAGGAAATCAACAGTCCGATGGGAAGAAGAAGGGACGTAATAACAAGAAGAAGGGAAAGAATGGGAAGGGCAATGCAAATAAGACCAACGAGCGTGTTGGTGAAGGGCAAAAGGAGAAAAAGAAAGTTAAGTTTCCGTGCAAGCTTTGTGCTGGAGACCATCTCACGCATCTTTGCCCGAAAATTCAGGATGCTCAGCGCCTGTTATCTCAGCAAGGTTCTTCTAGTTCCCAGGCTGTGCTAACAAACCCTTTTGCCCAAGGGCAGCAATTAATTGCTGGCGCGAATCAAAATCCTGGGGCTTCCTATGGAGGTCCTCAGGAAGGGAAAATTCCATCGAATATCTTTATGATGAGTGCTCACGTGGATGTTGCTACGAGATCCCGTGATTATGGCGGAGAGGAATCTTCGAAAGCTAAGGAAGTTCCTGATGCTACTGAGCCGCTTCATATCACGAAGCCAACTGTCGAGTCTATGCCTCGGATACCGAAGGCATCCTCTAAGCGATCAACGATTAATCCGAACATGAGGGCTGCCCAAAACTACTCGATTGTAGAAGATCTCGCGCAGAGTCCTTGTGCTATGTCAGCTTTAGAGGTACTCCAGTCTTGTCCGGCTCAGCGCAGTGCTTTGCTCACTGCCATTGGAGCTATAGATCCGAAAAATTATCTTCTGATTACCTTTGATATGAAGAATTTTAAGAAGAGACTTCCTCATCATATGGCCTTCCATATTAAATCATCGTATCGGAAGACTAATATCTTTCGCACGGTCGTTGATGAGGGTGCTTCTACTTGCGTGATGTCTCTCACATGCTGGAAGACACTAGGATCTCCCAAAGCTGTTCCATCTAGCACTATTCTTACTGCATTCGATGGCCATTCTCATAGGCCCCATGGTATTGTCTCGGCTTTGCCCATCTGTGTTGGGGGCAAAACCGTTAACATAGAGGTTGAGGTAGTAGATGCAGCCTTGGACTACAACCTTCTGTTGGGGAGAAACTGGATATATGATATGGATGCCATTGCATCTTCACTATTTCGGATAGTATGTTTCCCCCACGAAGGGAGGATAGTTACGGTGGATCAACTGGACTGTCCTCCTGTAGACCTGGATGCGCCTCCTGACTCATCCGTCCCTAAGTTGGACAATACTAAGGCACCTATCGAGAACCTGGGAGTTGGAATGTATTCTTCCCTGATGGGATCTTTTGATCTTCCTCCTCCTAAGGTGTCTATCAATGCTATTTCATCCTCCAAGGCTCCCCTTCGAAGAGAGTTCTTTCGAACTCATTATTTTTCGTACCCTTGGACCTTACCTTCCCCAACCGCCACTTTGGAGGAAGGGCAAGTGGGTGGAATGGCATTCCCGATTTCTGCAGCTGAGATTGCATATCAGTCTGTTGTTGACACTGCAGAGTCTGATCCAGCTCCTCTTTCGCCGGAAGAGTTGGATGATGATGTGGCTCCGGCTTGGACGCTTACTTCTTCTTCTGCCCAGGATTGTCTAGATACCACTCTTCCATCTGAAGAGGCCATCCTGGAAGCAATGACAGGTATAGAGAGACCGTGGGATGACTTGCATCATCGGTCTTACTTCCTACCCGACTTGAGCGAAGTCGAAGCTAGTTTTCCAAGTCCTCAGTCTCCTGGACCTGTTCACCCAGTCTTGAGCCCCTTAGCACCAGCACAGGTTTATGCTGAAGGGAACATGGCCGTGATCTCTCCGACTATCCCGGTGAACATCTCCAGGAATCCCAACATTATTGAGAACGTTTTCATTGGAGCTGAATGTTCCCGTGAAGAAGTTCAAATCTATACCGAGCTCTTCAAAGAGTATAGGGATGTTTTTGCTTGGTCTTATGAGGAAATGCCTGGCATAGACCCATCTATTGTCCAGCATGAGATCAAGACGTATGAAAACGCTAAGCCGGTTGGGCAAAAGCTTCGTCCGATTACATCCACTCGGTCTTTGGGATTCTTTGTGCCTTCGGAAGGGATAGGGGTAGATCCTTTTAAGGTTGAGGCAATCCTTTGGTTGCCTCCCCCGTTGGCGGAACCCAGAAATCGGCTCTCTTTGAGAAAGTATTATGCCTAGGCTTCGGCCTGGAATTTTGCTTTTGTATATAGCTTGTTTTTGTATTTTTCACATATATTGAAAAAATCCAAAAAATCATATAAGTTAAAAAATTGCATTTTTTGGGGGTCGAAGTTCAGGAATCTTCTCGGAGAAGGATGTCATCAGAATCGTACCATACCCTAAATGCTTTCACTTTCCGGATAGAGGTCAGTTGTATTGAAAATTTTTGCAAAAATTTCCTTATGCTTATTTTTTCGATCTGTCCTACGCTGTATAACTTGATTGCTTGGAAGTGCCTAGTTTGGTATATTTCAGGTACATTTTGACGATTTCGAGACTTTTCCCGGTTTTTGACCCATGTTTTCAGACTCTTCACGGCAGGTATATGATCTTCACTGGCATATAGGTTAGGGAATCACTTTCCGTTGCATCTTGCATTCTAGCCTCCATACTGATCACTTGCCTTAGGGTCGATCCCATCAGGTCATGAGCATTACACCCATTTCAATCGCCGATTTTTAAATCATGACTTGATGGTAGAGCCTTCCTTTACATGGGCTTCCTAGTTAGTTCCTTGCTATCACTTGTTGCCCATGCTGCTTTTTATAGGCTCGGGAGTCCTCTTTAGTCCCGCCATGTCTTTTGTGTTGAAGCTTCATTCTTCTCCTTCATCACTTATCATTTTTCTGGCTTATACCCTAGAGGCTCCCTGGTGTCGTTAAGTTGTATTACCGCATTGCATATTGGCT